>OZ018333.1:44362374-44962374 GCA_963969495.1 Ceratothoa steindachneri
TTTCGGTGCTATCGCAGTTTTAAATATTTTGTGAACAGGTTTGAAGCCGTTATTTAAAGTTGCTGCTCTGTTATCTACCTTAAACAGCCCCTATCCCTTTACGAGTATATTATATTAGATATTGTAGATGCTTGTTCTATGTGAAATGAACATGATATAGAATGAAGAGGTAGAAAAGGGAATACATATGAAAGCATGCAATAAGGAACCATTTGATCCTTACGAAGGGGCATGCAGACACGTAGCTAAGCTAAGTTTACTAAAATTCACGGCCTTGATCATTGATGTTCGCTGAGCTGATGGAGGACTAAAAAATAAAATATTACTTCCTACTAAATGTAGTCAGTCATGGGTTTGAGGGAAATTGTTTGTCTAGTTTGTGTTTAAACGAATCAACCGTAGTGCGGTCAATGACATTATGGGGGAGACCATTCCATAAATTGAATATTCGATTAAAGAAATTCTTTTGGGATTCGTGTGAGTTAAATAGTTTACGTACAATTTTGTGGCCGTTCTCCTTTGTGTAAATAGATCGGTCGATTATAAAGTACTTGTTATAATTCTTATTAACTATGCCTTTGACGATATTAAATACCTTAATTAAGTCTTCTGTTAGCCTACGCTTGTTTATATATCTTTGGTAGTAAAGGTACCAGGGTTGATCACAGTGTTCCAGAAAATGCCGATTAAAGAATTTTACATATTAACTATTACTGCTTTTAATTTATTTGCAAATGATCTTCGTCTACAGCCAATTATTTTAGTCGCTTTCTTGGTAACTTCCTTTGACTTGTGACTGGGTTTTATGTGACCCGATATAGTTTAAATCTGTTTCCTCGTCTACGCTTTTCAATTGTGTTTTATTCATTGATTAAGATGATTTTTCATTTTGATTTCCTATGTGGAGCACTTTGCATTTATTCGAGTTGAAGCACATCTGCCAAGTTTGAGCCAAGCGTGATAAGGTCAAAATTATACAGCATATCTTCTACCTTATTATGTGAGTTTACATCACTGGCGATTTTTGTATCATCCACGCACTTTGAGAGAGTGCATAAGCACACTGCTAAATGATTATTTTTGACATGCACACTCTCATATTACTCTGCCTTCTTTTGTTGAGCTTCTTATTCTCAATCCATCTGGAAATGTTGCCCTGTATTCCATATGAGTACAATTTTGTCATTAGCCGTTTGTAAGGAACTTGGTCGAAGGCCTTCTGAAAGTCAAGGTAAATGATATCGACGGCTTTTCTCACATCGTATAGATTAAGCATTTCGTAGAATAAGTCTGAAATGTTTAGGAGGTTGGAAATTGTATTACAGAAGCCTTATTGGATGATTTTAAAAATGCTTTCTGCCCCCAAATAGTTCACGATTCTGTTTCTTATGAGCGTTTCAAGAATTTAGCAGACACCTGAGGTTAAATTTATTGGGCAATTTGCTACACTGTTAAAATATTGATGTTACATTAGCAAGCTTTAACTTGTCTAGCATAGTGTCTGTCTGCAAGGATTTATTGAAAAGCAGTGTTAGTGGTCTGAAAAGTTTTTTTTAGCTTCTTTTAGAGCTCTTGGCGAGATTGTGTAGTGCCCTACAGATTTGTTTGAGATTCATTAAATTTATTACACTTCATTTAACTTAGGCTGATATGTTGCAGAGCGCCTGAAATATCTCTTTTGCATGTACAATGCATACGACTTAGGTCTTCTGTGACGAATACTAATGCAAAAAATGTATTAAGAGTGTTATTCATCTTTACTTCATCACCGTTTTCATCCATTAATGGTCCAATAGTTGATGTTTCTATTCTTTTCTTTCTGATATAGCTATAGAACTTTTTATGGTTTATTTTACTTTTATTCGCTGTGTATTTCTATGGACTTTTTAATTTCCTTGATTATGTTTTTGGCTTTGCGCCGAAGGCTTATGAAATTATTTCATTCATCCTCATTATTCATTTATTGAAATTTGTTATGAGCTTTTTTCTTAACAAGTAAACCGTCTGTGATATCCTTGGTCCACCATTTGTGTTTATCAGTATTTACTGGACGTCTCTTCCTCATTGCTATTCATACGTGCACCCTATTTAGGTAAACATTGTTAAATAGTTCCCACGAAGTGTGTATGATGGTAATTTCCGTCAGATAACTCCACTCTGTTTAGCTTAATATTGTTCTAAGTTTGCAAAAGTTTGCCTTTTTAAAATTGGGAATTTTCTCATAGCTTTTGCTATGTTTTCTATTATTAAAATTCCTATAGAAAGTTATTTGGTGATGATTGCTATTACTGAAAGTGTCACCACTTTAACATCATCAAACCAGTCTTCTTTTATTGCAAATATAATGTCAAGTACATTATTTCATCAAGTTAAATTGTACAATTTGAAAGAGCGAACTTTCTTGCAAGTTAGAATAAAATTCATCTCCAGAATGTGATGACAACGCGTTGCCCTATTTAGATACGGGTCAGTCGAAATCACCAATTTAAGGTATCTTGAGTGTTACTTGTTTCTGCAATTGGCTCGTAAATCTCTTGTTCAGTTTGCGCTGACGTTTCTGGGGTCTTTATATTAATGGAAGAGTAATTTAAGTTCCTGGATTGTCTTTTAAGACAATGTAAGTTATATCAAAGTTAATTATTAAAGTTTTATGAATGAAATAAAGTTAAGAATTTCTTTTATGAAAAATAGTACGCCTTTTCATTTTTATATTCAAATGATGCAGCATCGGTAATTTTATATTCAGCTAGAGAGCCTCTCTCCTTAATATTGAGACAAGATTCTGTAATTCCAATTACATCAGCTAGAAAACCCCTGTGCTTAATATTTAGAAACAATTCTGGACTACCTATGACATCAGCAAGAAAGCCTCTTTCCTTAATATTTAGACAGGATTCTGGAATACCAATGACACAGAATTTTCTGAATACACAATTTGTTCTAGGCCTGAAAATTTATTGTGTATGCTGCCGGCATTCACAGGAAATGCCTTAAATGAATTATTAGATTTAGATGGATGCAAATTTGTTTATTATAGGGTTTTAGTGGGATTTAAATGAGAACAGGTATCGATCAGGGTGAAGGTGTTGATGAGGGTAGAATGGTTCTGGGCTGAAATAAACTTATAGTTTAGCAAGCACAATCTTTCACTCATGTATGTACATAAATACACATGGGTCTGGCAGAGGAAAGGGGAGAGAACTTAAGAGTATGATTGATGTGGCGAGTATGAAAGAATATGTTGCGTGACTAATTTGATGCATCAGCTGTAAGATCACATGATCGTGTTGTGTAAGGTAAAATTGGTTGGTGTATTGAAGAAAAGACGTGAGAAAGAAAGAAAAGATGGGAGAATCAGAAGTAATTGAATCAGATGATGGTGAGAGAATGTAAGAATGGAGATATGGCAAATGTGTAACAAAGATAAGGACGTGGTAGAAAGTAGTGCAATGACTATGTGTCGTTTTCCCAATACTGGAAAGAGAAAACAAAATGTTGTACGATAGAATGACCACGAGAAGCATGGTTTGGAAAGGAATAGTATTTGCAATGTTTAATAGTATAAATGATAATATCAGAGAAATGGGGTTGAATCCATACTAATAGATGGAAAGAAAAGTGAAACGAATGATCCCACACAGATGAAAAACCACAAATGAAGCATTTGAAAGGAAGATGAATGATGATCCCGATAGGAACAGGAAAATGAATGAGGATCTCGATGAAAAGTGGAAGATAAATGAGCATCCCGATAGGAACAGGAAAATGAATGAGGATCTCGATGAAAAGTGGAAGATAAATGAGCATCGCGATGGAAACAAGACGATGAGTGAGGATACAGATATGAAGAGGAAAATGAATGAAAATCTCGATGGAAAGATGAAGATGAATGAGTATCGCGATGGAAATAGGACGATGAATGAGGATCCGGATGGAACCGGTATATGAGGATAACGTTGGGAACAGTGAGAAGAATGAGGATCGCGATAGAAACAATAAACAGAATTACGATCACGATGGAACGGTGAAGATGAATGAGGATCACGATGGGAACAAGAAGATGAATGAGGATCGCGATGAGACCAAGAACATGAATTAGGATCTAAATGGGAACAGGAGGATGAACGAAGATCTAGATGGGAACAGGAATATGAATGTGGATTGCGATGGTAGCAAGAAGCTAAGTGAGGATCGCGATGAGAACAGGAAGATGAATGAGGATCGTGCGGGGAACAGGAGGCTATTCAGGATGAAGTGGAAAGGTTGAGGAACCATTCCAAGAATCGCTGTGTGAACATCGAAGGCAGGAATGGTATGCTACTTGTGAAAAATTACCAGGTCAAATGAAAATGGTGAATATACTATGATGAGTTGTAATATGTGGTGATGGAAGAAGATAATGGAAATGTAAATATAATTGGCGTTGTGGAAGTAAATCGCGTGTTGTATCGGGTTATGGAAGAGAAGTGCTTGCAAGAAGTCGTTATGGCTGTGAAAAGACTTAAAAATTGGAAGGCCACTGAAGTAGATGATATAATCGCTGAGATGATAAAAGCTGGTGGCAATTGTGTTAAAGAAGGAATCTAGTGGTTGTGTTGCAAAGTATTTGTTTTTCGTAAAAGAAGCCGCGATGACTTTCAGAATTCAGTAGTAGTACAGTTGTATAAGAGTAAAGAGGAGAAAGGGGAATGAATGTTAAGTGTTGTATATGAAGAATTCTGATTGGATATATAACAAGGGTAGCTGAAGGACTGATAGAGGATGAACAAGGGACGTTTAGACTGGATAGGTGAGAGGTTGTTTAAAGTTTTTGTACTGAAAGAGCAAGTGAAAAGACGAGGTGTAAAGGGTATTGTTGGTTCATTGATCTGGAGATAGTTCGTGATGGTGTGAGTGGGTAAGCATTGTGGCATCTGCTAATAATGTTTGGAGTGAGTGTTGGATGCTGGAAAGGGTATTTATGTCGAGTGTAAGGAGCTAGTTATGATAAAAGATAGCCAGATTGCGTGGTTTGGGATACGAATTGGAGTAATAAGGGTGGTGTGATGTCGCCATGGCTGGTTAATATCTTTTTGGATAAAGAAGTGAGAGAAATGTGTATATAAATTAGAGAAATTGGTGTGAGAGAGATGAGAAATGGTAAAAGATGGGGTCTATTTATGTTCGTATTTGTTGGAAACGTGTTGGCGGCTGAGAGTTGGAAGAATTTGCCAGGGTTGATTGAGGAAGGAGTGAATGTTATTTTGCGTAATATGTGTACATGGAGGGTGTTTGTGAGAGAGAGTGATGTTAGCTTTAAATCCGGGTTTGATCCTTCACTGGACGAGATGCCCCGCTACATAACACCTATCAGTAGGAAAGACCAATTTGGTGTCGACAAATTGATTGGTATGTCTGTGCTTAAGAGGGCTTAAATTGAGGGGGAGGTGCAATGAAAGCAATCGCCCCCCCCCCCAGTGAAAGCAAATCAGATTTCTCGAAGTTCAAGAAATAATTGTGTCCATCGACGTCGAATGCGTCCATCAGGCATTTGATTCCTGGTGTTGAGATAAGGTCTTTCTCCTCTCTAGATTTTTTTTCGCTCTTGTGCAAGTTGTTTACATCGCATTCATTCATTCACTTCTTATGAAGAATGCATCCAGAGGTGACGAAGACTTGTGCGAGATTAGGAGACGGAAATCGAACTCTAAATGGTGACTGACGAGCGAGCGCTTTCTAATATTTAAGAGTAGAGTAATAGTTTGATGCTGCAATACCGTTTTGAAACAGGTTGCTCGATCTTATATAACATCATAACACTAAATCCCTTTTCAACGTAGCCGTGTATCGGTTATGACCTCCTCTGTTATACATTTTAGGGAATTAGTGACCTAAGTGCATTACTTTACATTTATTTACATTCAAATTTATCTGCCATTTTTCGAACTAAACCACTATTTAAGTCGCTTCCTTAATTTGCTACATCACAGCGATATTTTGATCTAATGGGTTGAGGAATAAGTTCTTGCGGTTTTATCAAATGTATTCATTACAATTAACAATTTTAGAAAAACTTCATTTGTAATTGATAACAATATGCAATTTAATCAATAATGTATTCTCCGTTGTTATTTACGACTTCTTCCCAACGTTCAACTAGTATTTCGAGGCCTCTGCAATAAAAATCGCTGGATTTTGACTCGAAGATTTCGTCTGGCCAGGTTCATAATTCCACATCAGCATTGGACCAAACGCCGCACAAATTGTCAGAGAGCGATCGGAAACAGATGGAAATCCGATGGAGCCAAGTCTGGCGAATATGGAGGATGCGGCAGGATTTCTAAATTAAGCGTTTGGATGGCGTCTTTTGTCATATTGGCAATGTGAGGACGAGCATTGTCGTGTTGCAGAAGGACTCCAAAACGTCAATGAGGATGCTTTTCACGAATAGCTTTGGCGAGTCGATACATTTGTTGAAAGTAGAGTTCTGCATTGCCAATCTCGTTGTTCGCAATGATGCCTTTACATTCCCACCACGCAAACAGCTTCGCCTTTCATGGATGAAGTCCTTGCCTTAATCGCGAAAGTGATTTTTATTTTGGCTATGCGATTGTTTTCGATGGTTCATGTTGACATAAACACACCACTTTTCGTCGCCACTGATGATGTGGTGAAGAAATCTGTCCTTATATCCACCAGTGGCCTTGAGACGAGCAAGCAAACCTGCGGTAATCGTGAAGCTCTGAAGTTTGTTGCTTTCGCTCAAAGCGTGCGGAACCCATACACCGAATTTTTTAACTTTCCCCATCGAATGAACGTGATATACTAAAGTTTTCTGATAACAAGCCAATTGTACAGCCAATTCTCTAGTCGATTGACCAGGATTTTCATGAAGAAGGTCGTTCAATTGATCTTCATCCAACTTAATGGGGCGACCAGAACGTTCTTCTTCAATAAGATTGAAATGACTATTTTTGAAACGTGAAAACCACCATTGAGCTGTCCTTTCTGTTAAAACATTTTCTCCGCACACATCACAAATATCGCGATGAGCTTTGGCTGTGTTTACATTATTCCTGTCCCGATTGAAAATAAATAACAACAAGTGTCGAAAATGCGCCTTTCTTTCAACTTGACATTCCATTTTGAGGGTACAGAACAAAAATTAAATTAACACAACTTTTAAATAAACCGCAATGACTTGTTACTCAACTTCAAGACGTAGCCTAAGCAAAAGCCTAATAGTCTACGCTGTTAAGAGACGTAGCCTAACCTTCGCAAATTTTGCTCTCATTATTTATTATTGTTTCTTAATATGTGCACAAATCACGTCAACAAAACTTAAATCAACACAACATTAAAAAAAGGCAAGAACTTATTTATCAACCTAATATTTCGAATTTTGTATCAATCTCAAAATTGTGAAACTTTGTATAATAAATTACTGGAAAGATTTTTCAAACATGTGACAAGAGACCCTTGGCGGCCTAAACTCTCAGGAACAACCAGAGAATTCTGAATTTTTATTATCTTGTCAAAGGAAAAGATAGACGAAGGGTAAAGTCTCAACATAAGTGCGGACTGTTGTGAACTATCGCGTTGTCAAATTTCACTATTGTCTTTATTACGTTTTTCATGTATACTAATTTGCTTTTCTGATGATTATATTGTATTTATTCCATTAAGGTCCATGTGCGTTATAAATGGCATCAACCTACGTTAAATGAGAGTATGTAGATTTGCCTTTGTAACATATGTTGTAAACCTTTAGCAGATAGTAATTATTAGAACCATGTCCAAAGTTCCATTTCACAAGGTCAAAATACGTAATGAACCAAAAAGCTTTTGGAAAAAACTCCTAAAAAATTTATTTAATAATTGTGCCTTATAGTAAATAAATAATAAAAGCAGATATAAAGGATGTAAGCTTTTGACTGTTCAACAAAGCTCGACATAAACCCACGTATTAAAATTAATCCTTGAAAATCTCCCCAAATGGTAGAAATTTGATCCTCTAAGGTGCGATTGTTTTGACTGAATTTATTTTCCGGATCTTACTGAAGATCCATGTTTCATTCCTTATTCCACCTCTCAGCATAAAATCAACTTTATTTACTTTCAGATCATTTAAGAGTTTAAGAGAAAGGTTGTCCCTTTTAGCTCCATGCTCTCGCTGCAACACTTTATCCCTCATTAATTAGAAAAGTTTTTAATTATCCGCTAAAATGTATCGGTCGAGCGAAACCGGGAGATAGGCGCGAATAATTTCCCCTTATTTCACTTGATAATAGACGATATTTTTCAATTATGAACCAAACAATAACAATAGTTTTTTTCATCACTTGATGATGGTGTACTTTCACTCCTCCAATTGATCGTTAAAATCCTCTCGATTCGTTTCTGATATTTCTTTGCAGTTGTAAACGAGTGATTTCATAGGTGTAGTTTCTTCAGTGACGTCGCATGGCAACAAGTTTTAGTGTTTCTTCTCTCAAAGGGTTTTATGAATTTAATGTTCGCTCGGTCAGGTACAAAAGGGTAAAGACATATGAGAGTGTGTGTGAAATGTATAAATATAAGTCACATAGCCATGAATATATATATATATATATATATATATATATATATATACCATTCTTATGAAGTTACTCTTTATGTATTCCTTGAGAATGAACTGAATAATGATCGAAAATACTTGGATTCCGCTTTTCATTTTTCATGTGGGATTTTAAAAAATTATTGTGAGTATCTATATATATATATATATATATATATATATATATATATATATATATATATATATATATATATATATATATATATATGGCTATGAGAAACTTGCAAAGTAATGCGTGAGTAGAGCAATAAATGCAAAAAATCCCAAAGATAAATTAAAGAGGGATTCCAAGTACTTTCGAACTTGCTCAGTTCATTCTCAAGGAATAAAGAATTACTCAACAGAGGTGGTATATATAAGAGACAACAGAGTGTTGCCCCCCCCCCCCTCCCATCTACAGGGAGGATAAAATCAAATGGTCTGTATTTATTTCAATGTTTCTCCTATGGTTGCGGGTCATTTCTATAATCTTTGAAATGGGTAACAATCTTTTCTACCCTCAAAACCTTCTTGTAGGGTGCCGAGATTTGGCAAAGAAATCGTTTCACAGAACTGAAATCCCTCCCGCATACAATTTTAAGAACTCCCTTGTTTTACCGTTTTATGAGTCCTTTTCCTTGCTTCTCCGCCTCTTACAAAGTTTAAATGTTTCAGTCATATTCAAGTATGAGTACACCCTGTGCAAAATGTTGATTCATAATAATAATAACAATAGTATAGGGTGGGTTTATTCTCTCGATTGTGCCGTTTGCCCTAAGCAAACCGGTAAATCATTAAGTGTACGCTTGACCCAACATAAATACAATATTAGAAGAGGTAAAGGTGAAAGTGCTACCTTTGTCCATTTATTAATTGGAATTCGGCTAAATCTATTTACAAATCTGATGACTATGTTAAAAGAAATATTGTCGAATGCTCATTCATTAATTCCTCGCCTAATTTTAAGATATCTCCCGGTCTCTTTAAACTGGCCCCTATAATTAAAAGGTTTATTTGTTACGAAATTGTCCATTTTAATACTTAGCACTTTGATTTACTAAATTAGTTATGTTTCGTTTGTTTATTTCAATGTATTTATAATTGCATGTGTATGTAGGCACTCATAGTTTTGTGACCTAAATATCTACATTGTTTTCTCACAGTTGGAACTTCCGGAAGTAGACCAAATCTATATGCCTTTACACTTCATATCCGTTATTTAATCCCGCCTTTGATAATATTTCTCTATTCTGCGTCCTTTCGCTGTACATGGATGGGCCACCACTCTACTGTCTCTTATATATACCACCTATATTAAGTTATTATTTATTCTTTGAGAATGAACTGAACAGTTTTAAAAGTACTTGAAATCCGCCTCTCATTCTTCATTCAGTAGTCTGAGTTGCTTTGTTATTTCTTCCCATATAGCGATTGCTCGCTTGTGAAGAGTCACGTTGATTGGATCTATTTTATTTATTGCGTGTAGCAATGTTCAGAGTAAACCGTCCAAAAGAGTCACGTTTGAAATAAACCTGAGTGTCATTTTTTGTACTCTCCGTACATTCTTTAGCGCTGTATTGCTTAAGGTGTGTCTGAGAACGACGGGATACAGGAGCATAAGGCTCACGAGGAGTAAGTATAATTTTCTCTTATTGGACGATGACAGCAGCCCAAAACAGAAGAGAGATTGAAGCGTCTTTCTGGCTCAGTAATCCTCTTTTTGAGGTGTGTTGTATATCCTCTAGTTGTGATCTTTATGCCAAATACTTTGTATTATTTAGAGTAATGGTAATGTTCACGCTCCACCACTACTTCCACTGTTCGATTGCGTCGTATCGGAATTATCTTAAACTTGTCGATGTTTTTCTCTATTTTGTTACTTTTTCGTAGGTGTTTTCTAATTACGATTTCTTCTCCTGTTCTGTTAGCTATATCCCTCGTGTTACGGTAGTCGCTCGTCACGGTTTGGGTAATGTCGTCTGACAGTTGTATATATTAGGCAAACTCGTAGGTAGGGTGAGGGAGGCCGCTGGTATATATTGCACACAAAATGGGGCTCAAACATCACACCTGTGGCACCCCTGCTTCCAGGTTAAAGAATTTCCCTTCGATACCGTTTATGCTAATTATGGCCTTTTGATTTTAAAGGTAGTTCACAAAATCCTCGTCATGCCATCCTCCATGCCTATGTTGTAGAACTCTCTTTTCAGGCTTGGTACCCAGATCTTTTCAAATGCCGAGGCTACGTCTCTTATCACTATGTCTACTATATTGCCTTTGGCCTTAGCAATGGTAATATTCTCAGTTATAAGGGTCTGGCGGGTTCCATGCCGAGTTTCCTTCGAAGACCGTGCTGTTGGTTGTTATATAGCGCTTCATTTTTCATGTAGTTCTTAAGTTTGATGTTCAAGAGTTTGCTTGTAGCTACTGATTGCTTTCTTTGGTTTTCAAAACTTTATAAAAATATCAATTTGGCTGTCTTTAATAACTCTGGGAAGTGGTCAACATTTATGCATGCATTGAAGGTACTGAAAATAATTTTATTAACACTTGGGGGTGCGTTTATAAGATGCTTTTTCGTTATTCCTGTCATTCCCGATGCCTTCTGTTTAAAGTTTTTCAGTGCGGTTTCGTACTCTTAACGAGTAAATGGCCTTCCTTCCTCACAAACACGGCCTGTTCTGTTAACCAGATAATGAGGTATGAGCTCATGGCCCAGTTCCCTCAACCTTGTTTCTACCTCGCTTATACGAAATCTATTAATCCAGTAATTTCTGAAATGGCGCTCTACATCTCTATGTCTGTAATTTCATCTCCGTTGACTAATAATCTTATTTTAGCCCTTGGAAGGGTTCCTCTCAATCTCACGTTTATTCCAAATTTTCTTGGGTTACCTTCTGTGTTCATATTGCCAACTATGTTACCCAAGCCTGCTTAGCCTTTTCCATAATGGGAAGCTTGATGGTGTATCTCAATTTGCGCAGTTCTCTATAACGATGGGATGTGTTTCCATACAAATTTATATCGTTGATAAGGACTTCCATGCGCTACATCCTCTCGGTGATATCTCTATCCCACCTTGGGCCTGGGAGAATTTTGAACTTCGTCCATGGGATAGCTAGACTGTCAGTCTCTTTAATTTTCCCCACTACATTGCAAAGATATTGATCGATCTCCTCAAGCGAGGCTCCTTCCAGTCAATTTTCTTTTATGGTGCTCAGATTTTCTTTATATGCATCCTAATCATCTCTGTTCAAACACCTTCGTTTGGGTATTTTGACCTGTATTGGTGAGGTTTATAGCGTTGTCACCAGGCTGATATGGTCAGATGGTATATAAGGGCCGGGTACTGTCACCCGATTAAAAGAGAAATTTGCGTTAGTTAGTATAATCAGGCGTGGTCGAGGACATTTGACTTAAAAAGGTGGCGAAACCTGGTCTTTCCCTCTTTACTATGTTTCTAGTAATTATAAGGCTCAGTGAGTTACCCACTCCATTGAACGCCGTCGTGTAGCCGACCTCTCTGCAGTGGACATTGAAGTCTCGAATTAAGATTGTAGAGGCATTTCTACGGAATAAATGGATAATGCTCGGAATTGGCAAATATAAGCGTGTTGGAGGTTGATAACTGATGGCCACCTAATCTGCAGTTAGTATTCTTTATTACTACTTGAGTTGAGTAGAGTCAAAGAGTGAGCTAAGGTACTTATCTACCCTACCTTGGATTCTGACCCACCTAAAAGAAAGTTTAGTGACATTAATCTGTCTTTTGTTTCTATATTAACACTTGAGTTCGGTAGATCACTAAAGAGAGCTAAGAAAGTTTGGTATCCTAAGTTGCCCCTTCGTTATTTAGCCGACATAATCTCTGCATTCGATTTGTAACCTACTACTTACTCTATTGCTAAAATTGATCATATGGAAATAGAGATTAGACATTTTCGGTCCTATTTCAATTCTTTCAATCCTCGCTTTGCGTATTGTTGGGAGGTTTAGGAGTGGTTTCAGATCAGAAAATCTAGATATATAAGATGTATTTGTGTTTTTTGAGAAATTAAAGATATTGATCATACGAAGGGTGAAAGAATATACTTCAAATAATAAATATTATAATATAAGACCCAAGGATTCCTGGTCTTGTCCATCCACGTAACTCAAACTCCTAGGGGGCTAGAATACTTCTCCTCATAACTTAGGAATCAACACACTAGATTTAGTCTAAAATTCACTTTTGAGCCGTTTTATAATGAGTAATGGCTATGTATATGAAAGGAAGAGTTGAATTTTTATGATACTCGAGAAGAAGGTTTTCCCAAGTGATGCACCTAAGTCAAAATCATCTCGTGTTAGAATATTTCCTAGTATGGGCCAAGAACCATGCACTCGAATTAGTCTAAAACAGTATTTTATCCTAGTAAAATCATCGATTAGCCCTTTAGCTGATTCTAATATGCACGGATATAAAATATAAAAACTAGTTATGCAATGTAAAACTGAAGGACCATTTTCCAAACGGTTTTAAATTACAAATCTGTAGTAAATGAAAAAAGTGGCAAGTTGAAAATGAAACCATGTAAAAAAGATGCATAAAAAGTTGAAAGAGAAAGTAAGTACGTCGTATGTGCTCTAACCCTGGTTAGAAAACATAGAATGGCATTATACCTCGTGATATAATGGTAGCGTTTTGGTAGAATAAGATCAGTGCGTTTATCGTCAGCGACTGGAGTGGTTAAATAAGTAGATCCTTTCGTGACCTTATAGATAGAGGGAGGTAGGGAAAGGGGCAAAGAAAAAATATAGATCAAAAGGGGCGTAAGTGAGTCACGAATAGCTCCCCCCCCTTTCCGTCGCTAGACTTCTGCTAGCGAGCGGACAATCCATTTCGCCATCCTGAGTCTCCAAAAAATCATTAAAGCGAAGCTTTTAAGCCGCTCGCTTGCACATCTCGTCAGGCTGCAATCAACTGTTGTACACTCACCAGATGGTGAGACTAGATTAGCCTGTTCGGGGTGAAGACCTAAGGGGTATGTTTGGAGAGCCTGCGCTGCCCACACAACAGGAGCTTCATCCATTCTCTTTCGCCGTGGCGAGATCCAAGGAGATGCTGTAGGAGTTGCGGGAAGAAAGGGAATGTTGACAAGAAGCCGCCTAAGAACTACACTCAGGATTTCCTTGCATGGCCTATTTCGTGTTTAGGATTGGCTGCTCAACAGAAGAGGTTTAGAAATGCGGGGATTCCTTCTCCTATAAGGGCTCCCTCCCTCCCCGAAAATGACGAGCTTCCTCTACCCGTAACGAATCCCATATTAAAGTTAAGAAATTTTTGCCAAGTTGAAAGTAAATTTCACTTCGACAAAAATTTCTTAACTTTAATAAACTGGTGACTAAAAAATCACCGGTTTAGGACATCCTTTCCCGGCCTCAAACGTACCCCAAAAGTCATCCTACATCTTATCCTCACATACTCTTCATTCTCGCAATGGCCCTCTATTATTTCACTAATATTTCTCTCTGTACATACAACGAACTCTAAAACATACCATTATACGTTACAGTAAGTTAAAATAAATCCTTACATTGATTGGTTTAAGGATAGTCAAATAGCCGACCACAATTTAATGTCACCAATAAATTGTATATATATACATTCTGTCTCTCGTGCCTTCATTTTTGATGGCATGTTTTTCCGCCCGGATGGAAAGCCGTGTCAATAATTACACATCGCAGGATGTCAAAATTGACAGCACCGGTACGGGTAGATAAATATTCGATAGCAATTTCAATTCTTGATCAACATTTCTAAAGCCTCTCCCATACGAGCGTTTGGTGTCTTTAAGACTTCATCATCAACCAATTTATATCAAATTAGGGTTGGCGCACGTAAGTGCCACAAAAAAACCCGCTCTCCTACCATATATATGTTCTTTAAACATTAGGCTAATTATCCTTAGGGATATGGTCAGAAGGCGAATTTTCCCGACCGAATACTGAAATTCACATACAGATCAGAATGACATCGATTTCAAACCCTGTTCAAACGTGGATAAAGTCTCATGAATTTTACACAGATATCAGAATGAGAAACAATAGCATGCCCAATGGCACCAGAGGCCAGTCTTTATTGGGAGAATGAGGGTTGAGGTGCTGGAAGAGCCGTAGTACTGCTTTTACCCCCTTCCCAAGCTAGCAGGAAACCAGTCGTGGCCCAAGGAAGAGCCACCCATTCAATGTATGGAGAGTGTAGACAGAGAAACCGCATAGGTGGGTTGCGTGGGGAAATGGTGATGTTGGGGGATGTCGTGGGCGATGGGTGTTCCCTGAGAGCGCCGAATCGTTTTGTGTCCGCTCTCACTGGGATGCAAACCCGGTATCCAAGAAGTGAAATTCAACGCTTCACCCCTCGACCACGAGATGCCTTAAGATCTCTTTCTTGGAATATCGCTACATGGTCCTCGTGGTCATTGTCGGGTAAAATTAAACTGACATTTGATCCCGTTATTTCTAACTTACAATATCCCTATCATCAACTTTTTTTCTTTTTTTTCCTTAGCTAACTGTTCATTACCCCCCCCCCCTTCTTATCCCCTCCAAATCCAACCCCTCAAAGACACCTACCTTTGTTGCAGGCTCGGTAGAATCTCTTCCATCCTTACCATCAAAAATAATCTACTCTGCCTATCTACCTCCCTAGTATCCAAAGTCCATATCTTCCTTCTCGGACCACTATTGATATTCCAACGGAGATTCCTTCGTCGGTTTTCGCTTTACCCCTAAATGAAATCATTCGAGCGACAGATCACGGTTTGGTCTTTAAGATTGCATCCGTATCGCCGCCTTAAATGGTTGCTAGTGTCTTTCCCAACCTTATCTCGCCCCCCCCCTAAATACACCGATTCTTTCTAGTGACGCCGCCCTCACCATTGAAGACAACAAGAACCTAGTTTCATTAGATCCCTGGACGTTCACTCGATTGGGAATCGGGCGAGGGATCGTTCGTATCAGGAACAACCCGATGCTCTGCTTCAATGACATCGTCGATTTTTTCCACTCGCTTCACATCGATGGACAGATGTATAACCAAGATATATCCACCACTTCAAATGGATATTACCAGATATGTGAGTATGATAGTGGCTTTGTCATGCTGTTAAACGTACATAGAGACGTGTATAAACTATATATTCTAAAGTTTGGTTTCATAAAGGTTTTGCTTCGGCGATCACGAAGTGGAGAAGTACGGCGTTGATCACTAATCCTTAATGACCTCTCTTGGCTTTAAGTCGTTAATTTCCAAATTTGTCTCAGTACAAAAGACTAATGCAAGATGTAGGTTTCATTATAGAAAATCCTAACAAATGATTAATGTTATTTCTAACTGAAAATGAACCGCATTCTTTCAATTTAAGTATCTCTATCTCCCAAATAAGTAAAATACTTAGAAGAAATATCGTCCTGAAAAGGGTTGAACAAGTTAAGCGTCTTCTCGCTTTGCCAATCTCCCAAGCTATAAAGGAAAACTTTCCTCTCAATGGCTAGCGGTCTTTTGCAGCCGATTATTTGACCGAACTCCAAGGTCATTAGTACAAATCACGATTAATAAAGATGACAGTCATCATATAACTCGGTTTCATTGTTGGAAGCTATAAAAATATAGGTGAAGATTACAAATAGAGGCGTCGAAATGGAAAAAAATGTCCCAGGGAAGGTCATAGATTTTCTGATTCTTTCCCATATTAAAGTATTTAATTTGTCTCCTCAGGCAGCAAGGAGAAGCTTAATGTTACCTTGCGCCCCACGGATATTTTAGGAAGTTTGGAGGTTATTTGGCATCCCTCCAAAAATGACATATTGTGGAATGTGACCCATTATTACATCAGTTACAAGCAAGCCCCGAGGAATGTCTCCCTAAGTGACGACTCCCCGAGACTCTGCGATGAAGGGTAAGCAGTTCATTGGGGCAGCATTGTTGCCTCTTTTTCTAGGAATTATTTTGATTTTTCTATTATTCATCAGATGCAGTTTTATTTTTGTTATTTAACTACTTAGTAATTTCAACGGTATGTGTATATAGGAGCCGGTTCTTCCTTTGCGTCAGGTTTCCCACTTCTAAAGTTTCCTCTGTTGTTGAATTTTATTCCTGCTGGATTTTCAGTGCCCTTTTCTCGTCTTCGCTAATTATGGTGTTCAGTTTGTCCTACTCTTTGCAAGCTCTATTATTTAGGGTTACGTTCTTGGTTGGTAGATCTTTCTCTTGATGTAGTTTTCTTATTCTCCTGAGCTCTCTTCTTCTTGTGTCGATTATTATGTAGACTGCGGAGTTTTTGAATCTCTAGAACTTAATTGCGTTCGTTTTTGGAAGTCTGTTAAGAGGGACTGCTTGATAGGCAGGGTGCTCTTGAAAATAGCATTGTAAATCTTTTTCTTCTTCTTCTTCTTTAAACCTCTGAGTTGGCAAAATTTTCCTTGGCCAAATTATTTCTTTCTGTAACACGTTTGACGGAACCGTGTCAGAGGATTTTGACTATGAGTACATTTCCTTCTCTTTTGGAGCAATACCGATCTTCGTTTACTTGCACTTTAGATGTTTTGTGCCTTCCTATTGGGATGAAAAAGAATTTTTCCGCGTTTGTTTTGGTCTTCCATTTTCTTCATAGTTTTTATGTTCTCTATCTCGGCCGAAGTCATTCTTGCCATGGTTTGTGCGTGCCTTTATGTACAGTTTGCTATTATCTTGATTTCGTCGACGAACTGTATGTACCTACTAGAGTGGTAAACAGGGCTTAGTAATATCATGTAGATTGTAGGACTTATGCAGCCTCTTGAGAGACCCCTTGTGGGACTCGAAGACCGGTCTATGATAACCCTTCACCGATATATAGGCTAAGCGATCCGTAATATAAAGCCTATAGGCCCTTTGTGAGAATCTGGGTTAGTCCTAATCTTCTAATCTTCTAGTTCGGGCTGATTCTCCATACTTTAGTAAAGGCCTTTTGAACGTCTCTTAGCACTACGTCGGTGTATTTCTTTTCGATTTGCTTTTGTGATAGTTTCGACCAGGGCAGCTATAGCTGCTTCTGTTTTTTTCCGGGAACCGTGATGATGTTGTGGTATTAGTGTTCTCTCTTCTAGGTAGTTAATTATTTTGTTAATTATCGCCCTTTCTAGAAGTTTAGTGAGCGTTACCAGCAGAGTTATCGGCCGAAAGTCGCCAAGTTTTTTCATGGGCTCGCCCGGTTTGGGTAGAAATATAATTTTTACTCTTTTCAGTGCGTCAAGGAAATATTCCGCACTGATTGTAGCGTTAAATGTTTGTACTATTTTATCAAGGAAAGAGTCGGGTGCGCAGACTAAATTCTCCCTATTATTACCCGAGTCGACGGGCTTCTGCTTGGTGGCGTAGAGTGTATCCTTAGGTTCTTTGAAAGTTATTGGTTCTAGGCTTTGCTCTTCTAGTATCGTTAGGGATACAGTATAGTTCGTGACTAGTTCGAGACGATTCTATTGTAGTTCTTTTATTACCCTTAATTCGTGATCTCTGTTGAATTCTTCGTTTTCATCTGGTGAGATAGTGAATACCTCTCTCTGGTGCTCCCGAAATGCTCCTTCCTTTGCATCTTTTCCATTGTGTTGGATTTCGAGTTTGGGCTTTGTTTGTATTTTCCCTCTCGCGATATTTATATTATACGAAAATTTAGTGGGGTATAGTTCCGTGTCCAGTGCCTATACGAACTGGTCCCACCTTGCGTTTTTTTCAATAGCCGTAGCCGTAATCAGTTCGTCTTGTAGTAGTTGTAAGCGGGCCCTATCTCCTCTTTGGGGTCCATATTGTTCGACGTCCTCTCTCAGCGCTATGTATTCTCGTTTGAGGGTTGATATTTGAGCTGTTCTGAGAGAGTTCTAAAGTATGTTGTTCGTGTAAAATAATTCTCATCTGCTTCTACTAACGCCTTTACGATGTTTTCGACGCCTAGATCGATTTATTCGAGAGTTGCCTTTCTTAGGTCATCTTGCTGGTATATGGCCAGTTCTTCTGCGTAACCGTTCTAGTTGGCGTTCTTATAGTGTTTCTTGGTCGTCACTTTAATTGATTGGGTCTAACGATAGGTTTGAGTGATCATCTCGTGATCGCTGTAATAAACGGTATAGCTTGTAGCTCTGCTGCGGGCGTTCAGGTCTCCATATAGTTATGGAAAGACAAGGAGTTCCACCTTGTGGGCTGATAGCGTGTCATAATGACTAGGTTACTGGTTGAATTCCTTATGCTGGTCGCCAGATAGGCTTCATCAAGTTATCGAAGTTTGTTGAAATTTATGTCGTTTCTTACGGCTATCGCAACGCCAGTGAATTTAATATTGACGAAAAATAATTCTGAACTGGACACTTATATATAACCAAAGACCTACAGGACGCGCTGCGGTGGTCAATTTTTCGCCATTAGAACTCTGAATTCCGTGCTTGCGTTTTGTCTGGTCGAGTGTTTCTTCTCCCAATTCTAATGATAATAATAGGGGTTTTATATGACGCCCTACAAGACTTTGAAACATTCCCAGAGCCACCGTCCACATTGACTAGGACAAGGTCTGAGAGGAGAGGTGGGTTTTCAGAGCTCGCTTGTAAGTGCCAGCGAGAAAGAGGAGCTTATGTTAGTAGGCTTACCATTCGTCAGCTTAAGGGTATCTACAGAGATTTTTTACAGCCCATCTGGCGACTGCCTACTTGGGCAGGCCCGCTTCCCCCTGCTGCAGGAACCTGCGACCTACAACCTAAAAAAGTCAGAAAATATGCACGTCTGTGTACATGAATCCGATCTGAGTACAAACCAAAGCGCAGCGACCCCTCACATCCAGATACGGGGACGGGTAACGTGAGCAAAAGGTATCAAGACCGAGTCATTCACCAAGAATGTGCCGAAAGGTCTGGGGGACAACGCCTTTGTCGCAATAAGGTACGGGCGAGCGCTCCAGCAAATGTCGGTGCATCCCGAGTGCGAGGAACCGAAATCAGGAGGGCACTTGCCGGGCGAAGGGCTCTTTGTTGTCGGGAGGAAAGGTATGAGAAATTTGCGATTATGGGGATTTTAAATGTGAGAATGAGAACTTAGAAGTAATCCGTCCTTGAGGGAGGAGAACTTGAGTTAAAAGGTTGTGTAAAGTTGAAGGGGACGGATTGTAGTGTTTGGGGCTCCAGTGTAAAGAGAGTTACAGTACTCAAAGTGGGAGATAACAAAGGCATAGGTGGCTATCTCAAAACTGTTTCGGTCAAAGTTGGACCGAATACGTCTGAGGTTACGAACAAAACCGAGAGACGGTTTGTTAATATTAGCAACTCGAGATTTGAAATCGAGTTGATTTTCAAAGGAAACATCCACGTTATTAAGGTTTCAGAGAACGCGATCGGAAAGACACATAGATTTAGAGTGAGGCAAGCTACCTTTTTGCAGGGATTGGCATTGGCTCAGATGCTTATTGAAAGAACCTCAGTTCTGTCGTGGATTAGTTGAGGAATTAGTCCAATAGGAATTCAGTAATCGTGTCATATGCGGATAAAAGATTGGTGACGGTCACGACGAGCGAATTTGGGAGGGAATATTTTCGTGTCATTAGAATAGTAATGGAAGAATTGTCTAGGCAGCGCAGAAGAATGCCTAAGAGGAAGGAGATAGATAGATACCAAAATGAAGAAGGTAAAGGACAGGAGAGCCCTAAGGAACACCATAGGACACAGCAGCTGGCCGAAAGATCTCAACCCAATGTGGATAGAATGAGTACGATATGACAGATAAGAGAAAATCCAGTTAGAGCAGTTCCAGAGAAACGGAATGGTCAACGGTGTCAAATGCTGCTGAAAAATCGACAATCTCTATAATTGAAGGCCCCCCAGCGTTGGCCTCACAGTGGAGTCGGTCAGTCACATGTATGAGAGCCGATTCAAAGTTGTGATCTGGTTTGATGCCGAACTGAAAGTTTAGGTCAATCGTCGAGGATCACATGTGTCCGTTGATTCAGGTAGCTACTACTCTCTTAAGAGCCTCAGATACGAATGGAGTTTAAGAGATGAGACGATTGTTTAAAAGATTATTTGGCTAAAGTTATTGTTCGATAAGCAGAGTATTGAGGCAAGCTCTTAAGAGTAGACTGGGATAAGAGAAGTGGGATCGAGGGTGGAGTAGGGTGGATTGTAGTGTGATGAGAGACGGCCAAAGACTGGATGCCAAAATCAATATTTACTTACTTATCACACACAAAAGTACAAAAGGAAGATTGAGAGAGTAGGGGAAGGAGTTTTGGTAGCTTGGGAAACAAAAGACAAGTAAAGAGCTTGAATCATGAACGAGAAGTTTCTTTGTTTTATTCCAGAATTTTGTGAGTGTGAGCCTCTCCGGAGGATTGCAATATAGCTTTTTACGCATATTTTGCAAGAGAATAGGCGAGAAAAGCTTGCTCTATCCCCATAACTCAGGTGCAGGCGGGATGAAGGCGTATCTCACATGCTCTTCGGTGGTTTCTGAGCTCAAGGAGCGTGGGATCTGCGGGAAGAAGCAGGGCGGAGGGTAGCGTGATTGTCAAGGCAGAGAGAGAGAGAGAGAGAGAGAGAGAGTGACTGCAAAAAGTAGCGGATGGATATATTAATGTCAGAGAAGGCGATGACAGTGGGGTTATCAGAAAGAAGCAAGACGAGATCCGGAGACATCAGCGAAATGGCAATGGAGGATAGTCTTCGGTGTTTTGAACGTAAGACAAGAGACAAGATCATTGTGGAGGTTAGTTTGAGAAGGTAGAGTTAAGCGGAATTTAATAATAAAGTCATCAGAGGTATCCAGGGTTCGAAACATGTAAGGTGAGGGAGAAGGCTGGTTGTTGTAGCTTGTAAGGTCTTAGGTGTAAGAATTAGGCTATTGAAGGTCACTTGCCTAGTAATTCATTGTGGTGTCCTGCCTCAGAGCCAGGCTGGAATATATCACACATACTCCTTTACCACGGAAGTAAAAACAACAACAATCCATATACTAAAACCTGCGTCAAGGAGTGGTGGATTCAAGACCTACACTCACAAAGGGTAGGTCTTGAACCTGTCTTATGGCCTGTAGTCTTGAGGGACATGACCTAAAAAGGACTGGGAGAGATTAGTATGAGATTCAAAATTACAAACACCCCTTGAAGGATTTTTCTCAAAGGATTCCTCTCGGATACCCCCATTCTACCTGAGCTTTCATTCGCATTAATCTAGTACACTACGCCAGAGCAAACAGCATGCAGGATTGGTCGAAGGTGTTTGGGTAGAGGTCTGGGGAATTTATTAGGCCTTAAACCACTCTTCCATCTCATTTTGTATCTCCCTACACCCTTAGCACAAAGTTATATAGAACCATATGTTTTTCTCTCTCTCGAAGTAATAAACCTTTATGATACCGAAATGCCCATTGAGCCTTCGAGACAGCTAAAGATTTACCTTTCTTTTCAATGATTAGGCTCTCGAGGTTTCCTTTTATTGCTACTAGTACCTTGTTTACTAGCATTCATTCTCATAATCTAAGGGTGTAGAGGAAATGGGTTTTAAACCCAGTTTAAATTTACGCTTCACATTTTCAGATGTTGGGACCCTGACACATAAAAGTACGTAGTTTACAACCTACAAACTTCATTTATAGATTCTCACAATTGCTCTGATCTCATTTGCTCTATCTATCTACTCATATTACTCTACTAATAACCACCTAATGAATTCATAAATCAATCAATTAATAAACAGGATAAATCAATCCTTGTAAAAGCCTCGTCTCTAAACCTCATTGCAGGTGGAGGACGATAGAGTTTCGCGTCCAAGAATCCTTCGGGGTGAATAAATTATTTCACTACAAAATTCAGAGTTTGCTTTCTTACACAAGATACGCTGTGTTCGTACGCACCCACGCCGGAGTGGATACCAAAAGTTCGAAATCAGATGTGGTTTATGGCTTCACGAGTGTCTCCTGTAAGTATCTTCACCCTTTCGTGCCCCAGACGGTGGCCATTTCTAGTTGAAGTTCCTAGTCAGGACCGCTTCCCAGCATCTGTTTCGGGATGATTATAGGCGCTGGTAGGAAGCTTCGAAACGGCCGTTTATGGTGTCATAGAATTCCAATTGCATGTGGATATCCTGCAGGATATTAAAGAGTTTGAGAGAGGTTGTTTCCTTCAGTAACTTGATCATAGGAAAATTGAACTTTTTAATTTGTTTTTTCTGTGGTTTATTTAATCTTATTTGTATTTCCTACTTTTGGGAGCAGAGTGTATAAATATCATGGGAAGATGTTTAGATCCTTTTCTAGACCTAGATTAAGGGCTTCTTACTTAGCCCTTTTGGTGGCTATGGTTGGTTGCAGCCATTACAAGATTTTTTTTGAATAAAAAAGTTGTATTTTCTCGCATGTAAAATCATTAATATGAGTTAATTTAAAGTCTTAGTTCTTTTTTACTTGAAAAATCCAACAAAACTAAGCAAAAATTGGTCCCTTGAAAGCTGAAATATCGTAAGCTGTTGTGGTTGTTAGCATCTGCTAACCCAACCTAACTAAATATAACCAAATCCTGTCCCACATAGATTTATTGTGATTTGCTCATTTTGGGGGAAAAAACAAGGAGTGCAATCTCCCCCCACCTCTCCCCAAATTAGAGGGAAATGCTATGAGTAAATGTGAAGATTAAAGAAAGTTAAAATGTGTGACAATTACACTGTTCTTTTACGCTAGTTTTCTATACAATCCTCTTCGATCCATCCCTATTCTTCAGCAATGGCAGAACCAATGGGAACGAAATGGATCCTTAGATTGCACTAACTCAACCTGCTTCGGTTATAACACCATTTCTATGCAAAACTTCGTTCGATAAATAAACGTAGATATTATTGTAATTATGAGGTCAATGACAAGGAAATTAGGTTGATTTATTTAACGTTATTCTTAAGTTACGTAGTTTCTAATGGCAACGGAAATTTGGTTAATTTAATTTACGCTATGCCTAGACTATGTGGTTTCTATGGCAACGGAAATTTAGTTGATTCATTTAAGTCTTTGTGTAGTCTAGGCCCGGCATATGTGCACTTTTTACTATCTAAGATTAATTATGTTTTTCTTTCTTGAATAAATGTTATTTATCGGACAATACTTTATATATTTATGTTTTCATGATTGGACCTCTTTAAATTCTCTAGAAACATTTAATGTCTATTGTTTCGAGGTGAACCTAGTAAACCTGGTGGCACCCCGTGCATACGGGAACTAAATGGAGTTTCTAGCGTCCTTGTTGAGTTAAAAAAACTCACTTTCTCATTAGTAACCATCAACAGATTTAAAGGTTTATAAGGACCAGCAAAGAGCGTGTTGTGTACTTCTGACGAGGCCTCTAAGTTAGGCAAGGAGAGGGGGAGAGACAAAGATAATGAGATAGATAGATATAATGAGAGAGAGAGCGAATGCCTGAGTCTCGAACTCAGCTCTTAAGTGGCACTGCTCAGTCAGGAGTCTTCGCTTGGCACAGTAATTAACTCGAGTGAATGACTCTCTCGCGTAATTAGGACTTAGCAATCTCTCGAAAATAATTATCTAAGCGATTTTTAAATAGGTTGGTTTCAGAACGCCTTATTTGGAGCTCGAATCCATTATTCCTTGCCCCAATCGAGATAGTAAATTTAAAGAAAATGATCAAAATCGTTTAATATCTTTAAAACTTGAATCAGTTCACTCCTCAATCTATGTCTGCCCAGTGACTGCAAATTTGATCCCTGCCACCTGTCCTCATCTGCTCTTTATCCCAATTCAGGAGCCATCATAGTTGCGAGGCGCCTGGACCCTTGCAACCATTTCTAAATCCTTTCCAAGCGAATGACATCAGAGTGGCCCCAAATAGTCCAAGTAGGCATTAACGATGCACTTTTAGAGTAAATATCTTAAGAGATAAGACTCTGTTGGTCTTTTCACAACCTTCCACTCATGGTTCACAAAAGTGGTTGTTGCTGGTCACTCTTAAATCATATTCTGTGTCCATATTACACCAGTAGATTGCTACCATGTTATAATAAATTCCAATTTTCGTTTATTGGACCGATATGCAAGACATTACACCTGCCTCCATTGATCCCTTTCGGCTACTAAATCGACCAAGCCACGAAATTTAGTCACATGCTCATCTCTATAACTTACTATGTCGGACCGTAGGTCGTGGGTAGGATGGTAACCACTTTCCTTTTCAATGATTTCTTTAGCAATAACCTCGTAACTATTCGGCCGATGTTCACAGAATTTAAAGGCCTTATGTTGTTTTATATTCCCTTTCAACTAATGTAATTTCCAAGGTCCTCACAAGGTTAGTCGTGGAATTATTAAAATAAAACTAACTCTGGGTCGGATTGCCCCACTTGTTGAAAGACTTGAAGTTTGTAAGGTCATAAGGTCTTAAGTCAGAAGAATTGACAGGACGCGAGTTAGTTCTGTTGACCTTGTTTAATGTTGCTTGAATTTCCCTTCAGTCAGAAACTGTAACAACATCATGAATTGAGAGACAGTATACAAACATTCGCCGTCTACATCATTAACATACAAAATAAAATAGAAGGAGTCTCAGTACAAATCCCTGTGGAACTCCACTAGGCATTAGCGTCTGGCCCGATTCCATCCCGTTAATTTGTTGTCTCAGTTTTCTCCCTGGTGAGCCAGTCTTCCCTCTTTGTAAACATGTTCCCACGGAGCTCCTTAATTTCGAGTTTTTGAATCATTTATCCTCTATCAAAAGCCTTTTATTAATCTTCGTAGATCACTGCTAGGTTTGCGTCATATTCTTTTACAATTTTCCCCAAAATCTCAAGCAAGTTTGTATGGCACGATTTGTTTTTTTGAAACCCATTTTGTATCTGAATTAGTCCATGGCTAGCGAGATGCTCGACTAGTTTCTTTTGCACAATTGATTTGAGTACTTTAATGATCGAGGATGTTAACTAATTGACATGTAGTTTGTGGAGCAGCGGTGATCACTCTTTTAGAAAATGGGAGCTACGTTACCAAATTTGATTATTTCTGTGACGCCCCCTTCTTCTAGTGGTCTATTAAATATATTGTGAGAGGTCTAACAAGCTGTTGACGATCTATCATGTTGCCCAAATGCTTTGGTGGATCGAAGTTTATCGATGTAAAGAAAAACTCCTCTTAATTGACGGATGTGATATTTAATATTCAAATCTGGTCCAAAGCCATTCGTGGTTCGACAATTGAAATATCTTCAAAATTTTCTTGTCAGAACTTTTCGAGTGCTGGTTTGGTCTCTACTCAAACTTTTCTTGGGTCCATCGTGTCTCTTTTATTTTTTTAATAATCTTAAATTCGTTTTGCTTCTCTCACAAGTTTTTTATCCAGTATGCCCTGCTTTATTCTGTTCTCACGCAATACCATATGTTGAATTTCTGTTCTTGATTATTTCGCGGCGATTCCAGCTTCGTATAGTCATCTCATCCGCTTCTTTGGATCTAGAAATGTTTCTTCATCAAGATCCAAAATTCGAGTTACATTTAATAAATTCGGTTCTACAAAAATTGGGAAGCATCGTGGAAAATGGGATTGGACAATAATTACAATGAATTTGAAATCGAATTCAATTGGGACGTTTTAGAATTCTTTCGTAAGATTAATCATCAGGCAATTTATCGCAAACTTTTGACCTCTAAAGAAATGAAGAAGATTTGCGAAAAATTAAGGCCTTAAAAATAGAATTATCGAGGAATAAAACCAATATAATCAAATCCCAAGAGGCTTTGGCCATCTGAAAACGGATGGGTTTTGAACCTATTGGGGAAAGATAATTTTCACCACTTAAATACAACGATAGTTTACTTTATACTTTCATCCATTATCATACTTGGAGTAGGCAAGATTGCAGCCATTAATAGAGAATCCGTCATAGCTGGTGGATTCTCTTCATCCACACCGAGCTTATCAATGTATCCAATAGGCCATTTTAACAGTCTTGACGTTATCTAAGCCGTAGGCAGGCTATAATTATCAGGTAAACTCCATTGGACACACTGATATCACACGTGAGTCAAATCAACCTTGAAACCGATGGGACCACCCCCCAACATGTCGTCCTCTACGTTCTCCATGTGTGTACACTTTTCTTCATCAGACACGATGCAGTCATGGATCGTCGAGATGAATGTCGGATATACCAAATTTTACTTCAAAACTTATATTTTTTTTATTGTATCCGTCACCAGTGTTTGTGTTCTTATTCTTGGATGGCCGACGGCAACGTAAAGTTGGGCGCCATCGCCCTGCGTCTGTTCCCGTAGCGCTGCCCCAAATGCCCATATGGCTGCAGGTAGTCTTCTGTCATCTTCGAATCGGACACACTCGTGCGACTCACTGCTAGTGTATAAGGCGTTCCCCTGCACCGTACAGTGACGACTGGGTGGTCCCCCAGACCATTCAGCACATTCTTGTTGAGTCTCTCAGTTTGGTTGGTCTTCGCGTAAGTTACTCCTTGTCCCTTGTACTCGGGACGGGTTCGTGCACCCCTTGCATAGATTATTGGACTTCTTGCAAGAGGATGCCCTCCTCACCTGCATACATTTTATGGGGTTTTGGTTACATGCTCGGGCGCCGGAAGAGAGGGGAAGGGGGTCTGGCCTCCCTCGGACACCGGAGAATGACTTTGTTGTTTTGTAGGTTGCTTCTGTTGTTCTTTGTTTTCTTCTTCCATTTGGTTTGTCTTTATCCGTTGTTTGTTATTTTCCCGTTGTTTTTTATTAAGATAACCTAATAATAGGCGGTACTGTAATTACGGCGATTATGCCCTTGGTGGAAGTCGCCAGATAGATGATTTAAAAGGAGAAAAAAATCCAAGCTTTTCTTTTCTGCTTCCTGCGGGTTATCTTATCGTTTTGTGTGGCTGAGTTTTGGACAAATTTTGGGTGCCTTTACTGCTCAGGAAACCCGCGTCAATTCCTTATGTTATAATTGACATAATGGTTGAAGTGGTATAATGGTTCAAATGGTTCAGGTGTTAAAAAGATTCAAGTGGTAAAATGGTTCAGGTGCAAAGTGGTTCAGATATTTAGGTTGTTCAAGCGTTAAAGTGATACACCCGGATAAGTAATTAAAATGGTTTAAGTAGTAAAGTGGTTAATGGAAACATGGTACAAGTGACAGAGTGGTTCAAGGAGCAAAGTGGTTTAAGTGATTAGATGGCCCTCCTTGAGCTCTCCGCCTTCCCCGGCTCCACCTTGCTTTGTATCTCTTCTCCCGCCCCTCTAGAGCCTTTCCTCTAGAGCCTCCCCTCTAGAGCCATCCTCTAGAACCTTCTGATCTCTAGGATTATCTAGAATTCCTCCTTTCAATTTCTCTTTCAATTTTGTATCTTTGTAATTAATAAAGGAAGGGTTCTTCTCCAGGTCCGGGGGAAGGCCCACAAGCCAAAGTGGTAAGGCGGCGATATAAGTGTTAAAGTAGTGAAGGTGTTCTAAGTGATAAGGTGGTTCAAATGCTAAAGGACCGCCCCCCCCACTAACATGCCCCAGATGCAACCAATACACTAGCACCCATCAACACCTTCTCCTTGACTGCCCAAGCCTCCGACACGCACGCAACACCCACTCCATCTCAGACCTCAAGGATCTGTGGACCCTTCCTGGGGACTTCCTCTCATCCATATGGGTCATTCACCTCCTAGAAATGAGGTCTAGAGGAGGATGGGGGGCTAGAGAGTCAATGTAAAGTCCTCCATCCCCTCACCAACTCCCGTAGCGCTCATTGATTGAGCAGGAGCAAGAGTGAGATGAGAGAGCGAACTCCATGACAAGGAAAGCTGAAACCCAAACTAAAAAACTACCTTTCAAATTGCAAACAGGTTTAATAAACTTAATAATGACTTTGCGGAATCTTCATTAAAAAAAAAACTAAAAAAAGGCTAACATTAAGCATGAGGTAGGATCCTAAATGACATTTTGACATCTGAAAATTAAATGGTAATTGAGCATTAAAAGAACGAATGAATATACCGACCTCATTAAGTAAATTAAGAACCGACTCCGTCGATAATATCATAGAATATATACTAGAAATTATGTGTAAACATCGAAAACAAGCAATAACTAAGACAATGAAACCAAACCGAATGGCTGGCAAAAAATAAATGACAACACTAACCAAAAACATTTTTAAAATCATTACAAAGTTATAAAAAGGTTCGAAGAATTCTATCAAGAAATAAATAAACCTGAAAAAAGTCTCACTAGTAAAAAACTGATAAACTTGTACTCAGATAAAACTTGAGGAATTGAGGGAAAACAGAAGATAACTCAAAGAAAAAAAGGACGATTCATGTTACATAGTTAAATGCCTCACCGTCCCCATTTCAAGCTAGGAAGAACCGTTGACAGATTTTGTATTAAGAAAAGAGCTTCAAAATTTTCAAAACTGCGTTGATCATGTGGGGATCCATGAGGGGGCTGAAGGGACAAAGGCTCCCCCCCCCTTATTTCAGACCCATCTATGTTTATATTTATTTTTACTTAAATTTTAATATTCAGTAAGAGTTATGTGATAATATAAAATAAATCTAAACAGTTTTTAAAACCATTGCGACGAATGTATCTTATATGATACATGTCTAAAATGGAGGTAAATCTCAGAAATAATTATTAAATTCAGTATTATACTTTAGGTGACGTCCAAAAACTACAATTCATAATTTTCTGATGTGTCGACAAAAATTCGGATCTGATAGAGTTAGTGCTCACTCCTTTAGGAGATGCTGCTATTTATTATCAATACTGTGTAAGTTAACCATCATTAATGTTTAGAGCCCTTTTCTAGGAATCTTCAGAGGGAGGAATTCAAATTAAACTCTCCCCCCCCCCTTTTATCCTAGATCCGCCACAGGCGTGGATACGTTTAGATCGAAACATGCATTTAGCAAAGCATCGTTTATACGTTTTCTCCTTGAGGCTAATAATACAGAATTTTATCTAAATGTTCATCCCTACAAAACATTTATTCAAGAAATCCAAACCTAAACTTCAGTGATAGAAAGTTGAATCGAAATTAACCGAATTCCTTAGCTATAAATAGAGACGACACAGCTTACGTCTAACGTAATAGGAATCAACCGAAATTCCGTAGCCATAGATACCAGAGAGACGCCATATAACCTTAAATAATTCAACCAACTTTCCGTAGCCATAGAGACCACAGAGACGCCGCATAACTTTAAATAAATCAACCGAATTTCCGTCGCCACACAGGTGACCTCATAATTACAAGACGTTTATTTACTGCAAAAACTGCATAAAATACTGTGTATTATTGTGTTAGATTTAAAATAGCCGAGTAATTCTCATACACAGTCTAGAAAATTAATTACTTCAGTATATTACAGGCAAGATCTACAGATATTCTTATACCAAATTTTCCTCCCTGGGTGTTTTGTACCAGTTACTACCACTTTTTCAGTTTTATTCAATAAGTATCTCCTGTATTTCAGATCCTTCTCCACCAAGGGATGTGCATGGTCGGCATGTACGACCAGCTTCCTTGGCTCTGATGTGGGAACCCCCTTCCAGCCCAAATGGAATTATCAGTCATTATATGGTTATGTTGCACAAAACAGACGAAAAGACATTCAGTAGCAAAAAGTTGAATTTCTGTCAGAAGGAAGGTAAGATACGTTGCCAACCTCTGTTTCTTAATCGTGTTGTAATGCATCAATCGAAATTGGATCAGCAAACTCGATCTTATTTGTCGCGCTGTTACTACTCATACATTCCCTTGGTGAATGCCTCGCTACCGCATATTTTCGTATTTGTCCGTGATGTAGTAACTTCATACCTAGGAGAATGTGGCGAACGAAAACTCACTTACAACACAATGAACACCTCCATCTCAAAAATTGTAGCTTTGTTACGCCTTTCTTAATTGATTTCCAGCGCTGATCCTATTGATGCAAATCTGCGCTCCAATTAATTTAAGGTGTCTCTTTAAAGCTTAATTTTCCGACATTTCATCAATACTGTAACTTAGTTATGACCTAGATGGATAAAATAAAAAGAAAAGGTGTGAGAGAGTAAAGGTTTAGAACGTCCCAACTCTAGCCTTTTAATATCTATCCTTTATGCGATTTTGACCCTAAATCTAAACGCGGTGCTAATACCACGGTATGTTTCGCTTACCCTTGTTGGTATGTAAAAACTGTTGTATATGACAGTAGTGAAGTGTTATTGAGAAAAGGAAGGAAGTTGGAGAGTCGCAGAGATTTGCAAAGTTGCTTGTAGGTCAATCTAAGCTCTTGCCGTTGTTAGATAAATATAAGTTGGAATTTTAGTCTGAGAGTAAGTACTTGAGTTTCGGGATAATGCTAATTGATCTTTGGCGTTCAAACCATTGTTAGTTTGTAAGTGGGCTACTAGCAAGTTTATTGCTCTTAATTTAATTTCTATGTATTCCTTGTTGGCTACATGGCTCTAACTGTTTCTAGTGTATATGATTTGATTGCATTTTCTTTTAGTCGGTCTCTTTGTTCATTTTCTTCTTTATTTATTTGCGAAGTCATTTTCTTCTTTTTGTTATTTATCGGTAATTCATTATTCGGTTTCCATCTAAAGGCTGTCTTAATCGGTTATCTTAATAGGGATTTTATCCTTCCTGTATTTGGTTTATATTTAAGTTATCTAAGTAAATATATCTTCCTCCTCTTCATCTCTGCCTATTGCCATCATGCTGCTTTGGTACTATTTGAATTGCTAGTTCTTCTCATCTCCCGTCTTTCTAATGACTGATTTTGCTTTTTTTTATTACTTTGTTTAGGGGGTCAATGCTTGTTTCTCTATGCAGGTTTTCCACTCTTCTTGTTTCTTTGTATTCTTTCGCGTTGTTTATGAGATGCATTACTTTGTTTTGGATCATCTGCAATTTTATGATGCTGGTTCTTGATAGCGTGCAGATCGCAATTGTCAGATATATTAGTCTAAGTTGGCTTATAGATTAGAAGATTTAATTATTGTTCCGCTGTTAAGTAATTTTAGCTTATATATTAGTTTTAGTCTAATTTTTCCGTTTAATTTCTGTCGGTTATGTGTTTTCTGTCACCGGATTTAGTTATGGTTAGACCAAACACTTTAGATTCGTTACTGTATCTCTATCTTTTGTCGTCTACCTATATACATATGACTGCTATATTTTTACTGTAGGCTGGTATAATTATGAATTTCTTTCGATTCGTGCTAATTTTTCATTTCTGTTCATATTGATTTCTCTTCCCGTTGTTTTAGATGAAATGGCCATGCCTGTACGATGACACAATTACTTGTGTTATATCATCTGCAAACTGTATTTTCATACAACGTTATCTTGCTTCAAGGGAGATGTCTGTTGTGTAGATATCTTATAATACTAGACTTAAACAAACGCGCTGGAGGAACTCCGGGTTCTAGCTTATAAAGCTCGCCACGGTGATTGCCTGTGTGATACGCGTATCTGTCCATCACATAGTCGAACGGAGTACTCTTTTTTATTGTTCCTTCATAGTTGTATTTATTTCGACTTCATGCCCACCTACCAAACTTTGACAAACGCTTTAGACACGTCTCTACAGACGATGGCTACACTCCTCTTCTGCTCTTCGCCTCTGCTAACTTTAAACATTTTTAGACATAATACTATGTCCGTGCTGCTGTTTTTCCGGAATCCGAATTGGAACTCAGTAAAAAAGTTGTTTTCCTCAAGGTGTTGATCTAGTCTGATTTTTAAGATCTTTTCATATATGTACTTTCCCGATTAAATCCAGTAGAGAAGTAGGTCAGTAGTTTTCTACCCGGCAAGATGATTTTCCGGCTTTTGGTATGAAAATTATTTTAGCCACTTTCATTTCGTCGGAGAAGTTTTATTTATTCTTTAACCCTTCCAAGTTGTTAATAGTTGCTTCAACGTAGTTTTCCTTGTGAGTCATGATGTCCATTGTGATTTATGTTTAAAGCTATTTATTGTTCTTCTAAGCTTTTCCGTCCATTAGGCTCATACTATAGTACATGTTAAGGAATATTCTGTTTATGCACGTTAATACTAAGGAGGTCTGGGCGTAGTGAGGGTTGCCCTATGTTACGAAGATATAATAAAATATGGAAGTTAGCGCGAGGTTTGGATAATCTCTTAAGGGGATAACCTCTTACTTATCAACAGAAGTCTTTCGAATCAAACTAAGTAAGCCTTTAGCTTGTCTGCAGGTTTTATTTTAAAGAAAATTGACCTCCTTTGACTCTTTCGTGGCCTTGCCTCCTTTATCGGTGGGTAAACTTATCAGAGCGCATAGAGCGTAAAGTTTCAGATTGACTGAGCTGTCCCTATGACATAAATTCAGCTCTGCCGTAAATACCTGAGGCATCATCAGCTACATGCAAGAAATGCCTAGAATTTACTACAGGCATTATCTATATGATGCCGTGCTAGTTAGGTTAAGATACTTCTACTGGTAAGAGGAAAATTGACAAAAGATGTAAGTCTTTATTTGTATCAAAGTAATGATTGGGGGTACTGGCACAAGAAAGAGGAATTAACTCAGGAGCAAGAAAGGTCTTGATAAGGCTAAAGCTAGGGACGAGTCGAAGCTCAACTTCAGAAATTCAAGCCATAATCACAAGACGATGATCGCCCCAAATCTAAATCTCTCCCTGCTTCTTCATCTAGACTTCTAGCTGACTAGAAAGAGCAATCCACCATCTCATTAATGCAAGGTTTCAGAATTTCACATCGGTTGTACATTGTGGAATATATAACAAAAATAAAATTTCTCAACTTATTATAGATTAGAGACCCAAACTTTGCAGTGTAAAGCAAGATAGACAAAAGGCGACATTAAAATGAACTTCATCTTGAAACTTGATAAACCTCCTCTTGAGAAATCGTTCCCAAACCTATAACTGGACTCAATTCTTTTGTGACTGTCAGAAGTAAGATAAACATCTAAGTTAAAAATTAACGCTTTGGCTTGCGAGTGTTGATTATTAAATAGAGATCCGCTAATAAAATATTAAAATATCATTAAATGTTTTAAATTAAACAACAGCAAAAAAGCAAACTATTTATATTTTTAAGATCGCATCTAAAATTAGACCATTGAAAGACTCCACCTTTTCGCTCAAACATTTTTGGGACACTTCATATTAACTTGTTAATAGCCATCTCCAAATTATTAAAAGTAAACAGCATATTTCAAAATCCATATGGCTTTAAATGATAAAGCTATAAATTACCTTTTTCCTAAACTGCCTATAGGTAGGACTATTTTTACTTTCTCAGGTCCAACAGAACAGGTGGAGTGGTAGTATATTCCAGCAATAACTGCAAGGCTCAATAAGACAAACCATCGACATAAGCAAAGGCCGCTTTTATAATGAATCGTCACATTGAGATTAATCTGGTATTATTTATATACTTAACTAACTAGAAGGTAAAATAAAGCTGTGAAAAAATCACTGACAGGACAACCAAAACAATCAACAACCAACACCAAGAATAACAAAAGCCGCCTGATCAAGAATCAGTCAAACTTTAGAAGGCTTTAACCGGTTAAATCCTTCTATATCAACTCCAAACTTGGTTTCCCAACCACACCTGCTACAGTAGATACAAAGTGAACATAAAATTGTTTAAATGTTCGAAAGCAGAAAACCATACAGTCTTGCCTGTCACAACTCGCCGAGTCAGGTATCAGATTCGTTACACATAGGTACTGGAACGAATTTCAGGTCCCATAGAGATCACATAGTCAACACAGAGCGTTAAATAGCCCAACCAAATTAATGTAGCTTTTGAAACCATATAACATTAAGATGGCGTAAAATAAATCAACAGAATTTCTCGAGCCATAGAGAAAACATAGCCTACGCATCCCGTGATATGAATCAACCGAATTTCCGTAGCCATGAAAACCAGATAGCTTTCAATAAACCAACCGAATTTCCGTAGTTAGAGAGACCACAGCCTCTGCATAGCGTTAACTAAGTCAATTGAATTTCCGGACCCATAGCGAGAAGTGTTAACAACTCTGCTTAAAGAGTGACGAGATGATTACCTTATTGACATGAGCTAAAGAAATCACTTTTTTGACCACATAGGATTATACACTATCGTTTTTGTCGCTTACACATACACAACTTTAAAGGATACTTACACACGTTGCCTCCGCCACGATTCAACACCACCCTCAGGCACCAAACAATTCGTCTTATAAAATCAATGTCCTTTGCATTCATATTCCTTTGAATTCAATCACACTCTTTCGCTTCTCTTTAATTTTTATAGCTGGATGATATCATGTCACTTGTTTGGTGCATTTTAGAACTATCTTTCTGAGTATTTATGTTGGACTAAATACTCATATTTTTATCATCATCGCAATAAGATTTTAACCTTGGAAACGATAGTGACCGCCGATTATGGTTCGTGTGTCCCCATCAGCCGAGCGATCGGAAAAAGGAGATGAGGGGCTGATTTGGGGTCACGAGAGAAAGAGAAAGTGAGTGGCCAAGAGAAAGAGAGGTTGTCCCCCGAAGACTTGAGACCTAAGCTAGAATTATAAGCAGAGTGTTGGGCGAAGATAGGACAAGTGGGTAGAAAAAAAGATTTTAGGGCAATAATTAGAACATTGTGTGGAAAGGCATGAAATATTCTACCACCATTTGCCTGACTTCTACTTAAGACTCAGCCTACCTCTTCCTTCAAGGGAACCATAAAATACGGGCGCAAACTAACATCTAAGGAACATCTCATTTGGAATAGATGAAATACCTAAATGTTTTGAGGGTGGTTTAACTTCAATGAAGAAAAAGTAGGGTGTTTATGTTTGGCCTAAAAAGTTACAGAGGAAAGCAAATGCGACTAAGATTTCCGAGAAAGAATAGAGATGAATTGCATATATTTGCAACACGGGCTTCGAGAGAATGGTAATCGAAAGTGGAAGCCACTTTTTTAACATTATTAGAACATGCAACCGAGAAGCCAATGGGGTTAGGAAAAGTGACAAAACTTCTACAGGGAGCCACATCAGAGAGGATATTTACCAGTAAAACCTTTACAATGTCTTGATTGCTTTACAGTGAGCCACATCATCAGCAAAACTTATGTGATGTCTTGATTGCTTTATAGTGAACCACATCACCAGAAAAAATTCTGTGATGTGTGATGTCTTCATTGCTCTACTGTAAGCCCCATTATCAGTAAAACCTATGTGATGTCTTGATTGCTTTACAGTGAGCAACATCACTAGTAAAACTTCTGTGATGTCTTGATTGCTCTACAGTGATTCACATCCGTAAAACCTATGTGGTGTCTTGATTGCTTTACAGTGAGCAACATCACTAGTAAAACTTCTGTGATGTCTTGATTGCTCTACAGTGATTCACATCACAAGTAAAACTACTGTGATGTCTTAATCTCTCTATAGTGAGCCACATCACCAGTAAAACATCTGTGATGTATTGATTGCTCTACAGTGTTCACATCACCAGTAAAACATCTGTGATGTCTAAAATACTTTCAGAAAGTTAAGGTTAAAATAGCAATGATTTTCCTACTCATCACTGCATAAAGTACGACTGGGGGATGGTCCCCTTCACGTCAAGCAAGGAACAGCAGTAGTGACTGCTAAGATGGCCAATTGACACAGTTACTTTTAAGGCAGGTAGATTACTCTATTTGATACAGTCAGTGGCATAGCGTGGATGAGGAGTCTCGTCTACTCGTGCCCGATGAGGTGTCGATGAGGCAAACAACATTTATAGCAGCGTCATTTTAATTTAATTTCAGGAAGATATTCAGGAGCAATCTCCTAAATGGATCGGAGATTTCAAAATCTCGAAAGGAAATATAGATTTTTGTGTACTCTTTATAGAAGTGGATCGCTATCTCAGGCTGACGCAGATTAATATGAAGGGGAACACTATAGATATAAAAAAGAATTGAGCCAAGAAGGGAGCACTGCGGAACAACATTGCACACCTCTGCTGGCCGAGGTATATCACCTCCGATGTTAGTAGTCTGAACATGAGATGACAGATTCAAACCAAACCAACTAAGTAGAGTTCCAGAGAGACCCAAGTATTTATGAAAACGATGAAGAACAGTATGATTGACAGTATCAAAAGCTGCAGAGAAAACAAGAGCTACCAAAATGAAAGGCTGACCAGTCTCAGAAACAAAACGAAGGCGATCAGTAGGAGAATAGACTAAGTTCTATATTCAACCTTGAATCAAGACTGCAAGATTCCATCAATGCTGGAGGAGGACATGATATCTAGAATCTTAGGTGACATCAGCCTGTTGAGGACGTTAGAAAGAAACAAGTGTATCTTTCCCGTTGGTTTGGGTTCAGGTTAAGTTTTTTTAAGACAAAGAGAAGGGTGTTTGAAATCAGATAACACCAGACCTGTTAAGAGGGAGGTGTTGATGATACTATTCAGATAGGGAAAGAGAACAGGCATGAACTTACTATAGAGACTTGGAGGAAAAAAGCCAAATGAAGAGCAGATCTTTTTCAAAAAATGGAAGAGAGAGGGAAGGTCTTCACGGCACAGTGGGGCGAGAGAAATAAGTTCGGAATGTGTAGTATGGGTGGGTTACCTGGTGGTGAAGGACAGAGGCAGAGAGGCAGCTAAACGGATGTAAACTATCTTTTCAGAGAAAAAGAAGACTGGGGTGATGATGGGGGAAGAGTGAGGTGAGAAGGGGCAGACGAGCAATATGTTGAATCAGTATAGGTAGATTGTATTTCTTGTCAGCAAGGATATGTTTGTTATAAGATACAGGAACAGACTTCAGAACGGCAGTGTAAGAGCGAGGTAACAATGGGGTGCACAATAGAAGTTGTCTCCGTTCCCGTACCATGACCTCAGGGAGGCCGAAGGTGCTTCTCAAAAGCTTGCCTGAGCTCCTTTACATTTGGAATAGAGTTTGAGAACCGTGGGGTACGCCAAGGGCAATACGAGGCAGTGAGACAGGGTCAGGGATATCAAGGCAGGGTGGCAGGGTATGGGTGAAGGAATAGTGGGGGAAGTTGAAGTCAAATGAGGTGGAGAAGTTGTTGAGCGAGGCAATAAGTGAGGTAGAATCCCTAATATTAGTTCCTCACCTATATAGGTGAGCCGAAGATGGTATCTTACCTAACCTTTAGTGATGCTAGCTTGTGTAACATTTTAAAGCTCTTTTTCTTGGTGGGGATTTTATTCAGGTGAATAAAAATAGGTTGTCTTATTTTAAAGAGAGAAAAGGTTGTCTTCCCCTCTTAAATGAGTGATTTTGGAGGTCAGTTGTCTTGAGGTGATCCAAATGTTAATATTTCATCATGAAGCATTCATCAGGAAATCTTCTGCTTGTTTAGGGTGTTCGTAGGCCTTAATATATTGGAATCATGACATGGAACTTATCAGTAAATGATCTTAGTTTAAATCTCATCATTGACCTCCTCCTTGAAACACGTTCTTTGAAATGTGTTCCCTAGTTGAATTTAGAATATATAAATTTAATTATATAAGTACATAGTAATATACCAAATCAGTCACAAAGAGTTGTGACTGTTCTCTTTATTCTTTAAGTGATATCTTGGCTTTCGGATGCTCAGAAGAATCGCCTTGAAACGGAAGAAACGAAAATGGATTCATCTTCAGACATTCTTCAAGCCGCGGAAGACCGGAGAAAAGGAAATGAGAGAGGGCATGAAGGAATTCTCTCCCTCGGTCACAACCGCGATAAGGCATGTCACTGCAGAAGTCACGAAAGGTATGTTGTCAATATGAAGACATGAAAATTTAGGTGCAATGAGATTAGTTTCCAAAAATTCTGTTAACACTTTTTCAACTACATTCATTAGGCTCATATTATAATATTTGTTAAGAAATTCTCTGTTTATGCAAACAATGTTTGCGTCTGGTTCATGTTCATATGCTCTTTTTAAAAGAAACCGGAAGAATAAACCTGTTTCCATACCAAATTAAGACATTCTTTTATTTTACATAAGAATTGAAAAGATTATGGTTTGAAAACCACTCCTTTACAATTAAGAGATTCTTCAAAAGACTTAAAGATTTATGTGCTATGGAAACGTGAACCAAACACTTGTTTTCAAAACAGTGGGGATTTATTGTAAAACTAGAACATAGTGAAGAATATCAGAACTGGATTCAGCATGCAAAGAAGGGCGGACCAAACGCTGCTAATGGAAATTAGTATTATAAGTAATAGGCAAGCGTTGAAATTTGGAATAGGTGTAAAGACATGTGTTGGGAAGTAGATGTCCGTATGGTTGCAGGTAGTTGAATTGTCCTTTCTCTTAATCAATCTTTAACTTTCTTACATCATTCATACTATAATCTTACAGTCTCTATCTATTCAGTTGATGTTAATCCTCTTTCTACCTTTCATTAGTTTCCCTTTATTACGCCTGCAGCCTCTCACTTACTTAGTAGTTGTAGGCTTATGCAAATTGCGGGTCGATATTTATGTCTATCCTTCTCGTAATGCTCGGAAATATAGATTTCGTGTCAATTCCCCCTCGTTGTCTTAGCCAATCCTCCTAACCATTTCTCATTTCCTCCTCGTTTTTCCTCCAGCTCTTCTTTGCCCTCTCATGTAACACAATATTGACCGATGGTTTCATTTTTACTTCTCTATTTAATTCTTCCTGGTTTCTCATACCTAACCTCCTAGTGCCTGTAATCTATCGAATACCTTGATGTTGTGCCCTCTAGAGTTTATTCATAGCACTCTTTGAAGTACCATGCAGCGGAATATTCGGGTACAGTAGGTTGGCTATAACTATCGCCAAGTAAAGTTTCCCTTTGTGATCGCGGATAGTCCTGAGAACTTCTCTAATTCTGTAACTTCACCTCGGCTGTTATTATGCTTTCCGCAACATGTTCAAGTATTGTTTACCCATTTTAAAGCCCAGTACTTTGGCTTCGTTTCCATACTCATATCTCTTGCCCTCAACCCTAATGCTATCTACCTTACTTCTATCGATGGGTATCACAACAAACTTATCGATATTCCTCTTAATCTTGCAAATTCCTCCCGTAGCTATTTAGGTTTAGGATCTCTTTTTCTATATTTTTGGCCACCTTCCTTCTGTTCTGGTCGAGATTTCGATTATTTAGGTGACGTCGTCCCCGAACTTCACATAGGCTGTTTCACGACTTAGAGTGAATCGCAGATCATTTGTTGACATGGCGTAGAGGACTGGAGAGAGAGAACTCCCACGAGGGAGTCCCCCTCTAAGGTCTTTACGGTGGGGCCTGAATAGCAACAGAATGCCATATAAGTCTTCATGTCACTTAATAATCTGCATAAAATCCTTAACTCTCCAAAATTCTCCGTCCTTAGGAGATGGCATCTATCCGCTGTGATCTGGAATCAACCAAACAATATTGCTCTCTGAACCACATCCGACGAGTATTCGGATCGGTGCGATCTCTTTAATTTCCGGTCGACAATACCTTCTATTATCTGAACTACATACAGGTTTTTCGGGAACTGGTTAGCAACAGTTCCCGAGGGCAAGAGGATTACTGGCTTTGGGGAATATCTCGATAAAGACTTTGCTCGGCTCATTTCTCGTTAGCCTTTGTCTGTCCTCGTCCTGAAGACAGATTTCCACATACCCAAAGTAGGAGTCAATCAGTCTGATCAGGGCAACATTAATTTTGCCGTTTACCACCTCCTTCACCTTTTACCTACCGGGTTTCCTCCCACACTTGACTACCCGTACGGGCAGTCACTTCTACCTCTCCCTGTCCATCCTTCTCACCTATTTTCTACATGTCTTAGTGTGTACAGGATATATGAGAAATAGGAAAAATCCGAACCTTCACCATATGTAATTCCTCTATATCCTTTCAGCGAATGACACTAGAATATTACTTATTCTAGGCACTTGATAAAGCTAGTAATATCGCACTGTCTATAGCTAGTCGAATCAATCACAACTTGTTGAATGAATAGTCTGTAGTAGGTGATAATATTGAGTCTTCACTTTAATCACTTCAGATACGGGATTACATAGTTTGTGGTATTATTATGCCATCATTTCACTCCTACCTTGTTTCTAAGCTCGCACTTCTCCTACCGATTCACTTTATTACTCAGAACTCGTAAGGATTTCTCAAAACAAAATCACGTTGGAAAATATTCCTTCGGCCTTGCCACCTTTACCGTTATGGACTACGCACTCGGGAGGAATTAAACTTCATTCGACGAGTGTTCACTGATAAGATGAAGAGAACCTACCCCGAGAGGGGCAGAAGGGGGAGCAAAAGAGGTGAATGTGTGAGAGAAAATGATAGGATAGGTAGAAATCATTGCGTAATAGGAGGATGTTGAGATGGGCTGATTAAAAAAAATGATTTGAATGATATTGATGGTGATTTGTGCCAGGTTGCCTGGCAACCGCTTTTCTTTTGCTTTTTGATATGATTTACCTAGAATCATATTATGTTTTATTTGACCATAGAATCCTCGGTTCTCTGAGTTTTGTTTATAAATTGCTTTACTTATAAGATTTCTTCGTTTTTGCTTTAGCTTTCGTGCCTTTGTTCTCTTATATTGTTCTCTTTCGAGCTTTGGAATTTCCTTTTATCTTTGTTTTAATTAGTTTATGTGTGCTCTCTCGTCCTTTAGAGTTTTATTCTCTCGTTTCTATTTTTGTTCATTTTTTCATTTTTTTTTATCTTAGTAACTATATAATGGTTCTATTTCTTCCTTTTAAATCCTTGCATTTGGCTCAATAATTTCATCAAATAGAGAGCTAGTAGAGGATTTTACATTTCAAATGGTTTAATAATGCAAGATTGTATACAAACTTTTGACCAGCGAATAAACGCAGATATTCTTGAATTAGAGGTTTCTATGGTAACGGAAATTTGGTTGATTTTTTTAATGCTAGCGTAAGCTATGTGGTCTCTATGGCTTTGGAAGCTCGGTTGATCTATTCAACGCTATGCGTAGGTTAGGCATTGCATATATGGACTTTCTAACACTGAAGATTAAATATCTTCAGTTTTTATGAATTGATGTTATTTATTGGACAAACCTTTTTATACAAACCTATATTTCGTTAGGTTGAGTTTTCCATAATTACAAAGTGTATCCATTAAACATATTTTGAGAACTAAGGTAGAATAAACTACTATTATGGTAAACCAATTCAATTTCAATCCCCTTCTTCAGCTTGCCATGACAAGCAACCCTAAAAAATAAACATGTAAAGATAACCAGCTCTGGGGTACTCTGTGGTTGCTAATCCTTATAACGTCCTTAAACCGACGATCCTACTAACAAACCATAAATTAAAGTTTGTCAAGTAAAATATGATAAAAATACTTTATTAATCACACTGACTTAATTCATCCTTTGAATTTCAGCCATGTGAACAAGAGTACAGTTGTACCGGACATACCTTACTGCCTTCAGAAAGATATTACCACTCGCTTAAAACCATGGGAAGGTATGTCTGATTTTTCCTTTCCTTCGACAAAAGTCATAACCTTGTGGTAAATTCATTGGAATTAATGACAAAGAAATATATTGAACATTTCGTTTATAGGGGTAATTATTGCGAAAATATTCTATTCAGTAGTTGAGAATAATTAATTCATGAAATAACTAAAAAAATCGCATTGGCATTCCTTCATTGAGGTTTAAAGTTCAGGAAATAAAGGTTTTGGTAATTCTACAGATGAACAACTTCAACGCAATTGAAAAGTCTGTATATTCGCAGCAAACTTCCCATTGATAGATTGTTTTAAACCTGCCAAATAAAGCTTTGGTTAGGTGAGGATTTAGGTTGGCTAATATTCTTTGTTTGCTTTTAGACTACAGTAGGTTCATTTTTGTGGGTTCATTTAGTTGTTTTTTTTTAGTAAATTGTTAGCTTTAGAGCTTTTTTATTCCGACGGAAAAGGACCAAACAAGAATCCTATTCTAGTTACACACAGTGACATAATCATTAGTGCAAAATTACTGCTCTTTGTGATGCTTGTGAAATATCGGTGTTTGCACTCTCGTGTGAATTTTATGGTCGTTTCGAAACTGTAATTGATTTTTGTCTAATACACGGCCTAATCCGACCAAAACGTTTACGAACGGTGCAGGATTAAGGCTGAATTAGATTTAACGGGAAAGATATGGAGATGCAAGAGAAATTTGAAGATTGGAAGATATAAATAAAAGGAAATGTAACTGATCGAATCAATCTTTAAAAATACTTAAAATTAAACGTGTTAAATAGCCTACTACTCTAACTTTCTATATCGTAGTTAAATTAGTATCATCGTTATGATATCATAGGAGTGGAAAATAAGAGCTTTATGCAGTGGGAAATACTATTTTCAATTCCTAATAACTCGGAAAATATTACTTTAGCAACCGATAATTCAGATAGGCCGATAGAATCGATTGAAAGTATTTGGGGATAATATAAAATACACAGTCATATTATCGCTTGGCATCGCATCTTATTGTATTATATATAATTTTAAAGTCTTTTCTAAATTGAAATATGATATGAAGATTTTAGATTACTTAGTATGAGAGAAAATATGATTGATTTAATTAGCATTCGGAGGGGGGATTATACAGGGTGACCAAAGAAACACTCCTTAATTTCAAATATATATTATAGCAAATGTTAAATGAATACTCTTACAATTTTGGTGCCTACAATTGTATAAACTAAAAAGGTTTCATGCGGTATTGGTTGATATCTTACACACTCGATGTGTGCCCCCCTTGTTGCTCGGCAAACCTCAAGGCGATAATCGAGCTCGGTCCAGACTCTTCCAGGCATATCCGGCTAATCGCATGTAGAGCTTCAGGGATGCGTTCCTGCAGTATACCTATGGTCGCTGGTAATGGAGGTATATATACTATTTGTGGAAGCCATAGATGATGAATTAAATCATACCAAAATATGGTAGAAAATCAACATCGCCAGGGGAAAGAGAAAGCTGAGGCCAAAAATCAAACTTCAGAACGAAGATAGAGAAGCAAAAGAGCCCCAAGAAATTGAAGAAGTGTTCGGGGGATACTGTAGGAGGATTTTGATATCTGCGAGGATTTCGACGGCGACCACGAAGCAAGAGTGGTAGAGGAATTGGATTGGAACAAAATTGCCAAGAAATTGTCCACAACATAACTGCTTCACCAACACTACTAGTATAGCAAGGGATCGAGCTGATTAACCTACAAGAAATACAAAGAACGCTCAAAGCTACTAAACAGAAGGCACCTGGGGCATCGGGGATAACAAAAAAAACCCCTAATATTCGCACCGGTCACCATTTTGTTAAGGATAGCAGCAGTATTCAACGCCTCTCTAAGCGCAAAATATTTCCCAGATGCACTAAAAAGGGGGAAGATTATCATTCTACCAAAAACTGGTAAACCACCAAATAACCCAGAAAACTTCAGGCCAATCACACTACTGGAGACAGTGGCAAAATTAATGGCGAGAGCTATAAACGATAGACTAGTCAAGCACCTGGAATAAAGAACACTGATTCCAAACCATCAACACGGATTCAGAAAGAACAGAAATAATGAAACGGCCCTGGCCATTCTGGTCGAATCACTTACAAAGGCCAAATACGATAGAAACTACACAGACATCGGACTCAGAGACATCCAGAAGGCGCTTGCTAAAGTTTTGAGAATGGGCCTGAAATATAAAATCAAAAAACTAAGGCTACCCTCCGCCCTAACCAAATGCCTCTGCGATTATATAACTGACAAGTCGGCGTTCATCTCAATAGCAGGCTTCGATGGCCAGGAATTCGAAGTCTTACAAGGTGTCCCCCAAAGAGGCTGAATAAGCACAACGCTTTACAGCATATATACGATGGATCTACCAAGGCCGGCCAATGATACAACAAAGTATATCGCCACGATAGTGGCGAACAGCACATACAGACATCCCCCAACCATGGCCAGAAAAACAGCACCGAAATTGGCAATATTAACGGGTACCAACGAAAATGGAAAATTCGTACCAATCCAGAAAAGTTTTCAATTATTCCAATGCGAAGGCACTTGACCTCAAGAGTAGAAAGAAATGTACTCGGGCTAAAGATTACCTGAAGTGGCTATTGTAAACATATTGCGAATAGAATCAACCAGGCAAGAACACATCTAGTAAAACTGTTCCAACTCAGAAACCCAAAGAGAAAAACCTAAAGAAAATATACAACGCCATCTGCAAAGCCACATTGCTCTACCCAGCTATCCCAATGAACCGTCTCGCGAAAACAAGCGCGATGAAGCTTCAAAAAGTGCAAATTTCAGCGGTATACACAATCACCAACACAAGCAAGAGAGAATGCAAAAGAATAAGAGATCTTCATAACGAGATAGAACTCCCAACTACCAACGTGACCTTACACAGAAGAGCAGTTAAGGTGTGGGTAAAATTGGATCGTATAATGAACGACGACGAGAAACGAGCGATTGATATTCCATATAACCACAGAATAAACAACTTCGGCAACTTTAGAAGCGGTAGACCCTATTCGAGGGAGGAACCGCCCGCAAGATACACTGCAAGGTGAGATTGCAGACTCAAAGGAGAAAACATACCAAGGAAATGCGCAACGAAAAGCAAAACAAGAAATGCAAAATATTGAAGAGCCACAGAGGCGCGCGGGCCCCATTAAAAAATGCAGAAGATTAATAAAAAAAATAAGAACCAAAGAGATCGCTTGCTACCCAGCAATAATTCTAACTCTTACTCATTCCTCTTTACCAGATTAACCTAACAACCCTATCCACTATACTACGACTATACACTTTTAATTCTACCTTTTTCAAGACGTAATACGTAAGATGTCCCCCAAAGGAAAATGTCTCGAACAGATAGGTCTGGTGATCTCGGGGGCCATTTGCAAAACACCGGGTCATGTTGTTCAGTACGGCCAATCCATCTGTTTGGTAGGTTCGCGTTGCGAAATGTGCGGACAGCGAGAGACCAGTGAGGCGGTACGCCGTCCTGCTGAAAAATGTATTCACCACCTTCAGCAGCTAATCTTGGAATCAACCAGTTGGTTAACATTTCCAAATAGGTTTGCTCAATAATAGATAGTCCTTCAAAGTAAAACGGTCCGTACACAGACTGCTCTGTTACTGCACAAAACACATTAACTTTTAGGGAGTTATGTTCAACCTCCAGGGTGGCATGCGGAATCTGAGCACCCCCATATTCTCAAATTGTGCCTATTGAGCTTTCCACTTAAGTGGAAGGTTGCTTCATCACTGAAAATGATCTTTGACAGCAGTTCAGGATCCTTTTCCATCAACGCCTGGAGATTGCTGCAAAATTCAAAGCGAATTTCATTGTCTTGCGGGTATAACCTTTGAATCAGTTGCAGCTTGTAAGGGGTACACCTCAAGCGTTTGGGTAAGATCTTGCTAACTGTGCTTTATTGGACTCCTCTCGGCTACATCTGCGCGTCGACTTCTTGGGGCTGCGAAGAAAGGTTTCTCTGAGCCTATCGACAACTTCCTCCGACGCCGATGGACGGCCTGAATGTCTCTTTCTCTGGTCACAGATGCATCCTTTCTCACTGAAATCACTGTACCACTTCAAAATGGATTTGTTAGTATGTGGATACCCAAGATGAATAGGTCTGAAAGCACGCTGCACATTTGTAACACTGTTTACTTTGGCAAATTCCAACACACACCAGCTACGTTGTTGTGTGTAGCCGCTGCCCATATAATGTGCATTTCTACAAAAGTAATATAAAACTTGTAAATACTCATAAAACAATGCGTATATAATTGTAACTAGCCTAAATGGAGGACAAAAGTCCAAAGCTGTTGTTTTCCTTCGAGTTGGCGAGAGTATCGCGTGATGCCTCTTAGCCAATAGTAATTGATAGTTTCAAGGATACGAGTGGCGTCTTTTTGAAAGGTTCGACGAGAGACTCCCAGCTAGACTATAGTGTGTGTTCATTTCATAGAGACAGGTTCGTAGCTAAAATTTTGTACAAATTACAACTGTACCGAAATATTTTAATTGTACGTAAATAATTTTCTTTCTCTTATACTTGCAGTTTCTCTAAACCATCGTGATTCCTTTATCTATTCTTATTTATATTCCATTCTTATCACTGTTACTAAATATAAATTCATTATAACTATTCCTATATACATACGTTCCTTTAGTCCACCATTTTTCCCATTCCTAAATCCTTTCTCATAGCTATTTAAAGGATGATTCGTATAAATTATACTCTATAAACATATATTCCCATATATTTCGTTCAACTTGGTTTTAGTACAATTATTAACTCAATATTTTTCTTTTGTCTTTGTTGTATCCCTTTTGCTTATTAACCCTTGTTATTAGTATTATTCATATTATTCAATATTCCCTTTTGTTTGTTTTGTTAGTGAAAAATAAATTCACTTCTATAAGCCTCGCTGTTATTGCGCATACGTAAAATATAAAACGGAATAATTTAGTAGATGGCCGACCTTATCAAAGTTTCTTTTTCATCTTCATCTATATTTTACGCAGAGTATAGTTAGCTATATAAGCAAGTTATAGTCCTATATACTCTCTCGTAAATATTTGGTGCCCAGACCCAGGAGGGGAAGCGTTAGCCTTTGGAGATCATTACCAAACGGTTTCTTTTCATTTCTTCAAAAACGTCCCGCTTCTAGGAGGTGGATTGTGTAATGTGCGAGAAGTGTAGGTGAGCGGCTTAAAACGTTCGATTGAATGAGTCTTACTGAGACTCAGGATGGCCGAGTGGATTTGCCGCTGGCTAACAGTGGCCCAGTGACGCCGAAAGCTGTTTGCGACTTGCCTACGCGAGCTTTTCTTCTCTGTTCCTTTTCCTACCTCCCTCTATCTATATGTAGAGTGAACGCCATCTTGGATTATACTGCCATCTAACGGATCAAGAGTAGAATCTACAAATGAGGAAAGAAACTTTATTAGTATATGTAACTGTAGGCACCAAAATTGTAAGAGTATTCATTTAACCTTTGCTAAAATATATATTTGAAATTAAGGAGTGTTTTTGTGGTCACGCTCTATAATGACTGGAGTCAAGAATTTGGTCTAACGACGTCTGGCAACCGCTTTTGAATTCAAGCTTATTTTCCTGCTTTTCGCATTGAAAATACTAGTTAATTATAGAAAGCGTGGGGTGTTGGTAGTGCTGCCCCACTATTAAAGGTGGGTAGGGCAATCCCCTCCCTTTGAGGTTATAACCAATTTTAGCTAAAAATAAACTCATTAAATTTTATTTAGGCAGGTGAATGAAATTTGAATATGATTATATTTGATCCCCCCCTCCCAAATGGGAGGAGTTATAAATGGAGGCATTAAATTTGCCTTGAAGTGTGTGACTGGGTATTCCAAATTGCCTGTTTAAAAAGAAAAAAATGTTGGAGTCGTTCATCTTTAGAATTACCAGATTGTTTAGTTGATTACCAATTAAGAAAACCGGTTTCCTTTCTTGGTAGCAATCAGATGTGAGGGAGGGGGACAAAGTTTGAGGCTAGAAATGAAGTTGACAGAATTTAAGGAAATATCAATAGGGGGAGTTTTCCCCCATATGAGGGAAAAGGGTAACCCTTTAAGATTTCCGATTACATAAAGATAATTCACCATAACTTATTGTGAGGGGGGAGGGCTTATCTGCAGGTGAAATCCCTGGGCTGTTTTATCTTCTGATGAAAATCTAGGGGTGTCTTAGCTTCAGATGAAAAACCCGGGGTGTGTCTTCAGCTAAAAACGGAGTGGGGTTTTATCTTCGGGTGAAACCTCCGTGGTGTCTTACTTTCATGTGAAAACCCTTCAGGTGAAAACCCCAATCGCGCTGAATTTCGAATGTTCATTTCCTCGCCAGGTGCCGCTACGGGAGGTCCTTCAGCCCGCGACCGGGTTAAGGTCACCCCTTTAACCAACATAACCTTCCAGAATCTTCCAAGCGGCCATTATATTGTGCGAGTGTTCGCCTGCCAATCTGGCTGCCCAAACCTACCTCCGTTTCACTCTCTCCGACACCGCACAGATTGTAACCTTTGTTCACTTACTTCCGCCAATACTTCCATCTACATCTATGACCGAGGTAAGTCCCCCAATCAATACAGTTCTTTCGCACTTCCTGAATATCTGCCTCCCATCCCCACTTACTGCGCTTATGAGCCTCTTGTGATGTTCGTTGCTTATTGATTTCGTGTTTCGATCTTTGTCTTTACTGACGCACATTTTCTATGGAGAGATCGGTACAAAAGGAAGTGAAAATGTGTGAAAGAAACAGATGCAAATCCACTTGGGGGCCTTGAGGGAACACAATTTGCCAGATTTCAGTTATAACATCCTTGTTGGGGCCGAGGTTATAGCAGTGAACTGAGATGGAAAGGATATGGCCCCAACTAAAAGGCGAGCCTGTCAAGGGTGTGACAGTGTCTAGTGTTTGAAGGGAGTTAAAGGGATACAAACAACAAGGGTCTCAGAATATTATGAAAATAAACGCAAGCTGTATTGGGATAAAGGAGTTCCCCCCCCTATAATATCCAGAGAACCGATGCGGAAACTGTATTTAGTGAGAAAGGACTCAATTTCCCCCCCGACAGCCAAATTTAGACCTGAAGAGGGGCTGAGTTCCGAAGCTCATTTCCCCGCCTAATACTTCCCTAATTGCGTTCAATGGGGTGAGATCTGGTGGACGAATCGACCTGATTTAGGGTTATTCAGTCTATTTCTCTTCCGATCTTTCTCCAAAATTGTACTTTCTTCTTCAAAATTGTACCTTTTCATTTTTATTTCCCTCCCAGTATAGTATGAATACCCACCCGTAGTGTTTTCGGGGGAAGACAGTATACAAATCCCCAAGGGGAAGATCATGAGAGCGATTGTTGCTTTTTCTTCCCGCTCTTAAAAAGAATAAATTAAAATGGGATGAAGGAGTAAAAGGAGAAGAGAGAGAGAGCGGATAAAGGAGTGGGGAAACAGCGAAGATCCAAAGTGCAGATAATGTTAAGAGTTAGAAGGAGTGTGGCTAAAACAAAAGAGAAGAGGTTCTCAACTCTCAACGGGGAGACCTCGGGCAAATTGAGACGCGGGTGTTGTAGACAGATTAAGAAAGAAAATGAAGGGGGAAAACCTGGGGGCAGTCAAACAGGGAAACCTTGAGCTTGTATTTAGGAGGCAAACCCGGTGGATAAGGGATTGTGGTACATAAACCCCCCGGAGTTGTCAGGTATGGACCACAAGGTGGTGCTTGGGTGAAAGCCAGTAAGTGGAATTTATTGGGGAGTGATTTTTTCCAAACAGCCATTCATCCAGGATCTTGAAATCCGACAGATGGAGCAAACGGAAGATAGGTGGGGCGCACTGGGTCGGCAGCTTTCCAACCAGGGACGCCACCCTGCATAAAGTATTGGCTACAGTCATAAGTATGGTCCGTGTTTTGGAAACAAAACGCAACCACGCATTTCGAGCTTCCATGGTTCTAATCATTACCGAAAATTACCTGTTTCGAAAGAGGATTCGCCGGTCATTCCTACATCAGCAGTGAACAAGTGTGCATCATAATTCAGACCACAATTCCATGCCCTTTAATGGAGGATCTGAAAGTGCATATATTCGACATATGATGTTGTGGGTGTTTAAGAATAACACAAACGCATCAGAAACAGCCAAGAAAATTTGTAGTGTTTATGGCCAAGGTGCCATAACCGATGGCCAAGTCAGAAATTGGTTTTCAAAGTTTAGTTCTGGGGATCAGTCATTGACAGAGGAACCAAAAGCACGATGATCATCAGACTTTGATGAAAATGAATAACCCAGGAAAAGTATTGAACTTGGGCTGATCTGTCCTATCCCATCAACCATATTCACCAGACCTTGCACCAAGTGATTTCCATCTTTATCGTGTCCCGTGCAAAATGCTTTGAATAGAAATAAAATCGGAAATGGCCCAGGTAAAATTGTTTCTGGACAATTTCTTTAACTCAAAACCTGATGAATTTTATTTTAGGGCAATTAATAAGCTACGCGCTAAATGGCAAGTGGTGATTGAAAAAAAATGGCAAATATACCTTTGATTATAATTATTTAATTGTTCAGTTCTACACAAAACAGAAATTACTTATGACTGCACCCAATAATCGGATCTGAAGAAGAGGTCACAAACTCACCCAGGGGCAAACGAAACTCTCCGATTAATGATTAAAGGTGTAAACAAAGGAAAGTACGTACCAGTGGGTTTGAGAATCAAGGGGGGATGAACTTGCAGGATGAGTCACCACCAGCCACACATCAAAGGAGATCGAGGATGGTAGAGAGTCCCAAAGACAGAGGAGGCTTTCTAAAAAGACTGTTGAGATCATAAAAGTCGCAACAAAATAATGTTTTGGCCTAATTCACCTTCAACCGAAGATGTGGAAGATGATTAAGGTAATATCGGAGTGCCTTGGCATAGAAAGCTTACCTGAACTCAAGAGACCCTCTGGGGGCTGGGGGAACTGGAGGTAGTCAAAATTTCCCGAGAGTCTAAGATTTTATTTATTTCATTTTACTTTTCCCGTCCGGGGGTTACATACCGAGTTTCGCCGCCGAAAAACAAAATATTAATTCGATTTTTTTAAATATCTAAATTTAGCAAAAAAAAATAAAAGTACAGCCAATTAACAACCAAAAATTGCCCCTAAAAAAGGAGGTTTACTTGCCTAAGGCTGACTTCCCTCACTCAGAGATCCAAGCGGGCCATTGAACACTTTAAACCTTTTAAATTGTGTGAAGGAGGCCTCCTCCACCCTCCAAAGAATCAATAATTTCACAAAATGGTGCGCAAGAGTCCGTCTCAAGGACTTGGGGCAGGCGGTAGCGACCCCTCTACACGATACTGGGACAAGTATCGCTAGCAAAGCTTCCACAGACGAGGAAATTCAAAGAAAAGTGCCTTACTCTCTGAAGCACGAGGGAATCTTCCCAGGAAGATCCAGGGGACCCCTTCACTCGAGGACGCTGCCTCCTTCGAGAGTGTCCGATTCGGATACAACAGAAAATGACTTGGTGTTGTCAAGTCATGAGGGAAAATATGTCTAAGGGAGTATTCGCGGTGATATGGTATTCTGCGTCATGCCGTTGGGTGCCTTCTCCCATCTCCTTTGCCATGCAGCTCGGAGGGCTCTCTTGATCCCTAACATGCGTTCAGTGTGTGGAAGAGTGAAGCCCCAGTTCGGTTGCTCAGCCTAACTGGAGAGCCTAGCCCCTTCTTCATCAGCAACCTCAAAAAGTTTAAGAAGGTCAGAACTTCACTAATGTGGGAAATCATATGTTATGTTTGATACTACGGCCTTTGCTTTTAGAGTAACCAATCCAGCCTCCACTACGCAAGTTTCATCACTTACACCTCACAGGGAAAGGATGGTTGAGAAATGAAAGTCAAACTGTTAAATGGGGGTCGTAATACCATCCTCTTCTTGGGATAAATCCCAGGATAATCCAGTAGTGCCCAGGAAGAATCAAGAAAGGGAGAGAGGAGATAGAGAGAGATCAGGACAATGTCAGCAGATTTATGGAGATAGCGAGCTCGAGTCGAGAAAGGAAACGAAGATTTCGTCTTTAAGCGTTAGAATTATGGTCATTAAGATAAAGAGCGATCTCTCCATGTAGGAGCTTACAGGTGAAGTCTTCCAGGGTAAGAAAATGGCAAGGAGGCTTAACGAAAACGTCACGTAAGAGGCCAGCAAATTCGCCTAAGCTTCCAATAACCTAATATACCATAAATAGGAAAATAATCACTACATGAAGAGTAGTGCTGCTTGCTTCAGTTTGACTGTAGCTTGAGGAGCAGACTAGAATTACATCACTGGAGAAGGGTAGGAGATAGTATCGCCGGGCGGGCCAGTGGGGAAGTTCACTTGCTCTCGCCTCTCGAACTGGAGACTTTGTATCCTAGGCTCGAAGTTTTAGAATAATTTGACCAATTAGGCTCTGTTCCTTAAGGAATAAGCTGTCAAGTCCAACATCAGACCTCAGTTTAAACTCAAAACTACCCCTGAAATTCAGATCGGAGTATCGCCCATACCCTGGTTGAGGTCAGAGTTGGAACGAGAGTATTGAAAGTTAACGATTCCCGTTTTGCTGCTTCTGTGGAGGAAGTAGTGGATCTGTTAGCGCACTTAAGAAGAGATTTGCTTAAAGGTCTTTAACAGAGAGGTACTTAAGTTAGCGAAGGAGGTTTTCCCTGACCTCGCAGGGCTGTGACCAGTGACTACCATAATCATAGAAATGTTGCCAACACGACAGGATGGGAGATTAAGAACCTTAATAAATTTGAAGAAATAAACAAGATTAAAACTTACATCAATAAGTTTAAAATGATACCAGAAGGACATCGAAAGACAGAGGATGTATTGGTGCAGGACGAATATTACGTATATTCTAGGGAAGGCTGAGTACTTGACCTTCCAGAGAGTAGATAAAAATTACAGTGAAAAATAAAAATAACGCTAAGAAGACGAGTGAGGTGACAAGTTCTCTTAATTCACAAAAGAGGTCGTATTAACGAAGACAAAGGCTCAAAAGCTTGACTCATCTTTATGTTTAACCAACGAGAGAGAAAAAGAAGTATAAAAGAGGCTGAAGTTCCCAGACGTCCTGGTACATAGCTTTTCTTCCTAGAGCTACCTTTTTCTATCTATTCGCTATACATCTATCTCCCGACGCCTTTCTATCATCAATGTCGTCGTTGATCGTTGACCGGAGTCAAGGCGGTGTTGCTGGGTCATGGAGACGGCGTAATTGGTCCAGCCTGGGCTGATAGGAAATCGGTCGGCGGAGGTTCTTGAATGGAGCGTTTGATGGCTCGTGGTTTGGATGGAAAATGAGACCAGAACAGTTTTAGAACCAAAATATTATTGAACGAAAAAAACTAAGGAAAGTTGTAGTTACTTAAAACTAAAATCGAAAATCAATGAGGGTCTCTCCACTAGAAAGTTGTAGTGAAGTGTAAATATAGTAGCGAAGGAGGGAGGTGAAATTTGTGGTAGACAGCCTGAGATGTGCATCAAGTCCAGAAAGGGACACAAGCCCGCTGGTGTTAGTTGTAGCATGGTTGCCCATTTTATACCAAACACCCTTGTGTAAGGTCAACATAAAGGGAGCCGTATGAGACAGGTGGTAAAGTATGTTGAAGCTGTATGCAGTACTGTACTTTTCATGTTACAGCTGAGAAATGATGGGGGGAGCAAGAATCTGAGGGTATAACTAAAGTGGAGCATTGAGGAATAGTAAGTGAATGGGGGATGAAGAATTAAAAAGCAGTGTGTGCTAGTGGAAGTGGGACGCAAAATGTCACAGCTGCTCATGAATGGAAGAGTTGATGGATGGAAATAGAATTTTGAGTTTTATAAATTTTCGCCGTCGCCAATCGTGAAGCTTCGTAGAAAGGAGGACGAATGAAGAGCGCCAATCTAAAGGTTTACGTTACAACACCTTCTAGAGGTTTACGTTACAACACCCTCGATAAGTTTAAGTTACAGCATCCTCTAAAGGTATAAGTTACCACACTCTTTAGAGGTTCATGTTACAACACTCTCTATAGGTTTACGTTACAACACCCTCTAGAGGTTTATGTTACAACATTCTTTACAGGTTTATGTTCCAACACCATTCTTTACAGGTTTATGCTCCAACACCATCCTTTGAAGGTTTAAGTTACAACCTGCTCTTGAGGTTTATGTTACAACACACTCTACAGGTTTATGTTACAACAATTTCTAGAGGTTTATGTTAGAACATCCTCTAGAGGTATATTTTACAACATCCTATACAGCTATATGTTACAACATCCTTTAGAGGTGTATGTTACAACAGCCTCTATAGTTGTATGTCACAACACTCTCTAGAGGTTTTTGTTACAACAGCCTCTAGAGGTGTATGTTACAACATCGTTTAGAGGTGTTTGTTACAACACTCTCTAGAGGTTTATGTTACAACATAAGAGCCTATGGAGGGGCATGTTACAACGCTCTTCTAAGTTTTGTGTTACAACACCCTTTAGAGATTTATGTTAAAACACCTTATAGAAGTTTATGTTACAACACCCTAGATTCAGTTTAAGTGGTATTGATTTTGTTTATCTTTTCATTATTTTTTTTTATTTGTATGCATTTAGTTTCCTTCGGTTCTATTTGTCTATCCCTCAATTTCATTCTTTCCTGCATTAAATAGAATTTCTCTCGCTCTTTTTCACATTTGTGAATTGGAACCGTACAGACATTCACCTCTCCGGATTAACGACACACCAACCACAACAGTAGTTCACTTTACCCATTCGACAATTCAGTGACAGCTCCCCCCAGGCTTACTGCTTTTATACAGCTCATTGCCTTCACCTGCCATTCACACATGCCTACAAATGCACGCTAGGCGATGTGCCTTTCACACATTCACTCTTCCCTTAACTTCAAATGCAGAGACACCTTTTTTACCGAAGAACCTTTGTCTACATATGAACGATGTTCCTCTTTAGGTGTGAAAGATGATGCGAATTTTCTTGCCAACACATCAGTCACTACGATTCAGAGGAAAAATGAATACTCTGGAGGGTTTCTCCACATCTGTTGGACGCAGCCCCGGACCCCTTCGCCCATTCTCGGCTACGTGTTGAACTTCGCCGACGAGGTGAGGCTGCGAGGGACCATCACGCGCTGTCCTTTGGTCGAGCTGAGCTCCATTTCTTCTTCTTAGATGTTCTTGTTATTTAATATCATGGCTCATTTTGCGTTTCCACACGATTGTATACAAAGTTGGTCTGGTGAATAAGGCGCAGATATTCTGGCAATTGTCTCTATGGCAACGGAAATTCGATCGGTTCATTTATTTAAGGCCTGGCATGGGCTATGTGGTCTCTATGGCAACGGATATTCGATCGGTTCATTTATTTAAGGCCTGGCATGGGCTATGTGGTCTCTATGGCAACGGAAATTTGATTACTTTATTTAATGTTATGGGTAGGCTATGCAATGCACATAAGGACTTTTACCACTGAGGATTATTTGTGTTTAGTTTTCTTGTATAAATGTTATTTATCGGACGAAGCTTTGCGTATGATCCAATAATTTCCTAAAATCACTCCTATTTTAGGAATGCATAGGAGTGAAATCCCCAAAGTTCCCGTAAAATGCGAATTGGCGAATAACTTAGCATTGAATTTCAATTTTTGTTTGGGCTCGAGAAACTCCTACAACGATATTGGGATGAGTATAAAGAGGAAGTGATTTATTGGATTACCAAGGACGAAATAACCGGTCTAAAATATCTCCCATTTTGAGCAACATGGATGTTAAAATTGAAGCACTTGCCTCAAATTCTTGATGGGGTTTCAGTGAAAGAAAAGTGGAATCAATGATTTTGTTATGCAATGTCTCCACACACTTTCCCTAAACCATCGTTGATTGGAGTCACCTTCACACCTCTTGCTTCAATTTTGACTGCATTCATGTTGTTCAACCAAGGTGCTTTTTAAACTGCTCTTTCTCTCCTCGTGTCGGATTTTTTAAGAATTTTCCCGAAATTTGTGTAATATTTGTGACAGAATGAAATTTGTCAACACTCTGCAAGTTTCCCTTTGAATTCTTTTCAAATTGCCCCTCTTATTATCTGCACAGAAAACGCCCTTTAGTCCAAAACATCATTATTTAAAAGATCCAATCCGTCGTCTGCCAGCAAAGGCATAGCCACCGAACAGGCGCGGATCCAGTAATCACGCTAGGGGGCCTAAAACTCCCCCCAGATTTCAGACCCGTTTATATTTATATTTCTCTTTTAATCCACACTTGTATTCTGCTATTCAGAAAGAGTTATGTAATAAAATAGAATATTAATTTGAGGATTATACTTTTGCTGACGTCACAAAACTACAATTCATAATTCTATGATGTGTGGAAAAAATTCGGATCTGAGAGAGTTAGTGCTCACTCTTGTGTGAAATTGTGTTACTTATCATCAATCGTGTGTAAAATTAACATTATTAATCATCAATATCCTTTTCTCCGAGGGAGGAATTCAGGTTAGCACCCCCCCCCCCCCCCTCTAAATTTTATCTTGGATCCGCCACTGCCACTGAAATTACACACTTAGAGATCACACTCCGAAGGATCATTCCTATAGTATGATTTAGTGAGACTCGACGGGGAAAATAAGTAGCATTCGTTGTTGGTTTGGTGCCAATGACCCATGTGATTGACGCGTACCATATAATGAACTAATCAGCCGTCTTAGTCAGTCATCCAGTGTGGTTGACTGTCTCATTCTTGCCCGTCCAGTGAAAGCCATTCACTTTGGTGTCAGTTCTTCATATCCGAACTGTCGTCGGATTAATCTCTCTTTATTCAGCCTGAATAATCAGTCTTTGAGGCTCTCATCTTTGATTTTTAAGTCATTGTGAGTTTAACAATCATAATTTTTATTTAATTTTCTTAATGCTTGATTTTAAATCGTAGATTTATTTTTTAATTACCTTCATTGAAGTAAGAGCGTATTTCGCCCATAATAAAGTACGTTACATCCTATTATTATTGATAAGGGAATGTCTTTGGATTATGAACACTGTGTTCGTATCGATAATATACTAATTTCTCATAATTTGCGATTTGATTACTGCTTCTCTGGATTCAAACAACCTACGTTCGTTTCATATTTGTTATCGATTGTAGTCATTCATCCCTGGTTTGATTTCTACAAGTTTCTTTTTATGTAGACTGAATCCAAAAAGCGGGCGGCAGTGAAATGTTTTTTCAGTTTTCATTAGGGGCTAACACTCCCAACGACCTCCCCACAACAATAATGCAAATGCAAGATATTTATAATATTAGATGCATAATTCAATAAAGAATTAATATTCAGTATCACATAAAAAGTATTTAAAAGATTATTGAACACGATCTTGGCGACCTATTTGTGCGCCATATATTGCCTAGATCAGGAATTCATCCGAATGCAAACATTATTCATTTTGTTTTGTTGTTTTTATTTGATAACTTTAACCTATTTGACGTTTTACAGTTAGGTAAGGTTGTTTCGGGTGTTTTCTTGTTTATATGATGATTATAAGTTATTTCCACTTCCTTAATTACGCAGAAAGTTGATAAAACTAAGTTTAAAAGGTGGTTATGTTGGTAAGAGCAGCCTTAGTTCTGTTATTGCATTTCATGACGACGTTACAAGCCAATTTTGTTTTAACTTTGAATGTTATTTTTAGCAACTCTGCGTAATTAAGAAAATCTAAATAACTTATACATCATCATATAAACTAAAAGATAACTAACCTATGTAAAACTTAAAATCCCTCAAAATATTCAAATAAAAGGCAGACCATATCAATAGTGTTAACATTCGGACCATTCCTTAACACGGGCAATATACGTCATTCAAAGAAAATGGCCATTATCGTTTTTAATATGTTTTAATGTGATATTTTTATGTCACACATGACATTAATTCTTTCTTGAATTACCAATCGGATAATATATATATCTTAGATTTGCTTTGTTTACTTTTGTGGTGAGAGTGTGGTAGCGTCCAACAGGTGAGTGTCCCCAGTGTCCCTATTTTTGACAGGCGCATCAACATTATCATCTCAGTGCTGCCGGAAGATGTTCTCGATATGCTCTACGTAGACGGCCTTTATCTCAATCTTGGTGTGGCCAGGAGACCTACCTTGGAGCGTCAACTCCAACAGGCTCTGAACCTCATCTCTCACTACGCCGAAGCACACCTGCTTCGGTTATTTTGGGCCAAGGCTAAGGTGGTGCACATCTTTTTGCAATCCACGGTTTTACCCCTGACGGAACCTTTGCCTAAATGGGGATCCCCTGGATGCGGTAGTGTTGAACCCTTTCTTTGGTCTTGATTTTGCTTGACGCCTCATCTTGGAGCGCACATTCGTAGCTTTAGGGTTTCACGTAACTGTGCCATGAACATTCCGTGTTACCTTGGATTCAGCACTTAGGCTGTTGATAGGTCTACGTGTTTATTCTTAGTCGCGGGCGACTCTACATCTCACTATGTTGGTCGGTCGGTTGGTCTCCGTTTTCCTTTTTGCAAAAACATTGTAACTATTCAGCTGATTCTAACAAAATTTGAAAGCCTTATGTTGTGTTAGATCCTCTTTGGGAGGCATTTCGCTTCTTTTATATTTTATACTTTTATTAGTATTACTTTAAGTTTTATTTCTTTCTGTCTTGTTTCTAGTGATTCATTATTCATATTTAGATCAGTTTTATTATTTCTTTGGCAATTCTTTGTCTTTTAAAGGTATAGCACGGGTTAATTTGTTCCCTCGAGCAGATTCTTGTGCTGGGGAAAAGAGTTCGTCTTGTTACGATATGTTGCCTCCGTTGTGGGGTGGCAATGTTGTTGACTAGTGTTGGGAGACTTGTTTCTTCCACTTTCCCCCATGTTTTTCTCCCTTGCCTTTGGAATGTTTGCTTAATATGGCCAATCCTTCTTGTGTCATCTATATGCGAAATTGCCTTATTTTGTACTCTTTGCATCGACATGAGAGAGGTAAAGCCGTCTGCGTTATCACTGCCGGGTACAACAAAGAAGAGCGTACCATTGATGTATATAACTTCTTGTTCTGCTTGTTGAGGCTTCGGAACCTGTTTAGCTTACTCAGCTCTCTTTAGGCTAGGGAGGCTCTGGTGTTGATGTGAACCTTATACCATGTCACGGTGATGCGTAGTCCTAGCACTTTGCCCTCGTCAGAGTACGGGTAGTATGCGTCTTTAACGATGACGGCGTCAAGTTTCTGGCGGTTGTTTTTTATCTTCCACTTCTCTTATCTGTTGATGTTGTCCATTTCGGTACTCATGCGTTCCTATAGGAATCAAGGATGATTTGTGTGATATCGTTTGCAAATCGCAGATACATCACATCCTCCCCTAGTGGGGTAGGCAGCTGCAATTTCTATGCTGGTTTTGGGCTCCCAGTTGGGATCGCTACGCGTTGTTAACATACGTTTGTAGCGTGTGAAAAAGTTAAAGCGGGTGGTTTAAAAGCTTCGCTTGATTGAATCCTTTTTGACACTAGGATAGCGCAGTAGCTTCAACTCTTGCTAAGGGTGATGTGGCGACGCAGAAAGCTGTTCACAAGTCTCCCACACTACTTTCTTTATCTTTTCCTTGCATTTCTTCTTACACCACTTTACACACCTTTCCCCATTTTCTTTATTTCTGTTTATTCTCTATCCCTTTGTTTTCACTTTGGAATATGTACGTTTGGATTAACCATTGCGGCGAACTTGGAGTACGTGGATTATGAGTTTCGAGTATTGTGACTTTGTTAAAACTGTTGGTGTATTTAAATATAATTTTCTTGAATGCGAACTATCTGAGGGTTTTGTTGTATTGAACCGAGATTGGCATTTCTTTATTCGCTCGGGATTCTGTCCCGGTTTCATAGTTTTGTTCAATACGACCTCGGATTACGAGCCAACTGATCCGCCAATTCACTTCCTTATTAACACTTATTGAGGCTTTATTTATATTTATTTTTGACCACCATTAAATTACTCTTAGAGGGATTGTTGCATCATCTGAGTCTCTATTTGATGAGAGTGAATTACTTACTGGTTAATGGTCAACCACAATGATTTTTGATAGTCGTATGGAAGATAGATCGTATTTGTATATTGATTCAACTTGATTTTAGTTTAATTTGGAAGTTTAGATTAAGGGAATTAGTTACCTTTCAATACTACCACTTTCTGGTCTGGCCAATACGGTTTTAGGGTTCGTGAAGGAACAATTTCCTGATTTAGTTTTAGGGTATTAGGAATTTTTCCTCACGACCATTTGGTGTGGTCTATTGGCCTTAATTTACTTATTCATTGCAAGTACATGCCTTGATTTGTTATAAATATGGTTTATTTATTAGTACAAACATTTAAGGTTGTTTGGCATTGCTTTAGGGGGCATTGTAAGCACATTTCTTGAGTTTAACGTAGGGTGATATCATTGCCTTCCTTAACGGAATTACAAGTAAGGAGGAGTTGGTTAGACTTTGAAGCAATGAGCGCCAGGGGTGGTTAGTACGCACCTTTGTTCATAACTCGAAACTAACTAACAACTTTGTTTTTAACACTATTAATCTACAGTGAGTAGTGGTTCGGTCATTATTCACTTACAGGCAAATTGTGTTAGTAAGTGACTGTGCTAAGTCACATTTTAAGTGTTTTTAATCGTTAATATTTTGTCTACCCTTTACATTTAACTTTAATAAAAGAGGTCTACTTACGGCCTGCAGGGGACTTTTATGTTGGTGTAGTGTTCGGATTCTAAAATCCCGAGGAACAAGGCGGTGTACAGAACCTTAGTGTGTCTAAATAAAATATTTCTAGCTATCTAGCCAAGAGAACCACCTGGTTATCCATCAAATCATTTTCTCTTTATAAACAGACCATTAAATGTAAATAGTAGTTTATCACCTGACCCCCTAATTTGATTTTTTCATTCTTCATAATTCCTAATTAGTATTTACATAATACATAAATGTATACAAAGTTTTGTCCAATAAATAACATTGGTACAAAAGAGGCCAAACTTATTTAAACTTCAGTGGCGTTAAATAAATCAATAGAATTTCCTTAGAAATCAATCCAATAATTAGAAGGAATATATGCGTTTATTCAGCAGCCAAAACCTTGTATACAAACCTATATAACTTAGGAAATTGGCCCATGCCTCAGTATTAAGAGGATTTATTTCCCGCTTTCAGGGAGGCAATAAACAATGCTTCAATGAATCAGGCGATGAAGAAAGCGTCAAAATTCCGTTCAAAAACATGCTAAGAGGCAATATCAGCTTTCAGATTCAGGTCATTACTGTGGCGAGCATCGGGGAATTTTCACCTCAGTTCTTCGCCCTTATTCCGGTAAGATCCCTTTCAGGACGTGGAACCAAGAACTACGTTGAATTCTGTATGAAAGCTGCTCAACCAGAATCTCATCCAGTGAAATTGGTAGCTATTTTATGGCTCTCTTTCAAGCTTAGCTGAAACACAAACGTAGCGTAGGTGGGAATGGATAAATTAAAAAAAGAACTAAATTAAAAGAGCAACAAAAGAAACGAAATATTCTTTTATTAAAATGGCGAAATCTACATAATGAAAATTTGAAAAGAGCTTCATTAAGGAATTGGTGAGGCCATTTTCTTAGGAGCCCATCTAGCGACTGCCCACTAGGGCAAATTTCACCCTAATCACACTACAGCCTAATACTAGGTTAGAGTAATAAACAAAAGAAAACATCCAAAAATCAAAATACACACATATAAACAAACAAGACCAAAGCAAATAAACAAGAAAAAACAAAATAAGAAAAAAAGAAAAGAAGGAAACAGGCTCCGGCATCGATGGGAATGGGAAAGAAGGCCCGCCTCCACCCACCGCAGGATTACGTGACCTACAATAAGAGAGTCAAATCAAATATAAAAGGCCAACCTCCTCCAGAAAGTGAGATAGTCCGCAAGTCTGTGTATACAAATCCATCCCGACTACAAGGGACAAGCAGTAGCACCCTACTTCCCCGCTCTTCCCGATAAGAGGACAGGTAAGTTGCGAAAGATGACCGAGACTGGGACATTCAACATGAATGTGCAGAAGAGTCTCGGGGACAAAACAGTCGTCGCAATGAGGTGTGAGCGAACACTCCTACGAGTGTGTTCAATTCGAAGACGACAAAAAGCGAGCTGAAGACAATTGTCTATAGGAACAATCGGGGTGCTATGACACGCGACTTTAAGTTCTTCTTCGCCGTCTCCCATCTTATTGGCCAATAACAAGCGCCCCGATTCCTGCCATGTAGTGAGTGTGAGAGAGAGCCTAACACTGGTTTGGTCGCACACTCCTCGTGGACTATATGGTGCCCTCATTAGCGCGCTCATTCTCCTGCAATTCTCCTATATCCAGGAACCCAGCAGATTATAATTTCGACACCCACATGCCTAGTGGCAACCGTGGCGTCACGGATATCACGAAGCACAGAATGCGGAGATTCCAATGCCCCAAGAGCAATCAGGGTGCTTTGTGAGTGTCTATAAATTAAAATCCGCTCTTCGAACGTGTTATGTCACGTTATCTCTCGTACCGATTGATGTTTTGCAGCCGCAGCGCCTGGTAGAGCCCAGCCGACTTCAAACAGAGGGGCTACGGCGTGGAAACCGGGCACTTCTTGAGATTTGATGCCATCCGTATACACTGGCGCGGTACCAGCGTGACACGATGTGTAATAAAAAAAGCACGAAACCAATACTACCAGTGTTGTGGAAGATTTGGGAGCAGAGGCATAGAGCCAAATTGTCAAAGGTGGTACCCTCAAAGGTAGCGTGCCGGGCAGAACCAGAGGCACCACCGGCCCCAGAGCAACACCGAATCTCGAAGGAGTTTTCTAGCCCTAAACCCAAAAGGCTTAGTGTATGACTGGCGTCTCTCAGCGCCATATGTACCTTCGAGATCGGCTCCGAATGAAGTGAGAGCCGTTGGAGATTAAAAAAGGCCCCAGGACTGTGCATAGAGGCACACAATGCACTTCACATGGCGCAGAGCGAATGACATCTTCCACCATCAAGCAGTAGGCTCTTAATGGGGAACATGCGGAAGGCACCGGTTGCCAGCTGTGGACGCATAAAACTCGCATCCGTAGTCAAGCTTCGAACGATCGAATGGTCCCTAGAAAAGCAAGAAAGTAGCCGTATCAGGACCCATAAAATTAACGTCACGGAACGAAGAATCTTCATTGCGCGCGCACAAGAGATCTTTAGGCTGCGAATACAAGCCTCGCGGGTGAGGCGTCTGTCGAAAACAAGACCAAAGAAACGGCGCGAAGGTGGGTGGGGAATGAACCTCCTTCTCTCCACCGCTCAAAGGAGTCCCTAGGCCGAATGGACCGGCCTCATTAAGATACTTCTCCGAGGTGGAGAAGTTCTTAGCTGTCAGAAGGGTATCAGCCGGGGGAGGAGGACCCTCCTCTCCTTGTACATCCTCGGGGCACAGTTGGGAAAAATATTTGTATCAAAATAGCGTGGAAGAAAATAAAAAATAGCAAAAAGTAGCATAACAATTCTTGCTCATCTCCCAAATACTACACAAGAAAAAAATATATTACTTACTTTTAGTATTACTTGAAAATTTCTTATATATTTGTATTAAGTAATGAATGAACTTAATATCTCTTCAGCTTCTTCATCTTGAATATCTTGCTTGTTATTTTCCGTTTTTTGTTAAATATCGGATTTATAATTAAGCATTTGCTGCGAAGGATTGAAATCAGCGCAACAAATTCTCTTCTATTCCGAAATCATTTTAATTCTAAGAATAGAATCTAAAAGTTGAAGACACATTCTATTCCTTAGTTTAATCTTTGTTGATATCACTCTTGAAAATACCCTTTCTACATTTGCATTGCTTATTTGTAAACTGTATAACTTTAAAGCAAATGTTTCTAAATCTCTTAATACAGGGTTTTCAATTGCGTCTGTAGTTTTAAAAATATGGCACAAAATTAATGCTCCATCCCTTGGAAGCTCAGATCCAGAGGGGAAAACATCTTCCCATTGGAAGTTAAGAGTTTGTCTTTAAAGGCAGATCCGAAAAAGGAGGACGAGCTGGATTAAGGCAACTTTCGGGTGAAAAGTTATTAATCTTTTCAAAGTTGCATAATTTGAGGGGATTCGGTTCAGAAGTCCTTTACAACAAGTCTTGAGAAAGTTATGACACCTATGATAGATATCATTTAGAACTTCTGATGATATCATTTTACTCTTACTTGTCAGGTTATTAAAAAAGATAGAACCAAAGTCAACTTTTTCAATAAGCAAGTAAATATTTTTATAATCTATATCAGCTTCAAGATTCGCATTTTGTGGATAAATTATTCTTCTTAGCATAGTCAGGGTAAAATCTTCAAGTTCTTTCAATAATTTACCATGATCAGCTTGTTAACTTGGAAAGAGCAAATAGATTCCTTCAAATTCTGCTAAACTTGGCATTACAAGTGTGAGATAGAGCTCATTTACTGGATCCGAGCACATTTTGCGGAGTACTCTTGCAAGATATTTATCACAGATTGAGGAAGAAGCAAGCTGAAAATTGAAGTTTTAAAGAATCTCAATTATTATGGATTCTCTTGACGCAGTTGCTTCTTGCCAACCATCGAGTTGAAAAGAGTGGAATCAATTGTAATGGATCCTTTCCATCATTTATTGTCCTATATAAATCCCTATAAGAATTTCCTCTTAAAGCAGACCAATGAAACCAATTATATGAGTTTCTAATCATAAAATCTAAGCTAGATGGTAGAAGCTCATAGGCATGTGAACACACTAAGTGGAGCGAATGACAGATGCATTTAATTAAATTAGGTTTGGATTGTCTTCCTTCATTAAGGGAAAAAGTGAAGGATTTTTTCCCCAGAGATTAGATGCTCCATCAGTCCCAATAGCAAAGCAATTTTCTAAGTTAATTCCTTCTTTTTGTAAAAATCTTTCACATGCTTATACAATGAATCAGCAGTAGCTTCCACAACTTCAATTAGTCCTCAAAATTGCGATGATATTTTGTTCTCTATTTCATTGTAATAACGAACATACGGACAGAGATGTTTACAGCATGCAATATCTGTACACTCATCGAGTATTAAGGAAAATGAAGACTTGTTTATTTCTGCGATCTGTTCTTTGAGCAATTCGGGTGAAATCCCTTCTTTTGCTAATGTTGAGCGCTTAGTTCTATGCAAACGCAAATTCTTTGAAGCTGATGAACTGCTTTCCGCATCACTCTTTTTAGAAATTTCACTCAAGTGATCAATAGATTGTATCGCTGTATGAAAAGCGACAAACACGCTAAGTTGTATTTCTAATACACTTATTTTATTACGATTTTCAAAGAACATCTTTATATTTCTTTTTTTTCCTACGATGATATTAGTTCAGAATCTTTTTGATCTTTCACAGAAGATTTGTGTTTAGCTGAGTCAGTTTTATGTGCTCTCAATTTGGATTGACATACCTCAGTCTTGTCATTTATTTCTTCCAGCTAAGTTTCAAACATGGGATTCAAAAGACACGATCTTTGGAAATATAATTGATTCGCTTTACTCATAATGGTCACTGATCCTAATTACACTTTGATTGAAATCAAATACACCCTATTAAATCACAAAAAATAAAAGTAAATTGAACTAGGCCTATGCAAAAGCATTACAAATTCAAATTACAAATTCAAATTAACGCTTGCGAGCACTTCCACAGTTCCACATGTGAAAACAAGATTTGCATGAATCGCCATGATTCTGATTGAGGAGGCATAATAATTCGCACTTTAAAACTTTGCACTTTGCTTTACAAAGCAACTGTGTGTCAGCATTAAAAGAGATCGGTCTAAACTGAGTATAGATACTTGCATTCATAAATTCTTAGTAACTCTCACAGAAGGACTGACACAAGGCATTTCTGTATTTTAATTGGATGAAAAACCACTAACATAAGAGTCAAATGGGTGCCTCGATTTCTCTTATCCTCCCCTGACACCTAGGGAGGACTCTTTCTATTAGTTGTCGCCCTGTTAAAAAAGGATCCTCATTGGAAGTAGATACTATAACCTCTCAACGCCTTTAAAGGGTAAGAGAAAAGTCTCCACAGGATCAGAAATTCCAGAATATGATTATTTACACGTGTAATTGGAACTGGTCCGACGTTGATGGGCTTTGTTAACCCGGACCGCCATTTAGGCGAAATCGTTCTAGAACTTTGATCATAAAGAATGGCGTCGGCGTAGCCAGCTCCTATGTGAACTGGGGGATGCCGTGCAGAGACGAGGGTCCAGGACACCCCGTACCTAATACCTGCCCTAGCCGGTGGACTTTCGGCCCTGGCAGCCGGTAGGGACCTCACGGTATACACTACCACTCGACTAAAGACCCAAAAGAGGACCAAATCATGTCAGGTAGCCAGAACCTCTGTGGGTAGGACAGCAAGTGAGAAAAGGGGGAGAAGGGTATGGAATAAAGAGAAGTAGAGACAGGCGGGTACACTAACCACTAGGGTAGGTGCTCATCTTTTTTTATCATACCCTGGTGCTAGGTGATCCCAGGAGGACATGCAGTCAACGAAGGCACCGGGCTACCGGACCCAACTCTGTCCATGGGGAAACACTCATACTGGTGCAAAGTGAGGAGGGAAAACGTTGGGGGGAGAGCTGTAATGATAATAATAAATAATACTTTATAGGAAATAATAATAAATAATATTATACTAATAATAATCATAATATATAATTATAGTACATAATAAAAATAAATGATAAATAACTATGTCATAATAAATAATATTAATATAAAAAATCATACTAAAGAATGAAATTAATAGTACTAAATAATAATATCAAATAAAATCAAATAATAATAATTAAAATAAGAAGAAAAAGAAGAATGATAAAAATAATGCTAATAATTAGAACTAATAATAAAAATAACACTAATAATAATAAAGGTAAAGTTGCGCTGAGAGGGGGGTGAAGGGAAAGCGCACAAACAACTTCCCCAGGCCCCATCAAAGCGTTCAAGTCACCCCATTGAGGCGACTGCGCGGCCTGAGAACAAATTAATTGCAGTCAGGCTGGGGAAACGTGCGACTCCCTCTGGTACCAGGTGTAACAGGCTACACAGGGTTTCCCCCCACCTGCGGGGTTGGTAAGTCTGGAGAAGGGTAAATGGTGGTTAAATGCAGAGTATCAATAATAAAGTATTTCTGATTTAAAAGAATTCAATACGTGAGTACAGGGGAGTTCATGTAAGTACACACACAATGAACACGGGAAAGAAAACAGGGTAGTTCATGTAGGTACACACAAAATGTACACGGGAAAAGAAAACAAGTTATGTACCAAACGAAGCATTAATATTATCAAGTGAGAATTTACACTCAATTAGAACGATAAATAGAGTTGCGACGTCATTCTAAATGGCCATCTGCCTGCAAGGTTACTCTAAGTGGGACCTGAACTGGTTGCAAGTCCTGGTTACGTAGTCCTTGTCTTGGATGACATTTCACCCTTAATGATGGTCCTTAGAGATCATAAAGTGTTCGTTATCGGCCTCGTTGACATTCTTCTCACCAACATCCCACCTGAAATAATCTAAAAGGATAAAACCGGGTAAGCTAGGAGGCCATAATTTGGGGAAGTGGGAGTTCGAGACGTTATCGAACAACCCGTGTCTTCTTTGCCTTGTGTGCCGGAGCAAAGTCCCCGCTGGAAAACGTCAGACCATCCTCTGGCTACTTGGTGCATCCAAGTCTTCATTACAGTCTTCTGCAATCCATATTCTAATCCAAAAACACTTATAAACAGAGGCCAAACCTCAGGAATATGGTTTTAACCACACTTTATTGTACTTCTAAAACCCTTTGTCCTTGCTTTTCTTATCCCACGGTCCCGTTCAAGTTGAAGAAAGAAAAAGATGTTGAGAAGAATCGGAAAAACTCTTCGTTCAATCAAATCAAATTGGTCAGACGCAATAATAACGGATGATAACAAAGTTTGAGGCCAAACGGATTTTATTCGTTGCGATCAAATATGTTGCAGCTTTGACCCGAGAATCCTACCTCGGCTTTTAAAAGAAAAAGGTTGGCTTGGTTTTGAAACAAATACTTAAAAAAGAATATTATTTACGGTAAACTTCAAGAACGTAGAAAAAGATTATTCCTTACAAGTGTACCTGTGTCATAGGAGGATTATGAGCTTGGCAAGGAGTAAGAAGTTGAAAGCTACGTACTTGTACTCCCGGGTCCATTAATGGGCAAGCACAGCACATAGATTCCCTGACCATTTAGATGCTACAATTAGTGCGGCTTACATGAATGGGTAAAATGGGGAGATAATAAAAAAAACTATTTTTTAACAGTGATGTTGTGTAGGAGCTATATGAAAGCGGTGGGAGGTGCGACATCAGAATTATTTGTTGGTAAAAATGGATTTGAGCAGAAGGAAATTTAATTGCCACTTTTTAAAATCCTTTTAAACTTATAAAATTATTTCTTGAGACTTAAACCGAGCACCTCTCCTCTCTTTGCCTTGGCATAAATTTTAATGGCTACTACTATCTCTCTCTCTTCCCTATTCCTCCACTTTACCCAACGTTTTTACTTCCTCATGCATCACACTTCCTCTTTCGAAAAGATTCCTGGAGGAAATGCATTCATTCATTCATTTCATCCAATGCAAGATCAACGCTCATTAATGCAAATAAAATCGCCCACCTCCTCTAAGCACATCGGACCCAAAGCCAACATACACATTTGCAATTGTCATTCAGAGGATGAAATATGTGCTGAAGCATCTCGATCAGGTTAGGGTGTAGCCCTGATTAGAAACCCCCAAAACACCCCCTCACAAACCGCCTCCATGCACGCCTTTTTATTCAAAATATCGCCCACTCCTCTTTCAGCTGGTTACAACAGCAAAGTGCTCACTTTCACATTCTCTTCAGATTAATTCTGATGTACACATAAAACATTTTCTCTCACCACTTCGTTCACAGCTTTCTTCATACCACATTTTCTTTATTTTATCTACCTTTCTCACACTGACCACCCCACTACAAAAAAACAAACCGATTGTAAAAAATCAAAATGATTCGGTTTAAGATGGCTAACACGAATGGGAGTAGAAACCACAATGGAACAAAAGGAAATTGGGAATAAAATAAACGGAAGAAACCAAACGACGGGGTTAGAGACGCCAGCTTGAAACAGAAGTAAATTAATTACGTTTGACGGCTGTAAACAATAGTTGACGAATGAGAATAATTGACACACATAAAAACATCTTCACAGGTCAGGGGAGAGAAACGATGGAGCAACCTGTTGTAACATAGGGGAAAAACGCGGTGTGAAAACAATACAAAAAATATGGTCAACAATAATTTTCGATAAAATATAGACATAAAATGCTACAATTATTTCTCTTTTTCCGGTAAAAGTAGACGAAGGAAATAATTTCCCTGACGAAATTGTTAGAAATAATACATCAGATCACCGCGATCGAAGAACACATTTGCCAAACACTACTTTCTGTCAGCACAGAAACCCACCATCCATTTTAATTCTTTTCAAGTTATCTCGCACTTCAGTCTGTGACTCATTCTTTCATTCATAATTTGCAACTATCAACAGATGCCTTTTTCTAATTCTATTCAACACTCATCCAAGTCATTGCATAACATTTCACTCTCAGCTTCATTTCTTTCTCAGCATGACTTCTAGGCAATTTCGCTTGTTAAAACCCATTCACCACTCCAATCGTGTTGTACACGTCATATGCACCCTAACATTCTAAACATCCATTTACGTGGATTGATCACCCCCGCTTAACGCCCCCGCCCCCTTACTGCCATTTCCAAAGGCACTCTAGGAAATGCCAGAGGTAAGTCTCCTCCTAGAGACGGTTCTCTTCCTGCTCCATTTATTAATAAATAAATAGAACCTTTTGCTCCGAATTCCCTTTTCTTGTATTTGTTCGTCCATTTCCTTTTTGTTTCGCTCATCAACAGTGGAGCTGAATTCCACCCATGAAAAGACCTACCTACCAAAGTTTTGCCCTCCTCTAATTTGGAGCCATCTCCAATTCCCTTTTTAGCCCATTGCAATCGGTACCCGGCGGAGCTGCACATCCTCCCGCCCTCAGGGCCAATTAGGGGGGCCCCTTCACTGGGTTGAGTCGAACTCACTGATGGGGCCTGGGGAAGTTGTCTCTTCACCCCTCTAAAAACTCTACTTTACCTTTTATTATTAGTACGTATTAGTTATTTTTCGAATTATTATTGTTATAATAGTAATTATTAATATTATGATTATTATTATTTATTACAATTTTATAATATTTAATATGATATATTATTATAATTATTTAGTATTATTAGTACTAATTATTATTATTACTATGTTATTAATAATATTTCCTATACCTATTATTCATTATTATCATTACGGCTCTCCACTCAACCTTTTCTCCTCCCCGCACTTTGCACCAGGAGGTTTGCCTTGGTACACTGCATGCCCTCCTGGGATCACCTAGCCCCAGGGCATCATAATACTAGATAAGCACCTACCCTAGGGGTTAGTGTACCCGCCTGTCTCTACTTCTCTTTATTCCACACCCTCCTCCCTCTTTTCACACTTGCTCTCCTACCCACAGAGGTTCTGGCTACCTGACATGATTTGTTCCTCTTATGGTTCTTTAGTCGAGTGGTAGTGTATACCGTGAGGTCCCTACCGGCTGCCAGGGCCAAATGCCCGCTGGTTAGGGCAGGTATTAAAAGAGGGGTGTCCTGGACCCTCGACTCTGCACGCCATCCTCCAGTTCACATAGGAGGTGGCTACACCAGCACCATCCTTTCTGGTTAAAGCCCCAGGACAATGTCCCCAGAATGGCGGGTCTGGCTGGCAAAGCCCCTCAACGCTGGACCGGGACCGATTATGTGCAAATGATCACATTCTGGAATTTCTGATCCCGTGGAGACTTTTTCCTTAATTTCCCAAGTCATTTGGAGGTCAGAGGACCTACTATCCATGAGGCTCCTTTTTTATTTCTTCAATCTAATCATGGCCTTTTTTAACCAGAGGTGAAGGGAGTCTTGGGGGGTGAAATCGCGCAGGAGCCCTTTCTTTATCTCTCTAAACGAATTACGGTCCGTCGCCTGAACTGGCAGTTCATCTTTCTCGAATAAGTACGAGTCACTTTGCTTCGAGTACCCCTAATATACAAGCCAAGTTCCTTTCGTATGGCCGTAGCAGTAGCTGTGGTAGTACCTCCAAGGTAGTGGCACGAATGTCTTAACCCGTTAGCGATACTCAGTACCTACTCAGAAATCCTTCCAAGATCAAACGTGACGAACAGTGAGGGAAGGAGGGGGTCGAAATCTCTCCCTGTTTCATCAATACACGCTCAACCTTAATTGCCCCTAGGCCATTCCTGACGTTTTCTGAGAACTATTTATATAAGCTAGAAAACATTTGATTTATTCTGTGGTTTTAAGTGATTAACCTTACTAGTTATTTTGCATCATTTCACAGAAAAAAACATCATCGCAACCGTATAGCCTGGTGGCAACATTATGTTATGAGGGTTTTTATCGTGTGACGCCACAGGAAGACCTCCCTCAATCAACTATTAATGGAGGCATGTGCCATGATATATTTAGCCTAAAACAGCATCCTCTCACCCAAGCACTTAAGATGAATCCCAACTGAGTATTTAAGTAAAGTAACGAACGATTCTTGCTGCCAAAAATATAAAGAAAAAGTTTTAAAATACCAGAATCGACTTATTAAAATACCCAACCAGTCTCCTGGCCTCAACCTGATCGAATGTCTGCTGTGTGATTGAAATGCTCTGTTCATAGTCAATAACTCAGTATCATAAACGACCTGAGAAAGATGTGCCAGGAAGATGAGTCCAAAATGCCGCCACAACACTTTAAACCTAACACCCAATAAGAAAAGACTGGAGTCTCTCTTTGCCAACACCGGCTATTCCAAGATGCAACTTTGCTTAGCGTTTCGAATACGCTTTACCTCATTGTTTTGAGATTATTGCTATACATTTTTATATATGTAAGTTTATTCTTCTATGTTATATTCGTAGTTTTTATTATGGGAATGTAAACCACATAATGGACTCTTTTACCTGCTGTGCAAAAGCACAGTCCATGTGCACAACTGCGACCAATATTATTTGAACTATGAAAAATTATTCTTGAAAAAGACTCTAATATATTCGTGTAAGGAAAGAGAAATGAATACATAAGAATTTCACAGATGTTATTTAGAATTAAGAGGAATCAATATATCCTTAAAGAGTCCTAGGAATTAGCCGTTAATTTCTTTTCCATTAAAGAAAACTTTGATCAACTCTTTTTATGGGTATGGAAACTTCAAAATTGAATCAGTTCATAAATTTAAAAAAAACAAACTCGGAACATAAAAATGTAAGTAGGCCTCAATTAATTTCATACTTACATATATGTACTAATATTACTTTTTTATGACTAACAAAGTCATATAATTATTCTAAGTTACGTTTCTATTCTACTTAGCAGATTTTAAGGTATTTAAGTGCCAATGTGCCATGAGGATATTTCCTTAGGGAAAATAAAATTTATTTAAGAGTAAATAAAGTGGGCGTAATAATAATTTAAACTACGCCCACTGTATTTACTTTTAAATAAATTCTATTTTCCGTAAGGAATAATCCTCATGGCAACCTCTATTCGGCTGTCGACACATCGGCACTTCAATACCTTAAAATTTGCACAAGTAGAATAGATACGTAACTTAGAATAATTATATGATTTTGTTATTCATAAAAAATAATAATAATAATAATAATAATGGACTAGTAAATCAAGGTCGGATCTTTCGCTGTCCTGACCTCCCGATTCCAAAGTACGTTCACGTGCTCGTGAATACGAAAGCCTGAGGGAATAATCCAACGGGAAACTTACTATATGTGAGATGTATGTATTCGAGCGTCGAAGTAGTCTATATCACACCCTCAAAAATTTCGTCAGGAGATTTTCAACCAGTGCTGGAAAAGTCTTCGTCAGGAGTTTTTTGGTGCTGGAAAAGTCTTCGTTATGTCTTCTTCTCTGCTGCGAAAGTTTTCTTCGGGAACTTTTCCTTGCTGGAAAAGTCTTCGTAGGAGCTTTCGGTGCTGAAAAAGTCTTCGTCAGGAGTTTTTTGGTGCCTAAATTCTACTTCAGAAGATTTTTGGTGATCTAAAAGTCTCCTTCAAGAGGTTTTCGTCCGGTGGTGGAGAAGTTTACGTCAAGAGTTTTTCGTTGATGGAAAGTCTTCGTCAAGAGTTTTTCGCTGATGGAAAATCTTCGTCAGAAGTTTATCGGTGGGGGCTGTAAAATTCTGTGTCAAGACCCTTTCGGTGCTGGAAAAGGCTTCGTCAGGAATCTTTCGGTGCTGGAAAAGTGACATCGATGAGATTCTGTTCTTAAATATTTTCTGTCGGATTTTCAAAATCCGCTATTGGATTTCCTAATAGCGAGGATAGGACCGATGAGACTTAGTTCTTCTTCCGTTTCACCCACTGCCAATGATGCCCATAGCAATAGCAAGTTCGGTGGTGCTATAGCAACATCGATTCAAACCGAGCAAGATCCACCAGCCCCTTCAAATGAGCACCGCGCTGACATATCAATGACATTTTCCTGAGCTTCAAAATCATTTATAAACCCGCTGAAGAACAGCCACCAAAAAGAGCCGACGCTTAAAAAATGAGCCGTAAATAAATATCAAAGTAGAAGAATTATGCCATATTTTTTTATATAATAGGTTACTTAACTCACTGTCAAAATTTATATTTTCTTATTTCGTTATACATGGTGTAATATTTATTTGCAGTACTCCTTTAGTTCGTTATCATATAATTTCATTATCGCTTCTTTAGAAACATCTTTGTTTTTTAAACATTTGAAGCAGGTAAAACCCCCACACGCCATTATAGACAATAAAGAACAGTTTTCCAATGCTTCTAAGCCTTTGACCAGACCAAAATCTATGGTTGTCCCTAAAGGATGTCAGATTGAACCATTCATTAAAATTTAGTTTAAAAGTTTGAACTTTTTAAAGGTTCCAATTCAGAAAATAAAACATGTTTTACGTTATTTTTTAAAGGCTAAATGACTCATTAAATGACTTTGAGTCCAGTTTTACAAACAATAAGAATTTATAGATAGAGGATTCATCTTTCATTTCTTTTTATTTCACTTCCCCAACTGCAATGGTTATTGAGATTTTGCTTCTCACAAAGGCTCCATTATTCTTTGGGGGGAGAGGGGCATTCTGTATATACGTAAATATATAGCAACGATGCTTAAAAGCTCACAAAATAAGTCACAATTATATAAAAAAAACATCCTGAAAAGAGTAATGCAAATTACTAGCTTATACAGGGTTTCAGTAAAGTCTGGCTGGTAACAAAGGCAAAATGCATATTTTCAATTAAAAAATGAACTACATTTTTTTAATGGAAATATTAATAAATCCCATCTTCAATGAGATTTCCCCCACCATTTGTGATGCAGAGTTTGATGCGCTTTGAGAGATTCATCCGATGAAGGCGATGCATTAACTTTGGTCCATTTGAGCACATTCATTTATGAGGCGCTGTTCCCTCAAGCCTCACATCTTTATTTCAGTGACTTCGTCTTTATTTAGTAAATGCGAGGAGATGAAAGAGGCTCCTCCAATCAAAGAGGAAATACGAAAAAAACAAGACATGTCGCGGTTTTGTGCTGGAATTTGTCGAGTTTCATAAGTCTTTTGTATTCTCCTGGCTGCATCCCAATAAAGGTGACGAGCCACCACCAGTAGTGAAGATTCCAGGAACCATCCCCTCTCTATGCGTTCTTCTATGCATCTCGTCCCTCCCTACGAAATACTTAAGAATCTCCTTTCTTGTTTGCACCCAACAACTTTTCCATTATATTTTGTTGCATGTTTTGATTGAAAAAGACGAGGAAATTTGGTACTACTAGAAATGGACACTCAGAGTTTAGAGGGGTTAAGTCTTATTAAATTTTTCCCTACAGGATTCCACTGGTGCGTGTTGGTAAACTGATTGAATTGCATGAATTCAGATATAAGCTGCACTGTGTAGTACTGTAGCACACATTGCAAGGTGAATTAAAATCAACAATCAAGCCTCACAAATAAATCTCTTATAAATCCTATAAAGTCTTGAGATGGGCACGGGAATAATCATGCACATGCAAATTACAATACAGCGTATCAAGGAATAAGATAAATCCGGTATATTTATAAAGATAGACAAAAGTGCATTACAAGGCGAAATAGGTTAAATAATGAAGCCTAAAATATAAGTATCATGTGAATCCGAAATAGGCATGTAACAGGCACGCAAATAATTATGCACATACAAATAATATAAAATATGCATAGCAGTTTTCATAAATAAAAATAACTTTGTGTAAATAATGTATGGCAAATTTGTAAAATAATAATGTATAGCTTTCGTATATGTAAATAATATATATTTTGCTCGAGGTGAGAAGAATCAATTCGAGACGTTCACGTGGCAGCAAACATATACACATGCACAGACAGATACACATTAAAGCAAAGCAAGAAGTGGCTCCCATAACCACGATAGAAGGTCAGATGTTCAAATAAGCCTAGCACCAGGTGCAGGGTCAAAAGGATAGTAACCAACTGTATTTGCTAACAAAAACTGCGAAACGCAAAGTCGCATCTTTGTTATTTGGGGTAAAAACAAATCTCTACATGGACACGAATTGACACGGAGTGGAATAGGTTCCACTAAAACAACATCATTGGATAATAATAGGCCACGTCCACCGTTTCTAACACAAATATATACCGCCAAACTCAGATTAGCTAGAGGAGAAAAGAGATAAGAAGGAGTCAGAAACAGAAGAAGCCAGAAAGAGTCAGGGAGTCAAAGAGAGAGAGAGAGACGTCATAGAGTAATAGGCCCGATTGAACACACTAGACGCCCGTTTCGAATTCTTCTTTCGCAGAAGCTACCCTAGCTCTACGCACTAATAACGAGTCCGAAATTTCTCTGTTTGAAATTCCCTTGCTACCGGTAATCCATATCAATCATCATACCCAGATTACCTAATCTCAAGCTTCGGTTGAGCGAAGTACTCTCTATTTCGAAGCCTACCAGGTTATCTGACGCGTAAAGCTTAAAGGTCATTGAATCCTCTACCACGAGAACACAAGGACGCTCGGTGCCCCTATTAACTGTCGAGCCCTATAACTGGCTACCCATTTATTAACATCGAGAAGGAGAGAGAATGAGAGAGAGAGGCCCAGATGACAAGGTCCTCTCGACTCTCAAAATTCTCTCGTGAAGAAAGAAGGGGCGTAGCATAGCGAGTGTTGGTTAAAGGAAGCTCCGCCCTAATCATATATTATTAAACTGTATTTTTAAAAAATTATTGAGGGTTGTTGATGACGTTCAGATAAGACTCGATACAAGCTACTATATTGATGGAAAGTATCTAAATAAATTAAAATATTAGTTTCTAATTGGTACGAAGTCAACTACACGAGAAAAAAACAAGTTGTCATTGAATGTATTATGGCGGCAAAGAAGATTTGCATATGCACGAAAACTATTTCAAAAGATGTTTTTTAACGGGATGTTTTGTGATGAAAAGTAAAGACGGTCATTTTCGTTACACAAATTGATATAAAACAACTTGAGAGTCATAATTTATGGAAATTGACAAGCTTTGCAACATGGCCGCCTAAAATGAATTATGGACATAATCTGTACCAAAATTATTATCACAGGCGGTAAAGATTCAAAATGTGCCATATTTACTACAGGATCCAAATTTAGACGATAATAATAAAAAGGAACACATAGGGTCGCGGAGGGGAGAATACACATAAAATGAAGATGCGTGTGTATCATGGATAGAAGTGTATATGTCTAACGTGTATACTTTCATAATTTAAACCTAATATCGATAATTGAAGTGGGAGGTTCGTTTTCCTTAAGCTGCAATCTGAACCTCCTAATTCGTCACGGTTTCCATGGTAGCAAATATTTTCAAAATATATTAGAGATGTTCTCTTGCAGAGAGGCACGGCCCCTCTGCAATATATATATATATATATATATATATATATATATATATATATATATATATATATATATATATATATATATTTATATATATATATATATGCTGGCCTCGCCCACCTCAAATGACCTATTTTAAAAAAAAATAATATCACAGTAACCTCCTTCCTATTCAGGACAATTATCATATGCAAGATACTTTCAATATTCCTTGTAGGAATGCAAAAAACGGAAAATAGATACGTTTTATAGTTTTCTTGCACGTCACCAAAATAACAACATGGCTAAAAAAAAACGAATTTCGAGGGTAAAGAAATAAATAATCAGAAGTTTAATTTATCTACAGTAAATGATCGATTCAACCACCGCTATGATGAATCACTATTCTGAGTCGTTTTTCCACACACACAACTTTTTTTAATTCATTAATGCCAATTTCTTGCCAAGATTCACGTTTTTTTTTTTTTCCTACATCGGTAAACCTTTTCCTTTAGTAACTCCCAAATTGAGTAATCCATGGGGCTACAATCTGGACTTTGCGGTGGCCAATCATTTTTCCTTATTAATCTTTGCGTATTGCTGATTAGAAACAACTGTGTGGTGTGGCTTGTATGCCAAATTGGTCAATCTGGTTGCAAAATAAAGTCATTTTCTTAATCCGGCAACAACTTTGTTTTCAGGAGTTCAATCTAATTTTCAGAATTCAATTTTGTCTTTTCAGTATCAATAAAATAAACATCTGTTCTGTCATTCCAAGATACCCTTGCAGATATCATAATCTCTTTGGAAAATCTTGCAGTTTCATAATACAATCTGTTTATCGGAATGTCACACTTTTTACTACGCCCGTAGACAACATCATTTCTAAAGATTTCTAAAGTGAAATCTTTTTCAGCCGTGAATACAATATTTTTAACATCAGTGACAGGGAAGTTATCAAATAACTGTGTGCATCTTATTTTCCTTTCATCCTTATAAGTACCACGTTTTCTAGAATATACTATTCTTTTGAAAGCTTAAAGCTTTTGTGTCTTAATTATTCGTTGTACAGAACTTCCAATATTCAAGTTTTTAGTAAATATTCTTAGCGATTAATGACTTCCTGGTTGATCTTCTTGAGGGCAGATATTATTATCAATGTAATTCACATTTCCAGGTTCTGAAGCTGTTTTAGGTCTACCCCTTCCTGTTTTTCTGTTAGCGCTTCCCGTTTCGCGAATCATTTTTAAGTCTTTTCATAGCACCTCTTTTCCACCATTTCTGGGAAATTTTCACAATAGTTTTTCATTCATCCATCCCTTTTCACAGTAAAGAACTTTAATGAAAATGCGATTTTCTTCTAACAACGTCATTTTGGGTACTGCAAGGGGACTGGCGAGGCCGCTCCTCTTGTTTTGTTATATACCGAGTGGTGAAACCGCTCTGGATGTGTTTAATCGAAGATACAAGATATGGATCATGTGAATCACTTATTCATTGAACCATTACCAAAGCCTCAGGTCATGGATTGGCTTGAGTGTTCCAATGATTCCAAGAGTGGTGCCATCGGGAGTTTCAAACTCCTGGCAAGGTTATTCAAGACAGTAATAACGAACCGCAAGCCCACAACGGCGAACCAAACAGATATGGGCCATATAAGATTCATATGTCTGGCTCCGGCGGAGGAGGGCAGCACCCAGCGTGCAGGCGCAACAAAGGCGGGCCTTGATTGACCAAGAATCCGGCAGCCTGATGCAACCAGCCTCACCCAAACCACATGTCTCAATGTTTTCAGCCGCAGTGGACGAGTTACTGGCCAAGAGCGCGCGCGTGCTCGTCTCGCAGCCACGATCGCCAGAAACAAACTCCTCAGCGAATGGATTACGTCTCTATTTTCATTCCGGCTTCTTTCTTTCCCGGACCTGATCCTTTTCCTTTAGAGACTGGGTCTCCTAAGTCATATCCAACACAAACATCAGCCGACGAGACCGAATAACTGACGACGACACCGATGCTCGGACATGAGCTGGAGCCGACGACGACGAAATAAAGATAGCCATAATATGTCATGTTCATTCTTTTAGGCTTTTGTAAGAAAGTGAATATTCCTGAATGATTTGCACAATAAAATAATAAAACTACAAAAGGGATCCAAATTCCGTTTTTGGCATTCGAAAAGGGAAGATGGAAAGTATCCTGTCTATGAAAAATGACATGAATAAGAGGGAGGTTACGAAGATATTATTTTTTTTAATAATGAGTCATTTGGGAGAGGCACACAATATATATATATATATATATATATATATATATATATATATATATATATATATATATATATTAATCTCTCAATGAAGAGCCCCAACGTCGCCAAGGCTCCACTCACTCTATTTGCATCTTCACTCTTGGTCATTATGTGGGTCTACCCTCTTGAGGCGCCTCGGGGCGCGACATACCAATCGTGACCTGGTCGCTTTCTGAAACAGGAGGGGACCCCTCCGTCCCCATACTTCCCCCCCTCCGACGACTGAGTGAAACTAATGGTCTTTTTTTTAGTCCATTTCTTCCTTTTAGGAAGGGAGGGCCGAGATTGAGTCCTCTGTTATCCACCACCGGAAGGGGCCCAAAACTGGTAGCAGTTCTTTCTCCGAAACCAGGAAATCCATGGCTGATAGAGGGGGTCAAATAGGGGTAGGACGTCCCTGGTCACCTAGTGAGTCCTCAAGAGCCCGTTACTCTTCAGAAGGACAGACTTAGAGTCGATGGGAGACTCCCCCCGAGTCGTTGTTCACCACCCTGGAAAACCCTGCCATATTGGCCGGTAGAACCTCCGCTACTCGTTTCACCTCACAAGGCGCCTCAAAATGGCTCTTCTCCCACAAGTGTTGTGAATCCCAAAGGAGGTACGGGGGGGCTGGCACAGTGGCACCCCCTCCAGGGCCCCTCCAGGGCCCGGCCAGACCTTGCTCCTGTATGGGAGTTTTCCTATCGAGCCGCTTCCACCGGGAGCGAACGATTCTTGGCCCTCTGGTTCCTGTCTTCTTGGCGGTTCCCTCTGGACAAGCTAAAGGGAGCGCCACTAGTACTAAAGTGGAGTCGGCCAAGGAAGTGGTGAGAGTAAAGCCGCCTTACCATTAGTCATAGGAAAGGAGATCCCCTCCGATAGGAGTAGGGGGCAGCTCCCCAAAAGGCAATGGGGACAAACCTTTGTCACAAAAATAAATGGTTGGGAGGAAGCCGTTCGCCTGGTCAGAGTGGTAGTGCCTTGGTTTTCCTCGCCCACCACAACACCAAGGTTGAGCGACGCCTGAAATGGGTGGTGAGCTATATCCAGCATCTATCCGCTACCACCTATCACGTCTCGGGTTTCGGACTTGATGTCTCCACACTGGGGTCATGAAAGAGTGGTGTTCGCCCCTGTACAGTGACACACACCGCTTCGAATTTGACGGATAAACGGTCGATCCCCAAAGGCCGCAGTTACCAACTGAGCATCCAGAGAGGCAGGGCGATAAGGTGGATTTCCTTACTAGGACTTACTAATCGTTGCCAGGACGTCCAGGATCTGGATCTGTTGTAACAGACCCAGATAAAGGACCTGAGTCTTTAGTTGGTCTGGCATCCGAAAGGGCAATAAAACCTCCCCCCTCACCCACAAGCAGTAGAGCCTTATACCTCCTAGAACGGCCACATGGGGTGGTCAGCCCATTAGCCGGACGGAAGGAGTTATCAGGGCAAAGCCAATATTCCCATTAATGGCGCCACAAAGCCCAGGACCCCTTAAATCCTGGTCTCTTAATACCTTCTTACACAGCCTCAGGTACCTGGTCGGATCCTTAACCCTTGAAGTGCCACGCTAAGTATATGGAGGATCCCGTAAGCAATCTTTACGGATTTAATGGAATTTTCTATAGGCCTAAAACCATAAGAGGACCATTTGGTCCGTGCGGCGGCTCTACACTTGGGACCTTTTGGTCCGCTCGGCGGCGCTTTAAAGGTTAAGCCTAGATAAATTATAGAGGCGAAAGTTGGGAGCTTAGAGGGACTATAATAAAGCTCACCTCTTCCCCAGACCCCATCAATGAGATCAATTCAGCCGAGTGAGTGGGGCTGTCCTTGTTTTGACTCGGGCCGTGGGGACGTGGGATCTTCCTTGATATTGGGGGTAACAGTCTGCAACCCGGTATCCCCGTTCAGGCCCTCGTACCGGGAGGCCGAGCTCTTCCTTCAGGATTCAGTCTAGCAGAGGTGGTAGCATCGGCTAAACCATCGACTTTCCAGCTGGTAGACAAAGGGTTGAGGAAACCGTATTGAGAAATAGAGGGGTTGGGAGGGACCAGTCGGTACCAACTTCCCAAGGCCCTGTCAGATTTCAAGTCAACCCAGTGCCGGGGCCTTCCCTATTCGCACTGGGGCCGGGAAAACATGCTCCCCCCAGGTACTAGGTGTAATAGTGCACAGGGTACTCTCCTGCGGGGAACAATTTGTGGTAAGTGATCTTCCTTATGGAGACTAAATTTTTCTTTCCTAATATTACTATTACCATTACTTTGCTTTTAAATATTGATTTGAGACTTTTGGTAGCGACCAACATGAAATAAGACTTATTTTTAACCTTTAATTTACAAGGCAGTGGAAAATATCATCTTAACAAGTGAGTTAAAATGACAAAATCAAATATGGGTCATAAATTATTAAGTGATATTTAGGGTCATGTATTGGGCCATCCCATGCCTAATGCGGGTTTATTTTGCTCTGGAAATATTAGCCTTAATGATGAACTCCATTCAGGATGACCAGTGGAAATGACTCAAGATTTGTGTTCAATAACAATGGAGGAAAATCGAATTGTAAATTTTGAAAAATTGGCTGAAAAACTACATTATATTCATTTACTATGAATCGTCATTTAAAAGTGGTTTCACATTGGGGCAATGGATTGCTCATGACCTGCCTGAGGTACGCTTGACCATTTTTAGTAGGATTGTGGTAGGAGAGGAAAGGTGGGGTATGTCCATTTATATTAAAATATTAAAGGTCTCCTGCGTTACCCGAGCATAAAAACTATCAGAAACAAATTAATTTCTCTGTTTGAGTTAAATTGCGCAATTGAACGTTGGTAGGTATAGGAATGTAAGGTTTATTTATACTTTTGAGTAATCGAGTAGTGTATCATGAAAGAGTAACAGAGAACGATTTTCACATTACCATGATACTCCACATTCAACTTCTGGGTCTTTGACTCTTAGTTCTCTAAGGCTTTTGGGTAAACTACGTCTTTTGTTCTTTGGTGCGTTGTAAAGATGATGAACTTTTCTGTGCAGCAAGTTGTGGAAGTAATATCATACAACTTGAGGAGGGGTCGAGGGATCAACCCCAATTTCTTTGAAAGTTTTTCCTTCACTTTTATTGATAGCTTGCATGACATTTTTTGCAAGCAGGTCAGCCCTATGACATTGCAGTAGCAGGTGCGGCCGAGCTAGGTGGACTGTAGCATGACATTCTTGGCGAGCAGGTCAGCGTCATGACATCATGCTGTTAATTTGTATTATGGCCTTTATATATTTCAAACATTGCAGTCACAGAATTGGTCTGTAAATACTTTATTTTTCCACGAGCAATGCTAATGTTTTAATTGCAATTCATAGCTGCAATCACTTGTTCAAAAATCCTGGAAAGAACAAAAATTTGAAGTTAAATTTTAAAAAACAAACAAGGGAAGCTCCTAGCCATTGTTGATTCCAAATCTGCAAATATTTTCAGTCTGTTTTCAACAGTTATGGAGAAGCCAACATTTTTGGTGTAGACACGACTGATATATATATATATATATATATATATATATATATATATATATATATATATACACACGTTCTAAACAATAAATTAATCCTCGGGAAAAAGCAATATCTAGCTAGAAATGGGGCCTCATCCATGGAAGATTCTCTTGGTGAGGATATGAATGGTAAGATCCATTTTGAACTTCTTAACCCGAATTCAGCCATCAAGAAAGTTTAATGTTCTCAGCTGGACTGTTCGTATTAAGCATTGTAAGAGAAAATGCCATATTTAAAAGAAGAGTGCTGCTCTTCGATCAAGAATACGCGCTACCACACATCGAAAGAGATACCAAACTAAAGCTAAACGAATTCGTTGGAAACTAATGAGTCGTCCTCCATACCCACCCGCCCTAGCCCCCATTTGATTTCTATCTTTTTAGGAATTTAGCGAATCACCTGAAAAGAATGAAGAATGTCAACGATAGAAGAGGTCGAAAAATCTTAAATAAAGTTTTAAATCAATGCCAATATCTTTAAGAAGAGAGCTGATAAATATTACTTTACCATAAAATATTTCAGAAATATCAGGAGTGAAACAAGTTATCTCGCTATAGCCTGTCTTCCTCTTGCCATTTATTCCCCTTATCCATTTTTCTTTATTTCTTGAACTACCCTCGAGTGAACAGAGGCTCTTTGCTGGCTCATCATTCTGACATCCTCTCAGTTATTCCTCTATTTGCTAAGTTAACTCGACCAAACAATCTAATCGAAACTTATTCAAGTATGGGCGATAACAACCAAACATAGTTAACAAGCTCTGCTGACCAAAGGTCGCGAGCTCTCACTTAGACGACCTACAAAACTTTCGATATTTCCCGTACAAACTTCGGGATGACGTTGACAATTATATCATTCAAAAGAGAATGTAAAACAACAAGAGGGTTTCAAATTTCATTAGAATCTGCCGAATAGTTATGATGTTATTGCCAAAGAATTACCCGGCTAACTTGGGAGGACTTTGAAAATTATATCATTCGAAAAATAATGTAAAACAACATAAGGGTTTCAAATTTTGTTAGAATCGGCCGAATAGTTATGTTGTTATGGCCAAAATAAAATAATTACCGGGCTAACCTTGGGAGGACCTTGGAAATTATATTATACGAAAGAGAATGTAAAACAACATGAGGGTTTCAAATTTCTTTTGAATCGGCATAAAATGAAGCGACTCAAGAGACTCACTTACCTTTACTCGTCTAGAAATTTAAAAATTATGACACCCTTGAGTCGGATTAAAAGCAGTCTAACAAATGTTCTATTAATCAATTCACTCTAGTGCTCCAATCTCTTACTTCCCTTTAAGATCAATATTTGAACAATTTGAACTATGGTAGGATAGGTATGAAAATGGGTTATAAAAGAATTGCATAGAAAGTTCTTAAATGCAGTGCCTAATCTACGCCTAGCCTTAAATAAATCAACCGAATTTCCGTTGCCATAGAAACCACAGCCTACGCCTAGCTTTAAATAAATCAACCGAATTTCCGTTGCAATAGATACCACAGCCTACATTTTAGCTTTAAAAGAATCAACTGAATTTCCGTTGCCATATAAACCTCATAATTACAAGAATATTTTCGATTATTCAAATGAAAAGATTTGTATACATTTCTGTAAAAAGGATTACTGAAGGGAGATTAATAAAGAATCTATTGAAGTAGAGAAAATTGAAAGTGTGTGAAAGCTATCTAAGTCCCCTAATGTTGGACCTGTTCCACAACCAGCTGACTAGTTATATGTTTATTATATTTTTCTTTTCATTTTAAGAATAATATTATTATGACCAGTAATTATAATATTTGAAGATAATTAAGAGTGATAATATTTTAGCCCCATTCAGGCACAAGAAAGTGGACGTATAAGGAGACAATTACGCTTGTAATTGGGATTTTGGGGATTCTCGCCATAGTCGCGGCCTCGTCTTATGCTGCTCCTATCCTCAAAAGGAACAAACTCCCCAAGTATCAGTCAGGTAAGAGAAATCGGGGGAGGGCAGGGAGGTGAGAGGGATAAAGTTGAAATGTACGGTCAAATTATACGGTTTTTTTACGCTGAAAGGAAAACAAAACAAAATACATTTAAGTCAATTCAAACCAATCTAATTCATGTCAAACGAGGAGGGGGCTGGGGATTGCATTAGAAAAAGAATAGAACGCAGTGAAGTGAACAAATTTAAAAAAACGATGGAAAATACGATAAAACTCAAATTAAAAAACCTGTCAAAAAACAAACGTAAAGCAACAATTGGCAGACAACAAATGAAAAGAGTAGAGCAGAAATTTATCAGCAACTCATAAAAATAGTCGCCATGCAGAGGACAACAATTCTCAAAACACCTGTAGAAAATGGCCTAACAATTACCCCTAGAAAATATGGGAGAAGTCTAATTGCCTTTGGTTTACAAAGTGTTTAGAGAAAAGAAAGACTCGAATCGCATGGGTCAACGCTAACGAAATTTCTACATTTTCTTTAAAAGGTGACGGAAAAATTAGAAAACAAGAGGACAATCACTCCTTCATAAGCAAAGAAATTAGAGAAAAAGAGGCCAAACACTCTTTTATAAGCAAAAGAGTTTAAAAGACTCCATGCCTAACACACACACATTTAAGCAGCAAAATCTAAGGTCATTTATAACAAATAAATAAAAGACAAAATGCCTAACACTCCTTTATATGCAAATAATTAAAGGACTACATACCTAACACTCTTTTATTATAAATAAATTTAAGGATAAGGGCTAAACACCCTTTTATCAACAAAAAGTTCAAGGTCAACATTCCATGCACCCTTTTGTAAGCAAAATATTAAAGTAAAACATAATTTTATGGGGACAATATTAAAGGACAACATGACAACCACATTCTTATAAGCAAAAATTTAAAGTCCACAAGGCCAAAGACTATTTTATAACCAATTAATTTACTTATTAAATACCTCTCGAGATTGCATTGGTAGTCTCTGTGAAAACACCGACTCACTAAATACCAATTCCGTTCTAAGACCACGACAAAACCAAGAAAATAGTAACCCCTACGGTGTAAAGCTCCCCTACATAAATCGTCAATTTGGCTGCACTCCGTCAAAAGAAACAAAATATAAACAAAGTGAGAAAGGAAAAAGCAATTTCACCCAACTATTACAAGAGTGTTTGAGGAGATTTCAAAGAATGTTTTGAATGGGACTAAATTGAATGCGAATGAATGCCCGTCTTTGTCCTCACCTTTGCTATTCTCCCAACATCGTAATATTTCCCTCCTCGCCTCCGAAGTCCAGTCGAAAAGAGCAGAATTATCGCAGTGGGATCGAAATTGACTTTTCCAAGATGAAAATAATGAGGAAAAGTTTCGAGGAAGAGAGATGAGACTTGGCAATGCGACCACCATCGTCTCCATTCAAACCGGGACTCACTTAAAGTTATGCAACACTCCCTCTTTCACTTGGGCCATTACTCACTTACGGAACCATCACTCTTCCATACACGTGATACCAGTCATTCACATAATCCCCTTTTCCCCTTCACAGCGAGACTTTGAAACTCTTTTTCCCGCTACTCTTTGGCCTGAATCTTAGAACGTTCTTCTCTTTAAGTGGCTGCTCTTCCCTCACCTAAAGGAGATCCTCTCCCTAGAGGTGTTTGGGGTAGGAGGGTCAAGACACCTGCTGAAACTGAGCCCTGGATCAGCGACACGCCCTACCGACCCCAATCCAGCATGAAAAATTAGTACTCTCTCTCTCTCTCTTTCTATCTCGGCTCGAGTTTTATGCCTCTTTAATTTACAACTATCTTTTCGCGTCTTTCTAGACCCATCAAAGCGGGTAAGATGGCGTTAAACCTTATTTAAAAACCTCTGAATAAACCACTCCCTTAACAGTTGTTTTTCCACTCTTTTCCGCTTTATTTTCACAGATTCTGAGCTGACCTTTCTGTTTTCCCAGGACAATAAACAACCCTTTCAGGACAGGGGACAAGAGGTCACTGACCCGGGACATCTTGCAACTGCCATAATGAAAATGGAATGAGCAGAGGAAACAAATTATTCTGCCATGTGGCAGAAAATCTAAGTTACAGCCTCTACCATGGCATGCCCCAAGTCCTTAAAGAATCAAAGTTGTACCCAATGGATCTCATCACCTCTCAGATATCGAAAATTGGGCACTAAACATAAAATAAATACTAGGAGAAGAACGCAAACCTGGGTGGCAGATGGAGTAAAACTAAAGGGGCTCCGAAGTGGGAATAGAGAGAACGTATTGCAAGAAGTAATGAGCGAAAATGGATGGAATAATTCCTAAACTGGACGCATTTATAGGTAAAGAAACCCAGAATCCGAACCTTGTTCAGGGAAAATGTTCGTCGGGATGCCTTGGACCAGCAGCGAAATGATTATAAAGAGATTGTCCCCAAAAAGTAATCCCAAAAGAAACATTGATAATTCTTTTATCCAAAGTATTTCTTACATTTTAAAGTAACGATGTTTTTATAATAAATACGTATGCAATATAAAGAAATACTTATTTCACTTTTACTAAAAGGTTATTCCTATTTCACTTAGGATCTCTCTTTTAGGGACATCGTATTGATTTCATTTTCTGGATGTATTTCATTAATCTTTTGCTAGATATTTGCTGCTAGTTCATGCAGTATCTAGATTCTAGTTTTCTGCTCTGTTCTTTGGTGGAGTTCCTCTAAAGTCTCTTCATAACTTTTTAGTGATGAACCTGGTGTCTTTTGTAATGGGGGTTTTACTTGGCAGGTGAGATTGAATGATAGGTTGTTATTATAGGGCAGACTAGAGCGAGGTACAACTTGCTTTTATTATTTTCTTATAAATATTTGATTCAGTAGAGGGTGGTTAGGGTGTTGTCTGCCTCCGTCGTTTTTGGTTCATTTATGGACATTAATTTGAATTTGTTTTTACTCGTCTTTGTTTTGCTCTTTTCTCGTAGTGGTTTATATTTTTTTATCTCTCTGGCCGCTATTTGTCCTAAGTCTTTAGGATTTTTACTTTCCCCTCTGATTATCTGAGAGATATCATCTGCAATTTGTACTTACATGGCACCTTCACATGTCGGTTGAGGAAGGTTCCTGGTCTATCCCGTGTAGGGAGTTATGCTGAGACAACCTCCTTGGAGAACGCCAGTTTCCATGCTGAATTCATCCTCCATGTATCCGTTTATGTTTATTCTTGCCTTTCTTTAATCTAAATAATTGCATAGTATTTTGGTAATGAGTGCGCCAGGTTTAATTCTGCCTTTTTCATTTTCAAGCCTGCTACCCATACATTGTATAAAGTTTTGTCAACATTGTAGAGGATTACGTCTACTCTGGTGACTGTCCCTATTTCGGTTTAAATTTTGTCCTTTATTCTTATCATCGTTGTTCGAGTGCCACGCTGGCCCATGGATCCGCGTTGCTGTATATTATATGGCTCCTTTTATTCTAAGTGTGCTCTTCAGCCTGTCATTCAAGAGCTTTTCAAACAGCTTGGCGAGAAACTCAAGCAGCGAAATGGGATGGAAACATTCTATTTGCTGTTTTGGTCTGCTCTACTTTTGGAAGAAAAAAATCTTCTTCTTTGTCGACCTACAAGTATAGCAGGAGCTCTGCCTCTTGTCCATCTATCCGCTTGCGGATGGTGAATGCTGTTTATTGTATAACAGAGATGTGGCTGCTAAGGTAGCAACCCGCCAGACACCTTCTCTCACAGAATAGTTAAGGGCGGCGAAGGACTTGTGAAATGGGGCGAACAAAAGTAGAATGCACTAATTAATGACAAAGAAGGGAAAAACACAAAATATACAAAGAGGTTAATAATAATAAAACGGCAGAAACAATTTGGTTTACCAGAAATTAATAAAAAAAAATTAATGTAAAAATGATTTAATTCAGCCCAAGTAGTTTCTATTTATATTTACAATATTCTTCCATCGCTTAACTAAGGAGTGGATTTTTTCCTTGAAGAATTGATTCTGGTTTGATGAAATATGTGATTTGATATCCGTTTCTACCTCATTCATATCAGAGCAAGCTTCGCCATTTACGTAATTTGGAATTACTTAAATAAATGGTAATCAAATGGTGCAATGACCGCTGAATATGCCACGCGTGGGTATATATTGTGACGAAGGAGAAAGAGAGCCCTGTTTCTTGACCAATGAATGTTTGTTTATTATTGAGGAGCTCGTAATTAATAACTCCTTTTATATCCTACCAAATAAGAGGAAGAGCCTTCTGATGTTTGAAAACACATCTAAATATGAGTTGGAATGGGTTTTGGTTTGCAATCAAACCATTCTTTATTGGCTTTTAATATTGCAGTAAAGAACTTTTCTTCATCACCCGTAAAAGTTCTGTCCAGAATTAGCTCGCGGCCACATCGAACCGAGAAATGAAGCAATATTCACTCGTCGTTAACTTTATCCTTCAAAAATACCATAGGGCAACAAAACACCATTTTTGTGAACTTTTCCTATGTTTTTAAAATGTTTCCTCACTGTTCCATGACCGATATTTCAAGTTTTGCCATTTCCCGAATGTCCTGTCCAAGATGAGTCTCCCCAAGGGCTTAAGAGTATTAAGATCAATTCCATTATGGCGGTCCCTCTACCCTCGGATATTTTTAGTCAGAAATCGCAAGAACGGATTAAATCCTCTCGGTCATACATAAATATTCAACAATTTTCATACACTATTGTATTTGTTTTTCTGCTAATATGGCACCATTCCCTTTTCTCAATAAATATAGCATGATATACCTAATGTGTGTATTATCTGCCACCATCACACATCAAGGGGTCCAGTTAAATGTAGCTTAAATAATGTCTAGGATTTACTAGCTTAAATAAAGGCTCAAGCTTACTACAACTTAAAACAAAGGCAAAGGCATTACTGAATTTTAGCTTTATACAGTTTCCACCATTCAAATAATTCTAAGTTGCGTTTTTAAATGTTTTTTAAATGAGACATTAATTTCATAACAACTTAAAATTAGACTTGTAAAGATCGGAAGTGTCTGCCTGTGTGCCTTGCTAGAGAGACTGTCGCACTTGCAATGGACAGCGTCGAACAGTTCCTTCGTGATAAATGGCTCACTAAATGGAGTACCTACAGCTAGTTGACTTGTATCTGAATTCAACCCCTTCCTGTACAAAAAGATTTATGACGAGAAGGTGACCCCGCCGATGTGGTTTCCCATTTCATTTCCCATAGCAGAACTGATGCAGATATATGAGATTCTTGCTTTCACGGCCCCTTTACTCATAGTGTCAGGGTAAGGTATGTCGACATCACGTTTGCAATCCTCTCATGGGTAAAGGTACTACATTTCTACCGTCCTGTACAGCATTTTCCCTGATATATATTTTTACGATTGAAATGGAAAAGGACGCCAAGTTACCCTTCCTGGATATCTTAGTAACGAGAAACCCCGATGGCCTATATTCAACGGGAATGACCCATGGGGAAATATTTTTTTGATTTTTGAGGTGTTCAACAGGCCACACACAAGGAAGAAAAACATGGTCTGGTTCACCCTTTTATTCAACACAGCTACAACAGACTACAGCAACAATCAGATTACCAGGCTGATGACGAGAACCACCTGAAAGGGTTGTTTCACCCAACGAGTTTCAGACCTGTAAAGATGGCAAAGAGACCAAAATCACGCAACAACGACGGGACAATGAAATTGAATTACTTTATCTTTTTAACCAGGAGAACGGCCCGACTCTCTCGTCCAAAATATATCGATATAACACACAAACCATCCAATATGTCCTCAAACTGTTTTGCCAAAGTTAAGGAGAAACAGAGTGATACCGGTCAAGCTGGAGTAGCGTCCAGAATTAAATGCAGTGAGAGTCAATCCATCTACGTTGAACAGACGCAAAATCAACGCACCAGAGAAACATGAGATAAAGTATGTATGTGTGTATAGGGCGATAGGGTACCAAAATAATGGGACGTCGACGAACAGGAAAAACCGAGAATTCATCGAGGCCTGATTTTCCGAAAACAGCCTCATCGCCATGCACCACAAAGACATTTCCTACCGCAAAACATTTCTAAACTGTAATGAGAGAATGAATTCAGATTTCTACTCTGGATCAGCAGACATAAAACCATATAATTCTTTCGTCCTAGAAACCTCCCTCCTCGCGTTAAGTTCTCAGTGCATTTATTAAGTAGTTTTGGATTTATCGACAAAGAGTTGATTTTCCAAAATGGTAGATTGGGATCTTATATTCATCTAGATATAACACCTTTTCTTTTACAAATAGAGAAAATGTTTTTGAAGCATCCCAAATCTACATTATCTCAGCTAAACATCGATGATAGTTATGCCTTTCTTCTACTCTCCATTACAGTACTATAACTCTATAAGGATTGCCGCTATCAATATATATTTTGATCCCACAGATCATCATCCGAAACAAATTGTCTATGTTGATGGAATGTCCTAAGTTATCCGTTCCTGGCTATTTTTAATTTGTCTAGCCAATTATTTATTTTATATTAGCATAATTATCAGGCAATGTTCTATCTTACGCAATGCTAAACACAGTGAATAAGTAATTTACAAACCTCATCCGGATTCGGATCCAACTGAAATTAAATCAACTCTTCCTTGGTTCAAGGCCAACCAACCACTCCATAAAATTTCATCGAAATGTGTCAAAGTTAAAGAAAGTGAATCTGCTTTTTAATTATTGGCACCAGTCTCCATAGGTCTCGGCCTTTACATTCGATAAATTTTCATCGAAATCCGGCAATAATTCTTAAAGATATCTTGTACACAAACAGGCAGAGAGATAAACAGACAAACATACAGGAGTGATTAGGTAACTTCCGCCTGTGTTAGAGGATGTTACGTGCAGCAAAGTTCCTTCCGTTAAACTATTTACTTTGTTTTATATTTTATGTTTTATTCTTTCCTGTCAATAAATTGCGCACTCTGCTTTTCCCTTTTCCCCCAAATGATCTTACATTTAGTCTTAACCTACCATGGCCTATGCTGCCTTTCCCTATTCCGATATTTGTGAGAAGAGGTGACTAACTTGGTTTCTACTTGACCATTCTCACCTCGGTAATAAAATAGACGCCATTTGCCAGCCACAGATCATTCTCAGCTTAGACCCTACAGTTAGAAGACCGGGGAAGACCTTGGGTTGGTCCGAAAGCTTAGAAGAAACCTAGTTCAGCCCAGTTGTTTTCTTTTATCCAAAATATACAAATATATATAATATACAAAAAAAGGGATGGAGTTAGGATGGGTAATTTGTATATATTATTTAATTTAGGACTCGAAGGATATTTGTTAAAGGTTGCTTTTAGTCTTGCTTAGAAGTTATGGACACATTTTCACTACTAGCTCTGAAGATGTTTGAAATTTGAAACAAAACGTCTGATTTTTAATAATTGGCATGGCTCTAGGCATTAAAATTGCGAACTCCCCAGTCTCTTCTATCTATCTCTTCTAGGATAATACTATTAGACTAAACCTAGTTACCCTTATCACAGCACCCATCCTTACAAGCAAGAAAGAATAGGACACAATGATTATTTTAGGATCCTTTATCGAGAATATTCTTCCTCTACCTACTGAGGCGAGCTCTTCTTACTAGAGTGACACCGTGCGCATTTCTTCCTAACCCGTAAATGAGCAGTTTTCACCCCATTGCACTCCTCTCTCCTCACTATTTCTAGGGACAAAGAGGATTCCTAACTTGGTCATTTCTTTGGTTTGTAGGTTCGGAGGTCCATCAAGAGTTCAACGCGGAAGAGATTCTGCAACTCAATGTGGATTTGAGCCTAGAAGAAAAGAACGTGGATCGGGGAGCACATGGAAAAGTCTTGTTAGGGACTCTTAAATGCCCCCATGAAGAAACCCCAATCAGAGTCGCTGTTAAAATACCTCTCGTCAACATCAGGAAAGCTAAAGAGGAAGCCAAGATTGCATTGTGAGTGTCATGGAATTGGATGAAACGTGGTCATGAAATGATACTTGTACTACATGAGAATCAAACATCACCCATAAATGAGAAGGATTAACAACATAGGCGGGTAGTTAGAGGTTAATTACCTCGTAATCTTATTACATTGGTTGTGTTTAATTACTATTGTAACATTTACTGCCCATAGTTCGAATTCCATTACGTGATGTACAAAAAGATACTTCTAGCAATGAAGTCCACTGGATAATCTAACACTGCTCAACACGATTTTCTTACTTGGCTGTTTTTTAACCGATTCTAGCTAGGTTTTCGGTGGAGAAACAAAATCTGTCATTACAATTTATCTATCACATCAAGTTTGAACTATATTGAATTAGGAGATTGATATATGCAAAGGTTCTCACAATGAAAGTTACCTAATTTAATTACAATATTTTAGCATATGTTAACAATTAATCGATTTTAAACTTCCTCTTTCTGGACAATCATTTATGTACAGCATTCATCCCTCACCAAACGCCAGCAGTAATCTTCCATGAGTCCCAAAGACCTTGATAACTTTCTTCCATCACTTTAATGTTTTAATAGAAACATTCACTCCGTTCCTCGCTTACATCTCCAAGGTTCTCTGGGAATTTGCTAAGGTGACTGTGCAAATAATACACCGTTAGCCTCGTTCTGAACCCCAGCGCTGGCAGAAAAGAAGAAGCTCTCAAGGGTTGGCCTATTTCTGGTTCCCTTGGATATTGTACACCACATTAGTCAACGCACTCTTCACTCAACCTTTGACACTGGTCATTGTCGTAATGTTTCCTCAAGGAATGGTCTGATCTGAGATCCCTTTAAAATCCCTGTTCTTTTTTCACATCGCTAAAACGCGGAAATGTGGAACATATGTTGCCAAATAAGTCTCAAATATGATGAACAGCTTTAAGAAACAACTTTATGAGACCGAGTTTGATGGTGGAAGGCTGATCTTTTTCTGATCAACCAGTGGTTCATTAATGGTGTTCTTCTAATCAGGAGTAAAGGTCCACCTAAGGTGGCTATTCCATTCCGACCCAGTGCTCATCTTTAGGCGTACTGCCCCAGCACCCTAGGAAACAATGGTCCTGGGTGTAACCTATTGTTGCCCTAAATTAAATTTATCATTTCGCACACATATCAACCATTTATGATCGCAGTACTTCAATCGTTCAAGTACAACCTTGATTTTTGTATAGTCTTCCATTATGGTTACTGAGTGTCCTATAGGGATAGATTTATAGACAATCCCATTGTGAAGTAAAACACATTTTCAAACTCCTTTTCGAACTCTCAATAAAGAGTCTCAACTCAATTTAATAATTCACAGGCAATCCCATAGTGAGAAAAAGCCCTTCAAACATCTTTGCAACATGCAGGTTGTCCATTGAAATGGACTATCATAATTTCTTACTTCTCCCTATCTATTGCGATAAAATGAGACTGCCACGTTTTATAAGTTTTCTCTCTTGAATCCGATAATTGTAGCAATTGTCAATCTCAGGCCATTTTATTCAATTCAGGATGACTATCAAGAGAATTTTGATCAGAAAACCAATCAAATGGCTGAATCACCATCATCCTATGTGGATGAAGTAGATACTTCCTCATTAATCTCTGAGAGCTCGGTAAAAAGAGGTCGTCTAGCCGAGGGTATGTTAGGGAATTTCATGGATTGCCTCTTTTTTCTTATTAAATCCTTTGACATTTACAAAGCAGAAGTAACAGTCATCGTCTAGTTTTTTGGGGAGCTTCTACCAACTCTCGGCACAGCAAACTTGAGCTTAGTATTCTTTACTTTAGACCATGAGCTCAAAGATTTGATACAAATCCTGCATACTTTATGAGGGGCCCATTTATTTTGCTGGTCTCTAAGTGGTACTTTAAAGTAAGCATAGTGCACTCTCTTGAAGAATGTAGTGATGGTGCGTATTTTCGCTTCTAAAGCAAAGCATCCACAAATATAGCAGAAGATAGTTAGATTGTTAGAGCACTTTCTTCTCTGAGAAAGTGTAACTATAACTATCTTGCAGTAGAAGCTTTCAAGGATCGGTATAAACAACCACATTAAGTCAGCTGTGCTGCCGGCAAACAAAATATAAAAATTAAAACACTATCGCAAATCACTAAAAAATACATAAACAAAACCTCAGAAAGTTATTAAAATCCCTTTAAAGCCATAAATGACCTAGTTTTTGCGAAAATAATGAAGTTTTCGCTGTTTTATCACCGCCATGGATATGGAGCATACAGATACACAAAAACTTGATTTGATAGCGCAAATATGAGATTAGATTTGGATTTAGGAGCCCAAAATTAGCAGAATCAGTTTCAAAATTATATGTAATATTTTCTTTGTTTAGCTTTGTTGACCGGTGTAATTTCGCACGAACATCCATCCGCTCATATTCATTAAGTTAGATAATCTATTAGACACATCTCAATGGTAAGAAGGACTGGTAGCAAGTCACAAATAATTGTAGCACTTCAAAGGAAATTGCTGCCAACCAAAAAGGTACGAAGGAGTGAAAGTCCTAACAAAACTTGAGGAAAAGCAAAATACATTTGAAGGTCTCTCTGTCCAACTCTAAGGGTGGGAGAGGTAGGAAAACAATTACTAACTACCTCTTCAAGTAGTTTGTTCCATGTCTTCCATATTCTATAGCAGAAGTAGTTTCCCGTTAACGTAATCCCGAATCGTGATTGCTCAAGCTTAAAACAGTGGTTCCTATTCTAGGTAAGGTTAAAAACACCTCTCAGTTGACCACAGCGTCTCCTAGTTTATAGCTAGACGAGACCAAGCTCATTCAGTCACGTCTGATGTCAATGTCTTTATGTCTTATAGGCGGTATCTGTCTAGAACTACTGCTTTGCATCCTTGTCGTCCAATGCTTTTGTGAAGGCAAAGGGACCAAAAGTGAACCATGCACTTTATTTGAGGTCGCACCTACGGGTTATATAAATTTAGCACAATTTCCTCTCTCAAAGCACTGGCTAAAGAATTAAAATTCGCTGCTAATCAGCACACCTAAGTGTTGGAAAGAGATAAATAGAGAGAAATTAACCTTATCTTTGGGTTAACTATAAAATTAAAACTAAGGGATGAAGAGATGGGATGCCTGAGGCATTTTCAACTGCGCTTGTGTTGCATATGTTTTGTATGTATTTTTATGTTATGTGGCGAGGAGAAAAGAATAAAAGTAGGGTTTATAAACTAAATTTGCTCCGTTTTCAGCTTGAATAGACTATTAATTTTCGAGTTAAAATTAAACATATCGATTTCCTCTTATTAATCCCAGGCCCTCTTTAAAAACGATTAAAGTAGAAAAGTGTTGGTAGCTGGAGGGATTATTTGGCTGTACTTTGGCTGTCTTTTGACTTGGTAAGTGAATTAGTTTCAAGAGATCAATTGATGCCGTTTAAAGCAAGATAGAGAAAAACTTGAATTGTGAACGAGTTAATTTATTCTTTTGGCTTTTAATGAATACGATCAACCCATCCCCATCCCCCCCCAAAAAAAAATCAATTTTAATGAAAAAAACATGTTTTTTATGAAACACATTTGAAGATGTGCGGAAATAATTTCAAGTGTACTCTTAGAACTTGGACGATTTTCGAAGGGTAATAAATTGAGTTCCTCCCACACGCAAGAGGGCCAAAAAGTTGTAGAGGGCGCCCATAGATGGCTTGAACTGTAGAAATTTTTTCGTCTGTCTTCGGTTGTGAATGGTTTTCAAGAAGTACTATGGCAATTTTTAAAACCATTCCACTGTCGAAAACCCAGCTAGTGAAATACGCTTAACAAAGCCGTAGAAGCTTTTAAAACCTCATTGATCCTCGGATTGTAGCAGAACGTGAAAATATTTTCACTGCGATTAGACCAAATAAAGTTAGAAAAAATCGAGAGCATAAATAGTGTATATGCATTTACAGTATTTATTAGTATATATACTTAGAGCCATTAAATTTAGGATAGAGTCCTGAAATGTAAATGCAAAATGTATAAAATCTGATGTCAGTGGTAAATTTAGTACAGTCGGCGTGTTTTTTTGTAATAATTTAGTCAAGGGCTTAATGTCCCTTAGCATAAAAAGTCATAAAAAATATTTGATCGAGACGGAAATGCTGACTCAAACTTTAGTTTGTGCAATTCTCTGCATAAAGTTGAAAATACGCATTAAAACAAGTCCAAAACAGGTGTCGGAGCGGAATGATCAATATTATTCGATGATCTGATACAGAAAGAGGACGACAATTTGATTTATGTTAAATATCTAACTTTACTTCATTAAGTGTTCTAGTCACTTGAAACGTTTGGCAATAGTCCAGCTTGGTTATCCAGTCCTATCGGCCATATAATAGACGTGGCTTAATTTAGCTCACTTCAACCCAAATTCTGTATTTATGTTGAGTTGCGTCTCGCCGCCTTTTCTAAAAAATCACGTGCGCTCCGTAATTAAAAAAGGTTGTCTCTGCCTTGATTATTGAATATTCCTTCCAAAATGGCAGAAAAAGTTGAGCCAGTTTAGAAAATAAGAGTCTTGGAGGAGAGAGAAGAAAGCAGACATAAAATTCACACATCGGTTGGAGTAAATACGTTTTTTTATGGCAATGATAATAAGTTGGCCGTTGTAGGTTTGTGAGTTAGTGTGTTTGAACGAGTATCTATCTCTCTAGAAATTTTGGCAGACAAGTTATAGATAGGGAATCCTAGGGACAATTTTAGGGGTTTGACTATTCTACCTTATAGAGCAGTTGTGCAATGAAATCCAACGAACGAGCAGTCTATGAGCGGCTGATTTGCCTTGCTTGTCGAATATAAAGCTAAGTATTTTGTACTTATATTTACATAATTGTTATACGACAACCTTGTAATATATTGAAATATTTTCGACGGAGTTGTACGAAGCTAAGAGAGCAAACTCCCTTAAAAAAGTGGACTGTTTCTTCTGTATTACGAAGAGTTTAGTCGAGAAGGTGAGAGTATGCAAGCAAGTTTTGATGTTGCTCTACGAATGTCCATAACTACTTTAAATTGACTTCAGTGAGAAGGAGGTAATGAATTCTTAATGGTTACTTAAATGATTACGTTAGATTTCAACATGAAAGGTTTGCAATCTGAGTTCAAGTTAGGGCGAACTTAGAACTCTGTTCACACACCTAGGGAGTCTTTAAGTCTGGCAAAGGTAGACGCTGCAACTTTCATGCGACTGTTCTCAAAGTTAATATTATCCATAAAGTTATCTAATAAGGACTGAATATTTTGTAGGTTTTGAATATTAATAGATATTCTTTTCTCTTGGCTTGGTTATGTCTAGGTATATTTTAAGTTTTTATTAAAGCTCATTTTAAGAGATCATCCAAAGTTTGTAAAAACAAAGTGGGGAAGTTCAGAAAAATAAATATTCTTTTCGAAAGGTTTAGAATGCTTAAAAAAATAAAGAATTGCACGTGGTGAAGTTCAGAAAATGTATCAAAATTTAGACATGACTGCTATCTTTTAGGATATTCGAAAGTTTTATCGAAGCTATTTTTAAAATAGATTTACAATTTTAATTTTTATCAGGAGGAAATAGCTACTGGCCCCTAAAAATTGGTAGAACAAATTTAGATGGAGAAATAAAAAAGAATCGTGTGGATTGTTTTTTCTGCATTTAAAAAGAATTCGCCAAAAAATCTGTACTTAGGCCTGGCAAATAAGCATCAATATGAAAAAATAGACCAAGAGTAAATTATTAGGTGATATGTAACGGAAACTTTAAAAAAAAATTATATCGAAAGGCCGAAGGTCTACCTTCCTGCAAAGTGCAAGCTCCTGTTGTAATCTAATAACTGATCTTAATGACTTAAAACTCCTTATGAGGAATTCCTATGGGTTTTTGCGCAATCGAGTAAAGAGTGGTGTCAGGGAAATTTCAATTCCCCACACCATATTGATAGTTATGGGGACTTCCGTAATTTCAGGCCGTAGGAGGAGAGCAAGTGCTCAAATTTATGGTTAAGATAAGAAAGTTGTTGATCGTTATAACGAAAGCAAATAAATATGGTTTCAATAAAAATAAAGACAAAGGAAAGATAAAACAGCATCGGATTTATAAACCACACAAATATTGTGACGTTGATTCCAACTCAAATGGTCCAAAAGGCGTAGTTATTGCAGTTTTAGGAAAACCTCAATTTTTCGGGGGATTTTGATGAAATTCACCTCACGGACCAAGTTTTGAGAAATCTTCGGACATGTAATGAGGGAATAATTCAGCAGAAAAGGAATGAAATAGTTTTCTGAGTTAGTCACTCCGAAAAGCTTGCAAGTCACATAAACACTTGTTGATCGTTATAACGAAAGCAAATAAATATGGTTTCAATAAAAATAAAGACAAAGGAAAGATAAAACAGCATCGGATTTATAAACCACACAAATATTGTGACGTTGATTCCAACTCAAATGGTCCAAAAGGCGTAGTTATTGCAGTTTTAGGAAAACTTCAATTTTTCGGGGGATTTTGATGAAATTTACCTCACGGACCAAGTTTTGAGAAATCTTCGGACATGTAATGAGGGAATAATTCAGCAGAAAAGGAATGAAATAGTTTTCTGAGTTAGTCACTCCGAAAAGCTTGCAAGTCACATAAACACTTGTAATCAAGTGCTCTCTAACTATGCAAGGCAAGTGCCGTGGCCTCTAATGCACAAATACGCCCAATTAGTTCACCAGACACGCGAGAAGTCAATGAATGAGGGTTTTAATTTATTTTACGCAACTAATTATATTTTGTGACTTTACCCAGATAAAGTGGGTTCATGGTTTGTATATTCAACATTTATTTCTTGTCTCCTACTAATGTTGAATTACCCTCTCTCACTATCCTAATACCTTGATGTCAATGAGAAGTACGACGCCATTTTTTCCGTCGTTAGTCATTCACTTTTCTCTTCTAAGTCTTTCCTTATCAGAAAAAAACACCCACAACATCAATATCTCCACTGCATTTCATCCCAGTTTTACAATCAGGCGTCATTCAGGGTTATATTTTCATTTCAAACACTCCTAAAAGTATCCGTCTTCTTCTAGTTTTTCATGTTATATCCCTGACTTCCTCTTTTCTTTCATTGTAATAGCAATGTCGTCTCCTTGTCTTTCATGTTGATATCCTTTTGTTCCTCTTGTCTTTCATAATTATTTCCATGTCGTCTTCTTGTCTTTCATGTTTATCTCATATCTAAACAGATACTTGAAGCACGAGCGAATCGTCAAGACGTTCGGAGTCGTATTTCATGAAAATACCTATTATGGATTCGCCATGGAATTCATGGGAAATCGCGACCTCCACAAGTACTTGAAGAAACAGCGAACGCTTCTACCCCCTAAGGTGAGACCGAGGAATTTCCCTATGTAAACCACTAGTTTTCGCCAAGCGGAGTTGGTAAAAATTACGCAGGTCATTACAGATAACAATCCAGACACCACCATCTATCTCATCCTGTATTCACATACACAGATGATGGATAGTTATATCCACATATCGTTAACGCGAAACGACCCCACCCCCTCCTCCCCTCAGGCTGACAAAGGTTCCTACCTCATCGTTAGTTACTGTGGCAAACAAAATATCCCCCCCCCCCCCCCCCAACAAAGACTGGCCGGTGGTTACCTCAGACGATCCATCTGTTTTCCCGCTCATCTTTAAGTTGTTTTCAGTCTCCAGTCTGGTTGGGAGTTCTCGTCTTCAAGACGATTAATCTTGTCTGTGAAATCAAGAAGAATAGCGCAAGGTAGCAAACAACTGATTAAATGATCTCTTTCATCTGGCTTTAGCTGGAGGGAGAAAGATAGATTTAGTGGCGTTAATGCAACCTGAAAACCATTTGTTGGAATGTGGTAAATTTTTATGTTCACGATTAAATATAGGAGAATTTACGATAAAAACAGCGGGGTTAGATGGATCGTGGTTGAGTTTGAGGAGGAAGTCGTGGAGATAAACTCCATGAACCTTAGGTTTTTGTAGATTCTTTGTGAATATTTCCTCTTATAAAGAAAGACAAGTGGCACAACATATAGAGTATTTAAACCTGACTGAGCATCCCTAGAAAGCTGTATAGAAAAATATAGGATGAAAATTAGCTTTTCTTCTTGAAGGATTGGTACAAAAGGTGTGATTACAAAGGTTCTGAAGCAAAAAAAAATATCGGTACTTCAAAGTAGGTTATATATGAAGGTGTACCTAATAAATAACATTTATTCAAGACAATCAAACATAATTGATTTTCATTTGAAGAAAGTCAATATATACATACAACGCATAGATTGATCGTAGCCTATAATTCAACATGAATTGGAGTCAACAATGTGGCGGTTGGTTATACAAATACGCTCACTATTTATATTTATTAAGGAGGTCTATGACTAGAATTCTCCTTGGTTGCCTTCAAGTCGGCAGGTTCACAGCTAGCTTGGATGGAGAGCTTTCTTGGAGGTTAATGTGAAGGCTGGAACTTAAAGTGGAGCAAGCGAGAGTGTAAATGACAATCGATGTGCCTTTTTAGTTCCTGGCAGATAAGTAGGTTGCCAAGTGTCGTCATCATTAGGTTTCCAGCGGTCGCTGTCTGTGCCAGAATCAACCGTGTTTATGAGGCCATAGAGACCACGTAGCCTCCACGTAGCTTTAAATAATCAACCAAATTTCCGTAGGATTTGATACCACATAGCCTAGACCTACCTCCCCATAAATGAATCAACCAAATTTCCGTTTCCATAGAGACCTCACAATTACAAGAATATCTGCGTCTATTCGCTGGGTTAAACTTTATATACAATCTTGTAACTCTTTGGTGGTAAGTTGTTGGTAAGAGTATTTAAATAAAGATTATGGAGTTCTGTTAATCGTATCTCTTCTCCTTTTGAAGCTGATTGGAAGAATGGGCCTACATATCGCTGAGGCATTGGATTACCTCGGGTCGAAAGATCTCTTGCACCGAGACGTCGCTACCCGCAATTGTCTCGTAGACCAGGATAAGAATGTCAAATTGGCTGACTTTGGCTTCACGGCGCCGCTATATAACTATCAAGGTGAGTTTGATGCAAGGGTTGTCAGCCAGGCTGGAATTTCCCCTTGGGTTGTAATTTTTAAGCTTGCGTGGGGAGAATTTATCCTTCTCAAACTAACGGAAGAAAATTCTACAATTCCATTGTAAAGAGTGTAAATAATCTACAGGACATCACAGTTTATTAAATGCCTAATTTTAAAATGAAATAAAGACAAATATTTCACTTTTGTAAAATATTTCACTTATATCTTAATAATATTTGGTATTTACTCGTTGATCTCTACTAAGAAAAGGGAGGACGCCATTCTGACATTGGAGAAAAAGGGGGCATGGGTCAAAGAGGGTTGAGAATCACTTGTATGTGGAGGATGCCTGGGGTAACCTCCAAAAAAACTGACGTGAGCAATGAGGGTATTCCTACACCTTAGATGATCAAAGGAGAGACACTCGACGAAAAGAAAAGATAAAGAAAGAGAAAGATTAAAACTCGTGAAAAGAGACCAAGATCATTAAAAGCGAAAAAAGGAATTTTCCCTTGAATCGAATGCCTAATTTAAAGTAGTTTACCCGAGAATATACGGGCACATCAATAGATTGCTATCTTTTAGACATTTTATCACAATTGTTTTCTCATTCTCTCTGTTGCCGTGCTCACCTTGACAACCCATTATTTTGTATCCTTAGTCTCTTATCCAGAACTAGAATCCAATATGGCTCTAAGGAATTCACCCGAGTATATACGGGCACATCAAATGATTGATGTATTATTTTTCCGAGATATCACTTTTGTTAGCGCTAATCATCGGCCCAAGTGTCTCTAATGATCTAAAGATTAATAGCTGTTACCTTTGTCCACTTTGTGGACAGAAAAAGGAAATGGTTAGGTTAGCCTTGAAAAAGTGTGCATCTTTACTTGCCACACATATAACACCCATTCATCTCAGAGGAGAAGAACAACCACAACTCGAGGACTTTAACCAGTGGTCTTTCTGAAAGACGGTCTCTCTGCCACTATATGTGGCATTATCGGCTAAATCTACTCCCATGTGTGTTTCATTAATTCGAAAATATTATTTATTCGGGAAGTTTCACTTCACAAAACCATTAATAATATGAAATTAAATCTAGTACTTGTTCTGGTAATTAATAGTTCTGATTATTAGCAAATAAATCTGGTACTTGTGATGGTAGTTAATAATCCCGATTAACTAGTAAGTTTCTCTGTTTCTTATCACACTTGACTGAGATATTATAGAGGTATTCCATGAAAGGCAAATCACAAGCCTTAAGAGGAATTCTAGATTCTAACTCATTAAGGTAGCTCTAGCATCTAGAGGAGCTATACGCCCCCTTGGTTCCATTTCATCAGGAAGGCACAAAGTAAAAATTTAGACTACCTAAGCTTTTATCTTCAAGATATTTTGCTTTTACTCTTTGTTCACTGCATAACACACAAGCTTCCTCTCACCTATTTTCTTAATAGCAACTACTTTTTCAGGCTCGTCTCAGTCAAGTGTTTGTCTTATAAAATGGTTGGGACAGAGAACGAGGCGACGGCTCCCCCTTTGAACGAATTTTATTCCATTATTTTTCTATTAATTTTATGCCCAAATTTTGGTGACGAGCCATGGCGTGGAGCGTTTACTCACCGTGTGAAGTAGTAGGCTTCGAGTGCTGCTAGCTAGTCCAACTTGACCCTATACAGCCCCTTCGGATCGGGCGTCTGGAGTGGGCTCATATTGCATGCTACCAAGATAAAAGCATTGGCCCTCAAACCCGATGTTGAGTTAAAACAAATAAAAGAACTGCCAATCCCGTTGATAGATTGGTGACTCCCAGAACTATGGTTATCAAGGCTAACGGTGAAGAGCTTTCACCGTCACCTGTTTCTTCAGGTAAAGGGGTTTCTCCTTGAAAATTCTTCCTTTCAGATACTAGCTTTTAAATAGCTTATGTGGCAAGCCCCATTGGGGATGTCTACATTATTTAGACCCGAACTTAAACAATTCTTGATTGCCTGTGCGACGGCGTCTCGAGTACTCTGCATTTCCAATGACTTGCCTTTAGCACCCCCATCCTTGAATTTTTAACCAAGGAAATCCCAGATGAATTTGCGGCGCGCCATATGGGTGGATGTCCCTATAGAACCACACACCTCCAAGTGAAGCGTGGATCCTAAAACAAGCATTAATGTAGCCTCATCCCAGGAGGCAGATTCTTCCCTCGGAGGGGATCATGGCTTGGTCGATCTGGCCCTGCCAACCGCACACATAAGTTAAAGGAAGAATAAGAGGTCTCTTCGTTCCGAAATGTTCAGGACTCTTCAGATGAGTAGATTACTCATCGATATAGGAAAGAAGAGCAATCCAAATTTCTCTTAAACTGCATAAAGGCCGAGCATGAGAAACCTTTTGGATGAACAGCCAAGCGAATGAAGTATGGCAGTTTGCATTCTGCTTCATCCATGAATTGAGATTTGTACATGATAGGAAAAATAAGGGGCAATCGTCCGGGTTAGGGAGCGTATTTAATATGAAAAGCCTTAAGAGATTATTCTCTCGCATTCTACAGGACCAGGCACCTTTTATGGCTCTCAGTTGTGAAAATCAGAATCCACTCTTGGCCGTTCCAAAACTACGAGTGCAGTAGCTTCCTCGAGGATTCAGAACACTTCAGCGGGTTTAACCTTCTCCAGGGGCTCCCTGGCTTCGATCAATCTGGGCAGCGAAAAGGGGTCTAGTATTGATGCTGCCAATACCGGTGCCCCCTACCTCCTGCAGAGTTACCACCTCACGAAAAACGAAGTGGTCAATCTCCTCCACCGAATGGTTGAAGTGAGAAGGAGGTAAGCCTAGGAAGGTATCACAGGACCAACCCCTTGGCACTTCGAGACCTACTCTAAAGATGCAATAAGTGAGCTTCGGTTTCCTCGCTCCGATCCACGGATGAAAGACCTGAAACGGGTGATCGGCCGTATCCAAAAGACGAGGGAGCGCCGCCTCCAAACCCGCAATGCCAGTTGAATGACTATCAGCAGGAAAACGAGAAAGCTCATTTTCCGACCCTAATCAACCCTTGTATCTGAGACCTAGAATATAACATCGGTGACGCAGTCTTTGCAGATAAAATAATAAAGACTGTTTTTTGACCTCTTGAAAGCATATGGCTCGGTATGGCTGAGTCATATTCTTTACCAAATTCACGAGATGGGTTTCTGTGGCGTACTGACTATCTTCATCCGTAATTTTATCTCAAACAGTCGATTCATTGTGGACCTAAGACAAGCACCATGTCGCATACCATGCACCAACAAAATAAAAGACTACCATAAGGTACTAACTACAATCGTCTTCACTAATGCCGTAATATTAGCACTGAATACACGATCACCCACAAGATGCTCACTCCACGTGGATGATTTCGCAATCTGGCTGCCAAGAGCAAAAAAATTTAAGATATCCACGGAAAAAAGATCCTCAATAACTTCAGTAGCAAAATAATAGTCTTCACCTACCTCTTGAAATAAGCGAAGAACCAATCAATTTTAAGGACCAGGTCAAATTTCTGGTACCTGAATACTGGAAGCCCTACATCACACAACTGCACAGACGCAGCATCCCAATTATAAATTTACTCTCTTTGCTCTCTCATGTCCCCTTGGAAGCAGACAGAAAACTACAATAAAATACTTACAAAAAATCGCTGTTATCCCCAAATAGATTACAGAAGCCATTTATATCCTATGGACTCTAAAACCTCCCTTAAAATTTTAGGCTGCCTAGTCCTTCAATCTCTCTGACTCGCCACTGGCACTTTGAAATATAGGCCTAACAAACATTATTATGCGCAGAAAAATGGTTCACTCTTCTTCAGTATCGCAGAAAGGAAAATCACCTTCAACTATATATCAGACCCTAAAGCCAACTCCACTCTTTACCGAAACTTCCTACAAATAATCTCGCCTCAAGCACTACAGCTTAGGACGTATTACCCTTATATGTGAGGAATAATAATCCCACGAGACCTATTACAAATCTTACACCCAGATATCCACCTAAAAATGCCCCTCAATATCAGCCTAAACGCTACCAGATCTGCTCTTTACCAATCCGTCGTAGCACAGGATTTTCTTAACTATAAACAGGTCCACAAAGATGACATCTCAATGTATACAGATGACTCGAAGTCTAACGAAGCAACACCCTGCAAGACCATCTTGCCTTAACTACATCAATTTCCTCAGTACTCTCAGAAGAGCTGACAGACATACTCTTGGCCACTAAAGGGATTATCTATTCACTGACATAAGCCATTTTCCTCCTATATTCAGATTCCTGCTTCTCATTAGCGCTTTTAAATTGAGAGTGCGAAAGTAATCCTAGAAATATTCTATGGATGGTGATCCGGCTGACGTTGAGCCGCTTTGCGATGTTGGCCTTGTTGTTGTGGCCCGCGCGCAGAAGACCCGAGATCTCGATTCTTTCCACTTCCTTATCAACGCACATATACACAATCGAAAGGAGGTTTTCATGACACGTGCTGGAAGAAGTAGAACTTTAAGTTTGTTTGACGGAACCTTTTCTCTCACACGTAAACCTCTCGAAAGATTAAAAAAACGAGTGTAACGTAAAACCCAGTATAATAATTTAACCTTTATTACTTTACTAAAATATTAATTTAAAATGAAAATACCGTATCAATTTTAGTATTATCTAAGAAGTTCATATCTGTGTAGATTAAAAAACAAGTACGATCGTCTCTATACGTTCGTCCTCTATCTAAATTGCAAGATATCAATAGGTAACGGCCTCTACTGCCTTCTATTTCTCGATCTCTAGTAGTAATTCAACATTAATGTCTTTCCTCTAACTCCATTCAACTGTATCAATTACTTGAGTAGCAAGAGGCAATGATTGCCTTTGAACTTATCTTATTAGTGTTTCTTAACAATCTTTCACATTAGTCCCATCGAGTTCCTCCCAATCTATATTTAAGTCAAGAAAAGGTGTTTTGTGTTCTGTTTTTACACCGGATTAACAAAATGTTGCAAATTGTTAAACGCAAAGAGACAACTGGAAACAACCAATGAGTCATTTAAATCTCTCTCTCGAGACATTTCTCCAGTTGTCTTGAGATGCTCGTGAACAGGAAACCAAGGCATATTAAGTTTCTAGGAAAGTAATTGAGACTTTAACGCGTATCTTCATTCAATTCAGCTTCCATTTTACTATTTTAACTTTTAAGCCGTCGATTTGTGTGTATCGTGACTTGAAACTCTGTACTTTAAAATCGCTCATCTCTTTTTAATACCACTAATAAAATTAACATCTTAAAATGTCTTATCAATACACCTTAACTTGTGTACGTCTCCCTCTTTTGCATACATATGTACTCGATTTACAATAACTACAAACATACGAGTCACCCTCAAAAAGGTCTCAGAAATATACATTAACTAATAACTAAGCTTCGAAATTCCAATTCCTCTCCAGGGAGTTTATGGCGGCTTAAGGGTAAAAAAAAGGCGTATTGCCTTAAAGGCTCAATGGAAATCAAGTCATTTAGCTTGATGATGACCCTTGGATAAAAGCGCTGCATCTCGTTGAACTTGGCGCGTGGTCAATGGCTCGAATCCAATCGCCGTTCCCAATTTTTCTTTTTATCTTTGCCATGTTTTCTTCGTTCTCAAAAAACTCCTTGACTGGTGAGCTTAAGCAGGGGGGAGGGGGAGCTTCGCTGTGTTCGTTATCTCATGACAAATGGAGCTTTTTATGCCGCAAAACGCTCTGCTTCCTGAAGGATGGACTGCGGTTGGAGGTTAAGCAAAATATCGGGTAGCTTATAAGCTCGGCTTGAACGTTGCTATTAAGGTTTCGGAGAGGCCGAGTAGATAAATGCGAAGCACCTCTCATCTCAGCAGCACTTTGATTACCAGGTTCAAATCATGCCACTGTTCCCAATTTATATTTTCTCCATGTTCTCTTTTACTTTTCATTATCTTTAAGATAATGCTCCTTACGTTTATGATAAGATAGGATTAACAACCAAAACGAAGCATTTGTCCTGGAATACCCTTCTTACCTCTCTGGTTTCGATGATTTTCCCTCAGTTTCGATAAGTCTGTCTCTATTTTAGACCTGAAGAATGACACGACGCTGCTCCCCATCAGATGGATGGCGCCAGAAAGCATAAAAAACGAGCAGTTTTCTATCAAAAGTGACGTCTGGAGTTACGGAATCCTCCTGTGGGAAATTTTGACAAATGGACGCACGCCCTTCGAAGTAAGATTATAATAATATTCTTAAAAAAGGGAAATTGCAGTTGCTTGCTCTATGTGAGACAAACATAAAGGGGTATAATGTATATTTTAAGAAAGGGAGATCGTAGTTGCTTGCGCTTGTGAGAAGAACATAAAGGGGAAGAATAATGTGTTTTTAAAAAGGGATTGCTGTTGCTTGCGTTATCTGAGAAAAACCTAATCTAACCCGCTTTATTTATAATAAAAAATATGTACCATAGAAAATCTGATCCCCTCAACTATGGTCTAAATTCTTAGTGAACATAAAAAACACCTTTCATATTGCAATTTTGTTAACAAAAGAGCAGGTTGCATTTAAACCACTTTCCAATTATTTTACGAAAGTGCAAACGGCGTTTAAAAACACTTTCCATGTAGCAATTTTATTGACAAAATGGCAAGTTGCGTTTATCAATACTTTCCGTGCACTAATTTTGACGAAAAAATGGAAGCAGCGTTTCAGAAACTTCCCATGTCGCAATTTTGTTGAGAAAATGGCAAAAAATCATTTGAAAACTAGTTTCATATCGCAAATGATTTTTATAAAATAGCAAGCAGTCGTTTGAAAACACTTTTCCTATCGTAAATCTGTTGCCAATATTGCAAGCGGCGTTTGAAAACACTTTTTATTTCGCAATTATGTTGATAAAGTAGCAAGCTGCACTTTAAAACCCCTTTCATGTCGCAATTCTCATCACAAAATAGCAAGCGCCGTTTGAAAACAATTCTTATGTGGTGATTTTATTGACAAAATGGTAAGCAGCCTTTTGAATACACTTTTAATTTCTCAATTTTGTCTCTACTATTGCAAGCAGGCGTTTGAAATCACATTTTTTGTCTCAATTTTGTTGATAAAATGGCAGGCAGGCGTTTGAAAACACTTTTAATGTCGCATTTTTTCAAAATGTCAAGAAAGCGTTGAAAACAATTTTATGTGCCAATTATGTTGACAAAATGGCAATGTTGTGCGTCCCGTTTCTCTGGCTTGTTTGGTTTATCGTAAGTTCCGACTTTCTGATTCTAGATCTACATTAAATTAAATCTATTTGCTCTTGAGTATTCTCTAATCTATACACGTAATGTAAAAACTGGTAACTAAAATGTACTTAATGAAATATTACTTGTAGTTTATGTAATTGATTTGAAATTTGTTCGAGTGTTCATTAAAAAAGAAAGGTTGAATATTAATACTATGTAGTACTAAATAAAACTAACATTTAAGTATACCCCCATTATTTGCCATAATGGCGTCGACACTGCCTAGAAAAACTGCCCAGCTCTTAACTACAGTCACTTTGGACATCTAAGCTCATACCCAATGAAGGAAATCTTGCCTATGTAAAAGATGTAGTGTTAAATCTTGGTTGTGGTCGCTTCTAAAATCATCCACTCGGCGTAGTCCAACGGGTTCAGGTTTGGCCGGCAACTTCTTAGCCAGGGGGCTCCGTCCTCGGTCCTCACGTAGTTTAGCCTTGAGCAGGGCAAATCATGGGTACCTAGGGAACTTTTAGTATGCAGCAGTACCAACTTTTTCTTAAGACTTAAAAAGGGGAGAGGGGTACATCTTCCTGCTAGCGTAACTCAAGCCAGTTAAAATCATGACGTGGGGTAGATTCTTAATCCTGATGGGGTCCTTGTCACCCGCTGTTAACTTCGAAAGTTACCAGGCGTTGGTGTGGTTTAGAGCGGCATCAAGTGTTAAAATCTTGTCGGGGAATCTGTTGATGCTGTACCCATACTGAATGGGGTATTTTACCATTGGCTGTTGTTGATCCCGTAGGCTGGTGCCTCGGATTCCTAGTGTACGACTTGGCGCATTGGTTGTGCATGGTTGCCGGATGGTCTTATAGTCCACCTTTGACTCGTCGCCCATCTTGCGCATGGATCTCTTGTTGCCCTTAGCTAGTAGTTGCGTCACTCAGAATCAATCAATCAATCATTTGTTGCCCTTAGAGAGTCCTTGAATCCTGGATTCGGCATTTTGTTGGCACAGTCGCTGTCAGGTCATCTGTGGACGACGTTGGTCACATATAGTATTATTCACATTGTAGAAGCTGCTCAAAGACACTCGACAATGTTGTAGATGCGTTTAAGATCAACGTTGTCGTTTAGTAAGACCGTTATCCTTTGATTTTTACCCTCATGCAAAGCTATATTAATTGACTTTCTCACAACTATGTCAAAATTAACATCTGGCAATTTACTCTTTGATTTGATCTCAGTTCCACACTAATTCGCGCCCTTTGACGGAAATAATGGGGCAAATATTTATTCTGAGTCTTGGCTTCCCCCACCTTTAAAAGATCTGCTCCCTTGACTAGTTCTATTTAGCTCTCTTCACGTTTATTTGTCTCGTTTGCAACGAATATTCCTGCATATTCAAAGATCTTGTCTTTATTCCCTAATCTATGGACTAAAGCAACCAATAACCATCTTGAATCGATACTACTTTTGTGCATTTACCTTCATAAGTGGTGCAAAGAAGCGCCCATCTTCTTTCTCTCGAGTTTATCATTTGCTATGATAAACTCGAGGCCGAAACTCGTCTCATTATTCGGCTCCTCCACAGTGGCTTGTTTTCCCGATCTGAGCCGGAAATTTCATCAAATTTTGGCTCTTCTAATTCATTTATAGGCCATTGGGCCTCCTTATAGAACAGGGCCACAGCGCCCTTGATGAAACAGTAAGGTTTACCTACGAAGCTCATGGCCCCGTACACTTATTACGACGCTCGCAACAACGGACACATGATAGTTATGATGCAGTTACACACATTTTTATGGTTATAACATTTAATTATGTGTTTAAATTGTAATATTAATCAATATGGCCGCCCTCGGCGGCGCACACATTGCGGACAAAGTCCTTCCTCATGCGGCGGCCACATTTAGTTTGGTACAGGTATGTTGATGATGTCAGATCGCTGTGGCCATTAAATCCGCTGGTCTCTTTCGATAATTTCTTAATCAATCTTAATAACCTGAATCTTACCTCATGCCATGGGGTTAAGGTCAAAAAACAACAACATTGCAATGTCTATGTTATTGAGAGCTTTACCATCCATGTTTTCTGTCGAATGAAATTATATGTACTACCTGCCTATTTATAGAATTGAAATACCTCCTCCATATCATTAACCTAACCTAACTTAACCTGTCTATTTATAGAATTGAAATATCTCCTACATATCATCAACCTAACCTAACCTAACCTGTGTATTTATAGGATTGAAATATCTCCTTCATATCTTTAACCTAACGTGTGCTAAGAGAAATTGCTTATCCCTTGCATTTTCTTCGTTACTGAAAGGATTAAAGAGTGTCCCTTGCCCCAACTACACCCCTTTAAAAATACCCTTCGACTTTAATTAAATCCAAAGAGAATACTGATGAAGCAAGGGTCTACCTTTCCAATGTAAAAGCGTTAATTATCCTTTGTCCTCCGTAGGCAAGAGAGGGGGGGGGGAGGGGATTTGGGAAAGAGGATTCATGAACAGAGAGGCGATGTTAGGCGCGCAAGTGATACCTCGGGTATCTTTACACATATCAATAATGTTAACCTTGCAATAGATTCCTCCAGGCCCAAATAATTTTCCCGTGTAAGGATTTTTGTCAAAGAAAAGGTATTGAATCCACGTAAGTTCGAGAAATCCCGAATGTTAACATCTCGGATGGGCAATTTAAATGCCGCTTCTTCACTCAAACATTTATTATCTTAAAAGATATTCTTAAAATCTGAAATTGACACCACCTGATTAGGAACTTTGATCTAATTCCTTTTACATACTTTATTTTGGATGAGTTAGTTATCCATTCACAATCGACGACTGAATATGCTATGATAAACTCCATGCTGAAACTAGTCTCGTTATTCAATATTATGCTACTACACAGTGGTTTTTTGAACACACACATATATATATATATAATATATATATATATATATATATATATATATATATATATATATATATATATATATATATTTAAATATGCTTCCCTTTTTCTTTCAAAATAGAGATTCTGTTTCCAACTTGGAGATCGATGAAATCTGGTTTCTCAAATTTCTCACGGATCTGCCACCCCATAATACTAAAAATAACTCCCGGTTTTTTTTCATTATCCTGATCTTTTTTTTCTTTGTTTTTTTTTATTTTTAGAAGAAATGTTCTGAATGTAAAACATCAAACGACATGTGTATGTATCATTTTCTCGCCAAATAATCGCGTTAGCATTATCACTTTGTATATTTAGACTTTCTTGCACTAATTCCCATATAGCTTTAGCTAAATGGATTAGCACTCATAGAGACAATTTGTATGCACTTTTTTCCCCCACGTTTAGTGCAGTGTGCCATTGACCTTCATACTCTCTGCCTGAATACAAATCTTCAATATGTATTTAAAACAGTGCTAACATACAGCTAAATCCACATCCAAGGGGCTAAGGTCAACTCTTTCCTCGCACAGGCACAGCTAGACAGTTGGATTCTAATGAATGAAAATGTTTCTTAGAGTAATAATAAATATAATATCGGATGCTTGTGCTAATATAATTATATGGTTGACAACATCGTTGCAAACTTCCCAACATTTCGGATAACCACTAATTTCCAAATACCTTTTCCTAAGTATCGTGAGTTAAACACATCTGCTTTTGCATAAGTTTTGTAAAAACTCAAAGAAAAACAGAGGAGTGGTTGTGAAACGAAAACTTTACTCGAATATTAATTGTTTTTGTTTCATCCATTCCTAAACTACCTTTATTTTGCCTAAATTTCAGGAGATCAAAAATCTGGAGCGAGTGAAACACATTATTGTGGAAGATAAAGGATGCCTTAGGATTCCAAAGACCTGCCCAAGCAAACTATTCCAGATCCTTATTAAATGCTGGGACTTCGATCCAGAAAATCGCCCCACGTTCTCTGATATCAAGAGGGACGTGTTGCAAGTAAGCAGACCCCGTCAGCTTTTTCATTAAAAAATGCCCTTTTCAAACTAAACTGAAGGCATAAAATTGGTATTATCGAACTCATATGTCATATACATTATTCAGCTATAAGAAATCAATGCTAAAACTGAGTAGAGGCTGTAAAATCTTTTAATAAAAGGTCTGTTCAGACTTCCTCAAACAAAAGATAAAGAGTTCTTTTATCAGGCATATTCGGGTCTTAAGATGGAACGCTCTGAAAGGCTCTCCTTAATGATAATATAGAATCAAAAATACCTCTAGTATTCAGATGATTAAGCTAGAACTAGCAAATGGAAACAGAACAGTTGGGAAGAACACTCTGAACGACCTTTGTTTACCCTGTCGAGAACAAGGTTGCCAGCAACTCTCTTATCCTCATCTTGGTCCCTGTTAACTTAATTCTGGTGCTGAAGAAACGAAAGAATTGGCCTCAGCTTCATCTCTGGTGCCTATCGCGATTCTCTCTTCTATCATAATGTCACCAAGATAGACACTAGAGATGGCGATGTAGAAAAATCGTTCGTTCTTCAAGAACTTATTGGGAGTCAGCGAAAAAGATAACGATATAAGAATTCCTCAACCTTATCCTCGTTCGCAGTGTTGTTCAGAGAGAGTGAAATTCTATTTTATGTTTTTAGAAATCAATTATATAAAAAACAAATCAGGGATCAATCTGATTAATTTGGATCCATTCCACAGTATTTGACGGAAGAAGGACAAATGAATTATATGCGCTCTTTGTTTGTTCAAACTCATCAATCTGTACTAAGCAGACAAAGAGAAGGGAATGATTATACCATCATGGACAGATGCATCATAGACAGAGGCTCGGAAGGATCGCAGGATTCTTGTATCCAATATAATAGCAATCCAGGTAAGAGAACAACAGAATGCTAAAGCCAATCACAGACGGCTAATTAGCTAGCACGATTATCTAAATATTGTACGTTGGACATAGAGGTATGCTACAGACTCCACAGTCATGTTGTTCATCATTACGTACTCGTAGCTATATATACATATTAACTAGAGATTTTGCCAAGTTTACATTATTCTATTAGCATACCCAATGGTTGTGTCTATAAGCATTGATCCATTTTCCTAAACAATTCAAAGAATGACGTAAAAACGTTAAATCTGATCCTAAGTGAATTTCACGCTGTTGTTTAGCTGCTTGTCAATGTAAATTTGAGTACAAATATATTGGGTAAACTAAGAATAATTGGAACTAGTACTCTAAAGCAATAGTAAAGATCATATCCTACCTCCAACCAACCCACCTGATGACTCTAGGTAGGTACCTCTAATGTATGTTTGGTCAGAAAGCAATGATAGTCAATACCTTTTAAATTTAGAAGACGCATCAAGGCCATTCCTTCTGAACTGTAGTTCCATGGTAGTCTTCGAGTATAGTGAATAATCTACGCTAAAAAGCCCGTTGATCGCCAATACCATCACTCCACCCCCACTTTCCGGCCAGAATACTCGTCCATCGCTCCCTAAAACAAGCCTACGGCTCCTACTGGAGGTCCTAAGTTTTTGGCAGCTCTTTTATCTCTCTTCTGATGGTTGCCGGTAAGGACGTGGCTAGTAAAGCCAACGTCATTGGCTTGCGCCTGGGTCCTCATTCATGTCTAGCTACAGTTGGGATCCCCACTCATTCACCGCCTGTTCATACAGCTACTGCCCTATCAATACATCAATTCATGCATTCACCTTTCTTGCCTTTATCCTTATACATCGGAACTATTACTGCCTCCTCCCAGTCCTTAGGACTATTCTACTTGCAAATGCTTGCAACACAGTCTCTAAACCCATTCCATGACTCATCGTCTTTTAGCCTCTTAGCGACTATATCAAATTAGTACACCTGCCATTCCATTCTTGGAGATATCAAAACACTAAGAACCTCTTGCATGCTTATCTCTTCCATACTCAAATTAATATTTGTTTCGTCTCACCATCTACTTTTAACTTCCTTATTGCTTACAAGTACTATGCCACTCATGTGTTTATTGCTCACATAGCTATAATTGCACTGACTCTTTCCCCTTCTCACTTTTTCCTTCATCTACCTGTTCCGATCTGGATCCTCATTCATCTTATAGTTCCCATCTGGAGCCTCAGTAATCTTCTTGTTCCCATCTGAATAGTCATTGAACTTCCTATTCCAATCTTGATCGTCATTCATCTTCCTTTTACCATCTGGATCCTAATTATCTTCCTCTTCTCTTCTGAAACTTCATTCATCTTCCTGATCCCATCTAAGTCCTCATTCATTTTCTCATTCACATCTGTATCCAAATTCATATTCCACCTCCATCTGGATCCGCATTTATCTTCCTGTCTCCATCTGAATCTTCATTCAACTTCCTGTCCGCATCTGGATCCTCATTCATCTTGCTGTTCCAATCTGAATCCTCATTTATCTTACTGTTTCCATATGGATCCTAATTATCTTCTTCTTCTCTACTGGAGCCTAATTAATCTTTCTGGCCCAATGTGGGTCCTCATTCATCTTCTTAATCCTATCTGGATCTTCATTTATTTTCCTGTCTCCATCTGTATCTTCATTCAACTTCATGTCCCATATAGATCGTCATTTATCTTCCTGTTCCCATATGGCTCCTTATTCATCCTTCTGTTCCAATCTGGATCTTATTCATCTACCTGTCGTCATCGAGATCCTAATTATCTTGCTTTTCCCTTCTGGAGCCTCATTAATCTACCTGTTCCCAACGGGATCCTCATTCATCTTTTTGTGTTATCAGGAACCGGATTTATTTTCCTGTTCCAATCTGGAACCAAATTTATCTTACTGATCACATTTAGATCCTCATTCCTCTTCTGGTTCCCATCTGGTTCCCCATTCATCTTCCTGTTTCCATCTGAAATCTCGTTCATTTTCCTGTCTCCTTCTGGATCCTCATTGAACTTCCTATCCTCATATGGTTCTTCATTCATCTTCCTCTTATCACTTGGATCCTCTTTGATCTCCCTGCTCCCATTTAAATCCTCATTCATGTTCCCATTCCCATTTGGATCCTCATTCATTTACCTCTTTTCGTATGGATCCTCATTTATCTCCTGACTCTAATCTTGATCCTCATTCATCTTCTTGTTTCCATCAGGATTCTCATTCATGTTCCCATTCCCACCTGGATCCTCATTCATCTACCTGTTCTCACATGGATCCTGATTTATCTTCTGGCTCCAATCTTGATCCTTATTCATCTTCTTGTTTGCATCAGCATCCTAATTCAAGTTCCTGTTTCCAGATGGATCTTAAATACTGTATTTAAATATATTTAAGTATTTAAAATTGTATTTGTAAATTTATTTGAAATCATGTATTTAAATACTTTTGAATGTATTTAAATACTTTTTTCAAATACTTTACTGATGATAGGTTTATATAGCGGTTAAGAATGTACAATGCATGTCACGGTTTACTGCGTGAGCCGGTGAGGGAAGATTGCTTTAATCAGTTCAAATTCAGTTAACACATGGTCACAGTTGTGTTCAGTTGTATAGTGAGAGCGCTCAGCGTTATTTAAATTGCTGCATGACATCTTCAGGTTCTTCCAAAGTCTGTGAAATGGAGAGATTAGAAAATAATAAAGACGAGCAAGATAAAGAATCATGTAATTATAGTCATCCTTTACTAGATGGTAAATTATTTGGAGTGAAATCTTCCGACAAAAAAAAGTGAAGTGTGTATGTATATCACGCAATAGCGAAATCTCTGTTGCGAGCAATGCTACTTCCACTCTACGCATTCATTTGAAAGTAAGAATTTATTAAAGCTAATTATATGATACCTAATTGAATTGAAAAGTTTCACTATTTCTTATTTTTTAAAAATGGCAAAATTGCTAGTAGCTAACGATAATGTTAAGTAGCGTAGGTTTACCAAGCACGAACCTAACTTCTTCCTTTTGCAACACCTTTATTGATAGTATATGTTGATTTAATTTATCGTGTGAAACAATTAACCTTCAATTATCTGATCATGTACATTATCAACAGAGAAAGCATCCTGCTTTGGGGCACAAAGCGGATAACTACGTGATAGCACAAAGACAAGATTAAAAAAGAAAAGGTTCAGTATTAGACTATGATCCTTCATGCAGTGGTGTTAAAGTAAAAACATTACCGGAGTGTTTTGCAGTGAATACTTAGAAGGCCAAATAATCTGTTGTTGATAAGCTGATTGCAGATTTTATCATACAAGGTGTGCATCCCCTATCAACCTTGGAGCAACCAGCTTTTGTGAGATTAATTAAAGGTGAGTTCTGAGTTACAAGTGTTGTTTACAATTATAGTATTAGTAGTACAGGTTAAGCTCTTATAACGACCAAATACTAAAGCGTTTAGACATATACAAACAACAGAGTTTAATATATTGCAATAATTCATGAGAATCCACATACATATATTCTTAAAGATATTATTGAATACAATTTTTCAGGAATAATTAGTACAATTATTGATCGATTATATGTAGTTATTAGATAAACTCATATAACGATGTCTTTCGTTATAGTAGCAGTACTTGTATATCATATGTCAAAACTAGCACGCCAGCCCTTCAAAAATGTAGGAAATATAGCTTGATGATGCATATATTCCTAGCAATAATGAAAGTCAATATTTTAATATGTAATTCTGAATATGAAGGACTAATAATATATCTATGAATTAATGTACCAGTCCTATATAGCTATAGGATATTCATATAGCTACATTTTATATATAAAATTTTATATGCAAACCATATATTCTCATTTCACTGTGAAAATCAATTTCACTCACAATAATCACACATACCATTACTGTAGGTCTAAATTCTTCAGTTGACGTCATTTCAAGGCGGACACTAGGCCGAAATCTTATAGAAGAAGAGAAAGGGACAAGAGCTCTACTGAAGAATAAATTAGACAGCACCTCTTACCTTATGTCCTACTGCAGATATTTGGTCAACTCGTCACCGTAATTTTTGGGGGGTTACAGTTCATTGGGTATGTTAAGATTTTGCTCTTTATGAAATATGAAATTAAAAATGTCTTTGGAGTTACGGAGTTATCAGCTCTTGGCTGAAAGCAGAGTTATTTGTTGGTTAAATTTATCTCGATTATATTAATATGTAAAATCTATGGAAACTTTTAGAAGACAAACATTGGACTGTTATTCCATTTTTTTTCAAATTGAGGAAGCTTCTCTTGTCTGGCACAGTTTATTATTGGAATGCTGTAGCTTCAGGAGAGAACATAACTACATCAAGGTTGATGAACATATGGAGAATATCATCAATAAATACCCATGACTCATGCAGCTTCAGCCAACCTAAGCATGTGTGCTGTGCTTCACACACACGCAGTCTCGTTGCCACAACGGATCCAAAACAGGCACTGAAAATATCATGCTGAGATGAAGAAATGCTCAGCATTATGGAACAAATGCGGTCGTTCAAAATCAGCAGCGATTATCAAAACTGTTATCAACTGCTCATTAAAGGTGCCTTTCATTACAAGGTGGAACTCTCTATTCGATGCAAGGTCATTTGTTCTAAAACACAAGGACAAATTACATTAACACATGACATCTCTTGAACTTCCAGTGTTCAGAAGTCACGAAATTGAATTTCCTGGGGAGTATGTCTCAGTTTTGGCTCCTATTGCAAATGATCGCCTACAGGGAGAACAAAACTGTTTTTATGGAGATTTGCTCCCTACCTTGCTCACTGTGAAGAAAAAGCTGAAGAGCCTTCAGTCACGTTCTCTGAAATTTTGCCAACCTCTTCTAAGTGCAGGCTTTGGAAAGCGCTACCAATCTTATTTGACCTTGGCACATGAAGCCAGCGTTTCAGTTGTCATTATTGCATCAACAAGCCATCCAATCTTCAAACTCCGCTGTTTAGATATCAATATTTCATGGGACAGTTCAAGACACCAAGACTCTGTTAAAAATATTATGATTCACGTGATTTGGAATTTAGCAGAGTGACCCGAAGCTGAATCATCCAGTGACGATTATTTTGGATTTACAAAACACACTCATCAACCGCAGATTTAGAATTGTTCAGTTACCTCCAGGATTCAATTAAAACACTTCAAAGTTTAGATAGATATCTAAACATAAAATGTTATTTATTAAATAAAACACCACCCTTCCGTCGTCAGCTCCTGTGGAACGGCTCTTCTCATTAGGAGGACTGACCTTATCTCCAAAACGGAGTTCTTTTTATCTGACGAAACATTTCAGCAACTGATGTTACTTAAATATAATGCTGATATAAATAGGGAACTGAAATATTATTCTATGGAAGGTTTTTTTTTTGTAGTACCTAAGTCCAATTGTCATCAAATCCTACATTAGTAATTATAATATACAATTTCATTTTAATGGATATTTTTTGATTGTGATACCAATGGTATTCATCGATTATCATTATATATCATGTATTTGGAATGTATTTAAAAATGTATCTAAATCAATTTAAAGTATTAAGTATTTAAATAATTTAAATGTATCTAGTGCCCACCTCTCACCATATGGATCATAATTCATCTTCCTGTTCCCATCTGGAACTCGTTCCTCTTCCTGTCTCCTTCTGGATCCTTATTCAACTCTATGTCGACATCTGGATCATCATTCATTTTTCTGTTCCCATTCTGATCCTCATTCATCTTTCTGCTCCCATTTGAATCTTCATTCATCGTTCCATTCTCATCTGGATTCTAATTCATCTTCTTGTTCCCATCTAGATCCTCATTGATCTTCCAGTTCCAATCTGAACCCCCATTCCCATTCTTGTTCCCATTTGGATCCTCATTCAACTTCCTGTCCAAACCTTGATACTCATTTATCTTTCTGTTCCATCAAGATCCTCACTCATCTTCCTGTTTCCACCCGAATCCTCATTCATCTTCCTGTTCCCATCAGGATTCTCTTTTATTTCCTGCTCCCATCGGGTACCTAATTCATATTCATGTGACCATCAAGATCCTCTTTCGTTTCCTGTTGCCATCGAGATCCTTATTCATCTTTATGTTCCCATCCGGATCCTTTCTTATCTTCCTGTTATCATCAGGATCCTATTTCATTTTCCTGTTCCCATATGGATCTTTATTCATTTTCATGTCCCCATAGGCATATATGCATCTTAGTTCATCTTCTTGTTTTCATCTCGATCGTCTCTCATCTTCATGTTCCCATCATGATCCTTTTTCCTCTTCCTCTCCCCATCATCATCCTCTTTCGTTTTCCTCTTCCCATCTTGATCCTCATTTACCTTCCTGTTCCTATCTGCACCCTCATTCATCTCCCTCTTCTCATCGTGATTCTCTTTCATCTTATGTTCACATCAGGATCCTCATTCATCATCCTGTTCCCATATAGATCCTCATTCATGTTCCTGTTTCCATCTGGATTCTCATTCATATTCATGCTCCCACATGGATCCTCTTTCATCTTCATGTCCCCATCATGACCCTCTTTCATATTTCTGTTCCAACCTTGATCCTCATTCATCTTCTTTTTTCGATCTGGATCCTCATCCATCTTCTTGTCCCCATCAGGATCCTCTTTCATCTTCCTGTTCATATCAGTTTTCTCTTTCATGTCGATTTACCATCTGGATCCTCATTCATCTTCCTGTTCTCATTGAGATCCTCTTTTATCTTCCTGTTATCTTCGGGAACCTCTTTCACCTTCCTGTTCATATCAGGATCCTCTTTTTTCTGTTTCCATTAGTATCTTCATTCATCTTTCTTTTCCCATCTGAATCCACATTAATCTTCCTCTTCCCATCTGGATCCTCATTCATCTTCACGTTCCCACCGGATCCTTTTTCATCTTCCTGTTCTAATCGTGATTTTCTTTTATTTCCTGTTCCCATCTTGATCCTCATTCTTCTTTCTGTTCACATCAGGATCTTCTTTCATTTCCTGTTCCTATCAGGATCCTCATTCATCTTCATGATCCCATGGGGATCCTCACTCATAATCCTGTTCCCATCATGATCCTCATTCACCTTCAGGTTCCCATCCTTGTCCTCTTTCATCTTCCTGTTCCCATTATAATCCTCTTTTCTTTTTCTGTTTCCATCTTGATCGTCATTCATTTTCCTCTTTCCATCTAGATCCTGATTTATCTTCATGTTCCCATTTGAATCCTCTTTCATCTTTCTGTTCCCATGAGGATTCTCTTTTATTTTCACTTTTACCTCCGGATCTTCTTTCATCTTCCTGTTCCCATCATGATCCTCTTTCATTTCATGTCCACACCAGGATCTTCATTTATCTTCCTGTTCCCATTTGGATCCTCTTTTATTTTCCTCTTCCGATCGGGATCCTCATTCAGCCCCTCTCCTTACTCTACATTTACTGCTTTCCAATTCTTTTTAATCTCTAGTTTCACTTTTATTTTAATCTCTTCTATGAATTCAACCGCATCACTCTTTCATTATATATTAAGCATTTACATATTCACCTACTCTTTTGCTTTCCAGGACCTGTTTGAAATTATCATTTCCCTATTCAGCAATTTGCTTCCTCTTTTCAGTTCTGTCACACTACCTATTATCAGTTCCTTAAATTTCTCCCATATTTGCTCTATCTTCATGCAATTACTTATTTCCTCTCTTCTAATTTTAAGTATTTTTATACCATGTCGGACCCCAGCTTAGCTTCTTATCCTTCTTTCTCCCACCCTCTCTGCTTACTTACTCTGCTTCCTCACTTCCAATACAACCTCTCCCACAACTTTCTCTGGTCGAGCTGTAACTTCACCAGCCAGCTTCCTTTTACCCAACCATCCTTGAAGGGGCTGATAGGGAAAGGGGACAACGCCCCCTTACCAGTGCGCTCTGGTTTGGGGGGTTTGGTTTTTAACAACCTGCCTCACTCCAACCTTCAGCTTCTTTACATACCCATTATCAATTTTACGCCATCCCAAAGGTGGAGCCGCCATGCCGATGGGCTGTCTGGCCCCTGGGCAGGAGGAGTGGTCCCAAATAGCGGCAGCTAGCTTTATTTGCCCCGTATTCACCCCTCGCAGAGCGGGCTACTGTGCGGAGTGATTAGCGCCTGCGTGCAGTGAAAACAATGGGGTGACCATGCCCAATGATGAAATTTTTCATTCAAATACTCCCCCTTTATCTTCCCATCTAACATCGTTGGAGACGCCCTCAGCCCTTGAAGGACTCCCTCTTTCCAGCGTCAGTCCCTCCATTTATTTCACAGGGAAGGGCAAAGAAAGCAGGCGAGTGGCCCAAAATTAACTGCTCTAGGTAGGAGCGGTTCAATAGGGCCAATCACCTTAAGGGAGAAAGAGATGGCAGGACCCGTCGTTCCGTGTCCCCTAACGACCTGCACTCCTGCGTTCGGAGTTTACAGGGGGTCACGTGCTCCCCTCACTTCTCCGGTGGATGCCGGTTCGCTGGCCAAAGACGAGACAAAAGGTTCCTGGAATTGGATCCGTGATCTCTTGGATGGGAGGGCCACATGGAGGCCACCCCTAAGATGAACATGGTCCCTGAGATGACCCAGCCCCAGACGGTATGATCTTGCATGAGGTCAAACTTGGGATTGACACTTTTATGCATCCACAGCTGAGCGTGTATTGCAAAAGGTGTATTCGATCCACCACACCGGCCTTTGCCTGTCTACTGGTGCCTTTCGCACGTCCGCATTGAGAGCCTACATTTCGATGCTGGGGAGATGACACTCGCTCTGCGCCTTGCATAGTGCATTATTTGACTGTACGCGCCTGGTGGGCTCCTACCTTAATCGCCAACAGCTGCTAATTTCGAAGGTTCCTATGCCACCGAGAGACGCCAGTCATACCCGAAGTCTTTTGAGCTTAACGCGAGAAACTCCTTCTAGAGCTCGGTATAGTTCTCGGGTCGGTGTCGCCCCCGGTTCTGCCGAATATGCCACCCTAGATGTCACCACTTTTGACTATTTATCGCCATGCCTCTGCTCCCAAAGCTTCGACAGCGCCAGGAGAATACTCCGTGACGCGCTAGAAGCGTTCCAATTTATATGTATTGCTCCATGTCCCCAAAATCGGTCAGCTTCTACGTCGTATCATCTCCTTTTGAAGTCAACGGGGCTCTACCAGGCAATACACCGCTCGGTAGGGAAGATAAGTCAACAGGCCGATTCGGAAATCGGATTGTGAATAAATGCGACTCACAAAGCGTCATGAGTGCTCTCAGGAGTTTCGAATCTCCGTATCCAGCATTCCCTGCTGCGCGATATCCGTAAATCCATGGTTTTGACTAATCGGGTTCCTAAACATGTTCGAATTTGCAGGAAATGAGGACGCCAAAAAATCCACGAGGACTGAGCGCCAAGACCAGCGTTTTCCTCTTGCTCACCCTAATTACATGGTAGAAATAAGGAAGCTCTCCGGCCTGCTTGGCAAAGAAGATGGAAGACGGTCGAAGGGATCTTAAAATTACGTGCCATTGCACCAGGACTACTCCCATGAACCTACCTCTCAATGCCGCGACAACTTCAGGTTGCTATCTCTCATTTCCGAAATAGACACACTCGCAGGACGCACCGTCATTTGATGGAGTGCTCATTGCACCTTATTGTGACGAGTGCGTTGTCCCCTAGACTGTTTGGCACATTCTTGTTGAATCTCTTAGTCTGGGTGATCTTCGCGCATGTTACCTGTCCTGGTACAGGGACGAGCAGACACGCTACCTCTTGTCCCTAGTACTCGAGACTGGTTCGTGCATACATACTTGTGGACTATACGACTTTTGGGAGGAGGCTGGTGTCCTTCAATTTCTTTGACGGATTTTTTATAGGGCGCTTCTTCCTGCGCCAGGTGCAGGCGGGCTTCCCTCGACGCAGGAGCGCGCTTCCTTCTCGTCTCCTTTTTGCTTTCTTTTCTTTTTATTTATTGTTTTTTGTTACCCTGTGCCTTTGTCTTTTATCTTTATTTGTTTTTATCCTAACCTAGTAGTAGGGTGTGATCTGATTTCTCTCTAATCCTATATATAACCTCTTCCTTCTGATTATCTCTTCTTTTATATCTTCATCACGTCTTCTCATCCATGCACCTGCCACTCTTCCTTTACACAACACAATGATGTCACCGGATAGCCACATACTCATACCTCTTATCACATACATTCCGCTGCATATTCCTGCTTACTTGGTACAGATCAATTATACCGATGTCTATCTATGCGCATCCATGTGCTGAAAGAATTTGATTGGTACGCATAAGTTTCTTTCAGCACAGAACACTACCGGGTGTAGCAAAAGTTCCAGTTACTCCTTCTCATTCTGTCACCCACTTGTTCTTTTCTTAGCTGCTACAACCATCGACCGATACTAATTTTCAATTTCACGCACCACTCTTTTCAACTCATTCCATCACCTCTTTCCGAGCTTCACTTCTAGCACTACAGGGTTTTACACTACAACCACGCACAGGTTCACTCTTGCACATCTCAACTTCACGCACATATTTTTCTATGTCATTACTGCCACACCCTTTTTACTCCACCCTAATCTACATCTGATTGCACTCCATCCCACACAATCTCTTCATTCCTTTTCCTGTTTGTATCACATAAAGCAAACATCTGGAATCTCTCTGTTTTAAAGAGACTACCAATCTTCTCTTTCCTACATCACACATACCACTCATTCCCCACACCCACTAGATGGAATAACTGGCCAAACACGACGGGGTCACCGACAGCCCCACCCATTAGCGTCATTGCGTTTTTCGCTGCAAAGATAAAGCTTTCGAGGTTGCAGCTTCCATGCCAGCGCTCTTCTATCCGGGCTTAGTGGTCTTTTAAGATAGAGCGAGCGACGAAATTGGCATTCATCCTGTCACACATGCAAATATTTATTTTTGAATTAAATTCTATCTTCTTCTTTGCAGTGAAAAGCGGATGCGAAAATAAGCCACGCACTACTACCACTAGCCTCCGCGTGCCTGTAGCCATAGCGTTACCAACAGAAAACTACGTACATCCTCCATCCACCGTAGGCCTGATGGAATACCAGCCTTCAGTCAAGATTAGATGCGAAAAAGAATCGAAGCCTTTATTTCTAACCAATAAATCTTGCAATTCTTTATACAACTACAGGCCGCCCACTCAAGCGGATACTCTTAAAGAATGGCACAATTGTGGCCATAGTGTCTCCTGTGCGAAGGAAACGACAAGATTTCCCTCGTCTCAAAAAGCTTCCCAAATCTACTTCTCAGAAGATTCGTCCGTCAGTGAGCGACTTCTGGGGGCAGATTACGCCAACAGAAAGGATATGCCCGTGACGTCAAGAGTTTCGCCTATTATATCTCATCTAAAAACCTTGCGGTCGTCGGGTAGCCTTATTGGTACTCCCTCCAGCTCTCCATGTTCCTCCTCGGGTAGTTTATGCAAGGGAAGAGGCAGAAGATTAATACATATATCCAGCAGCATTAAAAATGACAGTATTGAATTATTGACGCCAAATAGCCCATAGAGGAGTCCTTATTTAATTTATTTAAATGCCTCCATTTACCAAATATAATATTGCATTTGCTCAAAAACTTACTGATAGATCATAGTGCTTTTCCGGTGTATGGCAACAAATAAACCACAGCTCAAATTTTGCCTAAGCAGTCAAATCTTCATTTTGAAATGGCTTTGGAGATACAGTTGTTCTAAGCCCTGAAGTTTGTCAGTCTCGCGAATCTTTAACTTAATCTCGAGGCTCTGAAAAGCTTAATTAGAATACCTTATTTTCTTCTACACTGAAATAAGATTGTCAAGAAACAGAACGCTTCGATAGGTTTGAGATGTTCCATTAAAAAAAAGGTGAAAACTCTCTAACTTTTAAATTACATAATTAGTAATTTTCAGTTTATAAACAAACCTGTGGCCCACCTAACTGTATATGGTATTAATATGTAAAAAATCGCAAAATTATTTTTATTTATTATCCATAACATTGTAGACATCAAATGTATCCTTCATTTTAAATTTGATCGTTCCACCTTTGATATTTAGCAATCACATGAACAAAATCAATAATTACCAACTACATATCGAGTGGTCATAAGAGTATTTAGTAATTTAAATTAGAACTTAATTAAAACTTTTTTTATCTCGGCATACATTAACTCATGTCCATTTCAATCAAGTTTCCTTGATTTAAATATTTTAGTTTTATCTGTGAAAAAATAAATCGTCTAAAGATTAAACAAAATTGAATTTAATAAAAAGATCTTTAAACCCCTCAATGCTACGATATCTCTGGTGCCATTTTTTCCTCAGTCGATTTTTCTACGGATGCTCTCCCGAACCTCCTCAGTGTAATTTCCTTAGGTGATGCAATATCTTCTCGTTTGGCCTAAACCTTCTCAAGGGACATTGACAATAGTCCTACGTGTGACAGTCAAGGCTTTGATGCGGTCATTGTCCTTTCAAATGAAATTAGGACTCTGCCCTTCTAGATAATACCGCGTTTCGTGGCTTATAGAGGAAAACGCTCCTCTTCAGGATAGAGCTTACACGTGAGAAATGTCTAACCGGCTGATGTGTTAAAATAAAGTTTCTTTTTTGTGAATTAAATGAATTCTCGTTCTCCTATTCCATTAAATTCCTGTAGAACCTCTTACCTTCCTGCTGAATCCTGAGGTTTCATGATACAGTAAGGGGAGTGGATATTCTTTTCCTCGACCCATAAACTCTTCGTTGTGCCAACACCATTGTGCAATCTTTGTCAACTATGGAATTTTGGGGGGCGACATCTTTAGTTCAGAGATCATATACAATCATGGCCAAAGGTAATGACGGACGCAAATTCTGTGCTCCCAACACCAGAATAAAAAAATGGCACCCAAATAACGTCTAAGAGTGACTATTACAAAGGATTCATAAATATATGGAATGGCTATCATGCGTATTCTAGCATTATGGCCTTTCTACTGATGTACAACAGGCCTTCCTCTATGGTTTACAACAGGTCTTTCTCTTTTGTTTTACAACAGCCCTTTCCCTACAGGTTTATAAAAGGCCCTTTCCATACTGGGTTTACAACAGGCCTTTTTCTACGCGTTTACAGAAAGCCTTTTTCTACTGGTTTGCAACGGGCGTTTATACTAGTTTACAACGGGCCTTTTCTACTTGTGTAAAACAGGCCTTTCCCTACTCGTTTAAAAAAGGCCTTTTCTACTGGTTTACAACAGGTCATTCTCTACTGATTTACAAATGGCCTTTCTACATGTTTACAACAGGCCTTTCTCTATTGGTTTACAAACCGTCGTTCTAATCGTTTACAACAGGTTCTTCTACTTGTTTACAATAGGCCTTTCTATGGTTTACAAACGGTCTTTCTATTAGTTTATAACAGGCCTTTCTACTGGTTTACAACGAGGCTTTCTACCGATTTACAACGGGCCTTTTTATTTGTTTACAACAGTTCTTTCTCCGTTGTATTAAAATCTGATCACCGATAAACTCGGATTCTCTTGTAAGCTTTCGATTTCAACAACCGTTTGCCATCACGTGTACAGAGGAGCTGCGTAGGGATAGATGACTTACTAGTGCATTTTTCTAGTATTGAATTAGTTCCTGCGCAGCAAACTTAGTTTTTCTTCTCATGGCAGTTTAGGGGATTGCATTACGTTTTTTTTCTATCTATTAATCCGGTATCTTTTATCCTAATTATTCACCTATAACGAGTCTAGATCTTAGCGAGAAATTCGAGAAATTCCTTTTTATTTGCCAACACCTAAAAAACAAACAAACAAACAAAGCGTTGCTGTTTTTTAGCACAAAACAACGGATGAATTAGTTTGGATTATTTGTTACACGTCATCAAACGCAATCCATGCCAGGCGTAAGACACGCTCGGTATTTAGACATGTTTTTAATTTCTTCCAATGTTATAAAAGTATTTAAATCCTGGAAACTTACATTTTTTCACCACAAGGCACACGTCTACTCTGTAGTAGAAAAATATCGCTTGTAAAAGTTTTGAATTGTTTACATAACTTATTAAAAATTGGAATTTAGTAACTTGTTTTCTGACCATTTGATACATGCTGATGTGGCCAAAAGTTTTAGAAGAAACAAATGTTGTAGTTTCTGAGATTTGCTGCTTTAGATTACGAACTAATACCATACACATGATTTTACAGGTGCATACAGGACAATCATAACTTTGTTGGGATCTTGAAAAGATGAGCCATTCCAAGGCTTTTTCAACCCTAACTTAACTAAACTCTAACCTAACTAAACCTAACCTAACCAAACTAATTTAGAATAGTTTAAGTTAGGTGTTAGGTTAGGTTATATTAAGGTCGAAAACACTTTGCGATGGCTCACCTTTACAAGATCCATTTATTGTTATATGATTTTAAAGTTTAATCCACTAAAAATGATTCTTTATAAAGTTAGTATTGTTGTCCTTCCATCTTTAGGACTTCTGCGACTCGTTCAAGCATGTTGAATATCACCTGAAACCAATTCTGAATGACTGCGTTCCATTCTTGTCTTATCAGTAAAGTTCTCGCATCTGCGACCTTCTGTTTGTCCACTTGCTTCTTAATAATTGTCCGAAGGTTCTCGATTTGTTTTAGATCAGGCCGTACTTCCATACAGGGATATAATAAGTCATTGTGTTGGTGCGTGAATGACCTTGTTATCGCTTGTGCTCTATGTTACGCTGCACTTTCATGCTGAAAAATTCACAGTTCATCACCAAAATTGTGTTTAGACGTTGGTATGATGGGCTCTCGAAAGACATCCGGATCACGGAGGGTTCATCTCCCAGAAGCCTCAGAAAGAGGGAGCTTCAGACAAAACCTTTGTTCCAGTCTGCCAACATTGGATCCTCGTTCTTGCTACAGAATATCCACGCCTTTGTTGTTGTGTTTCTTGGTTATTAGGAACTTATTTTCTGTCCTCATTGTCGGGAGGGCCTTGTCCACTCAAATCTATCTTCTGTCACTCTTGAACATGTTCAACACTAGTGGCCGTACAATTCTGAAGCTAATTCTGCACGAGTAGACGGCCCTAATACTAAAAAAACCAATTGAACGTTCTGACGCCATCCTGAGTGCAATTAAATATGTCTTCTAGAATCTCGTAGTTTGTCAGCTCTTAGAGGCAAGTTAGTTCTAGCAACACTTCCTATACATGAGAGGCCATTGCAGTGCAAATGAATGAAGACTCTACGAGTTCTTGTGGGGATGACCATTGTTAACGAGAGGACAAAATTATATTAAAATTTCCGTTTAACATTACCAGCGTTCTTGGTGGTTGGTTTGGTCCGAATTGTACTTCTAACTTCGCTAATAAGTAACGATTTAGTAGCCGAGGGGTTGATTGGTCAGTTAAGTTTGTGCAGGGTAAATTTGTGCAAATTCTTTTGGAAGATAACAATTTTTTTACACCAAAAAAATATCTGGACTCATATACATTTATTTGGATAGGTAATAATACAGACACCCGTCGAGGATCCCTTCTTTCTTGCTCAATGTACTTCTCAAGAGATGGTGTTTTTATCCATTGAATCTCTCTCCTCTCTAAATAACTTAGTTTCCCTATTTTCAAACCATCATGTAACATCACTTTAGTTTCGATCATTTAAATCGATTACTTTTCATTTGGTTTTGTTATTTTTACAGTTTTGGAAACAAAAAACTCTTGGCTATAGGGTAGTTCAAACAACCTTGCCTTCATTAGTCTCAAAGCTTATAAGTAGTACATTCTCGTGATCGTTCATTTTTATTCAAGAAATCTATCACTATCACTCCTTCCGAGCCCCCACCCCCCACCCTTAACGGTGCTCATAACCTTCCGTGCTGACCTCTGTTTTGAATTTAAAAGGTCCACAAGAACCAAGATGAAGCCAATATCTGAACTTTGCCTTGCTTCCAGGATCGTTTTAGACACATCACCCATCACTAGTTACAATTCAAGCGATAAGAACCACTTCTTTAGCTTTGATTTTTTCAAAAATGACCATTGAAAGATCAGTTGGTTTGGATCTTCTGATCTGGGCATAACACTTTCGAGACCCGTCGCGCGGAATGCTCGATGAGGCAAAAGAGTTTTAGAAAATCAAGAATGTCGAGCCTTGCAGTAGCTCTCTAATCGATGATCGCATTACATTTCTTCTGCTGAGTTTCTGACAGCAACCCCTATTTCACCGTCCCGATGGAATAATTTTGCAGGTTTTTTATGGCATCTCGAAAACTCCGAAGCCATTTATAGACTGCTGTTTTCTTCGGAGAATCAACATCAACTTTTTGAAAGTTGCAATTATTTGTGCTACTTTCCAATCTATTATCTTTATGAATTTGGTGTTTTCTTTTATCTCAACATTTCCTTTTTCCATGGCTCAGAAATGGTTGTTTTTTTAGGTTCATCTGCAATAAAATAAAGATAAGTCAATAAATTAACACGTCTATTTGATATCCAAGTAAAGTCACAAAGAAACGTTTAAACCAGTTTTGTTTTGTAAATGGATCACCCTCCTAGAGTAGGCGTAGTATTCCAACTTTATGACTTGCCCTTGTAAATTCATAATATTGTGCCAAATTTGTATCGGACAAAACTGCTGCCCATATCAGCGCAAACAAGAGCGATGTAGTGAAAATAATGAATTTTCTTAAGGACCGATTCGGTACACAAAATCTGGTCTACTCTACGACCAGCCTCTTTGATCCCATTTACAGATCGGAGGGTCCAAACGGATTCAATGAATTCGGCTGACCACTAAGTAAACCAACTAAAGACATATTGTAAAGATGTTTATACGGGTTCAAATGTAATATAATGTAAAAAAAAAATTATTATTGTACTTATATTAGTGACAGAGTGAAGTGCCAACTCATATACCAAATTCACTGTTTTTTCATGATTTTTTTCTAAATTAGGGATTGATTTCATGCAATTAATGTCGAGATCTGGTGATAACTACAAAGAGTTGCCCCTATGGATAAAAATAACATATTTTTAATTATATTGAAATAAATGAATAACTCGGGAATAAACATCATAGTACTTTTTGCAAAATTCATCATTGAACCTCATCTGTTATTTATCTAAAAACATAATTTTCAAAGTACATAAAATTTTGGAAGACTCAAATTCTGGAATGAATACGAGAAAGCTTCATCAGATTATATATAGAGGGTGGAACCCAAATGAACCGTATTGAGAAGCAATATCTCAATAAACATTGCAGCCAAGGACATGAAATAAAGGACAATTGAAAGAGGAATCCTTTATCTATAAATATTTATTCCTTGTAAAAATCTTCTGAAAGTGATTTAATGAATCAATTAGCCTTTAACAAATAATGTAAAAAAACATGTTTTTTTGATAGTATTTGATCGTTCTGCAAGGAAGTGGTTAACCATCTTTTTAGGGGTGCACCATATATATATATATATATATATATATATATATATATATATATATATATATATCAGGCAATGGCTTTGCTACTAAGATTAAAATTTAAAATATACATAAGTCATAACCAAACTAAGATGAAATATTATTCAAATACTCCATAAAATCCAGCTCTTTAATTATAGTTAGTCAAGTGATGATATATATAAATATATATATATATATATGATAATATTGAATGGTGGCAATGATTTGAGAAATGATTAGAATTTTCTACGCTGCTTCTATGGCCCCATTCTCTCCATCCCTTAAGAATTGAAGAAATGTGAGCAACGAAACTAAATATTTTAAGTCCTTAAATAGAGTAGTTGGTTGGAAGAGCCATTTGACATTAAATTATCTTGGGATTAAATTATCCAACAAAATTCAAGTATGAAATTGTCTTTCCACATTGTACTTATTACACTACGTGATGTAATAGGGTAGGAAAAGCAAAATTTGACTACACTGTATTATTTTTGGCTGTTTTGATAAACTTTTTATTCTTGGTATGCATTATTTAATGGCCATATGGGGAGATTGTATAGAAATTAATGGAGTCAATAAAAAGTAAAGTGTTTTATTCTCTGTATTCTCTATGTAATGGATTCTTCTTCTTCTTCTTCTTCTTTCTAATCTTCTTACCGTTATATAAATCACTTGTGCGTCTACTGCTCGAATATGCGGTTCAATTTTGGGCTCCATACTTAAGCAAAGATATCGCGCAATTAGAAAGAGTGCAGCGTAGGGCTACAAAATTAATTCCCGAGCTGAGAAACAGGCCCTACGAGGAAAGACTCAGGGCATTAGATTTGCCATCTCTCGAAGGCAGAAGATTACGTGGCCAGCTAATAGAAGTATTTAAAATATTGAAAGGATTTTCAAACGTTGATTATAGGAATTTGTTCGAATTGGATCATAGGGGAAATACTTGCCAACACGGATTAAAATTAGTGAACAAGCGATTTAACACTAGTATAGCCCAAAACTATTTTACGTTTAAAAATACTCAAATTTAGAATAGGCTACCAACCCACGTAGTAGATAGTACGTCGGTAAATATGTTTAAAAACCGTCTCGACACGCACTTAAATAGTATAAATATAACGAAGTCTGAGCACAGTAATTAAAAACGTCTTGCAAAAGGAGTTTGGAGCGGAGGAACAACGAGAGTAAAAATGATGACTAAAAATGATGCCAGCGATTTCTCTTGCATGTGTAGTTTAGATATCCATTTTCTTTTCCGCCTATCCTATAAATAGTTTTACTATCCTAAAATTAGATTTTCACCACTAGCAGTCGAGGGCTGCGGAAGTTGAGAAGAAAAACTTTCTATCACCCCCCCACCCCTAGGTTGAAGTAGTTAATATGCATGACAATGTACACATGTAGATAAGTGTGTACAGTAGATTATATATTAAAAAGAAATAAAAATAATAAAAAATAATAAAATAAAAAAAATAAATATATAGCATGTTAGAGATACACTCGTAGATAAGTGTGTATCGTAGTTATGGATGTGGTGTAGTGGACTAGCCTCGAGCGGACCTTAGGGTCTTTGCTGGTCCTAGATTCTGTAGTTCTGTAGTAGTTCTTCTTCTACTCCTTCTTTTTACCAACCGGTGTTCTTTATTCCTTGTGTCTATTAGAATGCGTGAATCTTTTCTCTTATTATGGCGCAATTTCGTCTCCTGAGCCAGATGACTGAACGGCCGGTTACTCGAGACAGTAGCCTCTCAGATAGATGTCTCTACTGCCTTTCTCATGCGCAGGAATCGAGGGATGGGGTTATTTTTATATTTTATTTATTTGCGTCGTTTGGTGGGGCGAATAAAAGGAAAGTAAAAATAAAATAGTTAGGAAAGTAAAAATTAGTTAAAAATTCGTTAGTAATAAAGAATAAAAGTTAAAGAAAGTAAAAAAAGTAAAAGCTAACCATTATTTCATTTATAAACCTTTGCAATGTCTTTGTAAATTTGAGCAACTAAGTCTTTTCCTTTATTTCGTTGCCTCCATAAAAATTCGCACATATTAAAGGAGTCGATCAGAGAACGAGCGGTTCCACATTCGAGTTAATTCCTCATTTTCGCCTCGGCCCAAAGCGACTCTCTTTGGTTTGTGTGGGCAATTGTTTCTGGATCTTGAAAGTTCTTCGAGGGGTTAACAGTGAAATGGTTATAAGGGCATCTCTGGCAAGGAATCAATTCCATTGTATACAAGCCACTTATCAGAAATAATACTCCTGCCAGGCAATACACATTCTTTAATTATAGATAATAATGTTTCTGGCGATCTATCAGGAACTGCATACACGAAACACTCGCGCGTTTCCCTGCAAATCCCTCCGAAAACCCACTGCGCTGGCAAAACCCTGCCGACATTATTCCTTCTTTGTGAGAACAAGGATTCATCTATTTCCACTGTCAATCCATTTCCACTAGGTCTTGCAAATCAAATTTACAACACCGATTAAACCAGGTTTTTTTTTATTCAGTTGTTAAAACCGAAACCGAGTGTCGAAAACCGGTTTTCAATATTTTTAGTTACCCTTCAAATATCGTTTTTTATTGTGACCCATTTTCTTTAGCTTTATCATCTGCCCGGAACTTCAGTCATTTTCTGTTCTAAACATTTTTTTATCATATACTTGAAAAGGAAATGACTTTATGCGTTTGTCATAAACAATTCAAAAAGCGATTTTTTTTATCTTTTAAAATTCATATCGGCATTTTGCACAAAAGATTTAAAAAGAAATACCTACTATTCATGATAATCTGATAATAAGTATAGGTATGTGGTATGGTAAGATTTGACTATTTGAAATGTCTTGCTCATTCGTTATTCAAAATTTCAGTGAGGGAAGACGCATTGACTCCCATAGTGCTGTCTCCTATTTTTAGCGCTTTTTTTGGTAATATCAATTCCCGTTACTACTTATTAATTATAGTCACTACTCTCAATATGTCGAAGGTGAAATCAAATGTATGGAATTATTTTGCTAGAAAAAGCAAAGATGAAGCAGTGTTTGAAATGTCAGAGAATAATGAAGTCCTCTGGAGGAACTGCATCCTGTTTGATGTTGCATTAAAAGAAAATTCACCAAATTGACAGGAATCAAGATAATAGCGAACCTCCGGTAAAAATGGTAAGAACATTAGAAAACGTCATGGTTAAAAAGTCTATTGCAAAAGAGATTTCAAAATTAGCTGCTTTAGATGGATTATCTTTTAACTCAATTGCCAAGGGTGAGTTTATACAATCTACCCTTCAGCTTCAGAAAAAAAATACGATAAACCACCGCCAACTTCTGTGAATGGGGTTAGAAATATGGTTATGGATTATTATAAAACTAAGAAAGAACAACTCGTTCTATATTTCTAAGAATTATCAGCTTTGGGTGCCCGGTATTCATTGACTCTAGACGAATATACGTCTATACAAAATAAAGGGTATATAAATATAAATGTGCATTCAAAAGACAGTCATTGGTCTTTAGGTGTTATTGAGCTTAATGGCTCACTTGATAGCAGTAAAACTGAGAAAATTGTAAATGAGCATTTAAAAGAATTTGGTTTGAACTTGGATAAGGATATTGTTGCTTGCACAACAGATGGTGCAGCGATGATGGTTAGGTTTGGTAAGCAAATTAAGCCTGATCTTCAACAAAGTATAGCCCATTGTATGCATCTGGCTATTATAGATGTACTTAATGATAAAATCATCATTCACGATGCCCTAGTCACCGAAACTAGCAAAGACAATGAAGCAAATGATGACAATGATGATGAAAGTGATAATGATACAGTTGAAGCAAACCAGCAAAGCATGTTTTTTAAAATCGACGTAACTGATGAGATCGTCCATTTTCCCGAGCTAAAACCTAATATTGCACAAACTATAAAAAAGTCAGGAAAATTGGCAAGCTTTTTCGGAAATCGCCAACCAAAAATTAAAGTAAAGGAATATAAGCTCATATTTTTTGATTGCAAGACTAGATGGAATAGCACATTCTATATGATAGAGAATTTTTAAAGTTAAGAAAATGCATTCCAAATGCTCTATGTGCAGCACTGTCAACTGAAGCAGTATCTCGTGATGATTAGAAGATACTAGAATTGCTATGTGAAACTTTGCGACCAGTTGAAATGATTCTGAAGGCTATATATAGGCTCAGAAGATTCAAATCTGCTTAAAGCAAAAGTCTTTAATAGAATTTCTGTTTGCTAAGTTTCTTAAAACGGAAAATCCTTTTGCTTTAATCCTTCATCAAAGCCTTTTGCAGGACTATATATTAAGACGAACTTTGCAAATTGTGGGTTTGCTGACCCCTATCTCCACAACCACAAAAAATTCAAGAAAGAAGATTCTGGAACAAGAACCTTTGAATTTCCAAGTAAGCAAATTTGAAGAGGTATACTGAAGAAGCCTATCCAAGATTATATACAGAACATTCAGAAGAGGGAGACTTGACATTGTCTGAATAAACCTCACTAAAAAGATTGCTTAATTAAAAGTAAGCAAGGACTCGTCTATTTTCGGTGGTGAAGATACACTCAAGATAGAGTATGCTAATATAATGAAGGCATTGATGAATAGCTATTAGAATCTTCAAGTGAACTACAAATCAACAAAGAATTTAAAATTTTGGAGGCAATTAACAATAGAAGTGAAAAGCTTGAGAAAATTTATAGGTCATGGCTGACCATTAAACCCACAAGCGTCCAAATTGAGAGGGTATTTTCCATTACTGGACTTTTTAATACAAAAATAAGGTCAAGTCTATCACGAAAAATGCTGAACATACTGTGCTTCCTAAAGGAACATTTCCAGAAGAAGGCTAAAGAATAGAAAGCTTACACAATTAAAGAATTACAGTAATTTCAGCAATATTTGTATTATTTTTTTTCTCTAAGCTATGCGAGGAGTTAGTATTTTTGGTTTATAAACAAAGGAACCATTTTTTTAAAGGAATTTTGTTTAGAATTTGTATAATTTACCCTTTTTAAAAGATATAAATAGTTATGCAATAAGGTTTACATTATTTTTCCATAATTCTGAGAAAATCGGTTTTAAAACTGATTTTGAAAGTAAACTTCAATTAAAACCGGTTTTTAAATTTCTCGATTTTGTGCAAGTCCGAATTTCCACCGATCTTTATTGGATTTTGGATTAACGAATTTGCGCACACTTCAAGGAGATAATTCTTCCAGTCTGTAATTAAATTGTATGATATTTTTAGTTGTTCTTGAAAAAAATAGCAGTTGTTAAGTTGTCGCACTATGCATGAGCGAAAGAGATGATTGTTTCCATAGGTATTTTTGACCCTTCTAACCAGGTATCGCTTCTCAATCCGGATTTGCCTTTACACCCTTGTGTGTGACAGCGCCATACAAGTACCCGGGTAAAGGGACAACGAAAGTTTCATGGTGTGTCCATTTTTGAAAATTATCTGTTAATGCCCAATATCTCTTTCTTCCAAATACTTGACTGATTGTTCGATATTTTGCAACGAATATCGTAAAACTCAAAATGTCACAGGTAACTCACTCGAATAACCGGCCATTCAAGAAAAAAAAATAACTGAGGAGCTAATCACTCGAGTAACCGGCCGTTCCACCATCTAGCTGAGGGACGAAATTGCGCCATAATTAGAGAAACGATCCGAATTATTATGGCTTGTGTGGATTAGACGCCTATTCTTGCTGCTATCTTTAGTCCTATTCCTTCTGTGGATTAGATGCCTATTCTTGCTGTAGCGGGATATTCATTGTGTGGATTAGAGGCCTATTACTCGTGTGGATTAGAATCGTATTACTTGTGTGGATTAGATTCTTCTTTTTCGTGTGGATTAGTGTCATATTGTTTGGATAGATTAAATGACTATGCCTTGTGCGGAATAAAAGTCCTTATCCTTATGTTAAACAGAGGCCTATTCATGGTGTGGATTAGAGGCCTATCCCTTCTGCGGATTAGAGGATTATTCCTTAAGTAGTTTAGAGGCATATTACTTGTGTGTATTAGGGGCTTACTCCTTGTGTGGATTAGAAAGGTCATTCTTTATGTGTAGTAGATGCCTATTCCTTGTGTAGATTAGAATGCCTATTCCGTGTGTGGATTAGAAGTTTATTCTTGGTAGGGATTAGAGTCCTATCCTTTGTGGGGATTAGAGGCCTATTATTGTGTATATTAAAGGCTAATTCCGTGTGTGGATTCGAGGCTTGTAACTGGTGTGTATTAGAGGCCCATTCTTTCAGTCGATTAGATGCCTATTCTTGGTGTAGATTAGTTTTGTGGATTAGAAACCTATTCTTCGTGTGGATTAGAGCCTTATTCTTGATGTGGATTAGAAGCCTATTATTGTATAGATTAGAGGCCTATACCTTGGGTGGATTAGAGGCTTATTTCTTCTTTGGGTTAGAGACAATTGTCGCTGTAGATTAGAGGGTTATTCCTTATGTGGATTAGAGGATTATTAATAGTAGGGGCGAGAGTCCTATTCCTTTAGTTAGATTAGTGGTTTATTCCTTGAGATTAGTAAAAGCCTATTCCTTATGTGTATTAGAGGTCTATTCCTTTTGTAGATTAGAGGCATATGCATGATGCAGATTTGATGTCCTATTCCTCGATTAGATTACAGGCCTATTCCTTGTTGGTTTAGAGGCCTATTGCTTGCCTGGATTACAGGCCTATTCCTTGTGAAGATTAGAAGTGTTTTACGTGTGTGGAATAGAGGCTTATTCCTTCTGTGGATTATAGCCCTGTTAATTGTGTGGATTAGATGATTATACCTTGTGTGAATTGTCCGCTTATTACTTGTGTAGATTAGAGGCTTATTCCTTGCGTGAATTAGTGGCTTATTCCTTGTGTGGATTTGTTTCCTATTCTTCGTGTGGATTAGAGGCCTATTCTTCGTGCGAATTAGAGTCCTATTCATTGTTTAGATTAGAATCCTATTCCTTATCTGGATTAGAGACTTATTCCTTAAGTGGATTAGAGGCTTATTCCACGTATGGATTAAATGGCTATTCTTGTGGATTAGAGGCCTATTCTTTGGTTGGAATATAGTCCTATTTGTGCGCTTCATTCGTGAATTCGAAGCTCTATTCTTGGTCTGGATTTGATTCCTATTCCTTGTTTGGATTGGAGACTTATTCGTGTGGTGGATTATAGGCACATTTCTTGTTTAGCTCAGAGGCTTATTTCTTGTATGTATTAGAAGCCTATTAGTTGTGTAGATTAGAGACTTTCTCCTTGTGTGCATTAGAGCCTATTCCTTGTGTGGATTATAGGGATATTCCTTGTTTGGAATAGAAGCTTCTTCAATCTGTGGATTAGAAGCCTTTTTTTACTGTGGATTAAAGTCATATTCATTGTTTAGATTGAAGGCTAATTCCGTGTGAGTATTCAAAGCCTATTGTGTAGATTTGAGGGCTGTTCCTTGTGTGGATTACAGGCTTATTCCATGTGTGGACTAGAGGCTTATTCCTTGCCTGGATTAGCAGCCTATTCCTTATGTGGATCAGAGGCCTATTCCGTGTGTGGATTAGAGTCCTATTCTTTGTGGAGATTATAAGCCTACCCTTGTCTGCCTTAGAGGCATATTCCGTGTGTCGTTTCTAGACCTAGACCTACATTGGTATAAAACGCCTTTGAAGAATTGTATAGGAGCCACAGAGGTTTCAAAATGCATTGGGCGCATGAATGCAATTATGTCTACTTGAATCAGTCATCATTAGATCTGAAAGAAAATTTGAATACCTTTAATTTCAGAAAAATCCGAAATTTAAATAGCATGAAATCTAGCGCATACAAACAAATATCGATTCTAAATCGGAAATCAACGTTGAAAAACTAATTAGAATCAGTTAAAAATGCCATGCAACAGAAAATGAGAAAAATAAAGTTCCATCTTGTCAAACCTATGCCGAACTTTTATAAGATTTTGGCCTAATCTTCATGTAAACAAATTTAGTTCCTTTGTCACCTGTTTCTTTCATGCCGAAGCCATGGCATTAATTTCGCTAGCCTCCTTTTAATCTCGAAGTATCTTCTTTCTTGAGCTAAAACGAACATGCGTGTACACATATTATTTCAAATGCAAATATAAAAGCTGATTATGTACAAAACAGAGCGATCGTTTTGTCTTCAAAGTAAAATTGCCTTTTGATATCGGAGGTCATATAAAGAATTCTCCTTTCTCCAGAAGAGTTGGGAAATATCGGCCGCCATTTTTAAAAATAGATCTCGTATATAAATAAATAATATTGAATCTGCCGTGATAAACCAAGATGATGCTCAAACATCAATTATAGTGAGGGACTTTACAATTTAGACGTCCTAATTATAAAGATGCTTGAGGAGTTTCAAATAAAACAAGTTTAAACATTCTTTACTTCGCCTTATGTTCAAAATATATGAATATATTCGCGGGTTATGTATACACGTGTACATGAATATATGGAGATGGTGAACAGGAGGCACCACAGCCGGATGAGAGTTGTCACATTCTTAACTTTGAATAAATGATCATCCTCAGAATGCAAGTACCAGTCAATTCACCCTGAAGACTCAGGAAGAATCAAGCAGAGACTAGACTGGACTACACTGGACCTTGACTTGACATCTAGACAAGCCATATCTGAACTTTGCGGCTAACTCGGCGCAGGCCGAAACTTAGCAGGGGACTGGTTAGACCTGTGTGAGTGGCGAACGCTGGTAGGTGGACCAAAAACTGATAGGGCTAGGAGATAGGTAGGCAGGTACGGCATACCGTCATGTCAGCGGAATGAGCAAGAGCAATAACTTGATTTTAACCACACTTTTGTATCTCTCTATTCCACTATTTTTTTCGTTTTCTCTCTTTAATCTTTCCGATGAAGAAAGCGGAGAAGAAGAAGGAATAAATCGACATGGAAACATCGAAAAGGCTTCCTTTGCGCACCTTTCAAGGTGTGCAAAAATCTGACAGGACAACGATATTCAGAATAATCTACGGTTAGCTTCGAGTCGTCCTGATTAGATTATTGGACTACGCCACAAGATACGTCGCAGTTTGCCAAACAGAGGACCACGTTGATAAACTTCTGAGTAAGAAAGCAATGACGTCCCTACCGACAATAGGATTAGAGGCAAAAGTCCCTCCCCACATTGAGGCTTAAAAGGCAATATACTGCCGCCAGTTCCATCCATGGATCGGCTAACATTCAGCCGCCGAAATCAAAGAGTTACATACATAGAGTTACATAGATACACAGATCGAACGGGCCTTACGGCCCAGAATAAGGTGATCTGGCCTTAAATCTACTGCCACTTACCCATAGAATAGTAGAAGTAAAGGATAGAAAAGTTTCAGGCTCTCCCCACCCTCCACTCCCTCCGGCAAAAGCCGTACATGAAATAATTTTGGAAAAGTACCTTGCAGGTGTAAGAAGACAGTACCTGAAGGTAAGTTGCATTAAATAGTAATTAAAAAGGATAAATATGAAAACCACTTACATGCACCTGAAAAAGAGTTATATTTTATGTAATATTATTTTATTTTGTATCTTATGCTAAACAATTCCAATATTTGCTAAGTGTTTATCTAATCTTATTTTAAATGAGTGTATAGTTCTGCTGCCCACTACCTCGTTTGGCAAATTATTCCAATCGTTAATAATCGAGTAAGTGAAGAAGCTTTTTATTACATCCATAGTGGCTCTTTTACCTCTAAAGCTTTGAATCATGTCCCCGAGTAGGACACTCCCCTGTCAGTGTGAACAAGTTATTTTCATTGACGTTGTTAAATCCTTTAAGTATTTTGAAGCAATCTCGAAGCTACCCCCTTAGTCTTCGTTTTCTGACGGAAAATAGATTGAGTTTTTTTAATCTCTCGTGGTAAGGTTTTTTACGTACTGATGGGGTAAGTTTTGTCACTCTGTTGTACAGCTTCTAATTTATCTATGTCTTTTATTAAGTTAGAGGCCGAGAACTGCACAGCGTATTCGAGATGGGGCCTGACAATACTTTTATATAGTGGCATAATTATCTCCTCGCTTTTCTAAGTAAAGTTTTTTTTTATAATTCCTAGTGCTGTGTCAGCTTTGTTGCAGCAACTGCGCATTGGTTTGATGTTTTGAAGTTTTCTGTAATTATTACTCCTAAATCTTTAACCTGCGGGCCTGTGTTTATTAAGCCGCCCTGCATTGTATAGTTGTATTTTTTGTTTTTTGTTCTGCACTGAAGGATTTGGCATTTATCGATATTACATGGCATTTGCCATTTTTCTGACTATTCGGTAATTTTATTTATATCAGCTTGCAGGCTAGCCCTGTCCTCTTCGCATAATATTGAGTTACCTATTTTCGTGTCATCTGCAAATTTAGATATGATATTATTTATTCCAACGTCTATTTCATTGATGTATATAGTAAATGAAATAGGCCCCAGGACTGATCCCTGACGAACAGCGCTGGTAACAGATACCCAGTCAGATTCCACGCCATTTATTATCACGCTCTGCTTCCTGTTTTTTAACCAGTTACTAATCCACCCGTATATATTACCGAAAATTCCTAGCGTATGCACTTTGTTCATGAGTTTCTGGTGGGGAATTTTGTCAAATGGCATTTTGAAATCCAGGTAAATTATATATAATGATTTAGTATCGTTATATAGGTTGAAAAGGTTATGGTAAAAGTCAATTAAGTTTGTTAAGCACGATCTCTTAGACCTAAAACCATGCTGGCTATCTCGTATAAGGTTAGAGCTTTCCAGGAACTCTACTAGTTTGTCTCTAATGATCGTTTCGAGAATCTTTCCAACTATTGTGGTTAAGTTAATCGGTCTGTAATTACCGGCCTGGTTTTTACATACCTTCTTAAAGATAGGTGTGACGTTAGCTTCCTTTCAATCATCAGGGATGACCCCATGCTCGAGAGATTTGTTAAAAATGAGAGCAAGCGACTCTGCTACCTCATTATGGGCATGTTTTAAGATTTTCGGGTCAAATTTATCTGGGCTAAGAGTCATGTACGAGTTCATTTTCTTTAATTTATCAATTACTAGTTGCGAATTTACTTCCAGGCTCCTTAGTGATGGGTGTCTGACCTGTATATCCTCGTTTTTATCGTTATTAGTATATCCTAAGGTGAAGACTGAACTAAAAAACTCGTTTAAGATATTAGCCATACCCATATCATCTGAAATAATTTCACCCAACTGGTTTTTCAAGGGGCCAATCCCGCTTCTCATTTGCCTATTTCTATTGATATAAGTATAGAAGTGTTTGGGATTAGTGGCGCTTGCTTTCGCTATCTCGATTTCGTATTAACGTTTCGTTGATCTTAAGAGTGATTTAACCTTTCTTCTGCTAGTTTTATATTGTTGGTTACCTTGATAGCTTCTATTGTGTTTTAATAATGTGTGGAGACGATTTCTATTTTAAATTGCTCGTTTGATGTCATTATTAAACGACGGCGGCTTGCCTCTATTCGTGTTACCATTCCTTGTCTTAAGAAGAGCATGTTTATCCTGGGTTTTAAAAAATAGTTCATTAAATTTATTCCAAAGTTGATTTACATCTTCTATTTCTATCAGCTCTTCGTGAATATTTACCAGGGCTTCTCTGAGGCCCTCTAAGTTAGCTTTACTGTAGTTTGGTACTTTTGAATAGTTATTGGTAGTTGAACACCTGGCATTTAGATCAAAGCGGAATAGTTTATGGTCACATGTACCTATATGTTCCGCTACGGCCAGAGTTGATATTAAATTTTCCTGGGATGCAATAACTAGGTCTAGTATATTATTTCCTCTGGTTGGCTCCCTTACGTATTGGTGTTAATATTATTATCGATGAAATTGTTCATTATTTTTGCTTGTTGGCTAGTCCCTATATTCAAGTCCCAGCAGATATTAGGTAAATTAAAATCTCCCAGTAATAGCGTTTGTTCCTCGTTTAATGTTTCTTGTAAGATTCTATATAATTCCACCTCCTCATTAACGGTAGTATTTGGGCGAAGGTAAACAGTGCTTATATTTATTTTAAAATCTCGTAAAAGTAATTTAACACAGATCGGCTCCACTTCATTATTTGTAAGTTCTACCTCAGTTACTTTTAATTCTTAATTGAACAAAGGCAGGATTGGGCAAACGTTAAGGAGTAGTTAAATTTAAAAACAGAACTACCGACGAAGAGTACACCCACGTATTTAAAGTCATTTTTAGAGAAACAAACATGGCACGGAAGGCAAAGCAAAACGGACCTTTGATTTAAAAATACCCCAAGACAAAATAAAAAGTGATGAGTTTATTAACGTGCTAAGATGCTTCAACTGTCTTTCACTTGATAAGCACACCTCAAGAGACTGCCAGAACAAAGATGAAAAGCGATGTTTGGAATGCAGCTCTCATTTGCACACCTGGATGGAATGCAGAAGTCAAGAGAAGAAATGCATAAAGTTTAGCGGAAGCCATCGTACTATGGCGATGGCATGTCCGATAAAGAAGGAGATCATTAAGAAGAAAAGGTGAGAGAAGGTTAGGTTAGAGGAAGATAAGAAAAATCAAAGCTCGCTAAAGTTGATAACGGTACTTCAGAACAACTACTAGCAATATAATAGAATTCAAGCAGGAAAACTCATTAAACATACTAGCATGTATATTACACACTCACGTTTTGAATGTAGCAAACCGAGGATCTTTCTTAAAGGAATTAAACAACATGCTGAGTAACAATGGTCTAGAACCAATGCGGTTCCCGGAGATGACGCACTCAGCAGAAGTCCTGAACATAAAATAGAGTACGCCGGCTTCAGAAATCACTACACCTCAGCTGAAACCGAGGCCCCAATTCAGAACACAAATCCAAACCGGAAGCTCAAAGGGATCCTAGGGTTAAGCAAAAGAGGTCGCACGATGTAATAGAAAGAATGGAAGTAGAAACTCCATTAACCAGTATCAACTGCGTAAGAATCCTCCAAGAGTTGAAAACATAGAAAGAGGGGAAATAGGTTATGAAGTCACATGTCACCAAGCTCAAAGGAGAAAGGGAATTTAGGCTAAGATTTTACACTCCGGAAGATAGGCCTTTACCCTGAGGAAGCCCCAAAGAAATAATACAAGTAATCAAGAGGGGACTTTACAAGTATGAGTTCAAAGGACTTTACATAGATGGTGAAGAAAGTAAAACCATCATGAACTGAAGTATTAAAATCCCCAAGGAACTGTGCTTCGCCTTCAAGAAAGAGGAGTTTAAAAAGAAAAGAAGTGGCAGAACCAAGGCTCCGTGTGACTGGGAAATAGAAAAGACGGAGAAGAAATCTTCTTTAGATAAATAAGCGCGTACAACATTTATAAAATGAAAAAAATGAAAATAGTCAGCCATAAAAGAGGAGGATGGGATACAAAGAGGCATCCATTGTGTAATACATACTTAAAATTAGATTTTGAGGTTAGCATTTTGAATGAAATCAAAATTGACCAGGAAATTAGCCCTATGGAAATACACAGTTATACAGGCATTGTCCAAAAACACTACAGGTATTAATATCGATGGAGTAGTAATGGCGATAAGAAACAACGTAAGAGTTTCCAGATTAAAGGAAATGATGAAGCTTACTTTGTGGTCAGGATCGAAACTTCAACGGAGAATATTATCTTAATGACGAAGTACCTGCCTCTCAAGGAGAGATTTCGTGCTAATCCATAACTTGATGTAAATCTTTGGCCAGAATGCCAAGTATTATTCATGGGTGATCTGAACAAGAAAAGAACTACTCGGATCTGGTGCTTAGGGACGTCAAAAAGGCGTTCGATAAAGTCCGGAGGACAAGACTGAAATATAAATAAAAAGGTTGGGACTCCCATCAGTTCTGACCAAGTGTTTGTGCGATTATATTACGGACCGTACAGAATATATTTCCGTGGGGGACCATAGGGGACAAAACTTTGAAATCCACCATGGAGTACCTCAAGGGTGATGCTTAAGTTTTAAATGTATAGCATATAAATGAGTGACGTACCAGACCCAGTCTTCGAATCTCCAAGATATATTCAGTTCGCAGATAACATAACGATTATTACCAATAGTTAGTACAGATACGCTCCGACAATGGCAAGGAAGACGGCGGCCAAAATTGCAAGTATTAACAACTTCGTAAATAAATCTGCACGAACATTGAAGAGTTTATGATTATCTCCATTGGGAGACTAAAAACATCAAGAGTGATTATAGATGACGAAAGATACACTATCAAAAAGTGGACGAAGTCCTCGGACTTAGGATTACCACGAAAGGATATAAGAAACATCTAACAAACAGACTAAACCTTGCCATAGCCAACAGAGTGAAGATGTAACAACTCAAAGAGTTGAGCACAACACACAATAAGATCAAGAATTACAACGCTCTATGCCGATCGACTCTCCTATATCTGACTATTCCACTAAACTAGCTTCATAAGACCAACGCAATCAAACAACAAAGAGTACAGAATAGCGGAGTCTTTTTGATAACTAACACAAAAGGGAGAGATAAGGAGAGATCACCGGAGACAAAGAGATCTTTACCAAGAAATAGATCTGGACCCGGTGAATCTCACACTACACAAAAGGGCAACAAAGATATGGGGGAAATTGGATGTATTACTCGGCGAAGAGGAGAAGAGGAAATTGGATATTACCATAAACTATCGGGAGAGCAATAAGGGTAATTTTACAAGTGGGGGAGCAACAACTAGAGTAAACCCCGCACCAATCTTCACCTAAGGAAGAGATTCCAGGATAATTACAACAAGAAAAGGAAACAAACAAAAACTGCCCAGTAATAAAATAAAACGCAGGATAAACACCAAAGGATAATAGAGACGTGAGAGCCTTTAAGAAGCGAATCAATAAGAACAGCATAAAAAGGGAAGAAGAAGCACCCAGGAGATACCTGGTTACCCAGCAATAAACATTAACTATCAACTCATTCCTTTTCACCACTTTACCTAAACGCCCAAAATCCGCTCTACTCTTACTATAAACTTTTATATTGCAACTCTTTCAAGAGGTAAGACGCGGAGAACCCCACTGGCCTATGGCCATCTCTTACCCTAAAAAGAAAGAGATCCTGAAAAAGAAGAATTGAGAAGACAGAGAAAGAGCAAATAGGCAAAGAAACATATCATACGCTGCAACAAAAAAAAACAACCACTTTTTAACTGGGAATGGAAACACAAGTGAATATTGACGGAAAATTAAATGTAAAAAATACTTTTATACACTGGCACATAATGAACTTATCGAACCAAGAAAGCTGTGTTACGTCACTCAATGAGATGCTAAAAGAAAATGGACTCGAGCCAATGAAGTTCTCCAAAGAAGTTGACTCTTGGGTGATCTTCAATATACACATAAGAGAGAACAAACACCACAAAAGAACTAAGCAAACAGACCAAAGAAAAGGGTGCAAAGACCGTTAACACAATTAATGCTTAGAGAGTGCCTGAAGCGAAAAGCACGTATACAGCAACTAATTTATATTTTTGGCAATATATATTGCATTAAATATAAAATCAATAGCATTATAATAATCCTCATAAAACCTAGTTATTAGGAAGTTATGATTCCCCCAAAGATAAGCCACCTTAAAAGAGGAAAATATGGCTATTATTTTTTATGTTTCATGTGAATCTTTACTCGGTCATTTTAGAGATGGCTTATCTTTAATTGACTTCGAGTTCCGAGGGCTTGAAGAACAAGCTTAGATAGCTGTGTCATTGTCAGTTTAACCGTATAATTATAATTACGACATTGTAAAAATCTTTTTCGACTTCCATAGCCAAGCTAGAATTCTCCATTCTCTTCGATAGCAGAGGAGACGAATACAAAGGCGGGTTGACACGTAAACTGTTGGTGCCATTAAAACGGTGCCTTATGAATTGCACTCTCGTGTAAATACGAGAGGTGTGACCAAAGCGCTTGATAAAAAGCTTAGTTAGCTGTAATATTACCAGTTTGAGAAGCCATCAAAGCCAAAATGTCGAGAGGAGAACCTGGAAATGAAATTCCCTACTTCTTCAAGGAAAATATAGCACCAATCAACCATCTCAGTTAAAGAGTATCGAAGTATTCTTAAATTGGATTTGCACTAGCAACCCCACCACAGTAATTGAGGCCTTAATACAAAAAGGTGAATACCAGGAAGTTGTTTTGTATTGCATGGACTTTGAGGACCTAAATACTTTGACTGTATCACTGTAGATAGAGGGAAAGGTGAATGTAATGATATGGGAGTAATTTTGTTTGGTTTTAGGCAGTGTGAAGGGAAAATTCAGAATAAGTCTGTCAGATTGAAAATACAACAAATTATGAAGGTTGAACTTAAGCGGGTATGGCGTGTGTGGGTAAGAACTTTGCCTTGTAAAACCTGCCTTATAAAGCAATATATAAGGTATGCGTGTTATATGCTGGCTGTTGAGCAAGTGTATAGCAGATTATAACGAAGCAATGGGTAGTAACTGTTAAATGGCGTGAAAATGTTCAGTTAAAGGTGAGTTTTGGATTAAAAAGTGACACAAGTTTTTTCTATATACGCGGGGGTATCATATAATATTATTTAATGTCATATAATATACTTAAATTGAGTAAACGTTTCACAACGTTCGCCTGGCAGTTTTCGCGCATGCGTGAATAACCGTTAGTTATGAGTGAAGATTATGTTGCCGCAGGAACAGATCGAGCGTCTTAAAGATACAGTTATTTAAATAAAATAATTTCAATAAGGAGGTGATCCTCAATTATTTAAATTTAAATTCCGAGTCGATTAAATCAGTATGATGTATGATTGGTATAAATGTGTTAATATTGGCGACACCAATCTATATTTAACAAATATTATGCATCCATTATATTTGAAATTTGATGAATTCATACAATGAGAATTATTTAAACAAAGGTGATCCATACTTCAATGACTGTTTGGTTGTTAGATTGGTTGCATAAAGTCCTACTGCAGCTAATGCTCCATCCACATAGCATCGACATTAAGCAATTTCAACAGACCTTGTTTTTAGTCGCGTGCACGTAACAGAAAACACTTATAGAGAGTTGATTCTGGATAGAGAAGTTTCCCCGTAAGAAATTTCAAGAGATCCAGCGAAGCGATAATGTCTTGAATGATTGTAATTTCTTGATTTTTCAGCTCAAAATGTTGTAAATGAGAGATTTCGATACGGATGAGTTTGAGTTTATAAATCTCTCAGCTATGGCTAAAAAGCTGTTCTATCTATAGTCATGCCCAAAATTTTGAGACTACAATATCTTTTCATATAAGAAAATTAATAGAACTCATCAAACGTTATATTTTGTTTCAATATTTATGTAATAATTTGAAGATGAAATATACAAAATTTAGAGTCCAAACCAATCAGAATTAATAAATACAGTCAATTGATGCGCGCAGTCAATGTTTACAATGATGTCTCTCAGGACTGCGTCAGTTCGTTTCGGAAGCTGGAGACCAAATATTGCTCTATTTCTGTTCAAAAGTCCTCATAACTTATCACAATCGGTTGGCTTCTGTTTATGAACCGCCATTTCGATTGTTGCCCCCAAATTCTCTCTTGTGTTCAACTCTGGAGAATTCCTTGGCCAAGATCCCAAAAGGTAGATGTTATTTTCAGCTAAGAACTTTTTTATTGCTTTTGCTTTATGAAAGCATTCGCTATCATGCTGAAAAAATACAGTTATCATCCCCAAAGTGGTCCTGAACTGTTGGCAAAATATGCTGATGAAGCACGTTTTGCCCCCACTCTGAGGTCGTAGAGAGTTCTTGAGAAAATTGTAAGTACTCCAGTTGCCCTAGATGAGAAGCAGCCATGGAACTGAACTGTATCCGGATGCCTCAAAGTGGGCACGACGCAGAACTCGTGAAAGGGCTCCCCTTTTTCCTTCCTAACGAAGGTTCTTCCAAAAGCTGCATAGAGCTGAAAGAAGTTCATTAAAGAATATTCCTTTGCCCCACTCTTCAACAGTCCATTCTTTATTTTTCCTGCCAAAGTGAAGCCTATCCGTACGGTTCTTCGCAGAATTCCTTGACTTGTGACCTTTGTTACAAAAGCGTCAGAGTGACTGTGCGGGTTCAAGCGTTCTCATCCGCCTCTTTCCAATCGTGAACGAGCTTGATACTGGAGGTAAAAAGATCATAGAACTGGGACCTTACCAGGAGGCGATCTTGCCGTTTATTTAAAGCTCTTGGGCAACCAGACACTTCTACAAAAGAGTGGATCCATTCTTTTTAAGGGATTAATGATCCCATAGATGGTGTTCCTTAATTCAATACTCTTAATAACTCTCTCTGCATTTCTTGCCCATTCGGGGGTGCAAAGCAACAATGGTCGACCGCTTTTCTTTGGAAAGAACATTTTTGGAATTGACCAAAAAAGAAAAACATTTATTTTTACAAAAAAATATCACGAAAAAGATTATAATTTCACAGGATCATTCATCCAACCCCATATTTATCATCATTTTACCCTTTTGATCGAATGGCAAATCTCAAGAGATTGAAACTCACCTTTGACGGATACAGGACGAGGGCGCTATTTTGGAATCTGCGAGGAAATGCAGTTGTTCTTATTCTCTTTAAATTCAAACTTTTTAATGAATCTGAAAAAATTTAAAGATCAGAATAATTAATCCTACCACGTAAATTTAAAAAACCATGAAAAATAAAACTATATATTATCTCAAAACTTTTGGCCATAACTGTAGGTATTTTAATACGAAAAGAGTCTTTGAATAAAGCATTCTAAAATAATCTTTAATTGATTTATAAAAATTATTGATGGTATTTAAATACTTATTGAGTCAACAGTCATGTGTGAATTTATTGAAATCTCTATCTTGACAGTATTATTATTATCAAAATACTGTTTGTAAATCAAGACATATAATTAAATCTTCTTCAGCAGATACATCTCTGCCAATGCGTTCATCTGCACCCCTAAACTTCTTCAATTATAAAGGAGGATTAAGGCCTTCAACAAGTCTTTCTTAATAAAGGTCTCTTCCTCTTTGTACTTTACGCAAACAGTCAATAAATTTCCATCTACTTGGATGCTGCATTTCAAGTTCCGATTGCAATCTCCTGTTTGCTGCTTCTGCATGATTGTCTTTCTTGTCTTCTTCGTTCACTACTCAAAGATATAGATGCCACATTGCATGAGAAAAACGAGACTCTCTCCAGTTGTTTGTTTTTCTGTCCACTCTTCCTACACAATTGTCTTCAAACAAAACGAGAAGTTCTTGTAGATCATCAGGTAATTCGTGACTTAACTGCAATATTGCTTAATTTATGTGTTCTATTGGAATAAAAGCTAAAGTACAGATCATTTTGCATTTGAAGTTAAACTAAGTAACATTTCTGCATTTAAGAGAAGTTCCTAAAGCATAAACATGCTTTTTCATATTTTAATACAAAAGGAACAAAAAACAGTCTCTGATATCTGCTGAAGGGATATGCACTTTTAAGCCATTCAAATTTTCCAATTCATACACGCAGTTGATAATTGCTGGGCTAAATCTAAGTTCAATTTTTAAAATCATGTCGAAAATTTTTTTATAGAGCTAAAATGGAAAATTAGAAGACTAGGACTACCCACAACTTTTGTAAAATGCCTCTGTGACTATATTAACAACAGAACAGCCTACAGTATATTTCAATCGAGGGCTTTAACGAACCAGATTTTGAGCTTCATCAAGGGGTCCCACAAGGGGGCTGTTCAAGCCTTACACTCTATAGCATATTAACAAGTGATTTACCTGGCCCGGTCAACGAGTCAACAAGATATATTCAATAGGCAGACCACGTGACAATAGTAACGAATAGCATGCGCCCACAATGGCGAGGATTATGGCTGCTGAGATTTTCAATATAAACAACTACGAACGGAGGTCGAAGATCCGAACAAACTCCGACAAGTTCATGATCAAGCAAATAGAGAGACGGAAGACCAGCAGAGTAGAGGTTAAAGACAAAATATATCGCTATGGGAGCGAAGGAATTGTGCTAGGGCAAATAATTACCTGAACTGATTTCAACAAATATGTAAAGCACAGAGTTGGGGGAGCGAAGGCGAGTCTAACCAAACAGTTCGTATTAAGAGCCCTAAAATCATTAAATAAGAGAAGAATATACATATAATGCTATTTGTAGGGCCACACTACTTTATCCAGCTATCCCATTGAACGGACTACATAAGACGAACACATGCAAATTGCAGAGGGTCCAAAACTCATCAGTGTACCTCATTACAAATACAAGGAGAAGAGAGCGCAAAAGACTAGGCGATTTGCACCGCCAGATTGATCGCCCGACCGTGAATGTGTTCTTGCACAAAAGAGCGTGAAAAATCTGGCACAAATTATATGGACAACTTAGTGACGAGGAGAATAGAAACAGAGATATCCCGCAAAACTAAAGAATAAACAACAAAGGAAATTTCAGGAGCGAAAAACCAGTCTCGAGAGAGGGGTCGCCCCCAATATATACAAATAGGTAAGTTGCTAACAAATGCACGTACTCAAAAAAAACCTGCAAACAACCGAAAAGAGAAAAGAGAGAAGAAGAAGAATAGAGGCACGAGAGCCGTAACTAATAAAGAAAGAAACTTAAAATTACAGGTAGGATCGATTGAAATAGAGAGATGGCTGATCACCCAGCAACTGTCAACATCTAACAACTCATTCCACTCCACCACTTTTACCTAAACACACCCTGTCCACTCTTCTTTATCTATATACCTTAATTTCTACCTTTTTCAAGACGTAAGTCGTTTTGAACATGAATTTTTCTTTACAGGAATCCTCTCTTTCACACCTATAAAATTTTGTTTCTTAATCCGCACATATCTTCAAAACATAGATAAAACCATCACTTTTAAATTTAGGACTTCCACGTTTGTGATATTATATTCGCTGCCATACTTAGGGTGAAAAAAAGTTTACCCAATGAAATGGTTGAATTTTAATAGAGTTAAATAAATTAATCACTTGAAATTATTAAAGTCAAAGTCCTAAAATCTGAATTGTATACGAGTTCCGGATATCTAAGAAAAAGAATTTTGGGGGCGCCCGGTGCCTGCCGAGGCCTTCCTCAGAAGCTCGAAGCTGTTCGGTCAGACCAGTAAGGGCTAAGCAACAACATCATAGCTCTAATGATAGTCATTTAAAGTCAAAATGACTTAGAAGATTCCTCACCGGATGACTAAGAACTCATTCAGGTCATTTGGGAAAGTACTTTGGGAACAATTTCAAAATAAACTTGAAAATGTCGCTATTTTGAAGTCAAATGATACCGTGTTATCTTTTTATTAAAGCCTTTTGAGTGTTAATAACTGTAAGAGGTCGATGTGTATCGATTGGAAGCCTCATTTAAGTAAGAGAAAAATAATGGAACAGATTTTGTTATCATTTAGAATAGAATTGCGCTGAAATCCTTTGTTATCGATAGGAACTTTGAAAATAGACTTTTCAAAGCGCTATTTCTGTTTATAAAAATGTGCAGTATTAAAGAAGTGCTTTCCTGATCTATTTAACAAAATCAACTTTTGAAATAAAGCATTGGTCAATGAAGTTGACTTTGAAAATATTAAGGTATTTTGCTTTCAAATATAAATAACTAGTGTAACCCTTCCATTAAAAAAATAAAGCACTATTTGATAATAATTTGAATTTTTACACTAAAATACATGGATTATTTGAATTCCCGAAATTTACTTTTATATAAAACATTTTAAATAAAAAAAACAAAGTGAAATTGTAAATTGTTATATTCTATTGGTTGAAATAATTTTTCATTATTTTTTGCATGCCCTATTAAATAGGAGGTAAATTCATTTGGGGCCCAAGTTTTAAAAAAAAGGAATTAATTTTTTCCTATTGTCTTAATTAAAACACTTAATTAAAGCACTTTTAGCATAAAAATAAAGTGCTGAAATTATACAAGTATTTTTGGCTTTCAAATTCTTTTGTTAATTATTTCACATTGAAATTAATGAGTCGTGTTTTAGCCACGTTGTATATAGGAATTACCTGTTTTAATGGCACGTTGTTTATAGCATTCAAACCTTCGATAGCTTTGCTTTAGTTTTTTGCATGATTATTGGGGAATATTAGTAAAATTAATATAAGCTTGTATAAAAAATAATGGTTTCGGCCATATTGGTAATCTTGAAAGATCATAGGAGCCGTGGCGTACAATTTCGGCTTTCGAGAATCTTTCCTAATATATTTCGCAATCATTAATGATCTGTCAGTGCTATCATTTTTTATCCAAATTGACAGAACAACGCGGCTGAAAATTATTTAAATCTCTGTTAAATTTACATTAATCAAATTAAATTTTTTAGAAATGTCACTAGACGTGGATTAATCAGTGACGTCCTTTGATGCGTTATTTCTATTTTGCAGCGACAAAAAAGATTCAGTCCGCAGTTTGGAAGCTTCTGTGGACTCATTATTCCTTGGAGTCTTTGACTCATAAGCCGTTGGCTATTATGGACTCATTAACCGTGGGCTTCTGTGGACTCAATTAGCCCTTGGCTTCTTTGAATTCATTAGCCCTTTGCACCTGTAGACTCATTAGCACTTGACGTCTGTGGACTTATTAGCTCTTGGCTTCTCGAAAGCAGAGCTTCTTGCATTTTCTCTTTTCGTTCTCACCGTTTTATTTATTTATCCTTCGTTGTCATTTATTACATTGCGACATTGACTGTACGTCAAGGTGCTTAAATGAAATCTTGTGTCTTATTATTATTATTATTACTAATGAAAATTAAATAAATATTTACTATTACTATTCAAAGCCGATATCTTTAAAAGGTCGGTTTCTAGTCGATAAAATGATTATACTTTTATTACTGTTTTCAGATCAATAAATAATAAGGCAAATCTGATATCAATATCAAGTCAATATCAGATCAATATTAGATCAATATTTGGGCAAAACTAGGTCAATGTCAGATCAATATCAAATCAATAGCGGGGCAATATCAATCCAAAATCAGAGCAGGATGGTCTCAAGCACCGTAATGTCCGAAATCTGCTAATGCTCACGAGAGGACGGGGTTCCTGCGTTGATGGCTGCAATGAGTAAGCTGTAGTCCTCATTAATAAAAAATTAATTGGATAAAATGTTTTTTATTTAACTAAATATTTTGACTATTTCTATATTAGCTTAGAAATGAAAAAATAAGCCTAATTCTAAAGTTAATTAACCTTTTAAGACCTTTTGCGAGCATTTTTTAAGGAAAGCCTAAAAGTATTTGATCTGCAAAACTTGAATTCATTCAGAAGGCCACACTTAATGGCCAGGAAGGTCACATTCAGTCTAAAGGCTGCAGGCTCCCCCGACCCCTGCGATAAACATCAACTGCGTATCTTTCCCTCGGCCGCAGCGACGCAGGGAGACGTCGTGCCCCAACGCACGTCTCGTCCTCCGAGGCCTAACGATTGCATCGGGCGGCGCTCGGTTGCCAGTGGCAAGGGATAAAACGGTGGGAGAGGGAAGCATTGATGCGCACCGACCTTAAGTTTCTAGGAAAGGTATTACAATTAAATAAATTGCCATTCATGGTTTGAATGATCTATTTTAAAAAAAAGAAGAAGAGGGAAGGGGATACTGACCCTCTACTAGACCCATTGGGGGGGGGGGGAACTTCGTATGATTTTGGAGGAATTGAAGGAAGTGATAAACTTGTGGATGAGACTGATTAGGTTGCTAAGGACCCGGTTGCTAAGGAGCAGCCTTCAGGGACCTGGCTCTTTGGGAGATGGTTGTAAGTGTACTGGTTGTTAGAAGCGGAGGTGCTAGAAACTTAGTTGACATCTCCCTCAACCTCCCTGGCTACTATATCTGCAGTTGCGTGCCCTCCAGCCCTGCAAAGAGAGATCCTTATAGAGCAGAGTGTAGTTGGAGGAAGTAAAAATGTGTGGAAAATTTGTATATATGAACTTTTCCAGCTGCGTCTTTGGGGCCTCAAGCATGCAAGTTCGAGCGTTGGGGCTTGCAGGGCAAGAAATCTCCCTTGCTAGCGGCAGCATGGTTCTCATCCCCACAAATCCCAACTCCACCTCCTAATTCTTGATCTCATACATTCATACCCTCCATTGCATCTTGCCTCTTCCTCACTTAGGAGCAGCGCCATACACTTCCCCGCGACCCGACACTTTATTTCCCTTCATGTTCGTCTCACACAGCGCAAGCATCTTTATTCCTCTTCATGTTCGTCTCACAGAGCGCAAGCACCAGCAGACTCCGTATACACTCATTCCCTACCTCTTTCCTCCATAGATTTTCCCATGGACCTATGCAATGGGAAATAACAATAGCGGGAATTTAACAAAGTCCTTTAATTTTAGTATTGTCTTCTTTCCCATCCAATCTGAGGCTAAAGTTAATAATACAAACGATTTAGTTAATTAACTCGTTTCGTTTTCTCCAATGCAAGTTAAGAATAAAAACTATCGCCCCTTTTTTACTCCTATTTTTCAATTAAACTATCTTTGAGAGCTGCCATTAGCTTATACATTATTATAACCATTTATTTGAAAGCTGCCAATTATTTTCTGTCATTTGTAAAATATATTTTCAATTTCTCTAAATCCCAACACCTTTTTAACTGATCTAAGGAAGAATTTGGAAATAATTAAAATAACTTAAAAGCGATTTCCCTTTGAGATTCTCTATACAGAAGTACCTAAAATTATGACTTCAAAAAGAATGTAATTTTATAGTGATTTAACTTCCAATTAAAACATATCCCTCCCCCCTCCTGTAATTTAAAGGATCATCAATAAAATCGTTCTCTAAGGATGCTTCCTATGATAAATTGATACTAAATCCTGCTATTTCGTGCTATCAAATGACGATTAAAATAATTCTGGAAAAATCAAGAATAAAATACCATTCGATTTCTGTAAAAAGACAACTCTCATTCCACACAAATGGAAAAATTGTCTGGTTAAGAACCAGCTCGTTAAATGTACATCTAAAGAACCAGGCATCAAAACGCCATGTCCCACTCAGCCAGGTCCCTAAAACCAAGGCCTTAACAATCAGGTATTTACTAACCAGTGCTCTTCCAATCAGTTCCCTAACAACCAGATCCCCAAACAACCAGATACAAAAATAACCAGGTCCCCAAACAGTCAGATACCCAAACAACAAGATACTTAAACAACCAGAGACATAAACAACCATGTCGCTAAAAAACAAGTCTTTAAAAATCAGCTCTCTAATAATCAATACCATAACAACCAGGTCCCGAAAACAACCCTGTCCCTCACAGCTAGATCCATAACATCCAAGTCCTTATGAATCAGGTCTTTAAGAACCAAATCTCTAACAATCAGTTTTATAACAACCAGGTTCCCAAACAGCCAAATCCTTAACAACCAGATCCATAAAACCCGAGTCCCTAACCAAACAGGTACCTAACAACCAGTACATACAATAAGTAATGAATAGGGTTGTCTAGGACCCCGTCCAGTCAAGTCAGAAAATTCTCTTTACTCTGGAACTCGAATATGTGTGTGAAAGAAAGAAAGGGAATGTGCGAAAAAAAGATGATGTGGCCAAACTCCACTGCAATCGGAAGCGGTGGTTCCTCTGGTTTGGTACTACCATCAAGGAACCACAAGGAGAACAGACCCAAGTCGCGTGCTCTCAATTATTCTGACTTATGACCTTAAAAACTTTTAATAAAACTCGGACTAACCTTGGGAGGACCTTGGTAATTATACCATCAGAAAGATAATGTAGAACAACATGAGGGTTTCAAATTTTGTTTGAATCGGCCGAATAGTTACGTTATTATTGCCATAAAACTCATTGAAAAGTAAAAGTGTTACCATCCGACCGACGACCTACGGACCGGCATAGTAACATAGATTGGTGTGCACGCGACTAAAAATCGGTTTTAACCGTTAAATTATTTTTAAATAAGGAAAAATGTAAGTTAGCAACTTGGTGAAAATTAAAAAATAGGTCATCGAGGCGTTCGAAATAGTACACTTCGGCATACGGAAGAAATTTAAGCAAAGAGAACTTGACGGTGGTAAATTCAGGTGGATATAAAAGGACAACTAGGCGCTTAAGTATTAAAGACTTAAAAGTCCAATCTTTTCATGGTTCCAAACAGACCTAGTTTCATAAAATAAATTAATCTACCATTAGTTGCGTCTTTCATCTCCTTGTACTGATTGACTTTCTCGTCTTTCTCTGCTTCACTTTGTTTCTCCTTTCGCAACATCATCGTTCTGCGGGGTCTGAGATCCTAATATTTCACCGGTCACTTTTCGCTGTCCTGTTGGATTTTTTCGGTCTTTGTAATGGAACGCTCATGGTTTGAAGAGTTGGCCCACCGTTGCTTTCTCACCACCTCCGCTGTTATTCCACCGAGTCTTCGATGATTACAGTAGGTTTAATAAGTTCTTTAGGGTGTATTTGTTGATTTTTGTGATTACATTCTTATTAGACTTAATTGTCGCCTCTGACCAAGGGTTTAAACGTAACAAGATTTCTTGTCGCAGTATTCGTCTTTCTTTAATTTAAATGTAGTACTTTTCTTTATATATTACTTTTCTTCTTGCGTCTGTCATTCCCCTCCAAAAATGGCATAAAATTTGGGTTTCACCAGTTACCTCTAACTCCTGGGTGGTCGTGGTTCTCAGTCGGTTAGATGGTAGTTGGGGTCCATGTTTCTCGTCGGCATTGCCAGCCGAGTCTTAAATTTGTTCAGGACTAAATAACTGCTCTCAAAGGTTTTGTATCACCTCTCTCGCCATGGCTTGATTATTCTTAACTTTAAAAAAATCTTGATTAATTTCTGGGCTTTAAAAAGATTATTTTATCCTCGCCCAATTCTGCGAGATTAATCTTCAGAATTGGTGGCCAGCGAATCCCCCAACGGCCCTAGTTTTAGAGCTTTTAATTGCTTCACCGTTTGATGGCTTTCAAGACTTGTTTCCTCTCTGTGGCAAGGAGGGCTATAGTCTTGGGCCTTGCATCCCCCAAAATGCGGAAGATATCAAGATTACAGAAAAATGGAGTTCAAATGAACTTCTTTCTCTCTATCAAATGAATCCAGCTTTTTTGAGGTCTTGAAAGGATCCTTTTACGTTAGATATCTTCTGTTCCAAAGGAATTTTATCTTTACATCTTACAAAAATTCTGAAAAAAAGCTGAGACTTCACTCACTTTAATATCACCCTCTATGGAATATCAACCTTATTTTAACTAAAGGGAGATTTTAGGTGCTTCCGCTATGTTAGACGAAAAAAGAAGGGGAATGAAGGGTTGGTTTGTAACACCGAGTTTTAATGTGCGCAGCCACATTAACCCTAACCCCATATCACGAGGCAAGGCTCACCGAAGAATTATCATGAAATGTGTTTACTTTGACTGGCGCCAAGAATATCCTAGGGACCGCTAGACCCTGAGGCGTCTATCGGACCAGCCACTCGGGTATTTAACCCGAACTCACCATTTCTTGAGGAGATTGAAAGCCCGCCATCCACTCCTTTCAGACTGACGTCTGTTTCCCGTGAACCCCAGTAACCAGTGTCGAGTCGTCGTATTACCTCGCCGAAGATCTCGCCAGCAGATCTACCTTCGTTAATCTTTGGTCCCTCTTCAGAGGAAAGTTATCGAGCCACCTTCTTCCCGGAGAGTTATGCGGCCCTCTCCTCTTTACCACCTCTTCAAAATTCCAGGTTATTCGAGACTGAGACTCCTTGCTGATCTCGGGAATCGTTTCTAGATGAGATTACTTCTCTCTGGAGCATAAAAAAATCTTATTCATCATCAGGAAGTAATCCAACCTCATCTTCGAGTCCTCCTCGTTAGGACTCCCTGAAGTATCTTCTTGAAGACCTGGACCCTTGTCTTCCTCCCGCCTCCAATTCGCCCGCACTTGAACGTCAAGCGATCTTGTATGGTTATTCCCAGATTACCTCGTTAATCTTCATATAACTCATTCAACTAACTTTATTAGCTGATTTGTTCACCCCTTTTGAATATATATATATATATATATATATATATATATATATATATATATATATATAAATTTCCCCCTTATTTATATATATATTAAAATTACATTTTAGGGGTATTGTCTTGATATATCCTTTGAACTGCAACTTGTTAAGCCATTAGTCAAACCCCGGTCAACCGTTAATTGCACTCTTTATTAATCGCCCCCTGTACATATCTCAAGCGGCCTGTGGTCAGCTGTCTGCCCGTACATGCGTATGACTCTGTGCGCCGAGCAGGTTTACACAGGCAAACCTCGAGATCGTCCATTCAGGAGACTAAAGGACCTTTACCTTCCAACCCCACAAAGAATAAGGTAAAATAGCAAAGCTGCTAATCAAACGGCTCCTTGAACACTCGCAGCATACAATACACCCATAACACACAGAATGTTCGTATTTGGACAAAAATACAAATAAGATTCCGATTGAACAACAGAAGCCAGCTTCGGTGATGGTTTGGGTGGGGGTACCATCAACGAAACAAATAAACACACCACATCTGGACATGTTGAAGGAGAGCGTCATTTCCTTGGTAGATAACACCATAAAAATATCGTTTTAACCTTTTAACAACATGGATAAACCTCTCCCACAGAGCCATAAATATTCAAGGCAATTTTTAGGGGGCTTAAAGGAACTTTCGCCTCCCAGTTAACCAGGTTTGACCCCTTGGACTTTGGACTGTGAGTAATTTTTGAGCGGAAAATAATAGTCACAATTTGTGCTAAACTTGTATTTTAAAAAATAAATAATCCATTATGGATTTGTCCTCCCACTAAAAGTGTGGATAGGGTGATATAAAATATGGATAAATACATCGTGAGAAAGATGGATTAAGTACATACCTGCATGCGTTTGATAAACATGTGGGCCCTAAATTTAATCATTATTCTTAAATCATTAAACATATAATTTCTATATCAATCACTATTTTGTAAGTCACAAATAATATCCTCTCTTAATCAGTGACTATTTTATAAGTCAATAATAGTATGATCGCTAAATCGGTCACTATTTTATTAGATCACTAAAAATATACTCTTAATCACTTGTATAATAGTGTTTGATTAAGACTTGATATTATTAATGATTGATTAAGAAATGTTATTATTAATGATTTAAAAAATAAGCAGTGATTAACAGATGGTATTATTAGTCACAAATTAGTGACTGATTAAAAGCTGAGATTATTAGTGAATTCCAATATAGTGAGTGATTAAAAAATGATATTATTAGTGACTTATAAATGATGCTTGATTAAGAAAAGATATTATTGACTTACAATACTGATTAAGAGTATATTTTAGTGACCTAATAAAAGAGTGACTAATTTAGCGATGATACTATTTGTGACTTAGAAAATATTGAGTCATTTAGAGATGATATGTTTAATGATTTAAAAATAGTCACTGATTAAGCGATGATATTATTGATGACTTACAAAATAGAGCTTGATTAATATATGAGATTATGATGGGCTTACAAATAGATCTTGATAAAGATATAATATTATTAGTGACATATTAATAGATCTTCATTAAGAGATGATATTATTAGTGAGTTACAAAATAGTGACTTTCTAAGGATTATATTATAAGTGACTTACAAAATAGTGACTGATTAAGTGATTATATTATTAGTCATTTACAAAAATAGGGAGTGATTAAGTGATGATATTATTAGCGACTGATAAAGAGATGATAGTTTTAGTGACTTAAAATTAGTGATTGATTAAGAGATGATAATCTATGATATTATTAGTGACTTACAAAATAGTGACTGATTAAAAGATGATATAATTAGTGTGTTAAAAAATAGTGACTGATTAAAAGATGATATTATTAGTAGTGATGGGACGATACCAGATTTTTAAGCGAGTACCGATACCGAGTACGATACCACTGTACAGTATACTCCCGATTTCGATACGTGTACCAAGTACGAATACCGAGTACTAATATATAATATATATACGTACTTGTTTATGTATTAGTAAATACTTATATAAATTTCTATTCATTTATTTGAAGAATAATACTACTGTACAATAGGGCTTTTTTAATTCTTCAAGGTATTACAAAATAGAATACTTAGGCATCCAATTATACAACTAATTCCCTTAGCAACCAAATAAAAACAACAGACAATAAAGGTGTCAACTTGAATATTAGTCCTACTTCAAACCCAATATTCTAAATAATTTTTCCTTAAAAAGAAATTTCTAAGCATTTGATTAATTACACAGGCCTGCGTTTGAAAAAAAAATTTATGTTCCCCAGGATTTCTTTGTGGTTTCTTAATGAATCCAACCTCCTGAGCTCAAAAATGAATGTATATTTGTTCAATCAGGTCAGATTTTCTCAGTACAGCATACACCATTTTCATTGAGATTACCTCATTTTTTCTGAATTTAAAAAAAAAAAACTTTCTTTATCTAATAATGCATTATTACTGTTATATCATATAAACAGGAATACACGTATGTAAACTATAATTCTTTTAATAAAAAAAATAAAATAATGCAACATAATAAAGAAAATAATTATAATTTCGAAGAACACACGCCCTTGACGATTTTCGTTTGTGCCTGTCATCTGGTGCATCACGCTTCAAACACCAACAGTAGTCAGCAAGCATGTTTCCGTTCCATTTACATTGGTACCTGGATTCCATTGTTTTTATGTCCTGGTGGAATCTTTGCCCCTGTTCTTTACTGTAATCCCCGCAGTTGTCGGGAAAATAATCCAGATGGGACTGTAAAAAGTGTATCTTTCTAGACATTCGAGCTCCCAAATGTTTGAGACTTGTTAAGAGCTGATTGACCAGGGTAACATATTCTTCTAGGCTTCTTTTATTGCCTAGAAAATTGTTAACTAGAGCTTTGAAAGCTTTCCAGGCATCTTTTTCTATGTCCTTCATTGATGCATCAAATTGCTGATCAAGTTCCTGATTTGAAGTCCATCAAAAATTTCCCCATGGAGCTTAGCGTCACTGATTTGTGGAACTTTTTGAAAAAAAAATTTAAAAGCTTGGCCTACTTTATTAAGGATTTAGACATAATTTTTCATTATGCCAAGCTTTATATGCAGTGGAGGGAGGAGTATTTTTTGAGGAGGCACTAAAAGTTCAGCTATCACATTGTTTGATCTAATTCTAAATGCTTCTCGTGGAGGCCAAACCTTCTTCTCATAGTGCATACTATCTGCACGACTGTCCCATAAACATAGGAAACAGGGATGCTTCGTGTAGCCTGTTTGCGTCCCAAGCGTAAGAGACACTACCTGAAAAAAATTTAGCACGGTATGTAAATTCAGTGTAATATTTCTAAAAACAAATTCAAAGTAATATTTCTTAAAACAATAAGAATATGAATATGTACTGAAAAATCCTGTATACCGATGCATTAAATCATCGTATTGGAACTAATTGGATATATGTACATCTTATTTTGAGTTTATTGAGTTGTGTTGTATACCTTCTCAATTAGGATAAGTTCCCCATTAACCCAATAGGATGCATTAACCTATAGGGACACACTTCAACAAAAAATATAACTCAAAAATGACTCATGATTTCCAGATTTGCATTCCTGTAAAATGTAAGTTGACCAAAAGGTGTATACAGGTATTAACATTTAAAATGAAAATGTCAATATCAAAAAGCTTAGAAATGCCAAGTGTAAAATGATCATACCTTTAAGTCACCACATATCTTCCACTTATAGCTAGAGTAATTTATTGCATCCAGCATTTTTTTCATATTTTCATAACTTTCAGTAAGTTGGATTGAATGGCCTATAGGAACGGAAGCTATCTTGTTACCAATATTCAGTAACACAGCTTTTAAACTTCTACTGGAGGAATCTATGAAAAGTCTCCATCCTAATCGGTTGTAGGGAATTTCAAGGGCCTCAACAAGTCCTTTAATATTGGCGCAGTATACTAAAGAGCTGGAAGAATGCTGTAAAAAATAGCTTCGAAACTCTTGTTCTCTATTTCTGTACCCCCCTAAATGTTGTTTCTTAAGCGAGAAGATTACTTTCATGAAGTCGAGAGCCAAGAAGTTTTGTATTCGCCTTTAAAACCCCTAGATCCCTGGTCAGGTCATTTAACTAAACTTGAGTCAATGGTCTTGCGACCATATCATGTATGGAAACCTGATAAGACTCAGATGTGTCATAATCTTGGTCAACTTCCATATTAATCTCTTCATGTACCTCTATATGTTCAGGGGGAGAAGGTATAGGAATTCCTGGGCTATGGGGCAGGGGTTTGATGGCAAAAGGAACATCCGGATATGCCACACTATTTTTATTCTTCTTATTTATACCTGTGGAAAATATAATTGTATATTACATAAAGGAATTGATTTGAAGTTGCAGATAGTACATAAATGTTTAGTAAAGGATATGTTCATGCTGAAGTGAACTATGTTAGTTTTTAATTTTATGCTAAGTCTTTGCATAATAATGACATTTTTAGGAGCCAGTATAATACAGAAAGCTTAAATACTTGATACAATGCTCACCTTTAAGATTTGTCATGCAAAAATAGCAGTCCGTAGTGTGGTCCTTGCCATCTCTCCACACCATGGGAACACCAAAAGAGAGGGACTTCTGTTTGCCCTGACTCCAGCGTCTTAAACTTATGTAGCATCCCTTGCAGCAGATATGTGGTGCAAAACTTTTATCTTGATCTCTTAGCCTTACTCCAAAATATGCATGATACAAAGATTTAATTACAGGAGGGATTGTACTTTGCTGCTCGGGAAAAGTCACTTTGCCGCAAACATAGCAAAATCTGTCGGAGCTATTCTTACATTTTCTGTTCATTTTTAACTCAACCACTATTATTATTATTCTTATTATTATGTTGCTAAGCAATTTTTAACCTGCAAAATATAAACCTATTTGCATAATTACTTAAAATGTACACAAAATTTACTGCGAATAGAGCAGTGCCTAAACTATTGAAATTTGATGTAATATAGAGGATGTATAAACTATAAAATTATTATCACCCCCTGTATCGCAAAAACTGGAGGTGATAGAGAAAAACGGATGACAGATTCGGATTTAGGAGGTCAATTTTATTAAGAAACACTATAGAAAACCTAAGGTACATTTTTGACGCAGACCAGTGTTATCGATTGAAAGAATAGTAATAAAATAACAAATCTTGAGTCATATGTTTCGTGTTTGTTCGTTTGAATAAACACTGTTTGAACATGTTCGATATGGTTACTCTCTAACACTACCGTTTATTTCATGTAACTATTCATATTCATTCTGCACTGAGTGAAAATTGAATAAGAATATCAAAGGAATATAAAACAAATAACATTTATAGATAAAAGTTGTACATAAATATTAAAGAGTCTATTTAAAGCTTAACTTTCAGCTGTTTTAAACGAAAAAAAATTTGTCGGAAAAAAACGATGGAACAAAAATAGAAATTAATTGGTTTGGTAGCATACATACAATATGAATACAGGGAACGGCTTTGATTTCAAGCTAATTGCATCTATTTTTTTGTGTAATAATAATTTTCATTGTGACAGAAAGTGACTTTAGATATTCTAATTCTTTGTTCAAGATTTACCTAATAATAATAGAGATGAAGATTATGTAAAAATTTTCTCATTTATGACGGCCCGTATACACTATTTTCAAAATATTTTTGAATTGAATAAAATTATCGAAATTTATGAATATTGAGTTAAACATTTAATTATAATTATATTAATTATACCAAACTAACTGCAGTCATTTGATTGATTGCAATTACGTGAATTTTTCACGTACGCTTAAACTAGTAGTTTGGCTTGTGCTTGTTCTTTTGGTTCCCTAAAAAAATAAGCGTTGAAAGAATTATAAAATGTTAAATTTTGTGTAAATAAATTAGGTTCACATTATGTGAATCTTTTCACGTACAGGACACAAGAATATAATCATTAAATAGAATGAATATATGTTGTAAAATGATTGCATACAGAGTCTTGGGAATTAATGGGCAAGTATCGGATTTTGACATTGAAAATGAGACATAAAAGTCCCAATACCGATAAGAGTTCCGATACCGATCAAAACAGCCGATACTACTGATATTCGATACCGATACTGAGTACTCGTCCTATCACTAGTTCATAGTGGGAAGGATGCTACCGACACTTCGGAGTTGCCAATATCGTCAAATTTCTCCCGGTTTCGTGCTGCTGGCAGCAAAAATCGGCAGAAAGTTCCTGGTACTCTGGTAGTGTGAAGAGGCCTTTAAGCGTCTTGGATCGAACGTTGGTATCGAAAACTGAGGCAAAATTTTTTCGATACGAGTACCACTAAAATCGTTCGATAGCATTGATACTCGATATCGATACCGAGTACTCGTCCCATCACTAATTATTAGCGACCTACCTCGAGGAAAGCTCTCCATCTACGCGAGCTGCGAGGCGGCTGACTTGAAGTCAACTAAGAAGAATTTTAGATATAGACCTCCGCAATAACTGATTGACATTCATGCAACACTCTCGTTCGGCTAACACCAACGCTCCACTACAAGTACTAAGCTGCTTAACAACTTACAAGAAAGCTCTCCATCCAAGCGAGTTGCAAGCCCGCTGACTTGAGGTAACCAAGAAGAATTATAGAGGAAGATCTTTTCAATACATGATTGTCATTAACACAACGCTCTCGTTCAGCTGGCACCAATGCTCCACGCCAATGCCAGCCTTTAAATCAACCTCCAAGAAATCTCTCCATCCAAGCGAGCGACGAGCCCGCTGACTTGAGGCAACCAAGAAGAGTTCTGGTCATAGACCTTCTTAATATATATAAATTGTGAGCGTATTTGCACAACCAACTCATCCATTTGTTTCCCCATGGACGACGCCAAAAGGAAGCAAAAACAACAGTAAAAAGAATGTAAATTTAATTTGAATGGTTGAACGAGGGAGATGGAAATGGACCAAGAATCAAAAGAGAATAAAAACAATGTGAGAATGCATAAACAATGGAGACAAAATGTTAACATGGCCCTAGAGTAAAAGTAAACGCATTGAATAAAATGAAATTCGTTTTTGCAAGAATTTAGTTGCGCTAGAACAGAAATAAAGGTGGAATGGCGTTGTTAAACGTACAGTAGCAATAATAGATATACTTGTAGATGTTTGATAGTGCAAATGAGTCTATCAGTGCGATGTGGACGAATGCCTAAAAATGCGCGAATGAAGGAGTGAATCGAGTAAATAAGTAATGCAAGAACGGAGGATATTGCTCATTTAAATGCAAGTTGAATGAAGATCATTGAGGTGTAGGAATCGATTTTGTGTGAAAGAAACGAAAATATTTACATAGACCCTTGGGTAAAAATAGCTGTGTACCATTATGTTGGGGTGTTTTATTGAAGTTGCGGTTGAAGTTGAAGTTAGCAAAGCAGATGTGTTCTGTTCCAAGAAAATCTATCCCCGACCCAATTAACAATAAACATGTACACATCTCTCCGAGATATGTCCATGGTCACTTGGAGCAAGTAGGCTCTGTTGGATCCTTCAAAGACTTCAGATTTTAGATTTCGTCAATTACCAAGCGTCTTCCTCCTTACTCCAAGACCACTTCCTGCGCGATTGATCGCCACTGCACGCACGTAATCAACCTCGCGTCATGAGTAACACACGCACACAAAATTTATTTTCTCTGCAACTTTCATTCGATTTGCGAGTGTATTCTACTGTCTCGCAACTCCTTCACCCGGAACACTCACGAAATAAAGAAACTCAGGCAACTCTCGAACTCGTGATGTGGTCACTAAAATTCTTAACCAAATACGCCCGCATTTATATTTAATACGGAACCATCAATCGTCAGGAGGTGGCAATCTCCAACTCCTAAAGGAGAGCAGCTTTACGCTCTTTTAACTTGAACCTATCATCATTACACTGCATCACGAATTCTACGCATTATTCAACTTCGTCTTTTTTGCAACATATAAATAGTTTTGTAGCGATTGTAAATTTCTTTCTAAAATCTATTTAATTTTCAAGTGACATAATTAAAGAATCATTTCATTATTATTATTAAGACTTTTATCCCTGAGAAAATCTTTCAAAGGACTTCATAATGGAAGTTGGATCCAGGCAGCCCTTCAATTTTGTGGATTTAAAGCGAGTCAGTGCTGAAGAATGGAGGAAAATCTCAGCTTATTTGTGCAAAAACGTTTTTGGTCGTAAAAGAGACGTTTAAAAGCTGTCTCAGACCAGAAGTGGATCCCAGAGGTCCGGCGTGCAAGCGTATCGGTGGGTGGACACGCCTAGGCGTTTAGCAGCCACTGCACCCACCTTCCCAAAGTGCCTTGTGGGTTCGGCCTTTTTAGGAAAAGGCTAGATAGAGGATACCTCGATCACAAAACAGGATCGGGATTGCCTTTAGGTGAGCACCAACAGACCGGTGTTTCGGCAGTTCCCTGCAGTCGACGAAGATGCCTAGTCGCCTAGAGCCTCTTCTGCAACCAGGGTCTTTTTCCCTTCGGTTAAGAGACGAGTCCGAAGCCTGAACGCATTCCTACCCGTTTAAACCTAGAGCAGGTTTGATCTTCTCAACATGAGGGCATCCCTCATCATCGACTTCGATATACTTCCCAAAAGAGACTATGGATCGCACACAAAACTGATCTATGTGGAGATATGATGCCATAGGTATGTAGTGTTTATTGGAAATGCGAAGACATACGGAAAACGAACAATTTAATCCCAGTAACCTAAAAAATAGTGCAGTAGGGATGACCATAGAAATTATTGGAGCTGATCAGTAAAAAATGATTAAACCTAGAGGCAGTAGTTCTCCATCATAAACCCCCCCCAAAATTATATTTTACAACACTGATCTAACTCAAAATGTAGGCACTAAACTAAGCAAGGAAATATAAACTACCAAAGGAGATATGTAATCAACAAAGTGCTGAATTAGGGCAGAGGTAAGACAAAATCGATAAGAAATGCCTTCAACCTGTAGTAGCATTATGTAGTTCATTTCGTGTTGAATACAGGAGCACTAAATCGACTAAATAACAAATGGGCAACTTAAGTTGCCCAAAATAATATAAGCTTGTGACGGGACGACGATTCTCGTGTATTGCGTCAGAGTTAAAACTCTTTTATTCCATTATCACTTCTCTCTCTAGAGCGCTCTCTCTCTTTCTCTCTCTCTCTCGCTCTCTCTTTCTCTCTCTCTCTCTCTCTCTCTCTCTCTGCATACATCAACTGACAAACTATTATAATAAACATTAAGGTTGTATTGATAGGCCAGAAACTTGACACTTTGACCATTCAAAGCTTAGAAATAAACAGTGACGAAAAACGAGACATTTGTTTAGACCCAAACTTCTTTCAATTAGGAACTTTTCTAATTATAAACGAAATGAGAAAACGATAACCAAATATGTTACTTATTTACTTGGTTCTAAGGGGGAAAATATCCTTAGCATGACAAGGCCAAACATCCTAGATTTATAACACCCTACGATCACTTCGGGTTATGGAGGAAGAGCTGTCTTAGTCATGAACTTGTTTTTTAATTAATTTTTCGTTTTTATTTAGTGAATAATATTTATAGGATTTCATATGCGTTCATCGTAATTTGATCTCGCTTGTCCAACAAAATAATTGAGTTCGAACCACGGAAATTCGTTGGATTTATTTAAAAGCTATACGTAAACTTAGCACTGCATGTATAGACTGTCTAGTTTTATTGACTGTCTGGTTTTATAGAGTGTCTGGTTTTATAGACTGTTTGGTTTTATGGCCTGTCTTATTTTCCTGAATACATTTTTTATGAGGAAGTAAGTGTTCACAAATCTTGTACAGCGATTTTGTGGATACAACTGGCAAAAGAGGCCCCGCTTTTAGGGAGGCCATATTTGGTTTATTGAACAATGGCACACGTGACACTTAAGAGGCCAGAAAACAATCTTCAAGGGAAGGAAAGCAAAAAAACCTATCTCTCGAAATTTAATCGCAATAATTTCGCAACCTCAACAACTTTATTGCTCCCAAGACAACCTTCTCCACTTCCAATATTATCAATCAGGCACTCCGCGCCATACCACGTCTGACCCAACAAACTTAGCCAGGAGTATATATCGCACCCTGCGGAGGAAGGCCAGAGTTGTAGGTAAAAGAAACAAGTAGAACTATTAAACCAAATCGTATTTTCAAGCACAAGGATGACCTTAGAATGGAAAATTATTATCTAGAAATTCATTGCTTCAGTCGCAACCATCTCATTTATCTCCCCCAAGCCAAAATCAACTTTAAATGCGCCTTAATGCGAATAAGAAAAAGGGTCGTAGATACATTTCAGAGAAACGCCAAATTTAAAACAATTCGAAGGATGCCTCCATTCCAGCCTTGATCTCGAGACCCTTGTGATTTAACAACTTCTTCCTCTTTTAGACCTCTCAGCACCACCCGATTAACTATATGACCTCCTCAAATCTTTGCCTCCTTTACCGGATTGTATTTTCTTTTCTTCCTCTGCCAGTTTTGTCTTTCCTTTGCCTCGTTTGCCAACAACGATCAACGACGATTTAAGAAAGGGAAAATCTGTATGGAATAGATGTAGGAAAATAGGTAGGAAAAAGTGTCTATAGGTTGCCTGGTAACCTCCGTTGTCATGCCTGAAATTTTCCTCTTGTTGCTTCCTTGGTTACTCAAATAAATGAGTCTAGCTTTGTTTTGATTGGCAAACCTCTTCTCTGAGTTAAAAGAGCTTGTGGCTGCATTATTCCTTTTGTTATTCATTTCATTTTTCCCTGTTGTTAATTTTTTTGTCATCATTGGATTATTTTTAATCGTTTCATTTTAACTTTTAATGTCACTATTTTATCCACTAGGGATCTTTTTTTTAATTTTTAATTTGTTCCCTACGGGTTTTTGCTTCTTTTTTTTTAAATGTCCGCTACGGATCTCTTATCATTGTTATTTATTTATTATTTTACTCTTTATTTTTACTTTATTATTATCATTATCATTTATAAATAGGGTAGATTGCCTACCGCGTCTGCAGGTGTTGAAGGTGTAGGTTTGGTAATTCTTCTTTTTCAAGTTTTATTTGTTGGATAATTTCTTCTGGTAAATATTGGTCTATCATTTGCCATAAGTACTTTGCGCATTTGTGCAATATTTTGGCCCGCTTGAGCTCTTTTCATCAGTATCTTTTTGAAACAAAGGGGAATAGAGGGATATCGCAGCAATCGTCTCACCAGATGCATATATAATTTCTTTTTGTTTCGTGATGAAAGTAGTCTGAAACGAAACAGCGACTCTAACGTCTTATTAGCCGCAAAAATCTATCTGTAGTGTGCCTCATATCCGTTTGATTTTAGTTTCACACCAACTACTAGTCCATCTCTGGAGTATGCGTACTATTCGTCTTGCACCAGAACTTCTTCTGTCTTTCGTTGTCCTATCGAGATCATTCTAAATTTGTTGATGGTTTTTCTGAACTTGTTTTCTTTCTCAAATCTGTTGAGATTCTCAATCTCTGATCTCGTCTTGTCGGCCACATCTCCGGGCTTACAATAGTTACTGGTAACAACATGCGTTATATCATCTGCCAGTTGAATATATTGCGCTGATTCGTGAATGGGATGAGGCAGGTCGACCTTCTATATTGCATACAAGGTAGGATTAAGGCATGCCCCTTATAGTCCTCCTGTCTCTAGATGAAGGGCTCCCCTTAAATCTCATTTATTTTCAAGATTATCTGACGGTCTTCTAAATAATCGCAGAGTATTTGTATTATATTCTTTTCCCTCCCGAGATCACTGACTTTCATTTTAAGTGCCGGTAACCATACCTTATCAAATGCTGAGGACAAGTTGCGAAGCACCAGGTCTATATTGCCGTTTTTGGCCTTGCACATAGCAATTCTTTCAGTGATCAGTGCTAGTGTCGATTCGGTGCCAACCTTTCTCTTAAATCCATGATGTTGATTATTATACAACTCTCTGGAATCTAACAAACTCCTTAGTTTATTGTTAAGGAGGTTTCCAACAGTTTGCCCATGAAATCCAAGAGTGAGATAGGCCTATAACTGCTTATATCCTTTTTTGGTTTACCAGATTTCAGCAGGAAAATTATTTTGGCCCCTTTTGAACTGGTCAGGAAAATAAACGGCATTAAGTCAAGCGTTAAACAGCTCCAATAGGAGCTCTTTGATATTCCAGGAAGCATTCAGGAAGTGCATCTTCGTAATACCAGTTATTCTTGTTGCTTTTGGTCTAAAACTCTTTAGGGCAGCCTCATACCCCTCATGGCTAAAGAGCCTCCTTTCCCCTTGTGTGACATAAGTCTCATCTACTGTATGGTGCAGCGTGAGCTCATCAGCTAGCTTCCTAATCCTTGTGTGTACGGCCTCCTCAATCTCTAATTGAAGTTCTCATTTTCCTTCTCATCTTTTCGAAATCGTCTTAGCCAATACTCCCTGAAGTTACGTTCGATTCTACGGTCTTCTGTAATTTCAATGCCATTAACTTTGATGGTGATTCTATTCTTAGGTGGAGTACCTCTCAATCTTTTTAACTGGCTCCAAAATTTCTTGGGGTCCCTTTGTGTGATGACTTCAGCTATATATTTTTCCCATTTTTCGCCAATTTCTCTATGATAAACTGCTGAATTCCCTTTCTAAGTTCTCTCAATTCTCTATAGCGATGTGCTGTATTTACATAGATATTTATTTTGTTGATGCATTTTTTCTAGTATATTTGTGTCAAACCATGGAGCTGGAAGTACTTTATATGCCGTCCAGGGTATAGTGATGCTGTTGGCTTCCATGATCTTCATTACCAGGTGTTTAAGATGTCCATCGATGTTCTCAAGCGTAGTACTTTCTATCTGGCCTACAAATCTGTGTGTTCTAGAGATATTTCTTGCATGCAGCCCAGTTTACTTTAGCTAAGCATCTACGTCTAAAAAGTTTACTTAGATTGGAGATGTTGATATGGTCGTTATCATACTGATGTGATCTGACCAGATATACATATGGGCCTGGAATCGTCACTTGATTTAGCGAGAAGTTGGAATTCGTTAGTACTATGTCAGGTGTTGTTAAAGACCATCCTGTAGATAGGTCTCAAAATCGGGGCCTTCTCTTTGTACTATGTCCCTACCGATCAGGAGTCTTAGCGTAGTGCTAGCACCGTGTACGCCTTGGTATATCCAGCTTTTCTACAGCGAGCATTTAAATCTCTTATTAAGATGGCTGATACTTCTCTTCTAAATAGTCGTATAAAGTTGTGGATTGGAAGTATGGACGCCTTGGTGGCTGGTATCCAACTGCCAACACAATATCATCGTAGGTCACACGGATCTTGATAGCTAAGTATGATTCATCCAGGTCTTATATTTCATTGGGGTCTAATTCATTCTCTGATCTCGATGGCCACTCCGTCATACATTTTCCTCGAGTGGTTTACCATTAGAACCACATATTTGTAGATTTTTATATGGTCTCTAGCTCCATCTGGACCATGTTCAGATATGAGTATGATGTTTGCGGTTCCTTATCTTATAATATTCTTGTATATTCTAATTTTATTACTCGATCCGTTTATGTTGAGGGAGAAGATTTTCAGATTTGTGATATATCTGACGTTGGTATCCATATTTAATTCTTATATGGTTGTTTACTCTTTACTCATTTTTTCTGGCTGGAGATCTCACCCTTCCCGACCGTTTCTTGTTAAATTAATCTTGGCTTAAGTTGGATCATGACTCGGGACACATCTCAACTAGACCTCGCCTAATTGTTTGGAGTTATTCTTCTTCATTAATATCGGCATCAAACTCTTACTTGTATTTTCCATGGACTATTCCTTCAATAATGTAATAGATGTTGCATAGTTTTTGTCTTGTATAACTTGGTGCGATGGATGTTGCAGGTGCCATTGGTTCTGGATCATCGCTTGTGAGTGTGTGGCTTATGTCCATTTGAAATTCTGTTCATTCCGTACTTTTAGGTTTGTTTACTCATGGGTCTCTAGAGGCGAAGTGGGACCTTGGCACAGCTTCAGTCATTCTCTTGATTTGGGTATGAAATAGTTTGACAGATGGTTGGTTTTCTGGGAACCAAATTGGTTTGAGGCCCTTGTGGACCTAAATTTTGTTAAGTTCGGTTGCGTAGCTGCTAGACTTTATACATTGGCGAAATGGGCATGGAAGATGCACATTATCAGATATGGTCTCATATTCTGGTTAATCGGGAGCATAGTGTTTTTCTGTTCGTTTCTCTTCGCCTCCTGTGGATTCGTAGTATTATTTCTTTCATTGCTTTCCTTAATCATTATCTTTTTTGTATCGGTAATCAATGTCTTTTCTACTGGACAAGACATTGATAGTGTACGGTTTGAGCTGCCGCAGTTGAGACATTCCTTATTCGAGTTCATGGATTCTCTCCACGTATGAACTAGTTCTGCACACTCTAAGCACACTTTTCCCTCGATATAGACTCTTTGGTGCGATGCTTCTCCTTAGCACAGAACAAGAAACAATTTTGTAGTGGAACGAATGCCTCACACTCTACACAGCTGGCAGAGTCTTTCGTGTTAAACATGACCAGCCCATTTTCAGATGCCTTCGCCGCCATTTCTGTTGTCTGGAAAGTCAACATAAACACGGGCATATATTTCTCGCCGTCATGTTTTTTTGTTAATATATGTGCTTCATCAATTTTGGCCTATTCATGTTTGACTTCAATTTCCTTTTTAATTTCCTCTGTTGTGGGCATTCCAACGTAGGGGTCAATTCGTCGACCTATGGTCGATATTTTTTGCTGCTACATGCAGAGGAACTTTCGGGATGAGTCCACCTTTTTTAAGTTTTTCTCATGATTTTCCGCTCAGCAGATTATCAATGTGTTGATTTGTGTCACAGGAAGCCAAGTAACCATACGATTGTTCTTTCAGTCTTCAGAGCGCGATTCTTAACTTGGAATAGAACATTTTAAAGACCTTTTTGCGCGCGCCTTTTGGCAACGCTCTTTTAGCAGTCGCAGGATGCGCTTCTCGCCGTTAGCGTCGTCCATGACCCGTACATAATGTTTTGATCTGCCCCTACTGTCCCACTTGCAAATGAAGCACATAAACATGTTGTATCTAGTTTGTAGCCTATAAAGTAGGGCCACTACTTACAACTCCGTATAAAATAGCCACTCATGCTCCTTGTAACTAATTTGGTCTAGAATAAAATGTCTGTCATAAAATGACAGTGAGCACCTGGAACTAGAGGCATTAAGTGTTCTTAATGTGCAACAGAACCGCTTTCATGCTGTAAAAGGATGCATCTATGAATAACCTCCACTCATTTGGTTCATAGGTCAGTTCAAGAGCATTGAATAGGCCGCTGATATCATTACAATAAGTCGAGTTTTTTTCAAAATTTAAGAATTGCTGTAGATCTACATAACGCTGTCTCTAAATACTCTAATTCGATCCTGTTCATCCCACAAGTTCCATTGTTTCAGACGAGGTCAAGAGTTTACTCTGTTGCTTGAAGTTAGATCGCGAACTAGATAATTGAGTTCTAGTTGGGTGTGGTTTCTTTTCAGATTCAAGCTGTGCCACATATGGTGTAGATCAGACGGCTGCTGTGGTACAAGAATAGGAGTTCACTCTGTTGCTTGGTGTTAGAACTCAAACTAGATAATTGAGTTTCGGTTGACTTGGTAGTTCAGAGAGTGGCTGTGGTACAGGAATAGCATTTGAATGTCGACTGAGCGAATAGCAGACTGAAGATATGGATACATGATAGATGTCATGCCTTTTCTGTTTTCACCTGTAGTGAAATAAAATAAAATCAGACTACAAATATATATTAAGGCTGTGATCACTTGCAGAAATAGTGGAAGCTCAACATAGTATGTGTTTTAATATTTTTAATTGATACATGGCTTAAAAATATATTAAAGACCAGGAACGAAAACACATTGAATACCCACCTTCAATATCTGTTAAGAAGAAGTAGCACTCAGTTGAATAGTCCTTTGGCTCCCTCCTGCCCATTGGTACGCAAAACTTGAGGCCAGGCCCTTTGCCTTTCACGCAGGCAGAAAGGAAACTTGTACATTAGACACAACATATGTGAGGTGCCCAGCATTTGTCCTGGTCACCCACTTTACATCCAACGTAGAGCTCATAAAGTTGTTTGCATGTTTTCTCAACTGTCTCTTCTATTGTCTTAATGTAACTGATCCACATATATAACAGAAACTTTCTGGGAAATATTTCATTCTCTAGGCATTTTAGCTCTCTCTCCTGTAAAGAAAAAAACACTAGTATGTGAAAAATAATATAAATAGTAACAGTAACAAATATTAAATAAAAATTAAAAATAAGAAGCATATATAGTAAGTTACAGAATTATCAAGCGTTAAGTAAGAGTTAACGCAGATTTGGACCCATGTAACTAAAATATATTGAGTATACTTTCATAAAATTAATATGCCAGGTTGAAAAATACCTTAGGAACACCCCATTAAAATTATATCAAAATCCGTTTATAACTTTTAGAGTTGTTAGTTTCGGCCCAATCCTGTTTGCATTCAATCCCTTCGGAACCATCCACGTATTTAACGTAAGTAAGATGGTAATTTACGAGAAATTGAGGGTCGCAGAAAGAGACAGATCTCACGTCTTACGTCTTGAAAAAGATAGAAAAACAAAAGTATATGTAAAATAGAAGTAGAGTGGAGAGTTTGTTAGGTAAAATTGGTGAAAATGAAAGGTTTGAGTGTTGTTCATAGTTGCTGGGTGACCAGCCATCTCTTGAGATTGATATTACGAGTATATTGCTGATTTACGCAAAAAAATACCCCTTTGAAAAAGTTATCTTCATTTGCGTTTTTTTTATTGTTGTACAGTGATATTAAAGGTAAAATACAAAAATAAAAGATAAAAAGTAAACATAAAAGGATCTCAAATATAAACAGCATTTAAAGAAAAATGGGAAAGAATATTTAATATTATCGAAGGGGGAAAATGAAATTGTGAAAATAAAATCATAGAGGCCTTTATTCAAGAGAGAAATCATATCCACACCACTTTTTATGCAATGAGAGTAATAACAACGTAGAAAATGTTGCTAATACATGTGAGGTAATATAAGACGCCATCCAAAGTTGTAATCCCTAGATCAGCGCCGCCTTACACGAAAGCATTAAATGGAAGCCACCTTGACCTGAACATCCTGAAAGCTTTAAGGACGTTCTATTGCTTGAACTCTTTGAGTATATTTAATTACCAAAATAGCAAATAAATACTTTAGTAATGGTCTTAACTACAAGTTGACTTGTATATGCTGACCGAATGAAGCTCTAGTGAAAAAAATGTTTAATAGCAAAAATTTAAGAGGATGTTCAATACTGAACCTCAAGGAGTGGGATGTTCAAATGACCAATCTCGGAGGGAGGATGTTCATCAGAGGGTACCATTTCGCTGACAATGGACAGCAGGGACTTCAAAAGAGGTTGGATACGTGACTAAACACAGCCTCTGAGGTCACTTGAAATTATCAAAGCTATTAGACTACTATCCTGGAAATTTACTACCACAGGTGAACAACTATGCATCTATTTGGTTACTAGATTTCATCCGAAGGTTCTAAAGAAAAAGACCTAGAGTCGCAGATAGAAAGAATACTTGCAGATAACCGCCTAAACGAATAACTGCCAATTGGGATTAGGGGAATAGACAAAAAACAGACATGTTTCTTGGCATCTGGATAAGAGAAACAGAAGAGTGAACGTGATCTTACCAGTCACGGAGTGTCTATGGTATTAAACAGTGCGGAAAAGGTGAAAGCAATGGATTAATCTTAACCTACGAGTGAATAAAAAAGAAACAAGAATACTCAGCCACTACGAGATCAGTGGCGAATCCAGGGTAAAAATTTGGGTGAGGGACTAACTTGAATTCCTTTCCTTGAGTTATCTGAGAAAAGGACATTGATAATTAATAATGGTTAACCTACACATACCATTGATAATAAATAACAGCATCTCATAAATGAATGAGCACTAACTCTCTCACATCCGATGTTTTTCCATACATCCAAAAATTATGAGATTTTTGGACGTCAGATGAGGTGTAATACTGAATTTATTAATTATTTTTGAGATTGACCTATATTTTAGACGCGTATCATATATAACATTCAATTGCAGTGGTTTAAAAAATGTTTTTTAGATATATTCTATATTATTACATAACTCTTTCTGACTAGCAGAATACAAGTATGGTTTAAAAAAGAAAAACATAAACGGGTCTGAAATTTAAGGAAGAAGCTTCACCCCTCCCCAGAGATCCGCCCCTTACGAGATGGAACGTTTTTTCTTACAGAAAGTGGGAAACACCAGATAGGATAATTCACAAAGGGGCTCAATTCTCCTCAGGCTGGAGACATACACTCAAACTTGTGGCAAAATTACACTTCAAATATCACCCCCAAAGGGATGTTATATGTAGCATTGGCAAAAGTGCTGCTGTTGAAATCTCGTGGATTGTGTGCCTATCTCACCAGGAATTTAACACGCCACCCAAGCGTTGTAAATCCAAAGCCATATCCGCTAAGCTAACGAGAGCTCCCACTGAAATAGATGTTTCGTCATAGAGCGGAGAATTGCAAAGATTAGATTGACGGCAGAACAAAACAGAAAAATAAAACAAATCAACGGAAAGAAACTGGAAGAATAGCGCAGAGACAGAGAAAAATAAAGGACAACCCAAAAGGCAAACTTATTTGCCTTTGGAAAAACTGATAAATAAAAATGCAATAAAATTTATTTTACCAAATGGTTTTCCTCCGTTTCTGCGACCTTTCCTAAATAAGAGTTTCCGGTTCTTGCCGAAAATTCCTTCGACTGAAGCCAATTCCCTTCGAAGTCTCTCTTCCTCTGCTTCTTTATTAAAGCATCTTTCATTGCGAATAGATTTGTATAAAGACAAAACAAGGTGGTAATCCAAAGGAGACGTGAGGCGAGTATGGCGGATGAGGGAGTTGCTGCAAATCCAGGCTATTCAGAATAGTTCGCACTACATAATACTCAATGTGTGGGTGGTGCTTTATTTTGTGAAAACTATTCCTTTCAGGTTGACCAACGCTGGATGCTGTCGATTAATTTCGCTTTGAACACTTTGTAGTTGTGCAGCGTATAATTCACTTCTTTATTCTCTTTATACAATCAGATTAAGAATGAATAATCCAATGATGAGGTCGCACTCGAAGGAAAATTGCCGCAGTTTTGTGCTTCGAGTTTTATTCTCGAGGCAGAGAACAATTTTTATTTTATTCGGAAAAGATCTCTGAAATGGATAGAAACCATTCTTTTAAAGGTAACTGAAAATGTCGTAGACCTTTTCTTTTTCTTTGGGTTAAAAAACGCAGTAACCTTTTCGATTACCTGATATAAAACTTCACCCATACTCAAGGAAGAGGTCAATATATCATCGAGTGTACAAAAAACAAAGCTCTGGATCTGCAATTATGGGATCAGGGTAGGAAAATCAGGTGATATGAAAAAAAAGAAGAGAAAAGAGCGGACTCTGAACTTATAGACCTGAGGCTAAATCAACAAAATTAGTTAGAAGCCAATCTATCGAGCTATAATAAAACCCCCGAAATATCCACAGACAAGTGTGAGTAGAAACTCTATATAAAGTTATAGAGAAGATACAAAAAGTAATTATCGAGAAAATATAACAAAATTTTGGAATTAACTAACCACATGTGAAGGATTAACACCTCATCCCTTATCCCCAAGCTTCATAAAAAAGTTAAACCAGGATGAGCTCATTTGTGACCAAAACTCAACTAAACTACGACCACCAAAACAACCAACCCGAGACAAGCAACAAAGTCAAAAAAGTAAATAGGACCACCGAGCTTGGATGATATGATCTTGAAAAATGGATAAAATCACCAAACTGGAAATAACAAAGTATTGGAGAAATCTCCCCCCCGACCTCACTAATCTACCAGCACGAAATGGTACTATTGTAGAAAGAAAGAAAAAGCTTAGTAACAATGGTAAGTTATTGGATTACTTTAACATCTCCTCTACACTTCCAAAGAGGATGTCTAGTTGCGAAACTTAAGAAGGAAGATGTTAAATTGCGAAAACTTAGAGAAGGGGAGCGTTAAAATAGCTAGTTTGGTAAAGTTAGGTGACTAATGTTTAATTACCAAAGGAGAGCATAAGATAACACTATTTATATTATTAATATATACAATATGTAATACATACACACATATACAAATACACAGGAAAGAGAAAATAACACACCTAAACATACACAAAAGAGAAGGAATTACACACACCTACAAATACACAAGAGAGATAAAATTACACACACCTAAACATACACAGGAGAGAGAATTACGCACATCTACACATACCCGGGAGAGATAAGTACACACACCCTCATATACACAGGGGAGGGAGAAGTACACACACCTACGCATACACAGTAGAGAGAGAGAGTTACAGACACCTCCACCTACACGGGTGATAGAGAATTACACAGTCCCACGCATACATAGGAGATAAAATTATACAAGCTACACATACACAGGAGAGAGAGAGAATTACCCACACTTTCATCTACACAGGAGAAAGGAAATTACAGAAATCTGCACATTCACATGAGAGAGATAATTACACACATAGATAGAAGAGAGAGAGTTACAGATGCCTACACGTACACAGGAGAGAAAATTACAGAAACCTACACACTCATATTAGAGAGAGAATTACATACACCTACAAATAGACAAGAGAGATAATTACATACACCTACACATACACAGGAGAGGAAGAATTACATACACCTACACATACACAGGCGAGAGAGAATTACATACAGAGGGCAAAGAGAGAATGGGAATAAATAGTAACCTAAGACAATTAATTGGTAAAGACGGTTTGAACGAAAAAAACAATTAAACTATAACAAAACAAAACAAAAAAACAACAATCAGACGAATATGTGAGGGAAGTCGAGTGGATGAGGTGTCCCATACACAGCTTTCAGTACCGGGTTCGAATCCCGGTCGGAACACCAAAATTGTCCGTGCTCTTTGGGAGCAGTTGCTGCATGATCGGTGCGTCGAGTGTGAACGATACTGGAAGCCAGTTACGCACACGGATCTCACTAAACCTACACAGCTCCCTCTCGCTTCGAATCCTTACGATGGGGTCTTAATCTACACACTCTACGCTGAGCGGGTAGCTTTTCCTTGGGCCACGAAGGTTCCACGTGCTCCCGTTTATTCTTCACCCAGTGCCCGGTCCGTGGCTTTAGGGCCTTTAAACTGTTGCTTTTGGTACATGAGGAAGTGGCATGCCCTACCGCCCCCAATACCCCCGCAGTCCTAAACTAGATTGAGACTACCTGGGATTTATTCCTTATAGACTTCTCCACACCACGTTTTTACATAGCTGTTTTTCCATTCCTTGACCGGTCTCTAATTTCGCAGGCTAGTCGCCGACCTGCCTCATTTTAGCGCTCGTCGCTAAAATATTTCTGAAATAAGTCCTGCAATCGCTTGTTCACTATAGAGTAGAATAATCTGAAAAGCTGTGGCTTTCAACTTAGCACTAATAAATCTAATGTTTTATATGTTAAAAATGTTAAAAATATAAAAGATTTCTTGGATCGTATAAGCTTAAGGGAAACCAAAAAAGATATTGCATAAACTTCTCAGAATGCAAAAATGGGGTACCAGCTATGATAGGAATTTAATTGGTCAATTAACAAAAGATTACAACTATCTTGAATGTCTCCTTATGCTGAACATAATTCAAAATAGTGGATTAACATAATTTGTATAAAAGAAATTTAGAAACTATTTCTCATGATTCAGATAACACGTTTAGAAACTAAAACAGCTGAACCCATGATTTAAATTACTTTTAAATCCGTTCTATCCTGTTGCTCCATCTTATTCCGTTGGAGGTTATTTCAATAAAAGCAGAGCTGAATGAGCTGGAAGAAGATTTGACTTTTATACTAGCACACGAAAACTCATATCACACTAAATTTTGGAAAGAAATCCTTAAAACAAATTATAATAATCTTCATAAATTTGGCTTCCGGCTTCTTTCCTTTTCACAAAAACTTACAGCTGTGAATCTCTCTTCTCTATTATTAAATTTGTCAAGTCAAAACAAATTACTAAGCTCACTAACAGCCGCCTTACTGAGCTTCTAAGGAAAGCCTTATCAACATTATTCCAGCCAGATTTTGAACATTTTAACTGGAAAAATAAAATCTCAACCAAAGGTTTCATTCAACGAGAAAAAAATAAATGTTTTACATCGGTGAGTAGGACTTTATTAATTTTAAATTTGTTTGCGTCATTCAAATTTTATAAGAACAAATTTAAAACAGCAAGTTTGTTTTTGAACTTTCAAAAGATGTACGAACCAGCAAATGTTAAAAAAGTCTTGATAATGGTGAGTAGGAGTTTTAGGAGGTATTTATAGACACATTTAAGTATCCTGTGGCACTTCTTTTCGAAGAACTTGGCCACCTCTGTTCTACATGTACATATTAACGATCTTAATAGTTATTTATTATGCAAAATTTCAAAATTTGAGAAAGCTAAAAATTATAAAATGGAGCCAAATCTCGCATTGATCTAGTAAATTTGCAAAATACCTAGAGTATTTAAATTAACTGCAAAGTGGTACATGTAGTAAAATATAGTTAATTGTAAGTTAGTGTACTAAGGGCACAAATATCATCGGGAAGTGTACAACACAGTTTGAAATTAAAGTTCCAAAATGTGTTATATCAAAAAACCACACCTTAAGGCTACATAGCCATGAGTTTTATATTTAAATAAAAAATAATATATTCTCGTTATATCAAAATCTTTTTAAACCTCCCTTGGATATGTAGTTCAATTTGGAACTCTTCATCTGTCAAAAAAGTTTCTTAACTTTGAAATCTTTCAAATTGAACGATAACATTTTTCTTGAACTTTGAAATCCTTTGAAGTCTTAGAAAGAAATCATAATTTGCTTTCACTGGAAATATTCGTTTTCGCGTTAATTCATTAAACTGTGTAAAAAGACCCAAATATTTTCCTGGTATCATGTATGAGGTTCTAATTGAGTTCAAATAACCGAGGAGCCATTAAAAAAAAAACGATTCAAGCTAATTAACAAAAGATTCAACACTGCGTCAGCACAGAACTACTTCTAGTATAAAATTACTCGGATTTGGAATAATTTGGTCTCACCAGACGTTGAATCAATAGGCTTCTTAAGGGAATTGATCAATTTAATTTCACATATAAAATTACTTTTAAAAAATATAACTGACGTAATTTACATCTCCCTATTCCATCCACCTTGACCTCCTCCCCCCCAGTCTTCTCGAGTATATCTTGGGGGTCATTTACCTCAAGTGAATCCGTAATTCAATCGCTATTTAATTTTCAAATCTAGACCTGAACATTTTAAACGCCCCCTCCTTCCATCCCCCATCTTTCGTTAACATTTCATATCAGCCAAATTTGCGCTAGAATTTCTTGATACTCTTCCCAATATATATCTAATCCTAGCTGCTCTAGTAAGATTTCTCTCATCCTTGTTCCTTTCGTTCGATTACTTCGTTTCATCTTTCTTCATCTTTGCTAATGTGGGTTCGATCCTTTGCCAAAGATATTCGCCACTATCTTTCTGATTGACTGGACGCCGTGATTTAGCCCTGGACGCTTTGCTCTTCACTAAGTCAATTGATCTCTCGTTTGTACTCAACTAAATCTGCTCATTTAATTCTTCGTCAGTCTGTCCTTTGACCTTGTGTTTCTCCTGTAGAGGCATTTAATTCGTCATTCTCAATTATCAATGTGGAATCTTGTTTTGGCACTTAGTGCCATACATATATATCATCGTCATTCCTTTTCACCATCACTTCTTGTCATCGCCATTCGTCGCCATCACCATTCATTTTAATCACCATTCTTTCCCGTAGAGCGAATAATGCACAATAGCTAATCACAACCCCGATCTCGCTGCCCCTCTCTCTCACTTCGTACACATAATACATCACTCTTCCTCCCGACCTAGTTGGAGGTTTTTCCATGTGCACACACTCCTGACGTAAACAGGTGCTTCCTCCCCAATCGATGCTTCCAAACCAATCTTTCTAGATAGCCTCGAACTTTCCTGCGATAGTCCTTCTGATCTTTATGCGAATTTCATTATTCGTTCTAAGGATTGGGTCGATGATTAAAAAGAAACGATTGGTGCCTTGTATATCTTAAGAGACGGCGCATCGTATTACACCCACGTTTTCCTCTATTTCCGATAGATTTACTTCGACTTTCTCATTGCATTTCAAATTTGAAAGTCGATACGAGAAGCGGAAATTCCGTCTTCCCACAGTCGTCCATTGATTAATTTCTTGTAATGGCGTTTCTTCGGTTGAGATATTCAAGAACCTCCATTCCTTGGCGACCTAATGGAGATTGTAAAGATGAAGGCATTTTATATCCTGGTGTTTTTGGGCAAACGTTAATTATTAAAGAGTTTCATCTATATTAAATTCCAAGAAGACCAAATTCAGATGTTTTTGGCAGCATAGAAACTAATAACCTACCAAATGGGTTTCTTAGAGGGTATAATTAGGATGGAAGAATAGCTCGTCATTCTTGGTTTATCCAGCAAAATGTTATACAGGGTTATACAAACGTCGACCAGAAGTAAATAATCCCCTCGTAGAAAAGTGAAATAACTATGGATTGAAAATGATTAATAGGATATAAAGAAATTCGTTATTGTTGTTTTTCCCATTAAACTGAAAAGGATCAACCTTTGTGTTCAAGGGCAAGGTCGACCTTTACACAATAATCGCATTAAATTGTATTACATTTTTTAAGTCGGGGATAATTTGGGATCAACCTATATAACATAACATAACATAACATAACATAATTACACGGATGACAAAAGCCACAAGGGCCTATCAAAGGTCATCCGCCTCCGTCAAAACCCACCCACAAAAAGCACCATCACCAGGGGAAGACAAAATCAAAGTCCCCCACAATATAAAATAACGGATGACAAAAGCCACAAGGGCTCATCATAGGTCATCCGAGTCAAGCGGCCTCTTTTTCAAGGCACCCAAACTCCCAGGAAAACTACATCCAGAGGATTGCATCCAGAAACAAGGGTATCACCAATCAAGGCTTGTCAAGAACTAAATCATGCAGCTATAGATATATACAAACAATATTAATATATACAAAACTTAGGAACCATCACAACCTTCCCTTCCCATAAACTCATCCAACCTACTCTTAAATACATTTAGATTTGGACTACCTACTACCCTCTGCGGCAATTTGTTCCAGAAGTCTACCACTCTATTGGTGAAAAAATATTTTCTTAAATCCAACCTACACCCTTGCTTTTTAATTTTCAAGTGGTGACCTCTAGTCCGATTTCCATCATCTAACTCAAAAAACTTGCTAACATCCAATTTATCTATCCCGGAAAAAATTTTAAAGAGCTCAATCATATCCCATCTCACACACCTCCTTTCGAACGAGAACATATTTAATACCCTCAGTCTATCTTCATATTCAAGGTGCCTCAGGAAAGGAATAATCTTTGTTGCCCTCCGTTGCACTGACTCAATAAGGTTAATATCGTGTCTAAAATGTGGGGACCATGCCTGTATACAGTACTCTAGATGTGGCCTAACATAAGAGTTATAGAGTTTAAGAATAACCTCCTTACTTTTGTAACTGACATTTCTCTTAATAAAACCCAGCACTCTATTTGCCCTATTTCTTGCTTCAATACACTGCTTAGAAAACCTTAATGACTTATCTATTACTACTCCTAGATCTTTCTCATCCTCTACTGAGCTCAGCCAATGCCCATCCATTTCATAGTTAAATTCTCTATTATCTTTTCCCATGTTAATAACTTTGCACTTATCAAGGTTGAAAGTCATTTGCCACTTATGTGCCCAGGATAACAATTTATTTATGTCCCCCTGCACTTTAAAATTATCATCAATATCTTTAACTACAGCTGCTAATTTGGTATGATCCGCAAAAATTGACACTTTATTATTAACTGCCTCCCCAAGATCGCTTATATAGATGACAAATAATAATGGACCGAGAACTGATCCCTGAGGAACCCCACTGATAACATCCCTCCACTCTGACTTTACACCATTTAGCACTACCCTTTGCTTCCTGTCTTTCAGCCACTCAGCTATCCAATTTGAAACACCCCCACATATCCCAATCATTTTTAATTTATGAACTAGTCTCCTGTGTGGTACCTTATCAAATGCTTTACTAAAATCTAAGTAAATTATATCTACATTCTCTCCCTTATCTACTTGATCTGTTACAAACTCCAGAAAGTCTAGTAAGTTAGTCAAACATGATCTACCTGATCTAAACCCATGCTGAGCATCGCTGATTAACCCCTCCCTCTCTAGATGTTGGCAAATCCCTTTTTTAACTATTTTCTCAAGAATTTTACAGACTACAGGAGTTAGGCTAACCGGTCTAAAGTTATTTGGATCCTCTTTACTACCCTTCTTGAAAATGGGGACTACATTCGCTCTCTTCCAATCATCGGGTATTTCTCCATATTCCAATGACCTAGTATATAACTTGTCCAGAGCTATTGAGATACTTTCTACCCCTTCTTTAAGTATCCTAGAATGAATATTATCAGGGCCGGAGGCCTTGGTAGTATCTAAATCACCTATTAGTCCTTTTATCATCCTCCGATCCACACAAATGTTAGTAAACACCTCTTTAACTGACCTATGAGTACTATACATAGGACTATTTAGTTTCTCTTTTGTAAATACTGATGCAAAATAACCATTTAGTACCTCAACTATTTCCTCATCAGTTTCTCTCACAAACCCTTCATATTTGATAGGTCCTATTTTAACTCTGCCAGACTTGTTATTAATTTTATAGTAACTAAAGAACTTTCTAGGATCTTTGTTGCTATCCTGAGCTTATTTAATTTCTGACACCCTTTTGTTCTTCTTTATAATCTTATTTAACTCATTCCTAGCCATTCTATAATCACTTAAATTTTGAATATTATTTTCTACCTGTAATTTTTTATATGCCCTTTTCTTCTCTGAAATTTTTCTAGCTATCTCCTGATTCCACCATAATGGTTTCCTACTTTTGTTCCTAATGGCCTTCATTGGGATACATTGTTCTTGGACTACATTTATTATATGCTTGAAAGTATCCCACATCCCATAAGCATTTTTACCTCTGAATTCTATATCCCAGTCTACCAAATTTAGCAAGCTTCGAAGTTTTACATAATCTCCCTTATGAAAATTTGGAACTTTTTCAGCATTCTCAGTTATTTTACCCTTCTCAATTCCCAAGTTAAAACGAACTATCTGATGGTCACTATTTCCCAATGCTTCCCCAACAGTCAATTCTTGAACTAAATGATCACTGTTAGAAAGTACTAAATCTAATATATTGTCCCCCCTCGTTGGCTCATTAACAAATTGATTCAAAAAATTATCCTCAAAGCATTCTATGAACCTGCCACTTGTTCTATCCCTACCTATCATATTTTCCCAGTCCACAGAGTTTAAGTTGAAGTCCCCAATAATAACTGCATCTGTTTCACATCCCTTACTTATTTCCCTTATCATTAGTTCATCTATATCATCAGTCTGCCCAGGTGGCCTGTAAAAAGCTCCCAAATGCACCATTCTATTTTTACTGAACCTAATATCTATCCAAAGTGACTCAACTCCATCCTGCTTTATTGAAGTATTTAAACTTGAAACAATGTTGTTTTTTATATAGATAATTATTCCTCCACCAATCCTACCTGTCCTTTGACTAATGTACATATTATAGCCCTGAAAATCAAATTCACTTATAGTGTCACTAAATTCTATTTCATTAACCCATGGTTCAGTAACGCATAATATATCTATATCCTCATTGCTAATATAACTAAATAGCTCATCCTTCTTGTTTCTAAGACTACGAGCATTTGTATAGAAACAATTTAACCCCCCTATCCCTGAAGCACCTCTTGAAACTTGAATGACCTCACCTCTATCGCCTTGGAACCTATTTCTGTTATCTGCCAAGTCCATTCTACTTTCAGTACTATAATGTCCTCTCATAATTCCCTGACCACTATTAGTATCTAGTTTCCCGCCCGCAAAGACCTAATAACACGATCATACTCCTCCCACAACACATCTACCCCCCTCCTACTCAAATGCAGTCCATCCATTGCATACATTTCTTTCATTCCAACAAACCTATCCCACACATCCACAAACATGACACCTTCCATCTCACACATCCTCCTCACATAATCATTCAGCCCAATTGCACGAGACATCCATTCTACCCCAACATCCATTCTTGGAAGCACACCTGTCACAACACCTTTCATTTTACTTTCTTTCACCTTTTCAATCAACCTCTTGTACCTCTCACGTAACTCACATGCACCCACTTTCTTCACATCATTCACTCCTACATGTGTAATCACAACCGCATCCCTTGCACAGTCAGACACCAGTTCCTCATACCTATCAGACAGATCTCTCACTCCAGCACCCGGCAAACACACCCTCAAACCATTCAATCTACTTGCATTCAACTTCCTATCTAAATATCTAACTCGCGAATCACCCATCACAAGCACTTCAGTCAGACTCCTATTCCTAACCCCCACAGACCTAACTCCATCCCCACTCCTATTCTCATTCAAACTACCAGTCACTCGAACTCCACCCCCACCCCCATCAGTCATATCACTTCCAGTTACTTCCTCTCTTAGGGCACTGAATCTATTAGTCAAGCTAATAGGTTCTGTGTCCCTCTGACTCACACACCTATTCTTCCCCTGGCTAACCACCTCAACAGAGGCAACCCTATTCTCACAAAGAACAGGAGAAGCCTCCCTAGCTTCATGTTTCCTAACCACTCTCCATTGTCCCCCATCCTCACTAGGCCTATTTCTAACTAATCTAAGAGGGCTAGCTTCACTATCACTAGAACTATCATATCCTACCTCCTCCACCGGCCCTCTACCTTCACCTGAAACATCTAACTGGCCTACCTCACCACCTAACCTATTCCCAAATCTAGGCCTAACACTAAGTTCCCTCCTGAGCTCAGCAACTAACCCCTCCAGCCTACATATCCTGTCTAAATCCTGCCTTCTCATCCCCTCTAAATCTACAATGCATTCACACAGCCCACATACAACACATGTATACCCCTCACCTAATACACCACAACCAATGCATACATTCCGACACTCATGCTCACTTTCATCCCCAAACTCCATCACTTATTGAAACAAAGAAAGAATTTAAGTAGCAATAAGAAAAAAAAAAGAAGAGCAACTTAGCTTTCGCTGATTGTGGTGAGAAAAAAACAAAAAAAAAACAAACTATAGAAAAATCTGAAAAATAGATCAACAGACTGAGAGCTCTATAAAACACGTGCTACCTGTTCGAAGGTAAATCAAAGGTTTCTTTTGTTAACATTTGGTAAAATTAAGTTATACGTGAAAGAGAATTTCAGCTGTAAGAGAGATCTGAAATTCATTTAATTCATAATTTTTAGGGTCATCAAGTCAATAATAATATAATAACGCGGTCATTAGTTTTATTTAATGGATACACGAATATTCTAAGAATAAATCTCAAAATAGAAGTACCGACACATCGATCTTGTATTGAATTTAGAGGAAAAGTAGAATTTAGACCGATCTCATTGAGGCAGGTAATTTATATACCTTAAAGGGTATATAAATTACCTGCGTCAATGAGATCATTCATTCTATTGCAAAGCAAAGTGGTAATTATACTAGGATACCAAAAAAAATCTTTAATTATCGTCTGTTTTTTCAACTGATTTAGGATGATTTTGCACTGTTTGATCCACCGAGACTACATTCTTCTCCTCCATAAATGGGCAGATAAGAATGGGAGCGATATTGGAACTCATATGGACACCCTCACCTATTACAGACGGCATGATTTCAGCCTTTGCCCTAGCGTGCTGGCTTCCCTTCAGCGATTGTTCCCTCGCAACCCTGTAACCACAGAGATACTTGAAGCTATAAGCTTTTTGACTGGACGCTATTACTTCATATCGTTCTGTTAGCTGCCCGGACACTCAAACAACCAGGGAAATGAAACGGCCGACCTAGAAGCAAAGAAGGCCGCCCTCCATACCTAAATCGCTCATCTTCCACCGAGACTACATTCTTCTCATCCATAAATGGGCAGATAAGAATGGGAGCGATATTGGAACTCATATGGACACCCTCACCTATTAAAGACGGCATGATTTCAGACTGTCTTAAGCGTGCTGGCTTCCCTTCAGCGATTGTTCCCTCGCAACCGTGTAACCACAGAGATACTTGAAGCTATAAGCCTTTTGACTGGACGCTATTACTTCATATCGTTCTGTTAGCTGCCTGGACACTCAAACAACCAGGGAAATGAAACGGCCGACCTAGAAGCAAAGAAGGCCGCCTTCCATACCTAAATCGCTCATCTTCCACCGAGACTACATTCTTCTCATCCATAAATGGGCAGATAAGAATGGGAGCGATATTGGAACTCATATAAACACCCTCACCTATTCCAGACGGCATAAATTTATGCTGTGCCGCCTGCGAATCAGCCACTATCTCCCACTCACGGGCACTAAATGGCTAGCGAGGAACTACTATCTTGTGAGACGTGTTATTCTCGCATCTCAGTGCAAAACATCTTACTCTCCTTCCCACGATACTCTTCCCTTCGTAAAAAGTACTATGGTCATCTCCTACCTTTGCTGCTATTCTCTGAGAATTCCCTATGTTTTACCACCAACCTAGTACGATTCTTGGAAGATGCCAGCCTTTCCTCCAAAATCTAATTCCCTAGCTAGATTCTCTTACTGCCATTTATTTTCATCATACTTTACTACCATCCTTACTTTTATCCGAGCCTTATCCATCCTTATTTTATATAAAGGACCCTTTCTGATTGCATGTTAGTGCTCTCCTTCGTTTAGGTTTTAATCTTTCAACTGAACCGATATTTTCACATTATTAGATCGCCTCTTTTGCTAGTAGTACTTTTATCTTTTATTTTTAACATCAACCTAAGCCAGATGAGCCTATAAGGCAAAAAGAGGCTTTAAATCCTCAAATTAATTACCTGTTTCCCCTATCCTCTTATAGACTTATCCTCTTATCCTCTTAAAGACTTCAATCAAGTACCCTCAGACTCTTATTCTTTCTAATATATAACGATTTAGTCTCTTAAGCCTTTCATTATAAGGTAAGCTCCTGAACCCATGAATCTTCTGAGTGATCCTTCTTATCAGACACTCAAGCAAACCAATATCTACCTTATAATATGGTGACCAAAATTGCACCGCAGAGTCAAGATGAGGTATACCTGCATAATTACAAGTAGAGTTTCAGAATGACATCAGCACTCCTATTACTTACACTCCTCCTAATAAACCACAATACGTTATAAGTTCGATTCCGAGCAATTATGCATTGCTTCCTGGGCCCGAGCTCTGAACTTTCCAGGACACCTAAGTCTCTTTCGCATTTTGACCTTCCTAAAACTCTCCAATTCAGTTTATAATTTATTAGTGGATTACAGCTACCTATATTAAGTACACGACAGCTGTTTATGTTAAATTCCATTTGCTATTTCTCAGCCCATTGGGATAATATTGGTAATTCATCTTGTAATACCTCGCAATAGAGGCAGACCTTACACTCCTACCTAACCTAATATCATCGGCAAACTTGTTTAGTTCGCTACTTATACCCAAGTCAAGATCACTAATATAAATGAATAATAACAACAGTCGCAACACTGACGTCCGAGGAACCTCACTGATAACATGTCCTCACTCCGTTTAGATCTCATCTATAGTAACTCTTTGCTGTTTGTCACTAAGCCATGCCTGAATCTACCTAAAAATTCTTCCATCGATTCCATCCGCTTTAGTTTTATCCCAGGGGCGTAAGTGTGGCCCCCAATCGAAAACTTTCCTAAAATTCAAATAAACATTATCCTAATTCTCATCTCTCTTGGAAGCAATTGTACACATTTCTATGAAAAGAGTCAACCACGAGTTACTTCTCAAAAGTCAAACACGAGTTACTTCCCAAAGGTCAAACACGAGTTTCTTCCCAAAGGTCAAACACGAGGTACTTCCCAAAGGTCAAACACGATTTGCTTCTAGTAAAGCTGTGTTGAGATTCATTAATAAACTTATGTTTATCCCAGTGATCCATAATAGATTTTGCTATTATAGATTCCATCATTTTCCCCACCACTGATGCCAAGCTCACTCAATCGCCGGTAATGAGACATAATCGTTTCATCCCAATTAGGGTCGACAGCTTTGGTTCTAATTTCCTTAATCTCATTTAGGGTCGACAGTCTTGGTTCTAATTTCCCTAATCCCATTTAGGGTCGACAGTCTTGGTTCTAATTTCTTTAATCCAATTTAGGGTTGACAGTCTTGGTTCTAATTTTCTTAATCCCATTTAGGGTCGACAGTGTTGGCCCTAATTTCCTTAAACGGAATATTGATAGTCTGCCCGGTAACTGACTAGTTAATCATATTCCTCATCAACTCTATCCTTTCTCTATCCTTCTCTACCTGAGGATTATCTTCCCCTTCTATATATCACCTGGTCTCACTCGTTACTCCCCAAACAAAAGTCTCTAGGTTCCTCCTCAGACAAGTAGTGGGTATTGCAAAAGTCCTGTTACACTCGTTACGACACTTACAACCAAGGACACAATGATAGTTTTGATGCAGTTAGACACGTTTTGATTGTTGTAACAAATAAATGTATTGAAATTTAATATAAATCAACGTGGCGGTGAGCGCACTCTCGAGGCTAGAGCTGTATGCCGCACCCACGTTGCCGACGAATTCCTTCCTCATGCTGGCCCACATGCGGTTGGGGGAGGCCCTACGTTGCTGTAGCAGACCTTACACGCTTTTCACTTGACACTCACCCACACGCTGTAGTCGAATGGATTGAGGCCAGGCGACTGCAAGGCTCAAACTCCTTCGAGCAGAAATTCATGTTCGACCCCAACCACACCTTCACGGTCTTAGGTGTGTGAGAAAGCTCTTCGTGAGCTTTCTCACAAAGCGCAGGTCTTTCGTGGCCAAGATGTCATTGTAATCGGCCACGGTAATCCTGTACCCAGCCGCGAACCACACCAGCGGTATCTTCTTGCTATTCGAATCCCCACAAAGCCGAGCATCGAGGTAGGCCCGGTCTTGGACGTCGATACATAGCGGACCTCAGAGACGTCCTATGCATAGTTAGATGAAGCGGGAAGCTAGCCTCTCACTTTTCTACTTAGGAAATATGTATTTGCATATAATTGGATAGATAGATCGATAGATAATTAATAGATAGGCAAATAGATACGAATTAAACGCTTAGCAGTTCACAAAATTTACATTTTTTTCCAAAGCTCAACTTTTTCACCTGCTCACCAAATTCTGTACTTAATTTTTTGCCAAATTTCAATTATATCACAGCAGAAATCATACTATGTAAGCAGCAAAACCAAGTCCTACTGAAAAATTGCCTTTTCTTAAATATTTATCTAAAAAAATGCTTAGGAATTTTTTATACACTCAAAATCCTTTTCTGCTTGATGTCATACGTTTTCGGTGCCACTAATTTTTAAGATAGGTCAGGGAAAGTGTATAGTCGCCCGCTGGTCCTAAAAGTAGCAAATAAACAGGCAGTGCTTGAAAGTAACCTGTCCTTCTTAGGTTAGCATTGGTAGACCCACTTAAAAATCTGTGAAAAGTCCTCCTGCGCAATATAGGATTGAGCGAGTTTAATTAAATTAGTCGATAGCTCCTCCTAAGTACTATTCTGTTGTTAAATACCTTTGGAGATGAGCACTATCTTCCATAATATAAATTTTGTATAAAACCTTTGTAAAAGTGAGATCAGAGAGGCAGTCTGAACAAATCTTGTATTTTGAATGCAGCTAAAAGTCTTACAGCTCCTTTTGCTCTCCACCACTGCGTCGCACTGGATCTTCATCAAAGAGGGCAAGCAAACACTCCAGGTGCTGTCGCCACTCAGGACCATACGAAGCATTACGTCGAGTTGCTGTGACCACTTTAGGTCATACGCCCTTCTACTACGATCGAAGACCCTGTAAGAATCATGATTCAAGATCAGATTGCACCATGTACCGAAGTACCAGGCCAGTCCTTTCTCACCAAGAAGGATTCCCAGGCCCCACAAAAGCGGGATGCAGCCGGTGCGCCGCATTAGGGCCCATAATAGTCTAGAGGTCCCATGAATATCAAAGTCAAAATTGAACATAACATAACATAACATAATTTCACGGGTGACAAAAGCCACAAGGGCCTATCAAAGGTCATCCGCATCCGTCAAAGCTCACCCACAAAATGCATCCATAGGATTGTGTCACATCATGCATCTACAATATACAATCAAAACCGTCCATAAGAGAGGGTCAAAATCAAAAAGCCTCATCATCAGGGCAAGACAAGATCAAAATCCCCCAAAATATACAATAAAAGAAACTTCATCCACAGGAATGAGTCGAGAGATCCACCCACACACCAAAAAGTAAGAAGTTAACCCTCCCTCCGCATATAATCATCTAATCTGCGCTTGAAAATATCTAAGTTTGGACTGTTTACTCTCTCAGGTGGCAAACTATTCCCATAATCTACCACTCTATTGGGGAAAAAATATTTTCTAACATCCAACCTACACCTCTGTTTTTTTAACTTTTAAGTGGTGACCTCTAATCCTATTACTTCCTTACAACTCAAATAACTTGCTAAAATCCAACTTATCCATCCCAACACAGATTTTAAAAGGCTCAATCATATCTCCCCTCACACATCTTCTAACAAATGAGAACAAATTTAGTCCCCTTAGTCTATCTTCATATTCAAGGTGCTTCAGGGAAGGTAATATTTTTGTTGCCCTCCTTTGTACTGACTCGAGCAGGTTGATATCATGTCTAAAATGCGGTGACCATGCTTGTATACAGGACTCTAAATGTGACCTAACATACGCGTTGTAGAGTTTAGGGATAACCTCTTTACTCTTGTAGCTAACATTGATCTTAATGTATCCTAGCACCCTATTTGCTCTTTTATTTGCTTCAATACACTGCTTTGAAAACTTCAGTGACCTATCTACTACTACGCTTAAGTCCTTCTCATCCTCAACTGAATTCAGCAATGCTCATCAATTCATAGCTAAATTCCCTATTACCTCTTCCCATGTAAAAACTTTGCATTTTTTAAGGTTAATAGTCATCTGCCACTTTTGAGCTCAAGCCAGTAAGTTATTTAATTCACTCTGCACTTTAAAGCTACCCTCAACTTTTTTCACTACAGCTGCCAGTTTAGTGTCATAAGCAAAAATTGACACTTTGCTATTTACACCCTCCCCTCCCCATAGAAACATTTGAACCCATTATGTGTGTTTCGATATCCTTGCCTACTCGGATTCTGAGAGTAGGTAAGACATCTCAATCCACCTATCTCTAAAGTACCCCCTTTAGCCTGTATACCTTCGACTCCTTTGTACTAATGTTCCAACATTTTTTTTTATCTCCTAACGATATTTCTGTATAATCAATTACAGTTTTTTTAATGAATCGATGATGATGAATTAAGAATTACTATAGACAATTAAACGTGTTTTATACAGTAACATTTTATTTCCCAATGGCTTTGCATTCCAGTTACTGATATAAATGCAATTTACAAATCCTTCGCTTCAAAAGATGAAGATATTTGGAAAATAAATACTAAAAATGATTTATTTTCATACCATTGATGAGTTGAATGTTAGTATCATTAAAAAAATACGATATATAAATATATATACATAAAACCTCGGAGATTCCTATTCCTAAAAATGTTGTGCATAAATATAAAACTAAGCGATTGAACACCATTGAAAACAAGATAGATTTGGAGTCATCGGACTCTGCACAAGTAAACATATTTCTGTAAATTTGTCTACAGAGAAATGAATCTGGGTAGGGAATGAATATTGAATCTGGGTAGGGAATGAATATTGAATCTGGGTAGGGAATGAATATTAAATCTGGGTAGGGAATGAATATTGAATCTGGGTAGGGAATGAATATTGAATCTGGGTAGGGAATGAATATTGAATCTGGGTAGGGAATGAATATTGAATCTGGGTAGGGAATGAATATTAAATCTGGGTAGGGAATGAATATTGAATCTGGGTAGGGAATGAATATGATGGAGGAAGGGAAGGATATTCGCCTCGGGAAATGGAGAAAGAAAAAAGAGGCGGAAATATGGCAAGAATTATGAAGAGAAAACAACAAACATTAGGAAGAGGGAAAAACGAAAATTCTAAAAAGAAAACGAACAAAATTATGAACAGAGAACATTCAAAATTATGAAAACACATCATCTCAATTATGAAATATGAACAGCCAAAATTTTGAAGAGAGAAGAAGCAAGATTATGAAGAGAAAACAAGCAAATTTGAAGAGTGAACCGCTAAAATAATGAAAAGATAACATGCAAAATTCTGAATAGAAAACAACCAATATTATAAAGAAAGAACAAGCAAAATAAAGAAGAAAAAACACTCAACATTATTAAGAGAACAACAAAAATTATGGAGAGAAAATAGTTAACATATTTTTCCACATCTAAAATCAATAACAGATTGCTTACTATTTTAAATCACTAACATATTGCTTCCTCTCTAAAATCACTTACAGCGTGCTTCCTAATTAAAGCCACTTTAATGTCTTACTGCCTATTTGAAATCACATTAACTTATTGCTTGTGATTTAAAATCACTTTAAAGTTTTGCTTCCTATTTAAAATCATTATTAAAAGTTTGCCTTTTTAAGTATCACTTTAACATATTTCTTTCTAAAGGGTGTTCCAATAACTTGGACCGATTTTAAATGTGAGTTAAGTTTAAGTGGCTAATGATTTTTTTTTTTTATTCCAGATTTAACAACTTCGGTCTTTGGAAATTTCAATCATGGAAAGAGTAACAATCGAACAACGTGTTAAAGTTATCGAAGCCTATTACGAAAATGGACGTTCAAACAGAAACGCATTTCGGAAATTTTTTTGGTCAACATAATCGACCAACCGAGAATGCAATTGGGAAAATTGTTCGTAAATTCAAACAAACAGGGTCGGTGGCAGAAATGAAAACGCCATTGCGTGCTCGTTTACGCCGTTCAGCTGAAAACATTGCTACAGTGCGCAAGAATGTGACCGAAGGAAGATCCAGACACCTCTATTCGCCATCGCGCGCAGGAAGTAAACCTCTCCACAACAATGTTACATCGAATTTTGACAAAAGATTTGTCTCTACACGCTTACAAAATTCAATTGACACAAGAACTGAAGACTGCTGACCATTTGAAGCGCGTACATTCGTCAATTGGGTGCACAAGCAAAGACAAGCCGATGATGATTTTTCGCAAAAAATTATCTTTAGTGATTGTCGTAGAATAGGCTCCCGACGATATACCATATATAACTATTCGTTAAGAGAATTTTCTATATTTCGAGTGCGTGGTAATCTGATTGACCGAGGTTAGTTCAAAAGAGGCGGGGGCCTGGAGAGGCTTATTTATCTTTAATATGCTTGAGAAGTGGAACGGAGCACAAGGATAAACAATATGGCTACTATTAATAAAATAGAGTTTTATTAATTAAACTATCAACAAAATGTTTACATAAACGGGGATTGAAAATGGGAGAAACGCGTGAATGAAAAGGGTCATGGGAATATCTGACTAATCTGAGGATTAAGATTTGGAGAGATTTAAAACGGTGAACAAACAAAAAAGGGTTGGGGGGAATGGTTCGCTAAACCATTTAAAGCACAGGGTTGGGTTGACAATACGTTAAATGATTAAAGGTAATGCTTAGCTTACGTAATTACAAAGTTGTTGTGCAGAGGAAGACGATGCGAAGAAGTCTTCGGTCCAACTGGCGATTTCCAGCAGAAAGGTTCTTCGAGGGGTTGTCCTTAACAAGGGGGAAGGACTGTCTTCGAGGAGTGAAAGGGAAGTGGGGCTCGGAAGTACGAGCGATCTTTGTGACAGGATATCGGAGATGTTCTAGATGAACAATGGAGGTTATTGTTGAAACCAGCGTTCTCTTGAAGAACGTTAAAAAGGGAGGGAATTAAATTATCCGGACGTGATGTCTTGGGAACGAGAACCGTTTCTTGACAAATGGGCTTGCAGAACAATGGCTGTTCTAACGTTGTTCTCTTTCTCAACAACAGGGGGGCCTTGTTGACTTGGCATCTCGAAATGCACGAACCTTGGCACTCAAGGTATATTGTCCTCTTCTGGACAATTAGGGGTTTCTCGGCAGAGTTCCTAGGTGCACAAGGGAGACCGGATCGGCTTGATGCCTCGCGAAGATAATCTGCATTTGCTTCAATTTGGAAAAGCTATGATATAAATAGCCGGAGCTAGCCCCATGGAGTAGGGGACAATTGAGTGGGGGACTTCGAGGGAATGTCCCACTCACGCCTGGGAAAATATCTTATCTGCCCATAAGCCTAATTCAATCTGGCGAGATAGACGTATGGAGGCGAAACGGGTGAGTGAACTTCCTTGATTAAACATTGGCTATGATGGGAGATAACGCGCTTCAGCCTCCTCTCGCAGGATACACGTGGGTAAGCAGGTGTTTTAACATGTGATAGAGGCTGAATTAAAGCGGCCTCAGACCGTTCTATCACAGTGAGGAAGTCCATTTTCATCTTGGTGGATCGTTAATAAGCAGAATTGTCACATTTGGGCTGATGAAAATCCCAGGAAGATTGTTGAAAAGCCACTGCATCCACAAAAGGTCACTGTTTGGTGTGCATTTTCTGCTAGCGGAATCATTGGGCGGTATTTCTTTGAAAATGATGCCGGGAATTCTGTTACGGTGACAGGCGAGCGATACCGTGCCATGATAACCAACTTTTTATGGCCTGAATTGAATTCTATGTATGTTTAAGATTTGTGGTTTCAACAGCACGACGCCACATGCTACCCAGCCAATGTAACAATGGCTTTATTGAATGAGAAGTTCCCAGGTCGCATCACCTTTCGAAACAGCGAGGTTAATTAGCAGCCACGATCGTGTGCCCTAACGCCGTTAGATTTCTTAATTTGGGATCATGTCAAAAGTTAGGTCTATGCCAACAAGCCAACAACAATTCAACAGCTGAAGGATGAGATAATAAGGCATATTGGTGAGATCGAGGAGCAACTATTCAGAGACGTCATCAAAAGTTTTGACCATCGAGTGGAGATGTGCCGCCGAAGCCTTGGCAGAAATTTAGGCAATATTTTTTTCATACATAATTGCCATGACTCACATAACATGATCCAATAGTAAAATCAATAAATTTTCACCAATAACACTGTTTTATTTACTGCTAACTTTGATCCGTCTTAATGGAACACCCTCTATATATAATCATTTTAACGGTATGCTTCCTTTTAAAATTACTTCATCATATTGCTTCCTAACTAACATCACTTTAAAACATTGCTTCCTATTAAAAATCAGTTATTTATTGCCAAAAAACTAAATCACCTTAACATATAACTTCTTATCTGGAATTGCTTTAGCATATTGATTTATATCTGAACTAACCTTAGAATATCGCTTAGAATTTGATATTACTTCGGCGTTTTTTTCCCATCTAAGCTCAACTTTCATTTAGGTTTTCATTCGAAATCACTCTAACATATCGATTCTCATCTGAGCTGAATTTAGAATATCGATTCTATGTTAAATAAATTTAACCCCTTCTCAACCCACCGTATAATATCTCGTTTGTCATTTTCGCTTCATCCTGAAAGTGGTTCATAATATCTCGATAATATTTTTCAAACTGTAACTCTAAGTCTCTAGCGAGATATTTCTAGTTTCTATTCCTACCTTGGAGTCTCATTCTGAATAGACTACGAGTTATTACGACATCTTTATATGTTTTGCCGAACCTATTTTTTGCCATCTGTCTTTATTGAGGAAAACTCATTGCTCGAAGTGGCGAAGGCTCATATTTTGCCGGACTTGTGTTTTACCTCTTACAAAGATTATTTTCTCTTATTATTTTAAAATAAAATATAACCAGTGAAAATGAGATTTATATATGGTAGTGATGAAACATATGCAAACTTAGAACAGTCAAATGTTAGTGTAATTGAATCCGAACAAGACTCATTTTTCTGATGAATATAGATGACAGCTATATTTATTGAAAAAAAGTCATCTCAATCTGAACTGCTTTATTGATAAAAAGTCGCCTGGGATGGCGTTAGGATATTTCTTTCTTTCTAAGATTGCCTTAACATATTGGTTTCAAAGCGATATCAATTTAAATTAGGAATTACTTTTCATCGTAATCACCTTAAAATATTTCTTTAACGTATTAGTTATCACTAGTCGGGATAAGCAATAAAGTTAAAAGGATCTATGAATTCCTATCTTTAACATAGATACTTAATATTAGGTTGGAAACAAAGTTCTTGCACAACTTTTATTGACAATGATTTACAACGAAACAAAAGAAACATAGCAATGAACAATTTAATCACCGTTATTTTCGAGTACCTGCTTCCAACGTAGGGAAAGATCATGGATTTCTTTGTGGTAAAATTCAAACGATTTGCTATCAAAGAAGTCTCCAATTGCAGTTTTGAGGTTCGTCATCATTTGCAAACGTTTTGCCATTCAAGAAGTACTTCAGTGCGTGAAATGGATGGTAGTCTGTTGGATCTAGGTGTGGCGAGTACGGTGGGTGAGGGAGAACTTCCCACCCAAACTTCAGCAGTTTTTCACGGGTATGATTTGCAACGTGTGGTCGGGCGTTATCATGAAGAAACATGACACTAGTCAATTCTGGTCGTTTCTGCTCAATTGCACCCACCACCTGTTACAGTGGTTGACTGTATAATTGAGCGTCAAAAATATTATTGCGTTCCATCATTTCATAGTAAAACACTCCTTTCACATCCTACCAGACACAAACCATTAGCTTCTTTTGATGTGGGTCGGCATTTGCCTGAAGTTCTGCAGGTGCACCTTTGTCTCTACATCTACTTTTGCGTGCCATGTTCGAGTGTAGGTGCTATTTCTCATTGGCGGCAGTAACCACATTGTTCAGCCAAATAAAATGACCATTCTTGGAGAGTCGTGTAATGCATGCATCTATGTGGTGCTGACGGTTCAAGTCGGTCATTTTACGAGGAATCCATACATCCAGTTTGCTGATTTTGTCCATTCCCTCTAAATGATGCAAAATGGCTGTATGGCTGAGGCTAAACTTTTCAGCCAGCCAACGTGATGTCAGATGTGGATCAGCTGTGACGCAACTGCACTAGGTCTAACGATCATTGTCAATAAATGAGAGTCGACCACTTCTTAGAGATCAAATTGTTTACGCTGAAACTTCTTAAGCCAATTCCTAGATGTGCGACGACTTATCGGGTCTTCTTCAAATGCTTGGTTGATACGATGTTGCAATTAGGCAGCGTTTAGGCCGAACTTGTTATCATGCAGTAAAAGAGTACGTTTCTGTTCTCGGGAAAGAGTCCTTTTATGGTTGATTTTTGAAAATGTAGATATCATTGAGGGTGTCCGTCTAATCACTGTGTAATGGTGTAGGCTTTCTTAGGCCTCGCTTTAAAGTGTATAGTGACTTATTCTAGTTAGGCTCTAGGTCATTGTGCACTTTCAAACGAGGCCTAGAAAAGACTCGGCCACTACACATTAACTGCTCGTACAACCTGTATAAATCTATAAATAAAGAAAATTTTATAAAAAGGTTGTGAGGAAATTTTGTTTCCAACCTAATCTTAGGTCATCCCATAAGTAATGCGGATGTTTATCATTATTTTTTTGATAGAAACAAAAGACTATTTAAACTGAACTAAAAGCTCACCAGAAAAAATGGTCCCTCGGACGGGAGTGTACCTACTAATTTGTAATACCTCCACTAGCCTGTTTACCTGTTGCGCTTCGACGTGGCATGAACTAGAGAATGATATGAATGTAAGAGAGATCAATGTTCTGCCACTCTTGTATCAAAGAATTTTGCAATTTGGCCAGATTGCGTGGATGTCTTCTTTGAAGTTTGACACTTTGTTAGAAGTAGTCCCATAGACTCTTGATGAGGTTAAGAACCGGTAATTTTGCGAGCAAAACCAGATGTGTGATTGTTTCTTAATGTGCACTATACCAACCAATCACAGCTCTAGCCTGGTGAATGTCCTAGATGTCATCCTGGAATACATGCTTTGGAATGTTACGTTCCACGTTAAGATGAAGGGTAGATGGCAAATCCTGGTTGTCCTCCAGTTCGATGTAAGCAGACTGGTCCAATTTGTTTTGCACCTCAACCAAAGGATCCATTTCCGCTTCATCACAGACCCTGTTCTGGCTTAAACCGCATTCTCGCAAGTCTTTCATGAAGGTCTCATGAGGTCTCCAATTAACAAGACGCTTGCACCATTCATTCCATGCGGTTAAGATGTTTAAAATGGATTATGCCATTCATATCACATCAAACGCAAAATCGAATATTCCGTTAACGAGGGCCCTGTTACTGTTGGTATATTTTTTTCCCGGGACTAATCCATTTTCTAGATCATTTATAAATTTAAATAACCAACCTTTCGTCTCCTGTAACAATCCTCCTCTAAAATGGTTCACTTTGTAGTCGAAATATCACATTTGAATAGACGTTAATTCTTTGTGGCAAGTGCAGCTCTGATAGTTCACGAGGAATCCTCTCAATGACGATGCACAGTGAAACGAGATAAATGTACTTTTTCAGCCAACTATTCAAACAGTTACAGTAGGATTTTATTTAACTATTATTTTTAAAGGAACTTTAGCAAATTACATTGTTCGACTTGTAAGGGGTTTATCATTGTGTCTGGATTCTTCCGATCTGCAGTTAAATATGAAACTCTTACACCAAATGCACCTTCACCATATACTTGACATGAAATTTATGCTGTTAACTTAGCATCGTTTGCTTAACTAAACTGCCAAAGAATAACTTTTTGTATGTAGTATCTTGACACTTCCACAATATTCAGTATTTAATGATAAGGAACACTAAATTAGCAATAATAACAAAGGAATAATATCCTAGAAAATGACAACTAAATATCGAAATGTAAGCCTCACTTATGGGATGACTTGATTAGACCGCCATAAAGTCAACTGCTTGCTCGAGGAGCTTCTCAGGGTCTGATTTAGTAAAGGGGTCAAACAATTTGAGCGATTTAGCCTCTGTTTATCACGCAATTTACCCTAGTAATTTATCTACATGGCTTCGCTGGTAGATCTCGTACTAAAGCACCAATTTGATGGTAGCTTCATACTAAAGCTTAAAGTAGACGTAGAGACCTCATACAAAGCTTAAATTCGACCTATAGACCTGATACTTAAGCATAAAGTTGACATATAGACCTCATACTAAAGCTAAAATTTGACCTATAGTCCTCATACTAAAATTAAATTTGACATATGGACATCATACTAAAGTTTAAAATTCACCAATAGACCTCATACTAAAGCTAAAACTTCACTTATAGACCTCCTAATAAAGCTAGAGGCTAACTAGAGACCTCATAATAAACCACAAAGTCGACAGATAGACCTCATACTAACCTTAAAGTCGACCTATAGACCTCATACCAAAGCTTAAAGTCGACCTATAGAGCTCATGCTAAGCTTAAAGTCGAGAGTTAGACTCCTACTAAAGCTAAAACTCGACCTATAGACCTCATGCTAAATCTTGAAGTCGATCTATAGACCTCATGCGTACCCGGTACATAATCTAGAATTGACCTAATTTTCTATCAAAATTTTAGTTAAAATTAATATTCTCATGGACTGTTTTCTCTTTTTATTCTCTTTTCTTCATCTATCTGAAATGTAGTCAAGCCACCAGGCACAATGCCCACCAGTAAAGCAAATCCCTGGAGAAAAAAATTACCAGCGTAAAGACGATCCCTCACAAAATGGGGAAGCAAAGGTTACACCTCTACAAAATAACAAAGTTAAGAGAATCTCTCCCTAAAATGGCTAAATAAACCCAATATCTGTCCAAAATGACCAAGACAATCCCTAAAACAATTTACCGAGTAACGCAATATTTCATCAAAATGATCTAGTTAAGACTATCACTACCAAAATGACCGACCAAATAAACACAAATCCTACCCCTAAATACCCAATTTAATATAATCCTTCCCTAAAATTAGCAATTAAAAAGAACCAGCTAGGTCAGGTCAGGTTAGGGAAATTGCGAAGGGAAACAATAACGAATGATTGCCGATCAAGTTGACTTCTTTAGTCATTTTTAAACTCTTTAATTAGATATTTCCACACATAGTTATCATTCACTTTGACTTTATTAGTTTCTGATTCAAAATATTGCCCTCACTATACTTTGTTTTATCCGATTAATAGCCGAAGACTACAATCAACAGGCAAAGGTATATAACTAATTCTTTGAATTTGTTATTTTTGTTATTCACTTAAAAACGTGAATAGAAGATCCAAACTCACCAGGTAAAAACAACATTTCACTAAACTAACCAAGTAAAGATGACCCCTTCCTGAACTCATCACGTAAAAGCAATCCCTTCCTACACTCACCAAATAAAATCAAACGCTTCCTGAACTCATTAAGTAAAGGCAACCCCTCCTTAAACTCACTAAATAAAATCGAGCCCTTCCTAACTCATAGAGTAAAGGCAATGCCTCCCTCCTCAACTGCACTAAGTAAAGCAAAACTCTCCTACAACTCACTAAGTAAAGAAAACCCCTCCCTAAACGCATGAAGTAAAGACAATGCCTCCTCGAACTCCCCAATTAAAGACAACCGCTCCCTAAACTCAAGTAAAGACATTCTCTGCTGATCTTTATTGTCATTACTGCGTCCGCACGACGATCCTCCGCCTTTCAAATGCAGAGGACATCGTCTTCGAAAACGCATAAACCCTCAAACGCCGCCCTACCTTCTCATACTCAACCGCGCTCGAGACAACGCAGCTTTCCGTGGCCTCCCCAAAGCAAATCACGCAATTTCTCACAACAGACTCCCTTACGCAACTCTTCGACCTAGTCCACACACAATCCCACGCGCCTCTTCCACCTCCGATCATCACCCAAACAAACTGGAGTAAACATTGAAGAAAGTGTGCTGTGAGTAGTCTCGTACGCCAGTCGTTGTTTCTCCTTCGGTGAGGTTAGACGTCTTTTCTTCAAGCTTCGAACGCTTGACTCGCATCGCGGCAACTCTGAATTTATGAGGTTTGATCCCAGGATTGTTTGCAATAGTTCTCCCAATTCAGAAAATTAGGGCCGTAAAAAGGTAAGGAATGGAGCTTCTGAAAATTAAGGGCGTTATTTTTAGTCCGACAGATATATAACCACTTAACGAATCGTTGACAAAAGCTGACCTTTTTTGTCTTATTAATTGTTAAACGTGCCAAATGACGAAAGAAAAAATCCCGATAAAAACTTGGAAAATTGCTAAAATTCATCAAACGTTTGATGCATTCGTATATATTTGGGGTGAGTTCTTAGAATCGTGCATTCGATTCTCACTTTGATTAAAGCTGCAAAATGTTAATCATGTTAATGTTAAGGCGAATGAGTAAACAAAATTAATATAACGGAAAAATTACTCAATTACATTTTTTTATGTGCTCGTATGTGGGGAATACTTGAAGTGTGGGTATTTGATTCCCACACTGATTGATATAAGAGAAGAAAGCGTCCATCTGTGTGATCATGGCGAAAGATGAGGAGGTTCACTCAAATATCATGTCTCCATTTCGATTGCCCCTAGTAGTCTCCTCTTATCAACTCATCCATCTTCACCAATTTCTTTACCAATTTGCCTAACCAAGTTTCTAGTGGAGATGCCTTCGTTGGTTGTTGTTCGTTTTAATTAGATATTATATTTATACACATTTATTTATTTATTTTGGTTTATCCCTACCCCCTCGTTTTCGTCCTGTTCCCCCTGAACGGACTTTTCCTCTTCAGATTACTCTTCTTCCCTTCCATGACCTTCGGTTCATCCGAGTGGAAACGAAGCGGACACTAGCCACATGGGGGTGTTAAGTTAGGGTCCGATTGGGTTCTCCTTTACGGCTGCTGTCATACGTTCTAGATATCCGTGGGCGGCTGATCGTTGGTAAAACAACTACCATGAATGCAAATGGGTGGTAAACCCCTACCATAAGTGCAGATGGGTGGTAAAACACATATGATGAAAAAATATAAGTGGTAAAATATACCGTAAGTGAAGAAGGGTAGTAAAACAGCTACCATAATTGCAGATAGGTATTAAAACACCTAACATTAGTGCAGATGGGTGGTATACCCTACACCTTATGTAAAGATGGGTGGTCACAAGTGGTAAAAATCCTACCAAGAGTCAGATCAGTGGTAAAACACTCTCAATAATAGAGATCGGTGATAGATGCCATATCAGAAGTGCATTTTGGTGGTAAACCTCCTACCGAGAGTGCAGATTAGTGGTAATACCAGTTAGGATCCCCCCAACCAAGAGGGCATAAATGTGGTAAACCCAAGGTCGAGACACCAGATACATCATTGATTCCGTACTAAGATGGGTGGTAAAACTCCTTCCAACACAGAATATCGATGGTAAATCAGCCATAATTATCCTATGCGTATACGTTTTGGTCTGTAGGCTTGAAGGGCGGCCCCAAGGACCCCGCTCCCCACCCACCAACACAGACACATATATCCTGAGTGTGGGCACGTTCCCAGAGATCTTCCAGTAAAGTGATGAAGAGTTATGTGGTTGTGTGAGGTTAGGGCGGTGGAGGAGGTGTTTAGTGTCGTAATGGCCTGGATGGGAGGTGGGGGCGGGTCCCCCCATTAGTCCTCCAAATACTGTCAGCGATGAGCCTTAGAAGAGTTAGAAGAAGCAGGGGAAGTAGAAGAGGTCGGGGGCGGAGGTGTAGATAACCAAGTCTATCTTTGGGCCTTCAAATTGACGTGGGCTCCGAACCACAGCGTTGACTTTTGGCATTTTTCCATTCATCTCTTTCTTTACCTTGTCCCTCTTGTTTATCTGCTTTCATTTAACTTTCCTTTCACTTTCCCTCGAGTTTTATCTGCTTTCAAATCATCTTTTTCTTTGCCTTGTCCCTCTTGTTTATTTGCTTTCATTTAATTTTCTTTTCACTGTCCTTCTTTTTTATATGATTTACAATCATATTTTACTTTGCCTTGTCCATCTTTTTCATCAGATTTCCAGTGACCTCTTTTTTTTCACTGTCACTCGTGTTTTATCCTATTTCCATTCATCTCTTACTTTTTCCTCTTCCCATTCTTTATCAGATTTGCATTCATCGCTTTCTTTTCATTGTCTCTCCTCTTCTATCTGCTTTCCATTAATCTTTTTTTTTCGCTGTCCCTCTAGTTATAGCTGCTTTCTCTCTATCACTTTCTTTGCCTTGTCCTTCCTGTTTTATCCTGTTTACTTCCATCTGTTTTTTGCCTTGTCCCTCGTGTTTTCCCTCTTTTCATTCAACTTTCTCTTTTCACCTCCCTTCTAGTTTTAACTGATTTGAATTTATCTCTTTCTTTTTCTTATTTCGATTGTTTTACTAAATTCAGTCTTCTGCTGTTTTTTCATTTGTCCCAGTGTATTATCTGCTTTCCAATCATCTCTTTTATTGCCCTCTCCTTCCTGTTTTATCTGCTTTGAAATCATCTTTCTATTTCTTGTCTCTTGTTTTTTATCTGCTTTCCATTCTTCTCTTTCTTCTAATTGTCCCTCGTGTTTTCTTTGCTTTCAAATCCTCCCTTTCTTTGACCTTTCCCTCTTGTTTATCTACTTTCTATTCAACTCTTTCTTTGCCTTGTTCCTCGTACTTATCTGTGTTGCATTCATCTCTTTCTTTGCCTTGTCCCTCGTTTTTCATCTGGTTTCCATTCATCTCATTCTTTGTCCTTTTGCTCGTGTTTTATCTGATTTCCTTTCACCACTTTCTTTGCTTTGTCCCTCGTGTTTTATCTGCTTTCCATTAATCTCCTTCTTTCTCATCTCTCGTATTTGATGTCCTTTCCATTCATCTTCTTCTTTTTCCTCTTCCTCGTGTTTTATATGTTTTTCTCCCATCTCCTTTTTTTCCTACCCTTCGTGTTTTATCTGACTTCCCTTCATCTTTTTATTTTCCCCTCCCCCGTGTTTTATCTGTCTTCCATTCATCTCCTTCTCTTTCCAGTCCCTCGTGCTTTATATGATTCCCCTATAACTTACTCTTTGCCTTGTCCCTCGTGTTTTATATGTTTTCCTTTCATCTCCTTCATTTTCCACTCCCTCATGTTTTATCCTTTTACTTATATCTCCTTCTTTATTATGTCCCTCGTGTTTTATCTGATTTCTATTCTTTCCTTTCTTTCCTTGTCCCTCGTCTTCCATCTGGTTCCCATTCATCTCATTCTTTGTCCTTTCATTCGGGTTGTAATTGATTTCTCTTTATCTCTTTCTTTGCCTTGTCCCTCGTGTTTTATCTGATTTCCACACATCTCATTTTTCCCTTGAACTTCCCGGTTAATTTAATTTCCCTTCATCTCTTTCTTTACCTTGTCCTCCGAGTATTTATCTGATTTACATTTAGCTCTTTCTTCTTCCTGTCCTGCTTGCTTATCTGCTTTCCATTCATCTCTGTCTTTTCACTCTCTCTCGTTTTTTATCTGTTTATCATTCCCCCCTTTCTTTGCTTTGCCCCTCGTGTTTTCTTCAATTTCCCTTCATCTGTATCTTTCTCTCAAGTTTCTCTGCTGGCCTCGAGGGAGCGGAATGATAGAATGGAGCTGAAACTTGAGTTTCTTGCCGCCCGCCGCCCCTCCCTTTACGAGGTTGAAGGTCCTTAGGAATGCTACCCCCAGTAAAGGGCGCGCCGATGTGCCCTTATGGCTGCCCTGCTGACGGGACTCACTGCCCCGTCCGGCCCCAGTTTAGCCTCTTCTCCTTCTTTCAGTCAGCCTGTATTTCTCCCCTACTTCCTCACTTCCCCTACAACCTCTCCCACAACTTTCTCTGGTTGGCCTCTATTTTCACAGGGTAGATGCTGACCTTCTTCTCAGCCAGCTATCCCGGATCGGGGCTGACGGGGAAAGGGGCAATGTTCAATAACCCCTGAGCTCCGGTCTATGATGGTGGTTTTTTAACAACCTGCTTCATTCCTACCCATACCTTCCTCACATCTCTTTTCCTTCTCGCTTCACTATATATTTTTTTTACGCCGTGCCCAAGTTGGAGCCGCTATGCCGAGGGGCTCGCAGGTCACCAGGTGGGAGGAGTGGCTTAAATTGGCGTTACCTGGCTCTGCTAGCCCCATACCTACCCCTCGCAGAGCGAGCCTCTTCGAGGGGTGATTAGCGTTTGCTTCCCGCAGAAAGAATAGGCTCCCTATGCCCCCCCCCCATGCCCGATGATGAAAATCTAACAAAAACCTTCACCTTTCCCCCTAATGATCGACGGAGGCGCCTTCGGGCAGCTCCACTGAAAAAATGGAGGTCCACTCCCTTGTGCAATCGCAAAAGAGCCTCCAAATCTCTCTTACCGGGGAGGAGGCGTACTCCTTTCCTTTGCCTAAGGGTGTAGGGGACTCCCCCTCACCCCGTCGTCTGGAGGTGCCTTTGGACGCCTTCCTCTTTCCAGCGGCAGTTTCCCTTTACTTTCCAAGTGGACTGACAAGAAAGCCAGCAGGCAGCCCATAGCCCACTGCTCCCAATTAAATGGGCTCGGTTGGGCAAACCCCCTTAGGGAAGGAGGGAAGACTGGCGCCATCGGTCGCTTCCCTCAAAAGACCTGCTGGCTCGAATATTGAACCTAGTTGGGGTCAAGGCCTGTGCCTCCCCATACTTGACTAGTGAAACCACTGCCAATGGAACCTGTAATGTGCTGGGGGTGGGTGGAACATATGGCTAAATGGAGCCCCCCGAGATAGGCATGGTCCTTGAGGCAATTCAGCCTTAAATGGTAGGGCCTTCCTCGGGGCAGAATCCGGCTTCGGTACCAAGCACCGAACTCGAGTCCTCCCCTATGCAAGGTCCTCCTCAAACAGCTCGGGTCTCCAAGGCAGTACAAGGAGCGGAGGCATCTCCTCCTCCGACTGGTGCCCATGCGACCGCCAAAACCTTCTCCATCTCGGAGAATGACATTGCTGAAGCCGGTCCATCCAGCCTGTGGGCTCCTGCCGGCAGACGGGAGAAGAGGGTTAATTACCTGCCCTCCTCTCCTAAAAAGAAAAAAACAAGACAAAGACTCGGGGCTCCTCTCCATCTGCGGGAGCTGCCGGGACGGATGGGTCTGCTGCCACTTTGGTTAGCGAGCAAGCCAATATCGGCCCATCCGGACCCTCTGCTCCCCCCCCTCCGGTGCAGAGCCCTTGACTAAGCCCAAAAGTGCTAGTGCGCAGAGCGGAGCCTTGATTACATCAGGGCCCGCTGGCTTCAAACGCTTCCTGGTTATTCGCTCAACTGATGGCAGCATGTTGGCTAAGGGCAATATGATCCATCAAAGGAGAGCTTTATCTAGTGTGATTGGTAGAGAGCCAAAGGTTACCCGTTTCTCGGACGGGAGCCTTTTGGCGAATGAAGCAAAACCCTCCGAGGCGGCCATGATTAGTGCCCTTGGGACACTTGATCGCACGCCTGGGAGTGTGATGCTGCACTGTACCATAAGGCGGTCAAGGTCGAGCGTGTGATGAGAAACCAGGGAGGGGCCTCAGGACCCAACCTACACTCTTCGTCACGTTCGACTGTGCCAAGCTCCTTAAGTCAGTGCGTGCCGGTTGGTATCGCTACCGCGTGAAAGCATTCGTGCCACTGCCTCAGAGGTACTATTACTGCTATAGCTTCGGCCAAGCTAATCGCTCCTGTCGACGTGCAAATTCGGGGTTACCCAAAACCTGTTTAAATTGTTCCAAGGCCGCGAACGATAAGTCCAAATCGTGTGTGGCCAAGTGTGTCTATTGCGGAAAGCCGCACACCCGCTTCTACGAAGCAATTGGGTTGGCATCTTCTTGAGAAGAAAATCCTTGCCGTTTAGGCTTAGGATCGTCTCTCATTTCGCGAGGCTAAAGACTTGGTCCTGGCGCGCTCGGCGCTACCCGGGACGTCTTATGCCTCAATGTTGAGAAAGACACCTTTTGCCCTGGCTCCTCCAGGCCTACGGGTACGGTCGTTTCCGCGCCCATTTGAAACCCTTCTGTGGTTTCTACCCACCACTAGAGCTTCCCTGGTAAAGCTGGCGGCACAAAGGGTTCACACCCAACTCCAGCTACCACCCCTTCCCCCAGCGTGACCGTTTCCCGTAAAGCGAAACGGCCATGCGCCTCCACTGAGTCGTTAGACTCACAGGAGGCAACACCCCTGAAGTTGTTCGACAGGCCATCTTCCGCGGTCCTAAAGCTGCCCCCCGAAAGGAGGACAGCAAGAAAGGAGCTTCGGCACCTTCGCCCACGTATAGTGGTGTGCTGGGTGGCTCGGAGACAGTAGATCCTCTCCATCCCGGGGTATAAGGTTTTGTGACCCTACCACCACGGGATGGAGGCCGGGCGGGAGGATGTGCGACTTACCCCCGGCATGATGTCTCCGTTCTTCTCTTCTTGGCTGCTCTTTTTGGCGGGCATACGTTTCTTCACTTAACGGAAAGACCATTCTAGCAGAGGTGTGGAAGCGAGTCAAAAGGATTCGGGGAAATCTCGTAGGACCCCCAATCCCGTTCTCCAGGAGAATGGCATCAGAATCTTGAACCCCGCGTCCGTGGCGGAATCCTTCGCGACCGCCTTCTCTACATTATCTAGCCGGGATGCTGCTCCGCCAGAATTCAATGCACGTCGTGATGTCTGGAAGGCCGCCGGCTGGATTTACGTTCTTGCTTCGTGCGCGGATACCGGCCATGGTCCAGATGATGTCCCGCACGCCATGCTTCGACACTTGGGTGAGCAAGGCATGGCCTTTCTCCATCCGGTAATTGCAAGTGATTGAGGCGGTCAACGAAATCTGGAGTGTTCATAATGTGTGCAGATGAGATTCTTCCTACTGCTGGAGATAAATGCTTGGCGAGCCATTTGGAGAGCTTATAAGTGGGAGAATTAATATTGGAAATGATTGGGCGTAAGGGACATCCCTCTTTGTGGGTCTTTGGGAGCCCATACATATAGGGAAGTGAAGGGTTCGTACTCCTGAATATACATTATTTTTCGTTTCACGATAATACTGTTAAAAAATCAGTAATTTCTAACCTTTTCCTCAGAAGATACAAAATATGTCATCCTTCCTATTTAGATGAAGAAATTGTCATTATCAGGACCATTTTTTCTCATTTGTATTACCCCGATTGGTTCATATCGTCTGCCCATTTTGAAGCTAGGAAAACATTCGATGGTAATAAGCCTTCCCGCTCTAACGACTTCAACAAATGTATAACATTGCCATTTAATAATACTTAAATAGTTTAAAGGACATATTTGGAAAAGCGGGTATTAATCTACCCTTTAAATATAATAATTCCTTAAACCAATTGATGATGGCCAGGAAACCTAAAGAACATCATAACATAGGAGTATATGCAATACCATGCAACGATTGCCATAAAGTTTATATAGGGGAAACGGGGAGAAATCTAGACAAGAGATTGTACGAACACAAAAGAGATATTAGAGTGGGCAGCGAAAGCAGTGGAATATTTTGCCATGTAAGAGACAAGAATCATACGATCGATTTCAATGGAAGTAAAATGGTATTTAAATCGGCTAACTATGTTAAGAGAAGAATCGTAGAATCGAGCTTGATATCGTCAGTTCCTAATTTAAATCTATCTGAGGGTCAATTTTCTTTTAATCCTGTAATAAGAAAGCATATAAACAAAATAGTTAAATATCAGCCCATCAATATGTTTAGGCCTAACCCCCCACCCCCAGATTAGCCACAAGTAGGGGATTGGGGGAAAAAAAAGGGATCTTGTGTTATGCTTATATGCACTTTTCTTCCATTTTCTACGCAGTGTCAGTTGAAAAAGGGTGTGAGATACACCGAACCTGTTCTGAATTAAATTGTCTTCGGAGAATGTGGTTTAATTCCTCATCTTTTCTTGCGATATTGCATTAATTTTCATCCTATATATATATATATATATATATATATATATAAAGAACTCTCGCTTTAATGCCAATCTGAGTGTTGAATTATTAAATTTTGTCTAAATTCGATTGGAGGAGAACAGGGAAAAGCACTTTAAAATACAGGGTGTCTCGACAATAGAAAAGCGATACCAGGGGAGATGTGGCCGTCGTATTCAGGCGAGGTACAACGAAATACAGAGGAAGTCTTCATTTGACTATTTGGTCCCCTGAAAATGAATGCGTCAATTCTTTTCACGTTTATCCTTATTTTGTGGCTATAAAAAATCCCACATTTGAAGTTATTTAGGTTTAAATACTAATTTATTAATATAGTTTCATTCAGATTCTACCATAAATCTTCATCTTTCTAACAATTTTTTTATAGAATGGTCATAAAAATCATTTGATTTTAAAAAGTTCTTCAAGGTTGTTTCCACCTCGTCTGTTGTTGATATATAATACCTTCTCCATATTAGTTGACTCTGTTGTTGGGCGCATGCTCAGGTGCCGGGAGCGAGGCGAGCTTCCTTCCGACGCTGGAGTTTGCCTCATTCTTTTTACTTTTGTTATGCTCGTTTTTTATTTACTTTTGTTTTGTTTTCGTATGTTTAGTGCGTTTATCTTCTTGTTTTTGTTTCACCTTTATTTGTAATTTTAATGTTACCTTTTAATAGGCTAAACACGAATTACGGCAACTTGCGCTGTGCTGTTGTTGATATTTTCTTTCTCTTTTCTCGACTTAAAAGTGAACCATTTGGACTAGAATTGTTACTTGAGACGAAAATTAGGTTATGTACAATACTATTAAACGTTCAGGACCAGAGGTGGTCAAACTGCGGGGCACATGCGGCCCAAGAAGGCTTTATATGTGGCCATGTTTCATTTCAAAATTCAACAAAATATTAAAACTTAATTATTGAACATTTCTCTCAAATCTGACCAAAAACGCGAATTCTGTCACATTTGAGGTCCCTGGCATTTTGGCCCCTGGCTTCGATGGACTCGTTAACGCCCCAAAAAGTACCGATCCTTCGCATTATTTTATTTGTAAGTGATTTGATTCTTAATTGAGTCATTTTCAAATATATAAAATACCCCAAATGAAACAGGGGCCTCATCCACCAATGATTCTCTCGGTGGGATCCAAATTGCATAATCCAATGGGAACTTCTTAACTAAAACCAGAAGACACCAAAGTGGTTTGTTGCGCTCCCTACTGACCCAAATTTAGTTCTTTACTCTCTCTTCTTTCTTTCCTCTTGGTTACTCTGTTTCTTCTGTCCTCATTTTGTTCAGGGATTCCTTTTCGACGCCTACCATCTGTCCCCTAAAACGGTCCTCCCCTAACCCGGTGTCTCCATTGACTACTATTATACTGCCCTACCATCGAGACCTCCTGCCCCACCTCCGCCGATGATGGCCTACCACAAATAACAACAAGAACCGCTTACCATCTCCACTTAATGCAGGCCTCTCATGCCACAACTCCGCACTCACCACTGCGTACCACTCTATCTCTCCGGCGAACCTTTCTAACTCAACAGCTCTCACCACTAACCACAATGTCTACCATTACCCCCCCCTCCCCACACACACACCTTGCCCAATTATTCGCCGTTTAGCGCCTAATCTCAGAGCGTACCTTACCTGCCTCAACTCACCATCTGTGCCGACAGGCATCAACACCTACCAGATTGGATGCCCTAAAGACTTCAACCATAGCAAATTCGTGCCCTTCCTAACCAGCCATTACTGTTCACTGTCTTCCGTCGACCTTGATCTATTTCGCCACAAAAATATGCCCTACTGAGTCAACCATCGATCCCCTGACTTTCCTTCCCTCAGTTCACCACACAATCCCCATCATTTCACCTCAAGGCACGCATTCCCCTCCCCCTATGCCCCGCCCTTACTTTCCTGTCTTCGTCCGACCTTTTCCTTACCACTTGACCCTGTTAAGTACCTTAACAATAACGTAACTCTGTCATAGTTAAATAAAACAGGAAACGCACCTCTCACTTTCATACATAGGGCACATAAATTTACTTATGATTAGATAGATAGATTGATAGATAATAGAGAGAAAAATAGATCCGAATTAAACGATCAGCAGTTCACAGAAATTTACATTTTATTTCATTGCTCAACTTTGCTTTGCATTCAACTCTTTCATCTGCAGAACAAATTCTATATTTCATTTATTTCCGAATCTCAATAATATCACGGCCTTCCCAAAAACAGGCTCCTTGTAAGCAGCAAAACCAAGACAATGCTAAAAAATTCCCTTTTACCGGTGCTACCTACTACCCATGAGGGGCTACAAAGAACAAGTGTTTCCCACTGATCGTCGAATTAGCTCATTAAAATTAAGTATTTCTAATAGTTTCATTTATCGTGTTAAATTAATGGCTGAAAAAGCGATAGCTCCACTTTCCTCAAAACTAATTGGATAGAGATGAGTGATATCTCCTCCTTCAGAGGACAGGAAATCAAAAAGAAGTACTCCTTCAGAAGACAGGAAATCAAAAGAACTCCTCCCTTTTAAATTTATATAAAACTGCCGACATTTAGTGTTCGAGGAGATAAGAGAGAGCCATAAGACACAACTAGTACTATAAGCCCTTAATAAAGATTTTAGCCACCAGCCCTTTGTTCTTTGCCATCGCTTCCTACAGTCTTCATCAGAGAAGAGCAAGCAAACACTTCAGGTGCTGTCGCCACTCAGGGCCACACAAACCCTTCCTACGAGATATCACTTTTCTGCAAGAAGCTGTCAAGGTTCAAGACAGATTGCATCGTGCATCTTAACATCGGGCAGTCCTCAGGCTAACACGAGGTCGGCCAAGGATGCCTACTTATCCACCTTCGTTATTTGCCCAGTACAACCATTACTGACCAGAGAGTGGGCACGTTAACACCCGATTTTCAAATCTCTTGCCCAAGGACCTACCGATTACTGTATCTCATGATTGCATGCCCCACAGTCCCAACATAAATATCTATCGTGTACTGCTCAGGGAATTTACACCACTCTATTATGGTTAAATGCATATGGTAGAGACCTGAAAAGTAGAGGACAGACGTATGCAGGGAAAAAATACATATTAGAACGAGAGACAGACATATAAAGATAATCTAATCGAGAGAGATGAGAGATAGATGGATATAAAAAATAAAAAAGAAGAAGAATATGAAGATGCTCTTCCTATTCGGCTATCAACCTCCTTTCGTTCGCCTTTGTCCGTGAAATGACTCGAAAAATTAAGTCGTATCCTCCTTTTGGGGGCGCTCGGATAGCGTGGCACGATGACCTATTGGCATTGACCAGTAGTGCCTTTGCTCTTTAGTACTACTCGAAATAACACGAAACATGACCTCATAGTCTTGCATTTGCACTACGTGTGGATGATGACGCAACGACATTGTCATTAACTGGTACTGTTGTACGTCATTAGCAGTAGTCTGCAACCATTTTACGGATGTATTGGTATTCGCGAGAATTAGAGTGCCATATATTAGAGTGTCATAGGGTTCGAAGGGGTGTAAGTATTGCAATCCTGTTGTGAGAGGGGAGAGGATTGCACGCGGATCAACAATGATTGACGGTTCAAAGATCATCCCTTCCAGGTTATCGCTCTACTTCCTGCCGTTTGCTGAAGTGGACGGGAGTACGTCTTCATCGCAAAAGCCGAGTCACTCATTTCGGGTCATTCAAAGCCCCATAAGGACACTTTTCGGGAGGTTGTAGTTAGGTGTTGAGCAGTTCTTTCTGGTATCCATTGTTAATCGGTTTAGTTTTTTTACTATAACATACAACTTGGACTTGTACTCTTACTGACCGTATTGTAGTGCATATTTGAGTATTTAAAACCTACCATTTTATACAAACTTCTATTCATCTAAATAATTATTAGCTGCTACATCTCTCCAAAGCACATAAAATGCAATATTGTTTGGAATTTTTTATGAATTAATGAATATCTATTCAAAGCATGTATGGTAGTTCCTGTATAGTTCCAATTTGGTTCCAGGGGTGAGGCACTCAATGGTAGTAGGGATCGGATACTCCCCTAAATGGTAGGAGGAATCAGATACTCCACTCAATGGTAAGAGGAATCGGATACTTCACTCAATGGTAGGAGAGATAGGATACTCCACTCAATGCTAGGAGGAATCGGATCCTCTACTCAATGATAGGAGGGATCGGATACTCTACTCAATGGTAGGAGGGATCGGATACTCCACTCAATGGTAGGAGGGAACGGATACTCCACTCAATGGTAAGAGGGATCGGATACTCCACTCAATGGTAGGAGGGATCGGATACTCCACTCAATGGTAGGAGGGATCGGATACTCCACTCAATGGTAGGAGGGATCGGATACTCCACTCAATGGTAGCAGGGATCGGATACTCCACTCAATGGTAGGAGGGATCGGATACTCCACTCAATGGTAGGAGGGATCGGATACTCCACTCACTGGTAAGAGGGTTGGCAACCGTCCTTTTTTCGCCTCTCCTCTTGTGTTCTTTTCCTCTAGTCTGGAAAGGACGCCAAATGTCCTTTATTTTGAAAAGTGTCTCCCTCATAAGACGTTAATCGTATCATTTATTTATATGGATATAAATCTAGACTGTTTCTCTTTGAAATTAGATATTTGGTATATATACATATATATATATATATATATATATATATATATATATATATATATATATATATATATATATATATATACGTGTATGTTTCTGCTTCAAGCAATTATAGCATGTTTTATTTAAAGCGACCGCTAGTTTCCATTTAATAGTTCTTTTTTCAATCTTCTCGATTTGTCTTATATTCGCCTTTTCTTTATTGTTTAACCTGTGGATAAGCGTACCGAAGTTCATCGGGGACTGATGCTTGTTATGTTGCCAAAGGTAGAAGTAAATTAATGCAATTTAGCACTTTCTTTAATTTAACTGACGCGTTTCGATACATCGAGTATCATCGTCAGAGTTACAATGGGAAACTATTACAAAGTATTCAGTTTATTTATGTTACAAAATGTGTTAACAAAATTACGAACGAAGCTATACACGTATAGGCAGGTTGGATCCAGGTGATAAAAGGGCTGAGAAGTAGGTAGCCAGAGGGGGGAGGGAATTAAGCTGCTTTCCAAAAGGGATTAGTTGCTAGGGACATCTCTGAGTACACCTGTCCCTCTGTTTGCTTTTCTTGCGCTGGGCAGGACTTCATTGGAGTTAGACTGTATGTTTAAATTCGGTTGCTTCTCTTGGATATATATAGCTTCAATGAAGAGCAGTTGGCGCCTGTTGGAAGAATAGTCTAAAATTATCGGATATATCCTTTGTTTTGGTTAGAGCGGGGGTTTGGGGTTATTTTTCATGAAGAGCGTTGAAGTACGTCTATTTTGATAGTAGATGATTAGTGCAATCTTTTTCTCGGCGTTTATGGGTTTTATTCCTCAGTCTATACTGTCCTTGATGGCTATTTCATCTGCTTAGTGTTCTGTGCTCTTTTTATTCTTGTAAAACAGTTTTACAATATCCTCATTATCTGTATTCCTGTTCTTCTGGGGTTCTGAGAGGTACCATATGTCCATTTTAAAAGTTTTTATAGTTTTAAACCTCGCGCGCCTTTTACTAACAAGAATACTCTTGTACTTATTTTTAATTCCTCCTTTGCTTCTCTCCCTCACATTTTAAATTCTCTAGGCATTTGTGTAGTATTTAATTATAATAATACTATCTCTAAACTATTAGTCAAGAACGCCCCTTTCCTTATTGGTAATCTATATTGCGTAAAATGTATCGATTGCTCTAAATATTACTTTGGCCAATTAAGTAAATGTTTAAAAAAAACGAAGATAATGTCCATCGTGGCGAAGAAAGCAACTCATTTTAGGTTCATATGTCATATCTTAATCACAATATTGATTGAAATTCTGCTAAAATCATCTGTCATAATAATGATACAATTTCCCGAACTATCATTCAATCAACCTTTATTAGTAAATTCCCAAATTTTAATTTAAGTCCTGGCTTATATAAACTTGATGTTTAATTTTGAAATTATATTCGCAATGCACTGTCGTAACTTTTAATTTGAGATTAAATATTTATATTAATCATAATAAACAATTTAATTTAATTTTGTCTGCATCTATGTAGACTTATGTTTTTATTTGTATTTTTTTCCATTTGAGTCAAGACTTTCCAACATTTGTACTTATTCTACCTTGGTTTTTAGATCCTGACCTCTGAGATTAATCTCTCGTTAAGAATTTCTCCTTCCTTAATTGCCTAGGCAGTATTTTAATCCTCTCGACAACCTTTAGTCTTTTGAATGTACCTGATTTAATGATCTTATTTTGTATTTATCTTCGCTTCTCCTAAGGTTTCCATTTCATATTAATTCATTTTATTGATTGGTATTTTGCTTTTTTGTGCGCGTTTCCTCTCGTCTGTATCATCCTTATAAATATTACAATTTTCAATACTTCTGTTATTCTTTGATGAAGAACTCGAAATAAAGTTCGAAAGTAATTGGAATTCTCGTATTAATTTTCCCTGTGGGCTTTGGTGCATATATATATATATATATATATATATATATATATATATATATATATATATATATAATATTATATGATGATGCCTGAGAGCATGAATAGAGCCGAAGAAAACGGAACTAAACTTTATAGTTCGGTGTTCGTTTGGTTTTATTATGAGTTGCTTTTTGGGTGCCGAGTGATGATGAAGCACGTGGTGACGTGTGGTGACTTGTAGATTGTCCCTTACTTGAAATAACGGTGTCAGTGGTAACATGATTTTGTGACCTGTAATTTTTAAGTCTTTTGTGTCCTTATTTGTAGGCTTAACTGTTCGTTGATTTCCTTTTTAGAAAGAGTGGGCAGTGCAGATGCAAACTTTTACAAGCTAGTTAACTGATCACGTAACTAGTCTTCCTAATGTAAAAATAGGCGCAGTGTAAACAAAACAAAGGATTAGGCCTAGTTACTCGCTTGTAACCTATATATTGGTAACTTAGGTGAGTACCAGGATTATTGTTTAATTGTAAGCAATTAATATAAGCCCTTATATTCTTTTATTAAATCTATATTTTGACAAAGTATAGAGGGTGGCTGAAGCTATGGAACGGTCGATTGTGGTAGTGTTGGGTGTATATAGTGTTAGAGCGACCTGAATAAACTGATTGCAAGTGCAGATGGAGTTCATTTTTAAGAAATGTAAGACAATGTATATTGGTAAGAATAATAAAGGTTGGCTTGATTGTGTGAGTCAAGAGAAAGATTTAGAAGAAATTATTAGTAATGATTAAAAAAGTTCCACACGATGCTTAGAAGCGCGGGGCGGGGCATATAGAATGCTGCTGGGTACAATTAAGAGAAATGTCAGCTGTAAAAGCAAGGAAGTGATTACAAAGCTGCATAATGCCTATGTTTGGCCACATATTGAGTACTGTATACAAGCATGGGCACCTTATCATCAGCAACATGTTGGAGATGGTAGAGCAAATAGCTACCAAGCTTATATGTGGCTTCCAAAAATTTTGCTATGAGACCAGACTACCAAAACTGGATATGTTTTCGATTAAGAAGAGAATGCTGAGGTCGGATCTGATTCAGGTATTTAAAATCTTTTCAGGTTTCGACCATATTAACATGAAGATTTCTTGCCTACCACTAGTGGGGGACGGAGTAACTCAAGGACACCAGTTTAAAATTAAAAAGACAATTTGTTAGGACAGATGGAGGCAAATTCTTGTTTAGCAATTGGTTGGTTGATGCTTAAAATGATTAGGCTCCAGAAGTGGTTAATTGTTCCACTCTTTCTGGATTCAAGAAAAAATAGACAAGGGATTGATGGATAAGGGCATATCGGTATATTTGCTAGAGTTGCATCCAAATGACAAGTCCTTCCTCATGAATGCATATATACAAATTAAAGGTTGCATGATAACAAATCCCTTTTGTATTGGGAGGATACATGGATGCGTAAAATTTGTGATTGGGGAAGGATTTTAGGGGTTCTTTGTGGCTGATCTAATTAATTCACTGTATATATGTATTAATTTGTATGGGGTGGTTGGGTTGTGTCTTGTTGGTGATTGGTGCCTTGTGGTCTTTTCTTGCTGCATAAATTTCTTACTTATGTTCCTCTGTACTCGTAAGTAGGCCCCGCCTAGGCTCGATTAATTACATGATCAAATACATGACTTAAACTCTTATTACCTCGCTCAGTTTGTTAAATGTTAATATCTAATCCTAAAACTATTAATAGTTAATATTTTAATGATGAAATCCTCAATGAAAAACAAGAAACGATTGTGGCCATATAACAAAAAATGGGGAAATGTCTATGAATGGTTGGCGGCAACTAATAATCCACAAGAATCAAAGTGTATTATTTGCCAAAGTGCTTTTAAAATTGGATAAATGTGTGTTTTAACAATAACACAGCATAAAAAGTCAGATGGTCATAAAAATAAATCACAGTTTCATCTTCTAGTTTTTTAATTGATAAATTTATCGTAAAAGCAAATTATAAAGAAGATATTTGAGTTGGTTCGGAAATAGCTCAAATATATCTTGCAGTTAAACACAATTATTCCTACCACTCAATTCATTGTAGTTTGAAATTAAATTGCAAACTTTACCGAGCTTCAAAATTAGCAGCAAAAATATCTTGTCAAAGAACGAAATCAGAGGCGATCGTTACAAATGTGATCGGTAAAAAGGCATTACAAGTAGTTTTGAACGATTTGAAACAAATGATCCGCCTCTTTGTTTTTGTCTTCAAATTGATGCTTCAAATCACAAAAATATGAAAAGGTTCCTTGTATATCTTCGATATTTTAATATGGAATTTGGCACAGTCATTTATATAATTGATTTTTACGAGAATTCTGATGAAAGTGCAGATTGAATGTTCAAATGCTTGAGAAATTCTTTGGACAATTTGTACATTGATTGGAAAAGAGTTTCTTGTTTTATTCCAGAGAACGCAATTTGCAATTTTGGAATAAAGCATTCTTTATTTACTAATATCCTCACACTGAATAACGGTGTTGTTAAAGCGAATTGTAATGCGATAATTTTACAAAATGCAGTAAAATGTGTTTTGGGAAAATGAATGTGGACGTAGAAATATTGTCCTAAAGATTTAAGTCCCCTTTTCAACGCCAGCAAAAGGACACGAAACTCCTCCAGATTTTCATTTATTGTAGAGACAGAACTTCGTAAAATCCTTCGGCATTTATCTACTACGTGGCTCTCTCTGAAGCCATGCATTGAAAGACTTTGACTTTCTTGGAAATCCTTAAGTTCTGATTTCTTAAACAGACCAACTGATTGCTCTAAACAATTACTCAAACTTCTTTCAATTAATGAGGATTCAAAAGAACTCCCACAGTTATTGAAATTTATTTGTTGTTCTCGAAGCATGCAATGGAGATATTTAAACTATCTGTTGGAGGACTTTAGAAAAATGAAACTTCAGCTGCAGATGATCTCGATATTTTTTTGCTAATTGAAGAAATAAGTTAAGATCTCGATATGCTGAGGAATCTTTTAGATATCATGTTAACCAACTTTTCATAAACTTCAACTTCAAACAAAATTGTCTCAAATTTGCTGAAAAACAAAATATGACACCCAATTGCTCAAGTCAAAAAGACAGAACGAGTATAATTAAAAAAAAAATCTTTTACCAAGTCAAGAAAAAAGTATTTTTTAGTTTGATGTGTTTTATATGGGTATAATTAGGAATGAATTAAAAAAATATTTAGATACATATTTTTTTATTTGTCCTTTATGAAAACTTGCCAGAGTTGGTAACCCTACTAATGGTATCGACTGCTCAAAGAGGTAAAAGGTACAAGCGTCGATATGTTTAAAATAGCTTAGACAAAATTATACGTACCCCATCGCTTTAGAACATTGCGATAAAGTTACTGAGATACCTGCTATGTATGGAAATCTCTTTGAGAGGGCTGTAAGGCCTTTGAGGTTTCTGTACTTCTTTGTAAAGAGATAATTATATTAACAAGATACAAGGTTTAATATCATAATATTAATAAAATACAAAATCGAATACATTACTGAAGTCTAAGAAAAAACTCTTGGCTCTAAAAAACTAATGAAAGACCAAAATATGAAATTACATCCTAACACAGGGTTATAGACGAATGGCGCTTTTGACCAGTTAATATTAAAGGCTTTTGGAATACTAAAAGTCAATTTTATCCATTCTAGATCCGATATTTTATTCCCGTCCATCCATTTCCAGATGGATGTTCTTTAAATGCCCTTTAACGAATCATAAGAAACCGGCGGATGCGAGGGGGTCATCCATTTGCGATGCTTCGTCCATTTAATGGATTTTTACTGTTTTATGACATATCCCCCGATATTTGTTGCCGAGATCCTCCTTATTCCGACTATCGCCGGATCAAACACACCGTAAGATAAGGAAATAAGTGGCGTTCCATTATCAGATAGTGATCCGATTATATTTTTCCATCTCATCTTTTGATATTCTGTCTCCCTTTTTCTGATCATGAGGCATTCATTCATTCATTCATTCATTCATTCATTCTCCAATCGGAGGCATGTGTAATTTAGCCACCAGAAAAAATATGATGTTTTATATAATCAGTGTATGTGTATATGTTATGAAAGAAGAGAAAAGTGTTTATTTATGTACATAGAGGTGGAATAAAGTGAGCTGTAAAGAAAGAAAAGTATTAATGATCAACTGTCAGGGGCAGTTTGTCTGATTTTGTTAACAGTTCAAACAATTGAATTTATTCACCCATCCCTATCAGATATCTCTCCCCCCCCTAAATAAAAGTTTATCTATCCCTACTAAATATAATATTGTGGCTATGAAGCACAAAAAGTGAGGGAGCCTTTAACCCCCTAGCCCCAACTTGGATCCGCGCCTGTTTGATTATAATGTTTACGCAAGTTATAAAAAAAATTCAACTTACGCAAAATGGTCCCTAAGATTTGATCCCCGTAATTGACCTACCATAACCAACCCACACAAAAAGATCCGTATTTAGCTGGTCACCAAAGCTTCGGTCCCACATGGCATTCCCTCCATACCAAATCACAACACCACTTTGCGGACAGATTCGAGGTAATTACCAGATGGAAACGAACTTCTCGTAGCCAGGGAGCTTATAAATAGCCCCTTTGCTCTCAAAAATAATAAAAAGAAGAACCAACAAGAGCATCTCCAGTTGAATTGGATACGGAAAGAGAGAGAAGTCCTTAAAGAAAGTTAAGAAGATGGAAGAAGTGGAAATGTGGGGCAGATATATTTTCGCACTTCCTCCTGCGAACATTGATTGGGAAGGAAATCATCTCCAGACATTGGGGCAGGAAGGGCATACACGCGCCCCTACAAATGTCAGCTGCAGCATTATTTCTATGATAAGCCAGACACCCACTTTGGGGATTGACTCAGCAGTGGTGCGGCGCATTTTCAAAGGAAGAAAAAGAAGGAGACAATTTCCAAAATTCTTTTCCGAGGGAAATTGGATTTGGAATCCAGAGCAAACTATTTAAGGACAATTCAGACATTTCTTCCCTATTTGAACACATTTCCCACAAGTCCTTTCTATTTGAACACTCTTTCAACAAATCCTCCTTATTTGATCACGTTTTCGACAAATCCTCCTATATTAACACGTTTCCAACAAATCCTCCTTATTTGAACTTTTTTTCGACAAATCCTCCCAATTTATACGTTTCCAGTCTTTATTCGAATTTCTTCCTCCCACCTCATTGAAGTAATCTTCTTGGCCTCTTTATTTGCCTTTTCCTTTACTAATGTGTTCTGTCTATTTTTAACTCACTTTTCCCTTATCTCTCTTTCCAGTTTGTGTTCTTAGTCTTGTATTTCTTTCAATGTCCTTGTGGGTTATTCTTACCATGTATGGTTCCATGTTTCGCAAAGTTATCCTGAGTTTCTGCGTCCTTTTTAAGTTCAGTGTCCAAGTAAAACTTGCGTTTGGGTCGGGTGAGGGTGGCTAGATAAGAAAGACACACCGCGATATGTCGCCTTTATTACAGGAGGTTCCTAATAAATCGTTCCTGCTCTCGAGCTGAGCCGAGAAGGAAAGAGACTCGGGGATTTTAGGGAGGCTATGACTCGGATCTCGTTTCAAGAATAGATGGATGTCGCTTCTGAAGATGCAACTACCATTTTATTCTTCCACTCACTTCATTTTGCCACCGTTTGGAAATGAGTCCCAAATTATCCTAAATATTCTTGTATCTTCTCTAAAATTTGGGCGTCAATCCTAATTGCTCAATCTTTGACAACTCCAATTTTACTCCAATTTTGACACTGGTTATTATCTACTGCGATTCTTCGGGATTTAGAACAAAATAATACTAAGTAATCAGCAAAGAGAAGGTAGTTTAGACTCCTATTAATCCCGATTCCCTTTTGTTCCCACTCTAAAATCCTAAAAATCCCCACTGCCGTGAACTGTTTGGGAAAAATCAGATCCCCTTCTCTCGCTTCCCCCGGTGGGTGGCGACAGGTCGTCGTCCGAACTAAATTGGCTTAATTACATGTTGATAAGAAGTGGCAGCGCAGTTTCGAACCCTTAACTCCTTCCTCGATTTCCTCGATTGTCTTTCTTCGCAATAAAATACATCCCGTTTCTTAATCCCCCGACGAAGGCGCCATTTCCTGCCCCGTGCTAAGAACCCGCCGCGCATCCGGCCACATAATTGGCGTAATTACGGTCGTGTTTTTCTTAGAGATACATTAATCCCATGATGTCGGGTTGGATGTCAGGCTGGATGTCGGGTTGGATGTCAGGCCGCAGGGACATCCTGATACGTAAGCGAGGCTCTCCCATCCTCTTGCCCGAGGGGAGGAAAATGTGAAAAACAAAGAAAATCCTCTTCCCTTTTTTTGTTTCCTTTTACTTCTGCGCATTGCGTAGATGTTTATTAAAGAGCTTCGATTTCCGGCTGTGGGAAAGAGTGTCTGTCTGGAGATTTAACTGTCTGGTAGCATTTTAATGCTCTATGATTATTTACTTCTGCGCCTTACCGATCGAAGACTCAAACTTTTGGCTTAAATAGTGGATTATTATTATTATTATTATTATCATTAGTAGTATAGTAGTATCAGTAGCAGTAGTAACTTATCAAATTCCCTGTTTTCTACGGATGAATTAAAGCATAAACTGAGACGACGACTAAAAACGAGTCTAACAAACATTCCGCCATAAAATCGGATAACACGACCATATCTCGTCCTCAGTTGACCAAAGCGCTATGCAACATTCCGAGGCAAAGCATTGCAAGACTCAATAACTCTTTTAGTCAAATAATCTTCCTCTTTCCGAAAACTGTGTCATCCTTCTTATTTAATCCTTTCTATTTCTTCTTCCCCTTATCTGAATATCCTTCCCAATTAGCAATTTCCCCCATTAATTAGCGACCACTCTTCATTCTAATTCCTTATGAGGAGTCGGTCGTGATCCCTCGGAATTAGAGCCGATATTGACTTTAAATTTTAATTCATTTCTCACTTCCTCAGATAATTAGAGTAATTTTAAAAGGAACTGAAAAGACAATAGTCAATCAGAGCCTCGCGCGCCATCTTATAAGACTTTTGCACGCCAAACAGCCTCAAAACACTGACTAGTGTCGTCGGAGTAATATTTGGATGGCGGAGAGGCTGTAGTCAACCCTTAGAAAGGGACCAAAGGTCAATTTGTCAGCCCGATTCTGCAACGCAAGAATTCTTCAAGTTTCGATTGTTTACCTTCACTTTTATTGTTATCAATGAGCTATTTTAACGCGGTCGGTTTTATTAGCTTTATAGAATGATAATTAGAAGTTGTTTTCATTTTCTTAATTAGGCAGAAATTTGATAAAAATTTATATTTTTTCTTGCTTGACGCCATCTTTAAATGCCATGATCAAAAAGCCCTAACTAATGTCGGGCCTTTGATCAGTCTTAGTCAGCCGAAGGAGCCTCATTACTTCTTCGAATATTCGTCATAGATTTTCAACATGCCCTTCCGACCCTAGCACTCCTTACATGCCACCACCCCCCTCTCACCCCCACCCACACAAGGTGGGTAGCTATATGTATATCGTCCACACATTCTCAATTCCTCTTTATTAACCTCTTTCTTGACAAACCTCTCGTTTCAAGACGTTATAATGGCGCTGCTTTCGTTGGTTTTCGCTTTAAATAACAAAACCTCGTCTCGTGAATGGGGCCTAAACCCCAAAGGATGAGGGGGTGTCCCGCTTTACTCGCCGCACTTCCTGGTGCTTTCTGGTAATTGTTTTTCAACCTTTGGTCCCTGGTTGAACAATGAACGCCTTCATAACGAGGCCCAAAATCCAACCAAACTCTTTATTTCTCACAATTGGGGGCCAGCCCCTTCGAAAGGCCCTGGGGTGCAGCATATAAAACCACGATGCAGATGACTCATGGAGGATTGCGTACCCTCCCTGCCCCAATGTTCAAAGCTGCGTGTCCTCCCGGTCTCAATGCTCAAAGCTGCCTTCCCTCCATGCCCCAATGCTCAAATCTACCTGCCTTACAGGCCCTAATGCTCAAAGCTACCTGCCTCAATGCTCAAAGCTGCGTGCCCTCCCACCCAACGACCACATGAGCATCCACGTCTATATATCTTTTTTACGCATTTTCATTTCTCTCAACTTCAACGCTTTCTCTACCGATGTCGTCTGACAAACGTTCTCCTCAAGATGCCCTCGTTGGTTGTTTTCACTTTAAATTTAAACAGGGTGTCACCAAAGTTCTCATTCCCCAAAAACTGCATAGTAACTTTAGGGACACCCTGTACTTAGATTAATACATTTATTGCCACGTTTATTCATGCTTTTTCTATGTACGTATTGCGATGACTCAACTTTACATGTGTGTGTATGTGTGTATAATGCATTAATAGTGTATTGGCATGCAGAGTATTTGCATGAGCGAAGTTGTGATGTTTGATATGATTTTCTGAGCTAAAGACTAATGCCACATAAGTATTGGAGTGGAAAATCTACAGTCTTTATTGAGGGAAAATACCTGTGTATTAATTCTAGTGTTTAGACCAATTTCTTCTGTATATCGCCTATATGTGTAGGGGTATGAATGCCCAAAGCGTGGTCGGGCGGGAGTAAGCCCTGATATGGGGCGCTGGTCTGAGATGCCGTGTATTCTATTACTTTGTCGGATGAAAGCAATAGGCAATGGGAGTCGCTCTCACCGACCCCTACTGCCAAGAAACGCATTGATGCGCGTTAACCTCTTCGAAAAGGGGTTGATGATGATGATCGACGCATACGTTTCTTCGTGAAGGAATTGTCAGAATTATCTATCTTTGGGCGACGCGCCACACTCTCACATTTATTTCAAATTATCGTTTGGATGCGAACCCAAAGCCAAAAGCACTGCTCTTCCACTGTTCGGATCAAGCATCATGAAAAATGGCTCTATTATATAAAGATTTATAGAACTTAAAACTGCGACCATATTTGGCTCTGTACTTTTTCATAGCCGCTTTATTGACTCCTAAATGGATACTCTGTCTAAAGGGCGTAAATCCACATTGGCTTCTGGAAGATTGCGACCTTCACCAAATCGAGGCCCAAACTCGGACTCTTGTTTACCGAATGCCATCAATAATCATTTGCGATAAGTTATACATTGTAGAAGTACGCAGAAGGATACTAATACAAAAGCTTCTCGAGAAAGATAGAGAAAACTCCTATATTATTATTGCTAAATATCCAAATTAAACCAATAAAAAAGCATCCCGAGAAATATAGAGGAAATCCTACATTAGTATTGATAAAATTCTAAATGAAACTAATGCAAAAGCTTCTTTAGGAAAAGAGACAAAACATTATTATCTCAGATTATCTTCATTATCTAACTTTTCCAACTCTTCAGATTTATGTCGGCAATGGGAATTATGGGTAGGGAAAATGAATGGATGGGAATTATGGGTATGGAAAATGAATGGATGGGAATTATGGGTATGGAAATGAATGGACTTTTGGGGAGAAAATGCGGGAATCAGTATCCGAGTTTGCGAAGAGAAGAGTCGCAAGATGACGGATGATTATTTATGTAAATTTGTGTGTGACTGACGAAAAATGGAAGATAATGTGCATGATAGGTTTTAATTGAAGAGAAGTAAGTGTGGTGGGGCGATTTGGGCTTTCTGTCCATTCGGCATGGAGAAAAGGATGAGTAACCTTTTCATTGGTAGGGTAGAAAATATGGGAGTGATTGATATCTCAGGGGCAGAGATGCCCCAAATCCCACTAAGAGATAATGTGGTTCGAGCTGTGCACAGCGGGAAAAGATTCTCTGAAGTTGATTAACAATTTTAGTCCCTGTCAATCCAACACTCCAGTTCAAATGGATTATTTTGTGTGTTTACCTCTCCCATGTTTACCCTCGTGTTCAGAGACGAGTACCCATTAGTCTATCCACCTCAGTACTCATCCTACCTCTATTTCTGACGTGTTCAAACATGAGTACTATGAAGTCTAACTACCAAAATTTATGAAGTGTTGATACACCACTACCAAGTGCTACTACACCCATATCAAGCAGGGCTTGTAATTTCTGATGGAAAAAAGGAGAAAAACACTTTGTGCTTCCTGAACCGAGCATGAAGAAGTACAGCTTGTGACTTGTAATGGAAGCATGGGAAAGGACAGCTTGTGACTTCTTATGGAAGCAGGTGAAAGGACAGCTTGTGACTTCTTATGGAAGCAGGTGAAAGGACAGCTTGTGACCCCGGATGGAAGCATGGGAAAGGACAACATGTTTCTCCTGAAGGGAGCATGGGAAAGGACTGATCTGGATGTGAACATGGAAGAGGACAGCTTGTGACTCCTGATGGGAGCATTATGAAGGACAACTTGTAACTCCTGATGGGAGCATGAAAAAGGACATCTTGTAACTCCTGATGGGAGCATAGTAAAGGACAGCTTGTCTTCTTGATGGAGCAATTGAGAGAGAAAATTATCCAGGAAACAAAAGTATGGTTGAGAGCGGTAGGAAACCTTAACTACCTATAGCTCTTCAGAAGCTACTAATCATCAATGCTTAAAACATAAGATATCTAATCATTGCACCTTTACATGTCTTAATTAACATAGGCAAGTGAAACTTGAACATTTAACACAAAAACACGTACCGAAAACAAAGAAAACTCAGAGAAGCGTTGAACGATACTTCTTTGGAATAACCCGCAGGCACAATGAACTAATTACTTTGATAACACACAAACATGGGCTTTAGATAGAATAAAAATAAAAGAGTTTCAAGTAGAGATGTGAAGGCACATTGATAAAGAAACAAAGCAAAATGGGCAAAAGAAAGCCTAAACCAATCACGTGTTCACATAAAGATACCCAGATATGCCCAAGCAGAATGTGGGAGGAGAAAATCCACCATCTTGGCAAGGGTAACCTGGCAAACTCGTACCCTTGACCTTGATAAGTGTAAGCTTCTTGGAGAAACCTTTGCTCTCCAGTGGTTTATACACATAAATTTCACCCACCCCCATAAGCCTAATCCCTCTCTCAAACTAACGAATTACCCTAATTCCAGAGATAATTTTTACCCCATAATTACCAACTGGTCGCATTTAAAGGGGGGAAATCATGATGCAAATTCATATTAGAAAATCTCTGTGTGCCCATCATTATACCCACATGTGCACCGTCCGTAGGGTATACGCACAGAGTCGGAGTCGTAAGGACTCGGAGTCGGAATCTTGTAAATGCTGGGAGTCGGAGTCGGAGTCGGAAAAACTATGTCAAACTCCGACTCCCCAAATAAATAAAAAACTCTAAACAAGATCATCAAGAAAGGTCAAAGCAACGTAAGCGAGAGGGAACAGCTAAAACTTCAGCTTCAATGGATGAAGACCTAACAAATTTCAAGCTTCGCTTTCATGAAGCATTAGAGAAAGTGAAAAAAATAGATCGAAAATCAAAATTGGATGTCCATGACGCCATACAGCCATACCCTGCTATTGTGAAGCAGCTTGCTCTCTTGCTAACAGCACCTCCACCATTACAAGTGAGCGTGGAGCGCTTATTTTCAGCACTACAGTTAATCAGAACTGACCAAAGGACAGCAATGGCAGAGAAATCGACAGAAGGTATCTTGTTTTTGCGATCAAACTACTAATTTTTTAATTGTGTAGTCTATGTATTGAAATGCAAATTTGCTTCCTCAAATGAAACACGATGTTAAATAAGAAGCAGTTCTTTTGTTTTAATTGTTAAGAGTGGAATTCATTTATGTTTTGGTAAATTAATGCTGTTTTTCTTTTATTGGATAAAGGTCTTGTTTTTTTATGGTTTTATTTCCTTAATACCATTCTATGATTTAGGTACTGAAATATAGGTAGGTAATAGTATCAAAGAACATTCATAAACTAACTATTAAATTTGCCTGACTCATTAATCAAATGAAAGCAAAATATATTTAATAAAACAATTCAATATATCTACACCAATTTCTAGCATCATTAATGGGATTTTCTGATTAAGTAATACTAATATTTTATGGTGCAAATTATTTTAATATTGAGAGAAATGAGTACTGTATTTAAAGGTATTTATACTTAATCGCCTCCTGTATTTAATTTGTAATGCCCAGGAGATGTTTGTCAGCAACCAGCATCAAATGGGAGTGATGTCCCTTGGCTCCCTAAGTTTACCCTTGTTGACAGTATAGCTAAATGCAAAGCTCCCCCAAGGGGGCATAATGGCGTTCTCTCCCACTTCTGTGCCTATTATGTAAAATTCTGTAGTAACTTCTAGCAGGTCTCCAGTTCTCATACAGAAAGGATGGTATCACATATATTCATCTACTTTTTGGCGCACGGCTGTCTGCTATGAGTGCTATCCACCTGTATCTTTAATACTTTAAGCTTAGTTTTTGTGTAAATAGAGTTAGCGCTTCATTCACTTTAACTTTCTTTCCACCTCTTTTGCTTTTGCCTTCCTCACTTTCACTTTAAGAGGAGTGAATGCTGCATCCACTGGTTAAACCAATTTTCCACTTTTCTGCTTTCACGTGGAGGGTACATCGAAGGTGGTTACTGGTAGATGACCCTCTATATATAGCATAAATTCCATACTTTCTTGTACCTATTTCATTTGTGTGTTGAAGCACCTTTATCGTAGCTATGGACCTCTAAGTAAATGCCTTATGTAATAATAAATTAATAATAGTCGGCTAAATACAAATAATGTTATGGAGTTAGAGTCAGAGTCTGAATCCTGCAAATGCTTGGAGTCGGAGTTGGAGTCGGATAGTCAGTGGTTCTAGGAGCCGGAGTCCGAGTCAGTCCTTATACCTTCCGACTCTGCAGCTCAACATAATCTCCTAAATTGAGTCTAAGATCCGACCCAAAGATGTGTAGGGCAGCATGGCCTCGCCCTCATTATGATACACGCCCACATAACATGAATGTTTGGGGAAACATGATCTCCATGATATGTGAAACATCTGATGGTTTGTAGGCAACCCATCTATTGTGGTGGGTGTTTGACAAAAATGAATGATCTAAGGAAGGTGTGGTGACGTATCTAACAGGCCTTTATATAAAGTTACTCTTGGTTCTGTACTATACCATCTCGCCAAATCAGGTTCATCCATGGGCAGAAAGCTCCTAGAATTTCCTTCCACAAACCTCCCCCATGCTCACCAATCATACCCGATATTATCCACTTTCTCCTCCAAAAACTCTTTTTCTTTTACTCAAAATTAATTCCTAAAAATGGACAACATTGTTAAAAATATCAATGGAACAATTGAAAGCAGCTTCACCGAATTCATTCAAGTTAGTCCTGAATTTAAAAAGAAAAGTGTTTCATCGACGACCATTGAGAAGTATCCAATTTTAATGTCTTTGTGGATCCTGTACGGATTCCAATATTGGGTACTTCACGAATCAAAAATGACCACGAATCTTAAAGTTTAATGTCAAGATCGTTATAAAAAGATTTTAACGATGTCATAAGTGTATGACGAAAGTTAGAGTAAAAACAAGGTACAATATTGCCCTTTGCTTATGACCTATTAAAACCTAAATGTTTAATTAGAAAACTGAAAGTTCAACAAAAAAGAATAATAATTGAAATTGTTATCACTAATGTCATTGAATGTCACTGATCCTGTTTCCTGGTGAGATATTTTCCGCCGCAAAACTTTCAGACGGAATCAGTAGAAATAAATACTTCATTCTGCCAAATAAAATGGAACACCTAATTTTGAACCATTAAAAAGACATAAAAGTTGTTGGAAACAAATTTACATACATGCACTACATGCTACCTTTTCACCAGAGAACTTAGCCATGTAGAACACATAACTGCAAGAATATCTGCGTTTTTCCCCGGACAAACCATTCGCTATAAGAATCTTTCAAAATAAAAGATTATACACAGTTTTGCATTTAACTCCACTCAATCTTAGCGACACATAGAATGGAACAGGATTCCAAACCTTAGTCATATAAAGGACTGTATCAATTGGATATTTTAACCTTCGCTTTTGCCATGGCAATACAGGGGGTCGTTTTCACCCCGCATGGGGGCTGTTAGATTGGGATATTGAATGCAGTGACTTCCTTGGCGTAGATGAATAGCTGGCTACTCATTGCTAGGGTAACAGCTTTAATAAATATCCTGTCATGAGCTAGAAAGTATAAAAGTTAGTTCGTTAAATATTCGTAGCAAATACTCGATGTGGGAAAAAGAATGACCAGCGAAGCGAAACGTTTTAAATGCAATTTTAGCGAATTGATGCGAAGGTTGGGGCCCCACGCCGTTTATTTGAGGGGGGAAATTAAAGATGCCACCATAAGGAAAATATGTGAGCGAGGAAAGCCACTATGGCACCGTAGGGAAAAATATTTGAGAGAGAAATGCCAGTATGGCACCATAGGGGAAAAGTTAACACCATTGCTGTTTAAGAAACGAAAGCACTGGGCTAAAAACGATGTTAATTGAACTGAAAATGATTAATAAATTTACGATATTATTAATTACGTTAATACTAATACCTGACAAAAAAGTGAGGGTGAAATGAACCTATAACTCGTGGTATTGATTAAAAAACAAATGTAATAAATCATTTTATTTTCATTATGGCATCTTCACTGATGAATTCATCATTCTCTGCAGCGCCGAACTGCCCCACTCTGCTCGCAACAAGGCTTTTCACACAAATCAAGTCTATCAATCATTCCACAAAATACATTGCATAGCATGACTGTTGATGGCACAGAGACGTTGCCATAATCGATGGCACTATGCGATATGATCAATATAAATCAATACTGCAATCACGGCTGCTGCTTCAATTATTTAAACGGACACTCAAACAATCTACGAAAGGTCGAAGGAACCCCATCTTTATGCAGGATGGGGCTTTTTGCCAGACCTACCCCAACACTTAGATGGCCTGGCAGAAGTCCAGAGATGAGCCTCATACTAAATCTATGGGTAATTTTATAGCAAGAAATAAAAAGGGAAAACACAACATAAAATTCAGCTAATGGGAGCATTAAATCGCGTGGGGCGCACAAATACAGACAGACAAATCCAATGAGCAACTCCTATCCAATCCAGACAAAATTCCATTTCTCTACTAAAAAGGCTAAAGTATGGTGGCAATTTCTATTTCTTTGTAAATTATAATATGGATAATGGAGCCTTAATGATTATATAACATATAAAACGGTAAAATATTACATAGTATCTTTTTTTTTAGCCTTAGAGTATAAAAGTTATCGCAGCAAAGCTTATGTTTTCTATATGTTTGGCTGCGTCTGTAGTTTTTAGAAACCCATAATTATTTTGAGAGGGGAGTAAAAATTATTATCTTATTTCCTCATATTTTCGGCTGCTTCTGCTCAATTTATTGATAATTCTTTGCCCTTTTTATTGTTCCTTAGACTGGTTAATCTTAATTGTATCTCCTTTCCAGAGCCCGATAACATCAGACGAGTTATTATTTTAATAGGTAAGAAATTAAAAGAAATTCTATAAATAATAAGAATATTTTTGCTCATCGGGGACGAAATTGAGGATTGGAAAGATTGATGAAGAATTAATGTAGATAATTAACGAGACTTCTAACGGCAAATCATGTTTTAATACAGGCCAACATAGCATTCAAACAATAATATTTAAATACTCAAGTTTAACAAACCACTTTTTAATAAGACTTTTTTTACAAATGATCGTTAATTCAAGTTAAAATAGGATTAAAATAATTGGGGAATTTTCAAAAAACGCATAATATGAAAATCCCGTGTCCTGTAAAAAGGACATTGGGTCTAAGATTCAACTGTCCTTTTTATAGGACACTAAGCGTTAATAGGTGAAACTTTCTCTCTAAAGGCAGAATGGCTAACTCGCACACGATATTCACATATCAAATATATTAGTTTTATTCCATCCAAATATTGGCATAAATTTGAACTTTGATTACCTCTTAATGAAGACTCTGATGAGGCTTAGACATTAATGGTTAAATAAAGGAATATCGAAGTCTTTTAAATCGCTTACACGCGACTATATAAGTTACTATGTCGGTCCGTAGGTCGGCCGGTCGTTCAGAGGGTATTCATTTTACTTTGCAATGAGCTTTCGGCAATAACATCGTAACTATTCGACCGATTCTAACAAAATTGGAAACCCTTATGTTGTTTTACATTCTCTTTCGATTGATATAGAGGTAAAGATCCTACCAAGGTTAGTCTTTGAATTATTTGGTAATAATACCGTAACTATTTGACCAATTCTAACGAAATTTGAAACAGTTATGTTGTTTTACATTCTCTTTCGAATGCTATAATTGCCAAAGTCCTCTCAAAGTTCATCAAGGGATTATTGAACGTTTTGAAGGTAATAAGGTCATAAGATCATAAGTTAGAATAATTGAGAGCACGCGACAGGTCTGTTGACCTTGTGGAACCTTAAAAGGAAGTTTCTACCTGAACCTAAATTATGATTGGGGCGTTAGAAGAATAATTGAGTGATGGAGGATGGCTAAAATATATGGGATTTTAGTGTGTAGGAGGTGTGTGTGAGGTTGCATTGTGATAGTTCGCTGAGAACACAAAAGGAGTAAGTGGTATAGAGTGAAGGATGGGATGTGAGAAAGCATATGATTCAAGATTGGGAGGAAATCGTGGAAGGGGCTAGGAATGTATGGTGTGAATGTTCGAATGTATTTATGTTGGAAGGCGCCCTTTCGGCTAAGATGGGGCCAGAGGGGGTAGTTTAAAATACGAGGCAATCAAAAAAATTCTCCAAAAATGCGAATAACAAAAAACCAAGAATCGAAATTTCAATTCCTGTCCCAAGGAGATAAATTCCTCCCCCAGTGTGGTTACCATGGCAATGAGTTGCCACTTTCACACTGTATTGGACACCCACTTGCGCACCCTGTAGATACACACTAAGCAAATAACTGTATCTCATAAACCTATTTAACAGCTCTAAGAATAAAGGGTATCAATTGGGTATTTCAGCCTCCTCCTCCTCCTCCTCCTCCTCCTCCTCCTCCTCCTCCTCCTCCTCCTCCTCCTCCTCCTTTGCCTTTGCAGTTCCGAAGATCGTTTTGGACCGTCGGTCGCGGCACAGGATCGGTTCCACCGACTCGTGGCCACACGCTTCATGGCCCCATTGGAAGTTAATCTGCAACTTAGCCACTGGTGGTGTGCGTTTACTATAGCTATAAATAGCCACCATCACACTGCATCTGCACGAGTAGTGGAATACCCTCGTGTACTGAGAGCACAAAAGTGAAGGTAAAAATAGTCAATTGATGCTGTCCTTTTTAGGGTTGTGGGATTTGTCAATGGGAGGAAGAGCGTACCCCAGGCTTACCCGATAGAGTGTGAAGCTGAGTAGTACTCATTGCTACACTAACAGCGCACCATCACTGCTTACACTGCAGTTTAACTTCCTACGACAATGTTATGGCGTGTATAAACGGGAAGAGATGTAATGGAATATGTATGAAGGAAGAGCAGTTAAAATAAAGCCTTCAAATGAGTCGTCTCACTCATGTTAAGATGGAAACGAGGACATACATCTTCTTGGTGGAGTTATGGTGAAAGAGAAGTGGAATCAATTATGCTTTCGGGAAGGTTTATAGGACCAATGCACCCAAACATCAATGCATAACTTCTCTTTCCACCACACGAATTTGATGATTGCCTTGTTTTAATTTTGGATGCCAAAATGTGCGAGCGGTCGGCTCTAATCGACCTTCTTTCTTATTCCTTATTTATTAAGTCATCCACTCTTTACATCTTTCACAATTTGCTATCATTCCATCGGTTATTCTTCTTACACAACCAATCCTATTTTGTTCTGCCAACTTACCTACAACATTCGGCAGACTTATTACCACTTACTTCTCGCAGTCACGTTCACACTTTTACTTTGATTTATAGAATTCACTAAAGTATGTCGCAATCTATTTTGAGGTACATTTTGTTCACAACAATTGTCCTTCTTCCACTTCTCAACTATTCCTCTCTTTCATTCTCCTTTCTTTATGGAATAACTTCCTGTTCCCCTACGAATCCTCACTCATCTTCCTCTTATTGCTTTATTTGCTACTTCCTCACTCGTTTCTCTTTTCGCCCCCTTGCAGACATTCATCCAAATCTTCAAGACATTCTCAACTACACTGTTAAAGATATACAATTCCTTATTTTTTTATACTCCACTGCACATTTCATATCATTCTACCAATCAATTTTTGCTTTTCTTTCCAGTTTTTTCACACCTATACACACTCTTTGCATTACCTCTTAAAATTTCCTTAAATTATTCCACACTTGCTCTCTCCCACCCTGATCATTCTTCCATTCTGCTACTTCTGGACTTCTCAGCTACATTTGACAATATTGTCCACAGTTTTCTTCTTCACCGCCTCCGTGAATACCTGGGTGCCTTATGTACTACTCTCAACTGGGTCCACTCATATCTTTCATCTCGTACTCTTCATAATGGTAGTGACGTACCTCAGCCGACGGAGGCGCTTTTTGGTGTTTCGCAAGAGTCGATTCTTAGCCCTTTTCTCTTTCGCAACCCTCTTTTTTCCTCTTTCTATTCATATGCGATTTGGAGTAACATTTGATACTCACTGATCTCTCCAGACTCATATTGTCCACGTTCGTAAATGCTCGCTTTGCTTTTTCCGTAATCTCAGCCGCATCCGCTCCCAATTGTGACCAAAACAGATTTGAGATTACTGTACATCCTTCGTCATCTCCCGCCATGACACTGCAACTTTCTTCTCGCTAGATCATACGCTTTCTCTCTTCCACGTCTCTTCACGGCCCAAGCTGCTCTTCCTCACCGCGATCGTTTCTATCTCGCAACTCTCCTGTTTAGCGATCTGCACTGGGTCCTCATTGAGTACAACATCACCTGTAAGTTCCTTCTGCTTCAATACAATCATTAAATACGGCAACTCCTTCCTACACATCTTTTTCACTGACCATATTGCTACTCCCACCCGCACTTTGCACTCGAGCTCTCCTCTTCTCCTGATCCTTCCTTGTAATCGCCTGTGCCTTAATCATGTCATGGTTTTCTGTATTTGCTTCGAGAATGTGGAATGTGCTGCCTTTTGCTGATATACTCAGGCCGTTTCCTTGGTGTTTCCGAGCTTGCCGCCATTTGAGGCCTCACCTCTTCGCTTTATTTTTCCCTTATCCAATAGACGAACGCTCAGTGAAGGCCCATGTCCTTGAATAGCGCTATGAAATAATATTATTATTTTTATTACTTTCGATCACTCTTTCCACCCTCTTATAGCCTTTGATTATCGATTTTCCCTCTCTTTTCACCCTCATCGCGTCTTCTCATCCACACGCATAAATTTATCCTTGTACACTTCGATTATGTAGTCGGATAGCGCCATACTCTCATCACCTACATCAAAAACATCCCATTCTACTCTCACATTCACTATTTACTCTGCCAAACTCGTGTGTATGGATTCATTTTTTTGTAATGAAAGCTCTTTCAATACACAAATTTACCACTCACTCTTCATTGTCATTCTCTCCAGGTTTAGCCAAAGCTCCAGTTGTCCCTTCTATCACCCTTTCACCCTATTCACAGCCTCACTTCTACCATAACACGAGCCATGCACACCAACCACACATACCTTCTTAACATAACCCAAATAATCACTTGAATTTACACATTCATATCCAACAATGGCTTCATTACGCTCATCATTCAAAGGCCCCCGAACACACTCTCTACACCCGTCTCCTTGATTCACACCTAATTGCATTCCGTTCGCTCCATCACACTTTAATTCTTCCTTCCCTTTCATGTTTGTCTAACACAAAGTAAGCATCTGTAATATCCCTCTTTTAAGCTATTTCTCTGAACGCATACTCCCCTCAAATTTGACACACCATTCTCTCGCTTAACACACTGGCGCGGAGCTCTTGCTAGCCGAGTGGACGCGGAGTTGGTCTGCCAACGTTGCGGTACTGGGTTGGATCCCGACGAGAGCGGACACAAACGTCAGCGCTGTACTCAGCCCTGTGTGGATCTTACACTTCTCAATAGAAAACTACAACACTGCTTTCTTTCCTCTCCGGTCCTCACAGCGCAAAATACAGACTCTGTTCCAAGGAATCCTGCCGATGGGTATCTATATTTATACACCTCTTACGTAAAACAGGTCCCTCTGCCCCGTAGCGACGAAGGTTTCCCCTGAACGCTGTTTGGTGTCAAACCATAATACTTTCTGACACTTCTCCCCAAAGAGGACAGTCCCCTGGTGCCCTTGCTCTCACCAGCGATTGTCATACTGACCTTTATGTATATTTCATTATCCGGTCGGGATCTGCCTGGATAAAGGCAGGATGGTGAAACACCATACAGGTGTTTGCCGGTAGCGGACAGCATCCGAACCAAGTCTCTGTGTGGATATTTGTGTGTGTATAATTTTGGAATGTTTATGTGGACATTTTTGGGTCTATATTTTGGGAAGTGGGTCACATTTCGAAAGGGGGACACGGAAAGGGGGCTTTTGCCTAGGGCAGAGGATCGGGTAGGACCGTCGTTGACTAGAGAGAGTAGTGATGACTCGCATTAAATCTAAATTTCAGACAATAATAATAAAAATGCCGCAAAGGTCACAAGGAAAATGAAACAAAGATTCAAAGTACTTTCAAAGTCAATTTCAAAGTCATTCTCAAAGAATGACGGGAAACAACAGAAACCTGCAATAAGAAGGTAAGAGAGAGAGGGGAGAAAAGGCGTCCATATTAAAGTTGTCCTTTGTTACCCGTCATTCCTTTATAATGAACTGGGAATAGCGTTCGAAACTACTTGGAATTTTCGTTTCATTTCTTTATGGGCTTTGCTGCATTTATTTATTACTCACACGATTCTTTGTGTTTTTGCCACACAATAAAAAAATGTATAAACAATTGAAAGAAATAGAGAAATTTCTCTATAATCTTTGGAGTCGTTTACTGACCTAACGGAACACCGTATTCGGATGAATTGCTTTCCTGAGGACGCTGTTGTTTGGGTAAAAATAACAACACCAAACTCGCTGTTGTTTCAAAACAAAAGAAATTTGTAGTAATTCACAAATTATGATGAATATCTGGTGTAAGGCAAAAAACAACTTACTTGGCAAACAAAATATGTGCAGCAGACTTCAATACAATAGATTTATTTAAAATAAGAGAGGAGATGGCGGCCATAACTATAGTAGAATTTATAGATTCAATGCAGAGATAGTTTCCAAGATGTCCATTTTAAAGGGAAAGACATAAGAAACAAATATCCATTAAACTATAAAAAAAGCAGTTAAATGTAATATTTCCGCATGGTTTACCCCTAAAAAATATCAGCACGAAGTGAAATATAAGTAATAAAAGATAAAACATTATAATGAAGAAAATACAATGAAATATCTGAACCGCAAGCGTCAATCCTAAAGAACCATCGGGTAATTAAAAAATACAAGGTACAAAATTTAGCTAAAAAATTGGCAGCCAGGGATTGACAGATTTTATAGCTAAGTAATTCCATGAAAAAGATCTAAAACATTTGAGTCTCTCAGGAAAGGAAAGGGAGAAAATAGGTATTATTGTTGCTATTAATAGTTTATCTAAAGGACAATTTTGTCTTGCCCTCCCAAAACGCCTGCCTCCCAACTAAGAATAAGCTGGATGGAAGTGAGTATTCTCTATTATGTTGAACAATCTAGGTGCCTAGATTAAAAAAGTAAATATTTTGAAATTCTAAAGGGGATGGTGCAATCACAATTGAAATAGAATTGAAATAGACCGTATTGTTTTAGGGTCCGTAGATAGTTGTACAAATTGAAAAAGTCAAGAGGGACCAAGTTAGAGAGACACAGATGATTCCTAGTGATAGAACAACGAATAACGTAGAATAGATGGAAGAACTACAATTTCACTCTTAATTAGTGTCGAAGAATATATGGAAAATTAATAAAGGTGAAATTTTAAAGATAAGCTTCTTCATATGAATATGGGCTCTAATAACACTGTAGCAAGAAGTTTGCTACAAGGACAAGAAAGTGATTTTCATGGTTTTTTGGGGCCTAAATTACGAAAATGACATTCATTTTTTACAAAGTAAGCCCATTTTTTTTTGTAAAATGATAACTATAAATTAATCAAGTATTGAATACTCGCCGTTATGTATATATAGGTAGCTTCAAAGTTTATCACTAACTTGTAAAAAGGTATTAAAATAGTGCATAGATATCGTCAATGAGTAAATTTGATTTAAATGTTTACTTGAATATATTTGACCAAATGGTAATTGATATGATAAATTTTGAGTAAAAAATAACTGAACTTCTCTTATTTTTTGAGATTTGTAGAAACCAAAATTTAAATGAGTTTACTAAAATTGTGCAGCTATTTTCCAGAGTACTAAGTCCTTCTTTTATTTGGATCATCTGGCCATCTCTATAGAGTCCAACAGAATTCAGCTAACATCGCCGGTCTCGAGTTACCCTAGTATCTGATTTCAATAGTAGCGATGTCTTAGTGAAAGTTTTCACTTTGTTCATAGTTGACTTCTGCTTCATTTGCTGGAAAGAAGGACATATGCCAAACAAGGAAATACGATTTGAGGCACAAATTGTAGCCGAATTTCTGATAGGAACTGATCTTTTATTATTTTTAGACGTGAGTTTCATAATTGTCAGCACTGTGCTTTCTGAGGAGCCCGTGGAAAACACTCACCTAAAAGAATTGACAATCCCTAATTCTAACTCATTCATAGTTGCCAATATTTTTTTCAAAGGACCGCGACGATTGGAGCTAGCTCTTTTGTTTTTTCCCACTTAAGTTAGGAACGAAATCATTTAGGTCAGGTTGAGTCAAGTCTTTTGGAGAGGGGGTCTATATAAGTTATCATCTGCATGTTTATTTGCATAATCTTCCAAATCATAAAAAACATTTTGGCAAATGGTTTTGGTATTGGTATTTCTGATGAGTGAGTTACTGGGCAGAGCGAGAATTAGAATAGACCATATATGAGATGCATATGGCAGTGTTGCTTGGAATTAAAAGAAATATACATAAACTTGTGAATTTTTTATTGCTTATATTCAATACCTATTATTTTTCTAAAACTAATTAATATTTATCCAGGTTATTCAGGTTAAATACAACATCGACTACTCACACTCTTTCTACTAAACCATCGATACTCCATATTTTATATTCTTCAATTTTGCTTTGGGATATTTGCATAATGTATTATACTATGTTCTGTAACATTACTCGGTGCCCATTCCTTATCTTTATCGCCAATTTGCAGCCAAAATATAAACTATAAAGTTTATTGATCAAAGGCTTGACGTTCCTCTTATTTTTCTTAAATGTTAAAGAAGGAATGTAACAAAAAGAATATGAAGGATTTTTCAAGTTATCTCAGCATATTTAAATATAATTCCAATTGAATTCAGAATTTTAAAGAAAAATAGTTAACAAATATGGAATAAAAACATGAAATAACCAGTTTTATTATTTAGTGTAAAGTTATTTCCCAATTTACACAACAAACTAGCAATTTAGTGGAAAATGAATGTTATTTTCATGATCTACGCACAAAAGTACCTTTGCGAATGATGACTATCACCTTGAGATAAAACTTTAACAGGTAAAATTTTTGTACAGTGTAAATTTGATCTTGACACTAAGTTTTTGAAGGGGTTTTAGTATCTCTTTGTTCAAACTAGTCGTAAAAAATACGATAAAACAGCCCCTGAGCATGTTTTTGTTAACTTAAATTGATTTAAAAAATATTTATTTATGTTTTTGTTACGTTTATGCCATTGTCTATTTTTGGGGGTTAAGGGTTAAATAAAATCTTTTTTCGAATTTCTTGAAATACGGGAGCCAGCTAGAGGTGCCTGTCTTTTACAAAGTACAAATGCTCTAATAATTTGTTCTTGGTCTATGGTCAGACAAAAACCTTAGGAAAAATCCCCTACTTAAATTATAGTGTTAGATATGATATCTTCACAAGCAAATAAGCTTCTTAAAAGCTATCACATAAAAACATTACAATTAAGTACACTACTGTTTCTGAGGCTAAAGTCTTAAATTAAAAGATAAAATTATATATTAAAATGTGAATAAAGACAGGAGAATACTTTAGCTAAAATCAGTAAACCAGTCTCTTAATCATTACATCACTACTTACCTTGCAGATGAGACTCAAAGAAAACAATAGAATCTCTTAGAAATGGAGATATTCAAGACTCGAAATCAGTTGGCTTCATCTAAACAAAGCTTTGCTTTAGTTTAATGATAAAAAATTATCATCTTCTTTAATATAGATATTTTGTGATACATAACTTAAATATCAACAAGATTATCAGACCAGATGGAATTTATCCTCATAACCTGAAGAATACTGGAAGCATAAAGAGATTTCTCAGCAATTTTTTAGAAAGCTGATTTTAAATAATTTTAAATAAAAGAATGCTATTTATTTTTTTTAAAAGATTGTAAACAGTTCAGCCTAAAATTAACGTTGAACACTTGTCAAAATATTTGACATGCTAATTCAAGTCAAAATCGTTGAAAAAGTTGCAAAAATATACTTAAAGTAAAAAGAGTCTGCATAAATTTAAAAGGAATCTCATCCTTACAGCGAAGTTACTTGTTTCATACAAATATGAGAAAACGTTTGGACGAATACAGAAACTTGTGACACCTGATCTGAAGAAACCTCAGTATTGTGTCGAGCCATACAAGAAGGCAAAACAAAGTTCTATATATGTTTTTGCCCATGCCCAAATCCTTGGTAAGCCCACCGAAGCAACAATAACTAAATGCACAAGGATTTCTCAGCCAAGGGTGGAGGAGTGAGAGATAGAAAGAGAGATTATTTAATTTTACCTATCCATTCTTGCAGCCGAGAGTCAGAGATAAATGGGGCGAGAGTGGACCCAGAGAAAGTTAGGTTTAGATGATATTGGGTAGCACTAGACAAATGTCTCTTCGACGTGACGTGAACTTGACATTGTTCGGACAATTGAATTGCTGGTTCGTGATTTAGTTGTTAATTGTTGATTTTCTCTTTGAATTAAATGGAAGCGATTGAGTAGCGACAGCATTTACTTTTCAGGCCACATTTAGACCACATGTTGAAATGCCTGAATGGATGCGACGTAGAACAATCACGATGATTTACTCATTGTCGTAGAATTCTTTCTGCTAGAACCCTACTGACCTCCTCTGACACCTCTTTTATTTAGTTAGTGTCGTAGAATGCCCCTCCTTTTTGTTCTATTCTAAGAGTGCTAAGAGTGTCTAATATATTGATATTATAAGAATATCTTAATGAACTGAGCCTTTACCAAACACGTCAGGATATAAAAGAAACGCCCACTAATTCACAAAATAAACTTATATTTTATCTTTAACCATTGAATACACAACCTTTATACTTTAACTACAGCAATACTCTAAATATTATTATAAACAAGAATTAATTAAATTAGTTGACCCAAAAAATTAAGTTCACGTTTTCTCTAGACAAAACAATATTAGAATTAGGCTTACGGACTCGTGGAGTTTAAAGGGCCTCAGAAATATTTACACTTGACGCGTGTAGATGGGCGGAATTCCACGGTCGTCTTGGCGAGGGTAGCAGCTGGGGGGTCCACACGTTCTTCCGGGGGGGGGGGGATTCTTCAAGGACGAGAATCAATACGGTGCTCTATGCAACACCCAGGTAGTCGTGGTCTCTCTGGCGAGAGTGAGTTGAACTTGGTTCTTGAATCAAGCTTACTTGGAGTGCGGTGTGATCACCGAGTAACGAGCTCGAGGAGGAGCTTTTCCTTCGTTACTAATTTCCTTATGGACGAGGACTGAACTCGGGGAGGGTCTTCTTCACGGGCGAGGATGACGGAGGGGGGTTTCTCTGGCGAGAATAAGTTACTTACAGTTTGGTGTGGCCACCGAATAACGGGCTCGAGGGGGAGCCTTTTCCTTCTTCTTCTTAATTCCTCAAAGACGAGGAATACCTCTGGTGTTTAATGTGCACCAGGATATGAGGAATCTCTCTGGCGAGAGTAAGTCGAACTTACCAAAGTTCACTTATTGTTTGGTTTGACAACCAGGGACTTAGCTCAAGGATGAGCTTTTTCTTAGTCCCTTAAGGTAGGTAGCCCTGCCTCTCTTGCAGGGTGCTTCTTGGTCTGGCGACACAAGTAAACTACCTCTCCAGTCTCGGTAGCTCGGTTGGGGATCCGAGGACTTCGTCACCTAGAGACTGACGTATACTACCTATCCAGTCTAGGTAGCCCGGTTGGGGATCCGAGGACTTCGTCACCTGGCCTGACGTATACTACCTATCCAGTCTAAGGTAGCCCGGTTTTGGAACCGAGGACTTCGTCACCTGGCCTGACGTATACTACCTATCCAGTCTAAGGTAGCCCGGTTTTGGAACCGAGGACTTCGTCACCTGGCCTGACGTATACTACCTATCCAGTCTAAGGTAGCCCGGTTTTGGAACCGAGGACTTCGTCACCTGGCCTGACGTATACTACCCTATCCAGTCTAGGTAGCCCGGATTTGGATCCGAGGACTTCGTCACCTGGCCTGACGTATACTACCACGATTTTCCTCAGAGTTCCTCATTTATACCTCGCACCCCCACTGGGGGTGGTAAGGGGGGGAGAGGGGCTTGAGGACGGCCCCAGGAGAGTTCTTTTTTTCAAACGGTCTTTCCCACGAAGTCAAACATCGGCTCCTCGTTAACCATCGAGGTTGGGAGAAAACCGTCTCCAATTTCTTTGTTCGACCTGAAACTGGATCTCACTCTCCTGGGGGAAGATCTTACCTTTTTGACCTTTAGGGTCTTACATGGCCCCTAGTTATGCCACCCAGTGGTCAAACTTTCGCCTCGCCGATGCCTGGGGCGGATGTCCTTGTGGTAACCACCGCCTTGGGACTGCATCACGAGTGAACGATGGGGGGGGGTGACCTCTTTCATGGCACGGTCTGGGGCAGTGCTGCGGTCACGCGGGACCCGCCGATGCCTTCGGCCGGATGTCTTTGCGGTGACCGCCTTGGAACTGCACCAAGAGTGAACGAGGGGGGGGGGGAAGTGACCATTCCCTTACACACCTCCCACCGAAGAAAATAATGGGGGGGCGGGGTATGCTCCCGGGAACTCAAAACAACTTACTCAACCTAGTCGAGCTTAGCAAAGTTGTATTTCTTTGAGCCCTCCCATACCTTAAGTTTCCTTACATCTGAGCGCCCACGCGCGCGTTTACACCGGCAGTGTGTCGAGCTAGACACTCGATTTACAATTTTACATGAACATAACAAAACCTTAATTCATCGATTACCCAAAAAAAAAAACACCAAAACAAGCTACTTCCTTACATTTCTAAGTTTTTGAGAACTTAAATCCTACCGATAAATATTTACACGAACAACAAATGAAAACATGGTTTCACGCTCATTAGGTGCTGAAATAACCCTCAATGGTATTTCGTCTCCGCCTATAGAGCAGCTGTCCTTTATCGGCTCCTTTGAGGTAGCTAATACTAAAATGGTGCTCTGTGACCATTATTCTACCGCGCCTGAGTCGGCCGTCCTGGTTATTGAGTCTACCCAAGTATGTTACTAAATGGTAGTGGTATTTCAACCTACTCGACTTACTCATATTATGGTACTTGACTACCTTTAAATTGAACATTAAGGCTTGAGCGGCCTGTTGTAGCGGGGCATAATTGATGGGAGCGTAGGTCCCATAGCTCTCCTTTAACCAGGTACACGGGAAGATCGTGTCTGGGTTCGATCTTTGGGGATCGAGAAAACTTTTCCCAGCGAGGTCGTTAATGGGCTTGGCGCTCACTACGACTTGGCGATTTAGCGGTAACTCCGTGGACGTTCCTTTCGGGGAGGAGACTACTAGGGGTAGGGGATACTCATCCGCGTCTACCATTTGTTTAGTCTTACCCGAGTGCATAGCCATAGCACCTCTTTCCTCCTTCCTTGTCAACTCATTTGACTCGCTTCTCTTCGCCGGTAGTTCCTCAGATACACCTGCTCGTACCTCTACCCTACCTTCTTCTTCTTCCCTGATAACCCCATTTGGCTGGGTTCTCCTCGTAGGTTCTTTCTTAGGTACTCCTGCTGGTACCTCCTTCCTACTTCCTACTTCTTCCATCGTTACCCCATTTGGCTGGGTTTCCCTCGATGGTCCTTTCTTAGGTCCAGGCCGAGCTCCAACTTCCTCGGCCTCTAGGAGATTCTCGATAGGTGCTCTTTCGAGTGCGAGCAATCTTTCCTTTTCTTCTCTCTCTTCTCTTTCAGCTTGAGCACGTTCTTTTTCCCTCTTCATTCTCCTTTCATCTATTTCTTTTTTAATCTTTATTCTCCTCTCTTTCGACTCTTTTTCCATCTTCATTCTCCTTTCCTCGGCTTCTTGTTCTGCTTTCGCTATTTCGTTTTCCCGTTGAGTTCTTCTTTCTTCATCTTCCAGCTTTATCTTTAGTCTTCTTTCTTCATCTTCCATTTCTATCCTTATTCTGAATTCTTGTGCTTCTCTTTTCAACAATATTATTCTTTCGCTTGTTTTACCTCCTCTCAGCATTCTTCTTTCCTCTGTTTCTATTTTCCGCTGTATTCGGGATTCTTCACTATTCCGGTTCATCCATATTTCCATTAATTCACGTTCTCTTGTATCCTCTCTTATTATATCCTCTTTTTCTCTCTCAAACTTTATTAATTCTTGTTCCTTTTCTATATCCCAAATTCTTTCTTCTTCTACACAATCAATTCTTAATTCTGCCATGACGTAGTCATGCATTTCTGTGCCTTCAAGTCCCAGACTTTGGGCTTGTTGGTAAAATCTTTTGACTGGATCCATTTCGTGTTGGTCCGTCGATTTTTCCTTTCTGTATTTTCAGATAATTATGCCGCCACTCACCAGGTAGCGCTCAGCATAAATAACCCTTAATCCCACTACTATGCTGATTGAAATATCACTCCCGACCTCAAATTTACCACTTGACCTACCAATTACCTTTATATTGTTACCACCCCTAACTCTACCAATTTTCCTCTCGTCAATTATTCTCTTATTCCTGATCTTCCTTTACGTGTTGGCTCTTTCCTAATTAGACACTGCTGGGTTCTTTCTAATAATAACCTACAAAACCTGACACCACTTTAATTATATGTCGTAGAATTCTTTCTGCTAGAACCCTACTGACCTCCTCTGACACCTCTTTTATTTAGTTAGTGTCGTAGAATGCCCCTCCTTTTTGTTCTATTCTAAGAGTGCTAAGAGTGTCTAATATATTGATATTATAAGAATATCTTAATGAACTGAGCCTTTACCAAACACGTCAGGATATAAAAGAAACGCCCACTAATTCACAAAATAAACTTATATTTTATCTTTAACCATTGAATACACAACCTTTATACTTTAACTACAGCAATACTCTAAATATTATTATAAACAAGAATTAATTAAATTAGTTGACCCAAAAAATTAAGTTCACGTTTTCTCTAGACAAAACAATATTAGAATTAGGCTTACGGACTCGTGGAGTTTAAAGGGCCTCAGAAATATTTACACTTGACGCGTGTAGATGGGCGGAATTCCACGGTCGTCTTGGCGAGGGTAGCAGCTGGGGGGTCCACACGTTCTTCCGGGGGGGGGGGGATTCTTCAAGGACGAGAATCAATACGGTGCTCTATGCAACACCCAGGTAGTCGTGGTCTCTCTGGCGAGAGTGAGTTGAACTTGGTTCTTGAATCAAGCTTACTTGGAGTGCGGTGTGATCACCGAGTAACGAGCTCGAGGAGGAGCTTTTCCTTCGTTACTAATTTCCTTATGGACGAGGACTGAACTCGGGGAGGGTCTTCTTCACGGGCGAGGATGACGGAGGGGGGTTTCTCTGGCGAGAATAAGTTACTTACAGTTTGGTGTGGCCACCGAATAACGGGCTCGAGGGGGAGCCTTTTCCTTCTTCTTCTTAATTCCTCAAAGACGAGGAATACCTCTGGTGTTTAATGTGCACCAGGATATGAGGAATCTCTCTGGCGAGAGTAAGTCGAACTTACCAAAGTTCACTTATTGTTTGGTTTGACAACCAGGGACTTAGCTCAAGGATGAGCTTTTTCTTAGTCCCTTAAGGTAGGTAGCCCTGCCTCTCTTGCAGGGTGCTTCTTGGTCTGGCGACACAAGTAAACTACCTCTCCAGTCTCGGTAGCTCGGTTGGGGATCCGAGGACTTCGTCACCTAGAGACTGACGTATACTACCTATCCAGTCTAGGTAGCCCGGTTGGGGATCCGAGGACTTCGTCACCTGGCCTGACGTATACTACCTATCCAGTCTAAGGTAGCCCGGTTTTGGAACCGAGGACTTCGTCACCTGGCCTGACGTATACTACCTATCCAGTCTAAGGTAGCCCGGTTTTGGAACCGAGGACTTCGTCACCTGGCCTGACGTATACTACCTATCCAGTCTAAGGTAGCCCGGTTTTGGAACCGAGGACTTCGTCACCTGGCCTGACGTATACTACCCTATCCAGTCTAGGTAGCCCGGATTTGGATCCGAGGACTTCGTCACCTGGCCTGACGTATACTACCACGATTTTCCTCAGAGTTCCTCATTTATACCTCGCACCCCCACTGGGGGTGGTAAGGGGGGGAGAGGGGCTTGAGGACGGCCCCAGGAGAGTTCTTTTTTTCAAACGGTCTTTCCCACGAAGTCAAACATCGGCTCCTCGTTAACCATCGAGGTTGGGAGAAAACCGTCTCCAATTTCTTTGTTCGACCTGAAACTGGATCTCACTCTCCTGGGGGAAGATCTTACCTTTTTGACCTTTAGGGTCTTACATGGCCCCTAGTTATGCCACCCAGTGGTCAAACTTTCGCCTCGCCGATGCCTGGGGCGGATGTCCTTGTGGTAACCACCGCCTTGGGACTGCATCACGAGTGAACGATGGGGGGGGGTGACCTCTTTCATGGCACGGTCTGGGGCAGTGCTGCGGTCACGCGGGACCCGCCGATGCCTTCGGCCGGATGTCTTTGCGGTGACCGCCTTGGAACTGCACCAAGAGTGAACGAGGGGGGGGGGAAGTGACCATTCCCTTACACTCATAGTTTCCGTAAAAGAATTCCACTTGGAGGTGAAAAGGGTAGAATTAGAATCTTAAAAGGCAGAAGCTTCGTGGTAAATAGTATATATATATTAGCAATGTCAATGGAGTTTATTAATATCCATTCAAGTTTATTGTTTAGATTGAAAAGTGGACTATAACTAGAGACGAAGGATTAAATTAAAATTTGGGGATTCTGAGAGAATGTGGTGAAGATAATGTACACACAAGATAATCGTAACCAAGGAAGGCAATCCACCTCTTGGCGAGGATGGACTCCGCTGACCTGGTCATGAATACTGGACGAGATGAACTTACAAATCGAACTTGTGGTATTCTTCCTAACAGGAGGACCTTGCGGTCTGCAGTCAGACCAGCTGGTAACCCCGAGCCTTCTATGAACTGGTTCCCTTTCATGGGGTAATGTATTGTGAAGCATTTGCGTTTTTAACACCAATCAGCGACCAGACAGAACCTCTGCCCCACGAGGTGAAGGGAGATTCGTTCCGTGCCATGGTAGATAGCTACAAGTACTCCCACGGGGTAATCACAACGCGCCCATTAATTAGGACAGACCTCTCATACGTTGTTTCTGTCCGGTTCGTTTGGGAGTGAACCCCACACTTTGACGATAAAGAACTAACGCGGTAACCAATAAGCCACCGAGAGCTCCTGCTTATTTTTTTAAGTGGTTCGGCACAATTAATTCCTGAAAGAGAACAATATAATGGGAGAGGAGTTTAAATTCTCGGAATAAAAAAAATAATTTATAATATTGGACCACCAAAGACAATAAACTCCATTGTCTGTCCTGTTTGTTCTTTGTGACAAACCCTAAATCTTTTACACCATTTTGGTCACTCCATTTCTCTAAAAAGAAGATTTTCCAGAAAAAAACCCCAAATGCAGGATTTTATGCAAATTTTTGTACGGTGAATAAACTCAGATATTCTTGTAATTATGAGGTCTCTATGACAAGCAAAATTTGGTTAATTCATTTAAGGCTATGCGTAAAGTAAGCAATGCCTATATGTACTTTCTACCAGTGAAATTTATTTAGGTTAACTATTAGTAATCGACAATATTTTATATACTAACTTGTATATTTTGCGACTAAGATTAAAAATCAAGCTAAACCTTAGTCTATAAAACATGGACGTTCAACTATCGACTCTAATTCGAAGAAACTGTAGTTTATAGTTCCTCATTTCAATGCAGTTGTATTAGACAAAAACTATCGAGAGGACAAGTGTAAAGTTTTACTCTTGAAGGGAATCAAAAACCTTCAAATTCGTAGAGGATTTTCTCGACCCAATCGCTAGAATCAGACAATGGATGGAAGATGCCAAATTATAAAACAAAAGTTACGAATATAAATCTTTTTGTTTTCACGAGTATAAAGTGTAATTTATTGGAATGTTCTAGTTTGAATGAACAAATCTTCAATTCTTAGTCGCGTGACCACATAAATTACTATGTCAGTTCGTAGGTCATCGATCGGATGGTAATCATTTTATTTTTCAATGAGTTTTTGAAAGTTTTGAAGGTCGTAAGGTCACAAGTGACATAACTGAGAGTACGCGATTTAGGTGTGTTGACCTTGTCTTAATTTCCAGTGACCTATGTGAATCTTATACCCATGTGCCATCCTTAAGGAATTAATTCTTCTTCTTCTTCTTTCCAGATGAGACCATCGAAGAAGTCTGAGAGGCGATCCATAAAGAACTTCCTTCAGTGGCGTTACAAACCGCATCACAATATTTGTTATGAGACCAAAATGTGAAGCTTCCATGGCTCACATTATTCGGGGAAAGGATTGCAGATGGATATCTTAAATTAACTGAACCTCCAAATCTTATTTAATAGAAGTGTTCATCTTGTGTATTAACCCTCCATTGTGGTATTGCAAAAAGTGTTGAGCGGGAAAACGTTGAGTCTCAAGTATTTCTAAGACATATTTATGACCTTATGAGCTCGAGGTCAGCCACTACGAGTGGCTATGTCAGGGTGTGTCCTGATAGAGGGTTGTGGCACTACCGGATCATCATTTCCCTACTCCTTTTGCCAAACGGGAGAGCAATTGAGGGTCAGAAATCACCGAGTGGTCTTTGCGCATCGTCCGATCTTGCAACTTTGCAACGCGATGAAGGTAAGTGTCTTAATAAGGTGAACCGCAACGATCAAGGAGGTCGGATTTTCAGGTTAGCCACCCCAGTGAGAGATAAGCACAGCGCCTCCACTAATTGGTAGCCAGATCTCTACAGGCGCTAATTACAAATTCCCTTCCTTTGAGGAAAATCCCATTTTCAAATAGAAAACGAGATTAAATTTTCGAATAAAACTTTTCCAAGAAGAATCGATCCAAACATCTGCTTTTCTGGTTTGCATTTTTCAAATAAATAATTTGTATTATTAATATTTCTTTTATCGTTTATTATGTCAAGGAGAATTTATTTATACTAATGTATATTACACTTTCATAAAATTGTGTACGATGTCAAGTGAAACAAGATCTTATTACACTTTTTTTAATACACATTTGCTTATTTTTAAAAAAATTGATTTCTCCTTATTTTTCTCAGAAATTTGAGAGGGGGGGGGGGTAGGATTCGATGCATGTAATTATTTATTACGACTTGCAAAGAATTACATGTATTTCGGAAAATACACCATACATCATAAGAGCCTTGTTTGTCCCCTGGCGTTGTGGTGATATGTTCAAATTGTTCTTAGTCATTCTCCTGCGCTTCCAACCCGACCGGGTCATTTATACCTGGATTTGCTCAAATGATGTTCATCGCTTTAACTCGCGGAAAAGCGAAGGAATACGCGGCTACATAAATACGGTAAGTTAATCATCGCAAAATAACGACAAGGAGATTAATTTTCTCAACTGCGACACTTAGACTGTCAGCCATGAATAATTTTCCTAGACGATCGTATTCTTCCGCTACGCGAAGACGGGTGAATTTTATAAATTATTACAATGAGTTTTTGATAATAAATAATTTTTACAAGATTTATTTATCTGACTTTGTTTATAAATATTATTAGTCTCATTTAGCGTATCAATAGCAGCACCTCATAAGGCCGGCTGCTTGTTTTGAGATGGGTGCGCAGGTAGCTATAAACACAACCTAATCACAATTCAAAATGGTATTAATGCGTTAAAAAGTGAAAATAATGTTTAATTACAAATTCAGATAATCTGAAGAATTTTATATTATAAATAAACTATATATTTAGAGAGAAGAAATAATAATCTGTAACTTGATGCTTCCTTGTATGAACCTTGAGGCAAAACTCTAATGAGAAGCAAAGAATTTCATTCCTGTGTCCCCTAAAACATTTCCTGACCCCATTAATGAATCTGAATCTTCGAATGTCTTTCTTTCCATTCATTTTGACCTGGTCAAAACAAGTAAATGTAATAATAAAGAAAACTGCACTGTACGCTGTGGTAAAGAGCGTTTCCCTGTCGTCCACTATGCACTGTGAATGAAGAGTACTACTATTCATTCCTATTCCAACCATATAAACCTAATTTACCACTCCTTTGGATCATTCGTTTGGTTTTTGTGCTTTCTGTTATTTATCCAAATGGCCCGAATGTCCCCCTGAAACCTTTGGTTAGGACAATTTCGGATTCACATATCATTAATAGCTCGCATTGCAAGATTCAATTCTCTCCCTTCCCCACCATATAACTTTAGCTTGGTTAGTTTTGCTTTATCTCCCCCTTTACACTAATGACCTTTTAAATGATCTACTGACCTTTCTTGCTGGGCACATTAAGCCTCTTTTCTTGCCTTACCCACCCAATAATTTTTAATAATTTCATTTATTTAGGTATTTTTCTCTGATCGAAAATTTACCTCAGCAAAATTTTATCGACACAAGTTTGTCCATCGGGAATTGTTTATCTCCTGTTCTTGCTAACATGTTTGTATATGGTGTTTTTTAAAACTATTTCCCCACCTCACTTACTATCTAGAAGATGTTTGGGGTACATGGATAGTAATATTTTATCTTGGACTAATAATTTTAATAATAATTTATTTGGGGCAAAAGTATTTGTTTTCCTCATTAATGATCTTATAGTTTCGTCAGAAATGGACATACAAAGAACGTAAGGTTTCAAATTATTTTAAATACCATTTTGTTAATCACTAAGTATAAAAAAGTATTGTTGTTTTTTTCCTTCGTTCTCTACGTAATTGATTTTATAAATAATATTGACCTCAAATTATGTCAACCTCTACACTTTAGGGATAATTGTAAACAAAATCAATCGAAAAGTCATTTTATAAATTACTCTTGGTCAATCTTTTCACGTCGATGCTTACTTTCGAGACCTAAAGGCCAGATTCTTTTAATTGGAATTCTTTTGAAACTACGGAAAAAACATCCACACATTTCATTTTGCTCTACTCGTTTTTAGGGACCAGTAGCTATTTCCTCGTGAAAATCTATTTTATAAATAACTTTGCTAAAACTTTCGAATATAAGAAGGAATAAAATCAAAAACCATCCTTGTCTAAATTTTAATAAATATTCTAAACTTCAACAATTGTAATTCATTTTGTTTTGAAAAATTTCAAAACATTCGATAATCCTATTTATTTTTAGTCGCGTGCTACTCTATATTTCACAATGTCGGTCGTTCGATAGGTCCTTCAGTCGGTCCCCGTTTTGCCCTTATTTGGCCGATTCTAACGAATTTTGAATTCCTTATATTGATTTAAATTCTATTTCGAATGATATAATTGCCAAATTCCTCCCAAGTTTAGTCTGGGAATTATTGAAGATTTTGTAGCTCGTAAGGCCATGAATCAGAATAAGTGAGACCACTCGACTTGGTCAGCAGACCTTGTTTCTAATCTTCACCATTTTGTTTTTTCCAACTTTAACGGAACTCTTCAAATAAACTTGAATAAAAACTTAAAAATACCTCTGTCATAACCGAACTAATAGGAAAAAAATGATCTATTATAATTCAAACCCTCTAAAAATTTCCGTTCTTAAAATCCAGTGTTATGGTGATTCAAACTTGTACCGGCTCCTTGTAAAGAAACCTCCTTCCCCTGAATTTCGGTACTATCAAATACAATGCCTGGATTGTCGTGATGGTCATATCAAAGAGCCAATCAGAAAAATCAGTGGACGAATAAAACGCCATCAATCCATCGAGAAAAGTGTTTTATTAATGCATAAACCCCTTTATAATCATGTTATTAATTGGGACGGTGCCTAAAACAACCTGCATTCAGGTAATTATGTGTCCAGACGCATTTTTAAATGTTTCTATAAAAAATCCATGCACAATTTCAATATGGATCTGGTGTTTTGACCTTTGGCCTTTTATTATTGGCCTTATCAAATCGCTAAAGGGTAAAACCATCGTGTGATGGGGCCTGTTTCCACCTCTTTGTCCCTCCTATATAAGATGTATCCTTCTCTAAATTAGACCAACCAGTCACCTGGCTACTTAACTTCACTATCTCCACATTCTCTCGCCTTTCTTCTATTTTTCTTTTTAGTTTCCTTTCATTTAGCTCTATTCTCCTTCTACCAATTCTAACTTTTCATAAATGAAATGAAAAGTTCCTCATTCCTAATGAGGCCTATTGGATAAAGACTCAAACACTAAGAATCCTAATATCTTTTTGCATTTAGATAATTTCCCTGAGAATATTGATGTAGTTATGAGCAATGCAGAGGGAAATATAAAAAGAGACATAATTGAAGCAGTATTTGCTAATATTGATCTAACGGTGCACCTGCCTGTAATGGCAAGACAATGCGCACTGCGACAGACGTCTGTCAATTATTCAATTTCTCAATGCAGATGAGAGCTATTGATTTATGGTGAATTACTAAGCTTTTGTCTTATTTATCCCACTGACCGATTAAGGATGATACACGTTTATTAGACTTTAACGATAATATGCTTGCAGAATCTCTAATCCAGCCTACTTGTTTCAAAAAATTCTTCACCTCATCAATAATCAGGGATGGACCATCGTTACAGATTTCTCGGTACAGAAGAAATTAAGCAATTCAGTTTAAACTAATTGGCGACTCACGCACAGGGGAAGCAAAGTACATTATCCGTCTTTATTGGCTTTAAAAATGAGAATTTCAATACCTTGCATGCGATAATTAGATTAACGAATTAACCGGTAGCTCTGCGGTAGAAATGGCCAGTTAATGAGTCATCGGAACTTGAACGTAAATCCATTTAAATGGGTAATCTTTGTGTACCCGTTTGCGTGTTTCACTGACCAGCGAAGAGATGACGAAATCGATCAGCAATCGACTCGGTGATTGCAGGTGCGGGTCAGAGAATACATGAAAACGGAAGAACACCGGAGATCGAAGTTAATAGGTTCAGTCCAGAAGCTCGGTAAAATTTAAATTGGTATCAAGTGTCAATTGGAGAAAAGAAATTCAAAGAACATAAAAAACCCCGTTAAATGATTTCCGTAATTGGTAGCAGCAGAAAGAGACACTCAAAGAATGATGATGGAATTATGAATAAGAAAATTCTAATAATTGTTGACCAAAATTAGGAAGAATTTTTACTGGTCATTTATAAAGCATTTAAAAATGAAGAGTTAGAAAAGACTCTTGGTTTAGAGAGTTACTTGATACTACTTTTGGTTTCGAGGATTATTTGATGATTCTTTTCATTTCAAGAGTTACTTAATACTGCTTTTGATTTCGAGGGTTACTTTATTCTGCTTTTCGTTTCGAGGGTAACTTGATACTGCTTTTCGTTCAAGGGTTACTTAATACTGCTTTTAGTTTCGAGGGATACTTGATACTGCTCCGTGGTGAAGAGATTCTTCTCAAATCGGTTGCCCTGGAAACTCTCCATCCATGTCACCTCAAAGACCCTTACTGGGCCAGAGGTACGCCACCCCCTCTCCAATGCTTGAACATGTTATTATCTTTCGTTCCTTCTTATTTGCTGTTTTCTTTCATGTTACTTTCTCTTTTTTAATAAAGCCTAATAAGGCAAATTTTAATTCGAGCTTCTTATGCCCATGGAGGCCTTCGCCAAGGGAGAATCGTTGGATTGAAATAATCAGTTGTTCCATTAATCCTTTATTTAATATTTCAATTAAATTGTTTGCGATGACTTAAAAATAAGCAACGTCGCATCTTATATTTAAAAGGTGGCAAAGTAAAAACAGGGTTACACAAAAGCCCTTGAAACCGAATCAAGATAAATTTAAGCGGGAGAAAACAAGAAGCAGGAAAAGGACATCGAGAAATCTGAAAGGCTTGAAAAGACCAAATGGGAGGAGTACATGGCAGCAGGCAGATAATTCCACATTCTAGCAACAAATATCAAGAAGGCTCGAACACCCAGCACAAATGCCTTTGATAGAGATTTTAGGCGGTGGGGTAGGGTCACTAGCAAAGTAGTAAAGAGGACAGTGAAGGGCAAACAGCCTCATTAGCTCTGACCCTCATCATTCATCCTTCCTCTATATTCTCTACAACCACAATTACCACAATTCGGTGATGGAAGTCAGTATGGGTTTTGTCCAAGCCTGTGTACATACAGGGGACACATACAGGTCATAACGGCGTCAATGCTTCCACAGAGAACTGTAGCTGCAAAACAACTGAGCTCATCTGAGACAACGCCGCCTAAAACAGGCATTTAAGTTTTCTGTTTAAGATCTTTCTCTCGGCTGCGATGGTACTCAACGTCGGGGCCATTCACTCCCTACAGGACAATACTAGTGTCCTAGAGGATTTCAAGCTCTCTCCCCCAAAGGATGTGCGGGGGTCATTAGGCCTTAATTGCTGGTTGTAAAGGAATCTCATACTCTTTGGGCACCGCCCCTCGCGATGAGATCCCCCTGGATTTGTTCCAGAATCTTAGAAGTGTCATGTCCCTCTTTTCGCACAGGAGACGAAGACCTTCTTTTAGTGTCGTGCCAGAAATAATTTCACACATCTTTAAATAGGTTTATTTATTCCTTCTTCATGCAATCTATACTAAAACTATATCCATTTATTTATAGAAGTATTCCTGCTATTGTTCACATGTTTGTTGTTGTAGTAGTAGTAATTCCTACCGGATAATGTGACATAAAAGTCAGTATGACAATCGCTGGTCTACTCGAGAAAACTAGGAGAGGGTCTTCTTTGGGGATAGGGGCCAGAGAGTATTAATTTTTGACACCAAACACGATTCGGGTTGAACCTTCGTCGCCTCGATATAGATACTCGTCGTAGGATTGCTTGGAATAGAGATTGTATGTGTGTCGTGAAGACAGGAGAGGAAAGAAAGCAGGGTTGTAATTGGCTATATGTGTTATGAGAAGTGAAAATTCTACCTAACCCAGTGGGGGGTTAAACACAGCGCGCCCACCAATTGGTAGCCATATCTTTACGAGCGCTAAGTAAAATTTCCCCTCCTTTGAGGAAAATCACATTTTCAAATAGGAAAATGGATTCAAATTTCGAACAAAATCTCTTCCAAGCAAGAATCCATCCACACATCTGCTTTCCTTCTTTCTATTTTTCAAATAAATAATTTGTATTGTTTATATTTCCTTTATTGCTTACTATGTATGTCAAGGAGAATTTATTCATACTGATGTATGTTACACCTTCATAAAATTGTATGCGATTTCAAATGCAAGAAGATCTTATTACACTTTTCGTTATAAACATTTGCTTTAAAAATTATATATATATATATTTCTCATAATTATGAGTGAAGGGATTCGATGCGGGTAATTTTTTCTTGCAACTTGCAAAGAATCACGTATTCCGGAAAATACGCCAACCGATAGAATTCTATTCTTGGTTATTTTTTCTTCATTTCTTAAATGCGCCTCCGGTGATTTAGCCAAGAGGTCGTCAGTCCCAGAGATATACAAACATAACCTTTATTTGAATCAACCACGAACGAACCTGACACTCTCAGAGGGGATGTGTTATACTCGTTAGGCGACAGCAAATATGTCGTCGATGTAACCTCCCGGAAAAGATGGAATTCCTCATTTGTTTCTCTGAACTCAAAATCTTCTTGATTTCTGGAAATGCCGCATATTGGGTATTGATTAGCCGTTTTCAGACTCCTTTTATTCTTATGTTATGTTCTTATGTAGACATTTTCTAACTGCTATCGTTTCGCCTTCGTTTTCAATGGCTTCTAACAACATGAACGATGTTATATTATGACTTGCAGATGGGACATTTTACGACTTTATCAAAACGTTCCTAAACCTTTTAGGGGTAAAAATATGGCAGGGAAGATAACATTTTATTTGTCGTACTTAAAGAAAAATAATAAGAGGAAGCAAAAAGGCATCTTTATAAGACGAGATCTGCAGACGGAATGAGATGGAAGGCGAGAGCAGATTGCCCATTAAGGTCCCTGTATCTTACCCCGCTAATTGTAGATGATAGTTACATACACTTATCCTTGTCGCCTTTTTTAATGTTCTACTATTTTTATGTAATCCTTTATTTTGGCATTTCCTTAAAACTCCTAAAAGGAGTTTAACCAACGTATAGAAAGTCTATTTTTTAAATGGTTGGAGAACAACCTGCCTCAACCAACTCACATTAGCCAACAAGCTACAGCAAAGTTGGTACTAACCTAACTAACCTAACCTAACCTAACCTAACAACCTAATATATATGTAAGAAAAGATAGTTAGCAAATGTGGCCACGACATCCATTTGTCCCACGCCTTGTTTATATGAATTTGTACTAGGAGGGTTTGGAATCACTTTCACACCACCACAATTCGAAGAAGTTTGCTACCTTGGCCCGTGTAAGCCTTGACTAGGTCCATCCTCCTTCCCCAATGTGTAGTCATGTATAGCAAACGCACCAAGCTGCAGCTAGATAAATAGATTGCGTGCCCTCCCGCCCTCAATGTCGTATCCTCACCTTTCCGGCCTTAATATCCGCAGATGGTTCTTCCCCCCCCCCCTCAGCCCATACTGGAAGAAGGATGTGCGACTGATCTTCCGCACTTTTCACTTCCTTCTTCACCTATTTCTTTATAAATCTTCTCAGGAATTATCATTTCTGCCCCCGCCCCCTGAGTATTGTCTTTCACCTCCATTCACTCGAACTTCTCATCTCCACACTTTATGGCTGGAATTATACCACTTTTCCGCCTGTATAACATCAACTGCTCGGGTTGTAATAAGCGAATCACGTTAATCACTCGGTAATTTCACGCTGCTTGATTTCACTGCCGTGGGGGTTATGAAATGGATGGGGAGCGTGGGGCTAAGGAATAATCCAGGATGGAGTGAGGAACGACTGGTTTAAACCTGTTTATGGTGAGCGAGTGAACGCGTTTGCAACTGTGTTCTGAAGATGGTATGGACATGTAAGAAGAAAGGTTGGAAGTAGAAATGTGTGAAGAGAATATACGATGGTGTCATGGTGTGAGAAAATCCCGTAAAAGGTGAGTTGTTAATGCGAATGAATGTGTGAGAGAGAAATGGCCTGACCGTGAAGGAGTGAATGATATTGTATATGATAGGTGAGCATGAAGGGAGGGTGGTACTTGGCGTTTTGTGCCCAGGGATGAACCAAGGTTTAACGAGATCTTGCAGTACCTACAACGCCATCGTTATGAAGCGATATTTGCGTTATTATTATTTCTAGCGACCATCGAATGCACTTTGGATTCACTCTGAGTTAATCTATCGCTCAATGCAACTTGATTGACCAGCTTCATCGCACCTATTATCTTTCATACTCTTCTTTCAAACTCTTAATCAACATCGGTATTTCTTAATCATTTCTCTTTTTTTCAAAGGACAATGAGGGGTTGATTATGCAAACACGATCGCGATTATTATTATTTATTGTTCACAAAGTCAGGTTCAGATTCTTTAGTTGTCACTTGCGTGGATGAAGAGCTTCTTGGAGGTTAAGTGAAAGCTGGCACATGGCGTGGAACGATAAGAGTCGCGTGAATGGCAATAATGTGCGTCTCCCGTGCGTGCCAGAAGACTTTGTAGGCCTTGAACGGCGCGAGGTTGCCACCGGTCACTGGCTGTGCCACTAACATGTCCTTCTAATCTCTTACCGAAATCATTCAAAACAAGGCAGTAAAACTATACTTATCATTTGAATATTAGTGTATACTTCTCTGTTACCACAAACGAGAGGGAAATTGGGGTAATAATTTATTGTTATTATTGATTTCATAATAAAAAAGGCCCTGATTAATTCAATGCCAGATATTTCCTCCTTAAAAAGATATTTACCTTCTCGTGAAATTCAAATTAAAAACAAAAACAAAGACACAAAAGAACGTTGTAGAGGTATAGTAAGAGTTTAGTATATATATGTATATATATATATATATATATATATATATTTATAGATATTTATATATATATAAATATATATATAAATATATATATATATATATATATATATATATATATATATATATATATATATCGAGGCCAAGGAAATAATAACAAAAGACATCTGGGTTTAGCTTTGCCCCTCCGATGTTCTCCAATAACATAAGAGAACGGGCAAAAGAATAAATGTTACGAGATGGATTCTTAACCTCAGCTCAAAAGGCAGGCCCTTCGAGGATGTACTTATAAACAATCCATTCAAAAGTACAAACTGCCGATCTCGTATTACCCTTTCTCAGAGCTACAAGACGCCAAGCACGGGAGACCAACCTGAGGTCTCACCTTGCGAGTCCCCCCTCCCCCATCCCATTACCCCGCTGGAGTAATTTGGGTATATAACAGATTGACCCGAGGAAACAAGGCTTTTTGTTCGTTCTAACAAGAGAGACAAGAAAGTCACCGGTTAAGAGATTTTTCGAGTTCGAGAAGAAAACAGAAAAATCTCCAGTAAAAAATTTTCTGCCAGTTAAGGAGAACTTGCAGTCCTTGTACAAAATAAGATTATACCAAGGAAGCTTGGCGCCGTTCGAGCCCCAAGATTACTGAGTATCAAGCTACCCAGTTTGAGGACTCCAAATCTAACTTTATCTGAGTTGAAAAAAACCCAACTAGATAAAAAAAGAGCAGACAACGATTTCATCTCGTCCGGAAGAAAAACGAGGGCAAGTTTGCCCCTACCACCTAAAAAGATAGAAGGACTTTTCGCTTGAAATTGCCTCCACCCAATCCAGCTCCCTCGTGACGTCACCCGTTAACTTGACAGGCAGGTCGACGAACGCCATCTATTGAGTAAACAACCAACTACTCGAGCTACGCCTCTCCGGAACAAAATCTCCGATGATAGTCTAACTGACCGCGGGTATTTAATATCTATTACCTTATGTAAGTAGAGAATAATCCGGTTGTTTATGTCCCCGTGCATAATAATTTGTTTATTGGATGTCTGGCCAAGGACAAAGATATTAACTTAAAAATTTTTTACCCCGTAAAATTCTATCTCGTATCGAGCCTTGAGAGCTCACCCAGTAATTCCATTTTCTTTTTTTTAAGTGTATTATATCGGTATTTGTTTTATGTTATTTAGTGAGAGGATTTATGTTCATTAAAGTCTATTTTTTTAGTATAAGTACTGTTTTAATTATCCTCGAACGAGTTGAAGTGGCAATATTTGATAAAGTCAAGAAAGAAACCCCTTTTATGCATTTCCGAGAATAAAAATAAAGTTTAGCACTCTTAAAGAACGATTCTCAAGCGATCCCCGAGGCACGAACCTACGCCTTGAGTCAAACTTTATTTGGTTTATTAAAAAATAATAAAACAAATATATATATATATATATATATATATATATATATATATAATCTTGGCTAACCAACGACCAACGAATTTATTACATTTACTAATTAATTTTCCCCTATTTATTGTTTTCCAGAATGGAAAATTGGTAATAGAGATGAATAAAGGCATCATTCTGTTCTATTTAATTGAAAATTAACTCCCTTCTTTTAAAAAGGGTATATTTTGAATAACAGAAGCTTTGAATGAATCTTTTTAATTATTTGAATTAATTAACTTCCCCCATCACTAATGAATTTTAGGATATTACAAAAGTTGAAATGAAGGAATATTATAAAGGAGATATTGATTATTTATGGACAAAGTACAGAGTTAATTATGCGCACTGATTCTTGCTAATACTATTACGACTTCCTCTTTCATTTGTTAACATTATTATTACTTTGATCTCGAATTTTATTTTGTGAAAATATTCCTACTGTTTATTAAGTAAAATTGTGGAAGGAGAAAAAATCAGGAGAGAAATAACAGAAGAGAGAAAGAGAGAGTAAAGACATAAAATAGAAAAAAGAGAAGCGAGAAAGGGAGTATAGTTAAAATAGGGAAGAGGATAAAACAGGATAGAAAAGAAAGTAGCATAAAATAAAGTATAAGAGAAAAAACAGAAAAAATCAGGGGAATAAATTGGAAACGAGAAAAAGAGGAGAGAGAAAATCGAAAAAAGAAAAACAGGGGAAAAAAGAGGATATAAAAATAAGAGAGAACCAAAAAGAAAGAAAAACAGAAGGGAAAATAGGAGAGAGCCAAACAGGAGAAAATAAAACAGACAAATAGTGTAGAGAGAATAAATAGGGCAGATAAAAACCGGAAAAAATGGAGAAAAAAGGGCAGAGAAAGAAATATGATAAAATGTGAGTGGAAAACAGGAAAGAAAAGTAGGGAGAGAAAAACAGGAGAAAAAAAAGAGTAAAACAGAATATAAAAACAAGCGAGAAAACATGAGAGTAAAGAAAAGAAAGAAAAACGAGAAAAAAATGCAGGACAGAAAAGCGAGTGAAAATCTGGAGAAGAAAAAAAACAGGAAAAAAAGAAGGAAAAGAAGAGAAAGGAGAATAGAATAAGAGAAAGAAAAGAGAAGAGAGAAAACATGATAAAATAAAAAATAAAAACAGGATATATATCCTAGGCTAAAAAATAGGAGAAATATAAACAGTAAATAAAAAAGAGGTAAGAAAATCAGCAGAACGAAAAACATGAAATAGAAAAACAAGAAAGAGAAAAAACAGGAGTTGTGAAAATTATAAGTTTGAGAAAATAGCAGGAGAGAAAAACGAGAGGAAAATGGGGAGATAACAGGAGAGAGTAAAACAGAAAAAACAAAGAGAATAAACAGGTGAGGAATCAAATAGGTAACAGAAAACACGACAGAAAAACATACGATTAAATAAAAAAAAGAAAAGCAGAATAAAAGAAGATAAAGAAATGACAGGAAAGTAAAAGGTAGGGGAGAAAAACACGAGAAAGATTTCATCTTAGAAACCGAAGAGAAAAACGAGAGAACAAAACAGACAAAACAAGAGAAAAAAGAAAATAAAAACAGGAGAGAAAGAAAGCTGGAGAATAAAAAACAAAATAAATCACAGGGGATAGAAAAGCAAGTGAAAAATCAAGAGGAAACCAGTAGAGAGAAAAGGCAGGAAATTAAAACAGGAGATAAAGAAAAAATAGTAGAGATTAAATACAGGAAACAGCCAAATTGGAGAAAAAGAGGAGATATAAAAACAGCAGTTTTTTTAAAGCAGGATCTGGTTTAAATAAACCAGGGGAAATGTTTATATTGGGTAAGATGCCAATTAATGAACACTCTACAATATTTCCTTTTGTGAAATCAGCGGAATGATAAAGGAATTTTGCAGAGTTCCAGTAAATGGGGTGCTTATTTTCGGATAAATGTAAAAATAAAGCGCCGTTTAGTTCACCTGTTCTAATATTGTACTTATGTTGGTAAATTCTAGTAGATAAAGATTTACCAGTTTGCCCGAAGTAAGGTAAATTGTAAATAGAACATTCTATACAATATACTCCCCCCTTTTCCTTGTATTATTGTGGACTAACATTTTATATAAAGTGGATTCATATCTAAAATTTACAGAGATACTAAGTTGCTTAAAAATACGGGTGAGACCAAAAAATGGTTCAAAGTATGGCAAGATAAGACAATTTTTGTAATTGAAAACCGGTGGGTTATCAGTTCTATAAAAAGTTCTCTTAGCAAAGTTTAATGATGTATGCAAAAATTGAAGAGGGTAACAAAGTTTTTTACCTATTTTAAAGATATTGGACAATTCCTTATACAAAAGTTTGGACTAACAAGGCGTAATGCACGCAGAAACACAGAAATGAATACAGACCGTTTAATTTTAACACTGTGATAAGAATAAAAGTGAATATATGAACTGGAGTTGGACAGTTTGCGATAAACAGTTAATTTATAACCTGACGGCGTCCCATGTATTAAAAGGTCAAGAAAAGGAAGAGTCCCATTTTCCTCAATTTCAAGGGTCAATTTAATAGAAGGGAGTAGAGAATTAAGTTTACATGGAAAATTGTGAATATCTTTTGAGGAAGACCAAAGGCAAACAATAGGAAAATCGAGCATTTGGGCCAAAAATAACGTCTCAAAGAATTCCATATATAAATTAGAGAAAGTGGGAGATAGACAACATCCCCCATCGGATTAATTTCTTATAGAAAACGGGAATTATCATTAATTTCTTTGAGTATCTATTCTTAACACTTCTCCACCCTATATATATATATATATATATATATATATATATATATATATATATATATATATATATATATATATATATATATAGGGTGGGCTGTAAGTTTCCATACATAGGACAAATAAAATTTTATTATGGACTACCATTTTTATTTATATAATATTCTCTACATGGTTGCCATTTTAATACGTGTTTCCCACTGTTGATGAACACGCATAAGCACAGTTGAAGTTATGCATGTAATGGCGTTGGTGATACGTTCCTTTAGATTATTTATGTCTCGTATCTTTACCTGATACACCATGGCCTTCAATTGCCCCCAAAGATAGATATAAAGGGGGGTGGAGATCTGGGGGATCTGGAAGGCCACTCCACAGGACCACGCAGACCAATCCAAGCATCCGGAACCTGTTGATCCCTATACCGACGTGAAGACCATAATGAGGTGTAGCTCCATCTTGCTGGAAGTAAACTGGGAAGTTACCTTCCTCGTTTATCAGGGATGGGAAAGTTTCTTATTGCATCCAGTTAAGATACCTTTCTGCATTAAGATTTCCAGTGATCAAAATTGGTCCAATAATTCTGCCACCCCATATCCTGGCCCACACCATCACTTCACCGGCATCTTGCATCTTCGTCGGACTTAGCCAGTTAGGGTTAGCATTACTCCAATAAGGTATGTTTGGCCGATTAACGTTTCCATTGCCGTAAAAATTTGCTTCATCAGTAAACAAAATCTTAGTTGAAAAGTTTGCATCCTCGTTCACTTTGGTCAATGCCCATTCACAGAATTCCATCCGCTAATTCGGGTCGTCTTCACTCAAATGCTGTGCCATATTCAATTGGTATGGATGCCATTTGTTTGCTTTCAAACTGCGTCTTATACTCGATCTGCTAAACCACTTTCTGCAGACGAGCGTTATGTACTTTTTATAGGACTTCATGTAAGCGCTGTAAGTATCGTAGCTGTTGCGTCTTCATCGGTGGCTGTACGTCTTGGACCACTTCACGGTTGATCTGCAACATTTCCACTTTTCTGAAACTTGTTAATAAGTTTTGCCACGGGGAAGTGTGTGATGTTCGTTCCATGTTTTCTGTTAAAGTTCATTGCAACCATGCGACTGTTTCCCGACCCAGCCATCAATATGATCTCAATTCGTTGCTCTTTCGCCAAACGCGTATTCTAGCGTATCGGAAACATAAAAATAATATATAAATTTTCCTATGTATAGAAACTTATGCTTTACCCTGTATATATATATATATATATATATATATATATATATATATATATATATATATATATATATATATATATAGATAGATATTTCAATGACAACATTTTTAATTGTATTCAGCCAACAATGTCGAATCTTATTTCGCGAATTTAATTAAATTACTTTTTTACTTTTCCCTCTTTTTTTCCTGTTTGGTTTCATTATTGTTTCTCTCTCTCAATCTCTCACTCTTTTCCTTTCCTGATTTCCCTTATTTATCTCTCATTTTAATCCTCTCTTCTTCTTTAATTGGATTTGTCCAAAAGTCTTTGGATTTTTGGATCTATCTGGAATTATCAAGTTTATTTTCAGTAATTTTCTATTCAAGACACGAAAAGTGATGGCTGTAATTAGAGCAAAAGTGGGTCGGAAAAAGTATTCAAATAATTTAAATAAAAATTTAATGCGACTTATTTAATACTCAGAGGTCTTGGTTTTGGTCATATCTTTTATTTAGAATGTACTAAATAAATTTCACTGGTACTCGTAAACTATCATATTTTATCATTTAAAAGAACAAAAGATAAATTATCTTCTTGCAATCGCCAATGAAAGATCAATTTTTGATCTAAGTGATTACAATATTATAGCAATTTTTAGTCTATAAATTCCATCAATTGTCCCTAATGCTAAAAATGTGTTTCAGTGGCATAAATGCCCTTCTGTATGCCTCGACTAACTGATGTTGGGTAATGTGGATGTGTTGGTTTTCCTGTACTGTCCTCTAATTGTTTCAGGTGTTCGAGCGTTGTATGCCTTGTACCATAAACCACATCACCCAGGTAGTCCCACAAGTAAAGATCAAGTGGATTTAAGTCCACTGAACCTGTAAGAGACTCAGTTTCCTCTTCGTCTTATCCAATGGTTAGGAAACTCTCCATTGAGGAATCTTCTGACATCACAATGATAAATTAGGTGTGTTGGAGGGGTGGAACTCTCCATTGTGTTGGAAGTGAAAATTGTTACTTCCAAACAGCAACAGAACTGCAGGTATAATTATACCTGCAGTTCGGATGCATTCGCCGAGACTCCAGGACTCGGCATACGCGTGACCGGCAACTGTCCCATTAAAATATAATTTTCCAAACAAAGCCATGGATGATAAACACCATTCTGTTGATCCCAGTAAATTAACATGTTCTTCGCCATAAAACTGTGGATTATCAAGTGAGTAATCCCTCAGGTGCGTTGGTTTACTGTGCCGTTCAGCTTGAAAGTATGTAGCTGAATCGGATCGAACGATATTTTTTAGCAAACTATGTATTCAGCAACCAGTAACTGAAACCATTCTTAAGATTTGAGTCTTTTATCACGGTTCTTTTCAGTCATAGAATGTAGCTTTTGCATTGTGACGACTTTAAAATCCGCTGAACACCTAATTAGGCTATTTTTTGTCTCACGGGCACATTGCCTCCCTGATTTTTCTGGTGATCGAAAAAATCTTTGCAACATTAAAATAGAGTTTTCGTCGTTTGCACCCGAGTTGCACCGTCCATATCTTTGGTTATGCATAGATTGAGTACTAATTACCCTCTGTCCAAACTTGTCACGGATATGTGTAATGTCGAGACTTGTCGGTGGCTTTGTGCCAAATTCCAGGATCCAATTACATTACAGAACACATTTTCGTTGCTTCAGTGACAAATATATGCTATTGCAACATGGATCCTTCTGCTGAACTAAATAGAATTGACTTTTGTAGAGTTTGTATCTTGGAATTGTCAAAGGAAGCTAGTGGGTGACTGACTCTGTTCAGTCCATAGGCAAAGAAGTCATTACCTGTCTTTGATAAAACAAAGTTAGTCTTAGCTGACTCATAGGAGAGTGTAATCATACGCTAGATGACATTTTGAACGCTTCGCATAAGTAATTAAATTTTATATAAAAACAACTCCATATAACATTTTAATAACTTAAATCACTAATTTAACTTCCATCGGCGAATGCTATAACAATATATCCTTTTTGTTTTTTCAAATATTAAATATATGATGATATAAAGCTTATATAGTCTTTTAGAGACAGCCTATATATATATATAAATTATATTTCCCCGGTCCATAAATGCATGCACTTAATATATTTTAGGAAGATTTCCTATAATAAATAAGAAAATCGATTGATATACCTCTTCTTTGGTTAGGTTAGGTGTGTTCGAAAGATCCCTCGAAAATCTCCTCCCTCGCGAGGCACGATGTCCACTCCCTAGATCCTGATGCAGTGTCAGGTGTTAATTTTTGGTTTAATTACATATATATATATATATATATATATATATATATATATATATATATATCATTAATAACAAAATTTCTATAAATAACATTTATTCAAGAAACCAAGCAATTAATCTTGGGTAGTAGAAAGCTGGCACTCCATGGTTGCCGAAGTCCAGGTGGATGTAGCACGTCTGTTAGATAATTAGAAAGCTCGTAGTGTCAACGGATTGATTCAAATCAATCAACAGAATTTCCATTGCCATGGAAACCACATATTACAAGAATATCTCCGTTTATTCATCAAAACAAACAACTTTGTATACAATCCTGTGTTTATGCATATATAAAATAGGGAAACGTTTCAGTATTTTATCATCGTAAACATTCCAAATGATAATTGTTTGTGATTCCTTAAACAATTAATAAAGAATAAATCACTTTTTAGATGCAGAAGCTGTTACATGTATTTTGTGTTATTTGATGCTGCGAAAAAGTATTGCTTCGCTCACCTTCACCTTCACCTGGCAACTGAAAGTAAAAAAGGCTCTATCTACCAGATGCTGTTACTTCGAATATGGTACCTCTCCAATCAACTACCATTGAATTTTAAGATGTTATATACAGATGGCCACCTACATCTTGACTCTTTGGTGTTGGTGGACGTTGTGTTAAGCCACACCTGTTTGTTTGTGAAGGAGAGTAGTTTGAGCCTAGGAAGAGTCCAGTAGGTGTGGGGGCGGATATAGATTCTGATGCGGATTGTGGATCATTTATTTTCGAAATTTTTAATGTTGGACATTCTTAACCATTGACGGATTCCTGCGTTTTCTGAGTGCTTTCTAGTTCATGATGTGAACATTGAATCGATTGGTTTTATCGGTTTATAGAACAAGTCCAAATGCCTTTATGGCTATAACATTGATTTGTTATGTTTATTGACTACTGGCATCTCTAAACTGCTGCTGCCTCTTATCTCATCCAGGTGTACCCCAGATACAGGAAGATCTTATTCCATTGCTGACCCTTTCCCTTCATTTAGGGTACATACTGAAGAAGGTTAGATTGATTCGCTTAGTTTTCGAACTGTGTTGGCAAAGGTTGGCAAAGTTTGTCCGATGAATAAATTTTTTCGACATAATAAAAATTATTTAATCATAAGCAGAAGAAAGAGCCATTAGGAATGTTGTAGCTGACGCATAGACATTAATTAATAGATCAATATAAATTTCCTTACCGATTATCACCAGACAGCCAACGAATAGCGTTAAATAAATTCAACCAAACTTTCATAGCCTAATCAGTGCGCTATATTTAAATAAATCAACTGAATTTCCGTACACATAGAAACCAAATAGCTTACGCCTAGCGTTGAATAAATCAACGGAATTTCCGTAGCTTTCGACATAAAAATTCCAAAATTTATTTGCATTTAATCACCAGCCTAACTTTCTATAGCAGGTAGATAACAGCGATCTGAGTTAGAATTAGAAGTAGGTTTTCTTGTTTAGACATTCACTATTGTTGTTAGCATTTGTTCCACAGTTTCTTCCAATTTTTAATATTTTTTGGTCAGGTGCCAAGAAATTTATAGCCATTTCTCAATGCCAGGATAAAAAAGTTTTCACTGTCTTTTATAAGTTGAAATTATGGTGGTTGTTTCTGGTGTCAGTGCACTGGTGGAAATCAAAATGATATTTAGAACGAGCAATTTTCTTTGGAGTGTAAGTAATGACTTCACGAGAGTGTGACAGAGAGATTTCAGCCAGAGTTATGGAAAGTTAAGATTCCAAATATGAGTTGGAAATATTTGCGATTAATTTTTTTTTTAGTTTATGTAGGTGGTCATGAAAAGATAGACTCGCTTGACATAAAAGATATCGCAAGAAGATATATTTTTATAGTATGGTAATTATGTTATACCTTAGTTAATTTAGGGTTCTGGTTCTGATATTTATCTCCAGAAATGATGGCATCGTTCTTTTTTCAGAGAAAATATTATTTTTTGACATTTGATATTTGGTGAAGTAAGGGAAGCTGGGCCCCGTTTTTTATAACTCCAATTTGTGTGGCTAAGAAATAGAAAATATCAGAAAAGTTTGTCAAAAGGAATCGGCTGAAATAAACTGAAGATTTGGAAACAAAATTGCGAGGAGGAAGAGATAGAAAATGAATAAAAATATATAAACCGTTTTACTCCTTACCCGTTGGGTGTTTCAATGGTAGCCTACTGGTTAGCTCAGTGGCTTAAAAAGCCGTTTGCTATATCTCTCTTCTTCTCTCTTAATCTATGTTTGATCGTTTTGGCGTCTTATAATTGACAAAATCTCTCGTGTATCATTTTTCCTTATTTTCCTATGGAATATTATATCATAATTTGAGGGTAAAATATACAAAGATTTTGACCCCAAATCCATTTTATTAATAAATACAATCGACTGATGCGCCCAGTCAATATTTACAATGATGTCGCTTCTTCTTTAGGAATACTTCAATTCGTTCTGGCAACTGCTCACATTTGGAGGGCTTCTGTTTATCAACTGCCAGCTTGATTAATTATCGCCCACAAATTATCCATTGGGTTCAAATCTGGCGAATTCCAGGGCCAAAGTCTCACAAGTTCGATGTTATTTTCAGCCAAGAACTTTCTTATCACCTTTGCTTTGTGACAAAGTGCGCCACCATGCTGAAAAATACAGTCTTCCTTCACAATTTCGTTTTGAACTGTTGTTAAAAGGTGCTGAGGAAGAAAGTATTGGTACCATTTTGAGTTTATGGCAGTGTTTATGGGCCAAATTGTTAGTGCTTCAGTTAGTTTAGATAAGAAGCAGCCCCAGACATAGAGAGTGTCCGGGTGGTTCACGGGGCACAGGAGACAGAACTCGCGAAAGAGCTCCCCTTTTTTCCTCCTAACGAGGGATCTTCGAGAAGCTCAAAACAAGAAGAAAGGAGTTCATTAGAAATATCACTTTGCTTCAGTCTTTAACAGTTTATTCATTATATTTCATACAAAAGCGGAACTTCTTCTCAGCACCTCAACTTGACACCCCTGTCGAAATGTATCCACCTCACTCTGCGCTCTGAAGAATTTTCACCTGCTTCTTTCCAATCGAGGGTAAGCTTGGGACTGGAGACAACCCGATGCTCGAACTGGGACCTCACGAGGAAGTGATTTAGGCGTTCATTGGAAGCTTCTGAGCACCCTGAAGAAGTCTTCGCAGGAGTGTAATCATTCTTTTTAAGGATCCTAAAGATGGCACTTCTTAGCCCTAAGCAACCTATCCTTACATTTCAGGCCACGTTGAAATGCTATTTTCTTGCATTTCAGGCCACTTTGGGTCAGAACAACAATGGTGGCCCGCCTCTTTTGGAAAAAAACATTTCTAGAATTGAAAAAGATTCAGACATTCATTTAAAAAAAATAATATTACGAAATAGAGTATGAATATATGTACAAAATCAATCATTTGACTCAGATTTGTCATCTTTTTTGTTTAAATTGCTAACCTCAGAGGCCTGAAACTCTCCTCCTACAGAAACAGGATCAGAGCGCCATTTTGGAATCAGTGAAGGGATGCATTTTTTATTTATTATTTTTTAAATGATGAATTTTTAAAAAGTACAATAAATTAAATATTCGAATAAATATTCCAATCACATAAGTTTAAAAACAAATGAAATAAATAAAATAATAATTAGTCTCAAAATATTTTGGCCATGTTCTATTTTTAATGTACGTCGAGTTGGGTAAATCTTTCCTTGTTTTTGAAGTTTTGGTGTCCCTTTTAGCCTATAACATCGAACCTTTTCTCTCGAGGCGCTGTCTATTTCAATCAATCAATTATTCCTTGTTTGTTGAAGTTTGGGTGTTTCCTTTACCTATGACATCGAGTCTTATCTCTAGAAGTAATGTCAACGTCAATCAATCAATTATTCCTTGTTTCTTAAAGTTTTGGTGTTCCCTTTATCCTATGACATCAAATCTTATCTCTAGAGGCGTTTTCTATTTCAATCAGTCAATTATTACTTGTTTGTTGAAGTTTTGGTGTTCCCTTTAGTCTAGGACATCGAATCTTATGTCTAGAAGCGCTATCTATTTGAATCAATTAATTATTCCTTGTTCGTTGAAGTTTGCGTGTTTCCTTTAGACGATAACCTCGTATCTTATCTCTAGAGGTGCTATCTATTTCAATCAATCAATTATACTTTGTTTGTTGAAGTATGCGTGTTCCCTTTGGCCTATGAGATCGAATCTTATTTCTAGAGGCGCTGTCTATTTCACTCAATACTGTCGAAACCTTTTGAAACTGTTTTCCTTCAAAGTAAACATGCCATATTTCCCCTAATTTATCCTTTTTACTGCTTAATTAAATTTACAATTTTATTTTTATCTCTATATTTAATTTTACAATCCAACCTGTTATGAAAATATTAGTAATTGGCAACATAACACAGCAAATCCTAGCTGAAGTCATCCAAAGCTATTCGAAGGTTTGTAAAACATGCCAATAATTATATCCTAATTGACTTTTGCCCGACGCATTTTGTAAAATTTGACACGACTAACGTCTGCAGCTGTACTCGATCCGGAAATAGACCTGAATTTTATGTTTTCCTTTATCTTTGAAAAGGATTCTACATTTAACCGCAGTAAAGTCGACAAACATTTCCTTGTTAATTGGACTTTATGATGACTTATGATTCCTTTCGCACAAAACATTAAATGTTTAATCATCGCCTGCATCCCCTTTTATTATACATTGTGACCAAAATGACATTATTATTATTATTACGCAAGTTCCAATTATTCATTATTTTCTTAATATCTCTGAAGACGTCAATTTAGACAGGATTACGAGGCTCCAAATATTCCACGAAAAAAATAGCTTTTTCCGAGTGCCATCATTGCGTAATAGCAAGATGAACGTTTTTATCCATACTTTGAGAGATGTGAATCATCTTAACGCGTATTATGTTTGCCTAATGATTCCATTTTCATATCCACAAATGGAATAAGTTCATTATTAGCAGAAACAAAAATATTTCGAATAGCCTCTGGTTTTTTTTAACCCTATTCGAGGATATTAAGCAAATGGTTAATTAAAATGACATATCGTATTGTTCCAAGACATTAACTATGGACTCCAAAATTCGTGTCTGGGTGTAGATTCATGTAGATAAGGTACATTACACACTTGGAATAGTTGGCTGTATTTATAACTATCTTGAACAAATTAAATCCTCTGCCTGAGTTAAATCACGCAATTAAAAGTTGGTAGGTATAAGAATGTAAGGTTTATTTTATTTTTTAGTAATGGAGTTGTGTATCATGAAAAACTAACAGGAATATTTTCCCATTACAGTATTGCGGATGGGCGAGCAAGCGGGTGGGCGGGCAGGGGTGCGGGCAGGCAAACGCGGGTAAGGGGGTGGCAGTCACAGAAGTTAAAGCTCGCCTCAAACAGATGGGCGGGAGTTTTAACTAAATATCTATATTTTTCGAGTTTCGAGCATGCTGATAATAGGTATTATCGCGTTAAAACATTGCAGTCGCAAAGTTGTTCTGGCAAACCTAAAGTTTTCCACTAGCAATTTTGATGCTTGAAATTGCAACTCATAACCGCGATTACTTGTCCCCCCCCCACAAAACCTATAAAGGGTAAAAATTCAAATTTAACCTAACCTAACATCTAGGTGGCGCCACTTTTGCCAAATATCTGAGTAGCCTATGTTACTCTCCGGGTTAAGTTACCCCCAATGGTGACCTTTGTTGGCCTATAACGGTCATATATATATATATATATATATATATATATATATATATATATATATATATATATATATATATGTTCGGAAATATATTTATAATGAAATGGTTTGTCACAAAAAGAGGTTCTTAAGCCTCTCCGTGACTCTGCGAAAGCTTATCTAGCTTCTGTTTGAGTCGCTTGGCGAGGTCGGACTTGTGATATAATCCAAGAAGCAATGTACGATGATCATACAGTCCCACCAATGGCTAAGGAGCGTGGCTCTGGCTCATCGTTGTACTTTACATCTTGAGAATTCTTGTTCCACTTCGACAATACCATCGTGCATTTGCCTGATGGCTGATTATTGCTGAATATATCATTCTTTTTCATATTAATGGATCGTGCAAAGGATTTTCATTGAAGTCGAAGCGCAATCTCCGTTAATATTCTGTCAGCAGGTAATGTACAAATGTAGTACTTTCTTTACAAAAACGTAGTATGATCTGGTCTGGAAAACTGACAATGCTGAAACTGGATTTGTAGGTTTGTCACTAAATTTCATACGAGTAGGACCTAATTTCTTTGATTCACCAGAGAAAAAAACGAGAGCATTGACTACTAGGAGGGAATTTGGGAGAATTTGAATGTATTACTATAGAGGATTGCAATAAAAAGAGATTGCATTTTATGCTTTATTAACATATACATCAATAATTAAACGATATTATTGCCCTAAATCTATCGCTTCACGTGAGGTTGTGAAAAAACTGCGAATAGAGGAATTGGTAATTGTGCTTTTCAGCTAGTGTTAAAGTTAGGGATTAACTTTGAAGGGCTTATTCACGATATCCAACATCTGCCCATTCTAGGTTCATTTTCTGACTTTAAAACAAATATTTCACGAGTCGCCCATGAATTTGTTCATAAATTTAAGCACATGAAATTTTCGTCTCTCCTTTTTACTAAACAAGATTTTTCTCTTCTTTGGAACCTCAGGCGGAATAAGAAAACTGTTGTCACCCGTCCTGATAAGGGTAATGGGGTGTTGATTTTGAATAGGACTGATTACAATTCTAAAATGTCCCAGATTTTGTTAGATAAATCCAAGTTTACTAAAATTATGGAACAACCTTTGATTATCATTCACTGTTTAGAGGACAAAATTAACCGGGTTTTGCTGAAGTTAATGTATTCGGGTGTTCTTAGTGATTTTGTTTACGGTTCTCTCTATGTTTCATCATATTACTTAGGTCTGTCCTATGGGCTACCTAAGATACATAAGACTGGATGCCCTCTTCGTCCCATTCTGGCTTCTTACACTCTTCCTTCCTATAAAATTGCTAAGTTTTTAGTTCTTCTGTTAACCCCTTTTAATTGCAATCTATATACCATAAATAATAGCTTTGATTTTGCTTCGGAAATCGCAAAGTTTGAATCGTCAAGTCCTTTTTTCTTTTCTAGCTTTGACATCACGTCCTTATTTAAAAATATTCTCCTTCAGGCAACTATAGAGATTATTTTGACTAAAGCCTTTCCGGGTAGAAATTCCCACTTTACTGGTTTCAGTTTTTAACAACTTTCGCAGTTATTGCATCTAGCTATCAACGACAACTATTTCACCTTCAATGGCGTGGTTTATCATCAAATTGAAGGTGTTGGGATGAGAAACCCACTAGGTCCGATTTTTGCAAATATTTTCATGTGTAATTTTGAAGATAGACTCTTCCGTGATTGCCCTTATTCTACAAAAGATACGTTGACGGTACCTTTGCGGTTTTTTCTTCTGGTTCTTGTTCAAAAAGGTTTTTCGATTTTATAAACAATTTACACCCTAATATTACTCTCACTCAAGAACATGAGATTAATAATATGTTGCTATTTCAAGATGTTAATGTCTCTCGTACCCCTTCCGGCATTTAAACGTGTGTTTTCAGAAAACCAACTTTCACAGGGCAGGGTTTAAATTTCTTTAGTTTCTGTGATTTAACATACAAAATTGGCGCCATTAAAACACTCCTCTTCAGAGTTTCTAATTTGTCTTCCACTTATTTTACGAGTAGTATGCATTTTGAATTCATTATTTGAAAGAATACTTTGTAAAAAATGATTACCTCTTATTTTTATTTAAAAGCTGTATTAGGAAGTTCCTCTTCAGGCTTTATAACCCCTCCATTTCTTTTAATGTCCCAAAGGTAATCAGGTATGTTCTGTTACCAGACATCAGCCCTTGTAATAACCTTCTGCGTAAACGTTTAATTTCCATTTAAATGAAATTTTATTGTCAAACTAATTTTAAATTTATATTTATTAATAACAAAAATATTGTTAATTTATTTAAAGTGAAGGACAGTATTCCCGTGCCGTTTAGTTCGTGCATTGTATATAAATTTATTTGCCCTAGCTGTAATTGGGGACCTATATAGGAAGCACAGTACGTACTCTTCAGTCGCGTTTTTGTTCTCACATGGAAATTAGCCATAAAACCGGTAAAACATTAAGTAACAAAGAGTTTTCTTCCATCAGGAAACATGCTATTGATTGTAAAACAGACGTGTGCTTAAATAATTTTTTTGTCTTAAATAAAAATAAATCTATTTCATCTCTCCTCATTTAAGAATCACTCTGTATTAAATAAAACCACCCAAATTTAAATGAGGATACGTCATCCTTTTCTCTGTTTATAACTTACCCAAGCTGTATTCATTCCTTAAATTCCTTCCAGTTTTCACTCGTCATTGTGATCCGACCATGTAAAGTAATGCTTCACTGTCTATATTTTAGTTTTAACTTTTGTTTGTATCCAAATCTCTATTTTTTCATTTGAATTGTTTACTTTTGTAATATTACGCTCACTTTGTTTGTCCTTAATTAATAGTATCTCTTTTCAAATATTTTGCTGTTCTTTACCTCACTATTTTGTTTGTTCATTAACGTAACGTTCACTTTATATTTTTAACGTTGTTTTGGTGATTTTCTCTAATCTGTGGTTTGTAACTTTGAAGCTGTGCTGTTATTTATGTTTTGAGGCTTAGATTACTCATTTAGAATTTGTTTTTAGCTCCTAAAGATGGTTTTTGTGATAATGCAAAACGTTGGAATTAAAGATGGGACCCGCCTCCTTCTCTTTGTCCTTCTTACTAAATATAAGAAGAAATCTAGGTAAATACATATATATATATATATATATATATATATATATATATATATATATATATATATATATATATATATATATATATATATATATATATATATATATATATATATATACATATATATATATATATATATATATATATATATATATATATATATATATATATACATATATATATATATATATATATATATATACATATATATATATATATATATATATATATATATATATATATATATATATATATATATATATATATATATATCACCATCATTCCTATTCATACACCGCTGGCCACAGGCTTCTCCAAAAAGCTTCCGCTGCTCACGATCCACTGAGTTAATTTAATCTTCTTGCCTTGTGTAAGATCGATTTCTGATTCTCTTGACAACTTGGATACTCTAAAAACGAAGAAAAATGTCTTTTTTAAAAAAAATATCCGTCATTTATAAAATAAAGAAATTATATTTGGATTTTTTTAGTTCGCCCTCATAATATTTTAAGCTTATTTCTACTAATAGAGAAGAGTTTCTATTATCTAAACTTGTTTTATGGGCTTCTTACATATTTACCCTCATTTTTGGACCATATAAATATTATTGAATAATAATTAAATATAATTTATATAGCTTAGACAGTATAATTATAGAAAAATCAGTGTGAAGTCTCAGCACTTGATGCTATTACCCTAACTAGTATAAAGAACAAGTCGAAGTACTCAACGTTGCCCGGGATAAAAAAATCCTGTAGCAAATAAATACATTTGTATTTTGTTTGAAATTCTTATATTTTGCAACAAAAATATCTTTACTTGTTGATTATTATTTGTGGGGTGAAGGAAGGTGTCAATGCAAGTACAGCGGCAAAATGAATTCAGAGCTTTCATGGGAATGATGCAGTAAATATATAGGTGACGTACCCCTGTTATGAGTGGTTTGGCTGCGAAGGGTGATTTGTCACCCAGTTTTGGTACCACTCATGGGGAGTTAAATAGGGTTCGTTATTCGGCTGAGTAGCTACCGCCTCGATTCTTCTGGGAGTGCCCTTTACGTGAGGCAATGGCACCAAAGCGTAGTTATCTTCTTTCCTGATTGAAGGCTGAGTGGCGCTGATGAGGGATTCTTTGTGGGTAAAGAAATCTTCGGTGCTGGATTCAGCATTTTTTATTCGGCGGGAACTTGGAAAGTCTTCACATGTCTTTTTCTTTCAATGTATTACTATTCATACCTAGGTACCTTCCAAACGTTGAACTTCAGGAGAGCGGTGATTTAATCTCGAGTTTTAATGCTCCTAAGATCCAGTAGGAGCTTTCCTCCCTACCTTAAATGTTTGGGCAGTATCTTTAAGCGCTCGTTACCTTTTTATATTTTTGTATATTTAGTAAATTTTGCTTGCACCGCTTGCAAGAATCACACCTGCTTATGGAACAAAAACCCCCGGTCATTTGACTACTGTCCATTCGAACTTTTCCCAAACTAGATTATTACTATATGTGAACACTGCTCGTTGTAGAGCACTTATCCATTCTGATTCCATTACTTCAAATGTTATTTTTGTTCGACGTGAACACTCTCGAATGCTCATTTTTAAGATTTCTTTGATTCTGTTATTCAATATTACAATGTGCTCCCTACAAATGAAGGAATTTTAAGGAGGTGGTTTTCTAGTATACAAAGTGGGAGTTCAGTCCAAAAGAAAGACTAAAATAGGTCACCTAGTTTTCCATTACTAATTGTTAAAGGACTATCAAACAATTAATGATAATCTTTACTACAATCAATTTCCTCGTTTGAAAGCTGGTTGGCGCCAAAGGCGAGCCTCCTTAGTCAACAAAAGGAGTGCATCCCTCTATCGAGATAATGCTCATCCTCCTAAAACAGCCAAATGCCCAAAGATCTGTTGGAGGAGCTCAGTTGAGAAATATTGCTTCATCCTCCTTATTATCCTTACCTTGTTCCTTCTAATTATAACTTGTTTAGAGGATTCCAGAACAATTTGGATGGTCTTACGTAAACGAGTTTGATTCATATCTATAAGCTCGTTGAGAAATGCAATGGGGTTCTCAAAAGCAATAGAGATTAGGTTCAAATATTAAAGATTTCCATAGCCACAAGTTTTTCATTCTAATGCATACCTTAAAATTGTAAATCATTTTTGTTTCAACCTGATAAAAGTTTACCACCGTTCAATATGAAAATAATACTCGACATCTTAAAAATTGAATAGACTCAAATGGATCGAAGTCCCTCAGTGGAAGAAGCCTAGTTTGAGATTGCTAATCAAAAGGAGTTTCTCCGAACGCGGGTCAAAGAACCATTCTCGGAAGCGAGATTTGATGCGTTTATGTGGAGATAATGCGCTAGAGTTTGTGTAATTTCGAGTGGGTGGAGTTTATGCAATCTGTCTTGTTTTCATATATTTATGATAAGAATGAGTGTGTTTTATTTAAGTAATGAGAAAATGTGTGATGTAATGGAAAGTGTGAGAAAAGTATTGAAAAACTCTGCTTTTGAGTCACCTGGAATGTGGAAGCATATCAAAAACTGAGGGTTAGGAATCTACTAGCTATTAGAAGCGCTTTAAGTAGAATTTTTACAAAGGGAGAGCCAGGTATTAGTTGAAATTGTAATAGTAAATGGACTACATATATATTATAGTATATTATATAGTATATACATATATTATTAAGCATAAACTTCAGTAGGAATCGAGTACAAAATGTGTCCAATCTATGATTCATTTTCTCCAAATTCTGTCGTTTCTCCGAGTAATGCATCTCACCCGTCCACTTTTAATCTCTATTATTTTTGCACTATTCATCATTATCACTATTGTCTCCTATTTTATTCTGATTTGTCCTCAGTTTCTGTGCTTTTTGATTTTGGGTTTCAAGTTTCGCCTCCATAATTTAAGAGTAGCGAGATGGACTGATTCAATAATTTGTCTTTAAGCAAAGATTGCTGTAACTTCTCAAGGTAATTCTAAGCTTTCCTAATGGCCGCCAACCAAACTTAGTTTGTTTACAGGGAGATGAAAAGCAAGAGAAGGAAGGAAGGAGGGAGGGAGGGATGGAGAGATAGTCTGTGTGTGTGTTTGTGTGTGAGAAGAAGAAGGAATGGGAACAACGAAATCAAGGCTACACAATCGAATTTTATCATCAAAATGTTGAACCAATAAAGAGTCTGGAAGAGTCTGAGTTTTGAAAGAAAACACCTTTTATTAAAGAAGAAACTCATTTGATTTCGATTTATTAACTATTATTATTACAGGTATCAATAGGTTTGATGTGCGGAGGTACTGGATAGAAAGATACATAATTCAGTCGCCATTATACGTAATCACTCCCTAATTATCTAGTTACTTATATATTGAGTTAAACCAAGTCTTTCCTTCGCCAACTCAGCTTAAAAGTTATTCTTTTCTAAAATATTTGTTTTCACTTCGCAAATTCTTCTTAAAGTGGAAAAATCTGCAAAAAGACTTGTTTTCCTTTCGAAATCCATTCTTAACCGGAATCCATTACAAGAATCTCCTTATTTCCGCTTAGAAAACTCCTTCTTGGCGAGGTTCGTCTTCCAAAACGAATCATTGCCAAATTAAAATGGTAAAAGCCCCAAAGCAGCAAAAACAACGCCTTTGAAACTTAATTCTTTTAGATGTGTTGCCTTCGTCTGTGTAAGCATTCGTGTGTGTGTGTTCGGGGGTTTCGTTTACAGTCCTGGTTTATATGTATGAATCCGAGTCATTCTCTCTCTCTCTCGCACTTAAAACACGTATTTTCTGAACACAGTAGACAGAATACGACTCCCAATTTGTCAGAGATTAGCAACTCCCCCTTCCAATAATGAACTTTTGTCGTTTTAAACAAATTGATCAAAAACGAAATTATTTCCTTCAAAATTAATACAAGTTGAGTAATTTGAGCAACCCTGTAATGGCGAGAGGAAATAAAATTGTTATTACTTTGAAATATCTTTCAGACGATTAATTATAATGGGTTGCAGGTTCCTTTCGCCACTTCAATTGCACTCGTCGTTTTATCGTCTCGTTTTGGAAAATATAAATATATATTCAGGTAAATTCACTCGATTTATAGTTACCATTTTGTTTTTCGACCGTTTCTAATTTTATTGATACGAAACCTCGAAACAAACTTCTTTTGAATAAATAAGAATCGCTATGCAACTAATTTCAAGCTAATAACTTATCTTCAGAATGAGCAAAAACTGTCTAGAGTATTAACTAGGATTAGTCTTCCCTATTAGCGGAAATAAATAAGCGAATTTAGCAACTTAACCTTTTAAACGAAGAAACGATAGGCGGACTAGGCTAGCCTAGTCCTCATTAGAAAGAGGGGCATTGTTAGCAATTTTATTTATCAAAGTTTTTTGTTTCCTTTTTCCAAATCAATAAAGTGTGTAGAAGTAAAAGGAAATGGTAAGTATATAATTGATTGAATTTACTTAAACACATATTTACATTTCCCAAAGTGTTATGACCTTTCCGGATGACCTAATATTTACCACTTTGCTCAGGCTAGTCATTGCATATTTGATCTCTCTGTACATGAAGATTGAGGGTAGATTTTAAAAAGAGATATTTATCGGACAAAATTGGCTCTGTATACATTCTTATGTATACAAATATATATGGGGATTTCAGGCTAAATTGGACGATTTTAATATTCTTTTTTTCAGGACTGTGTTAATATATTGGTAAAGAGTCAATAGCATTAAATAGCATACATAAGAAAGTTTTAGTTGAGAAAAGGTTAGCTGACAGGAATGATTGAAAGTCATCTGAATAATGGACAAGAGTTTCCTGTATAATGATGAGTCGCGCCGGGTATCCAAATGCCGACATTAATATTTGTGCTCAATGATCTGTTGACACTGTAAAGAAGGCTGTAAGACGTGATATGACCAGAATAGCAAACAGTAAGCGTTCTGACTGCCTGCGCACGCCGGCATTCATTACAACAATGCAAATACAAGGTGATGGTGGACCCGAGCACTGAAATACGTGATATGCCGAGAGAGATGGATGTTGAAGTCACCACCATGAAGTGCCAAATCCTGACGGCCTAAGCCACAGAGAACACCTTGACGAAGTCAAATAAGCTCCTGAAAAGGCTGACGGTTCTTTTTGAACTGGTGACGATCTGGTTCTTCTCGGATAACAAAGAATTTGCCAGGACCAGGTGCATAACAACCAAAACACCAAATTGCTTGACTATAATATAGGCGACAGTCTACGTATTATGAATACTAAGTTTCCCAAACTGTGCTCGTCTGTGGATGTCTCCAGTGATGTTGACTTTATGCCGCACTACATGTTTAAGCAGGTCTTAGGATTAATTGAAAGGTCTATGTGGGGCTGCTTGAGATCTTGGTCAAACCTTGGCTTGATATGGTTGCTGCTAGAAGGCCATTCCTCCGAAAAGAGTCAGAATTGGTTGTCAGAAGATTTCCACGACTTCACCAGACCCATTTTCTGGCCTCCCCGATTCCCCGATTGTAATGCCACGGATTAATATTATGTTGCACGGTTGAGAAAGACACCAATCGCTCTGCATTCAACCACAAGGCCGAACTGGTGTGCAAGATCAAGGAGATTTTCGAAAATCTTCGCATGGACACAGTAAGGGACGCCTGTGGCAGGTTCAGGACCTGTCTTCGCCCCGTATTGGAAGCCATAATCTTCAAATATATTTAAAATATTTTTATTTGTTAGCTGAGATATTTCGGGTGGGTTTTCAGTTATGCAAACTATCAAATTTAGCTCAAACACTCTGTATACACACATACACTGTGGAGAAGATATTCACATACACGTCTCTGCTATGGCCTTTCTAATTCCTTACTCGATTACTATTTACATAGGTTCGCTCATATAGTAAAGTTGCATATGCGGTTCAGGTTTAGTATGTGAGCTACAAGTCGAGCGTTACACAATGTTATACTACATCTAATTGAGGAAAGTTAAATATTTATAAAGAGGAACATTTATCTATTTATAATTACAAAGTTAAGATCAATAATCATCTTGAATTTCATTAAGAAATGGCTCAAACAAATTCGTCGTATTTGATCTCAGAATTTTACAAAAATTAAATCTTGATGGGATTAGAAAGTTTCTTGTGGTACACCTGTCATGTTTTTACCACTACGTAAAATGTACTGAGTGTGGATTCCATTTTGAGGGTTTGCATATTTTTGTCAGTGGTTGAGAGTGGTGTGGATGTAATATCGATGAGGATGTGATTATGCAGGCCATTCAGGGCCTTGTTAAAATTCTCTATTCTTCGTCTAGTTGCTGTTTTTTCAACATCTGCTTCACTCTCAGTAGATTCTTGGTTTCGATATATCTTTATAAGTTGGCCTCTCATATTTTTTTCGTCTGTCAAGGCGAGTTTTCTCTATTTTATACAGAATTTTCTGCTTTCTTCACATTTTGGCTTTTGTTACGCACAAACACATGTGGAGAACATACTTATCTGCATACATTAAACCAGTCACTTACATTTACTCTTCAATTTTGCCAGGCAATTCCATTGTAATATCGAATGAATGATCATTAACAAAATAAAAGACCAGCTTGAATCATTAACTGATCAACAATTTTGGAAAAGTTGTAAGCTTCTTAAATGAGATTAATTAATTCTTATGCATTTTCTTGCACTGAATCCAAATATCACCTTTAAAAATGCTTATTGGCTATAGGTTTAAAGAAAGGTGTCATGTAATATTTAATTATTTTATTATAACGTACAGTAAGTGTCATTATGTTTTAAACTCTAATCCGTATCCACTCTCTGCCTTTTTGCTTGACGCTTATAGTGGGCTGAAGAGTCATCGCTTGCCTATTAGCAGCAATTGTAGTCTGCTCCTTAACCCGAGTACTGATTTTCCATGGTTCAATTATCTTGGTGAAACCTTTCACCATGTTCGTCACTAATTGCCCCACAGATCAGTGGAAAAAGTCTAAATTTGAGTCCAAAAAGTGGACTTTAAGTGACATGTAACATCTCATATTCTTGTAAGCCTCAATGAGGTTTTCCTCCAATTCCTCATAGTTTCCTTCCCTTCTGTTTCCGATAAATCCCTTCACCACTAACTCGAATGCTTCCCCGGCAGCTTTCGCCTCCCCATGAAGGGCTGATTCAAAGTCACCATCTTTAAGAAGCTTTTGAATCTGAGGACCTAGGAAAACTCCCCCTTATATCTTAGCGTCGCTCAGTGAGGGAAATTTTGATGTTAAATATTTGAATACCTGACCAGATTTGTCCCTCGCTTTTACAAAGTTTTTCATGAGCCCCAGTTTTATGTGTACTGGTGGTAGCAAATTTGGGAGGGGGGGCTCAGAGAGAGTTGGATGTTAAACATTTTTTATCTCCGGTTCCAATGATTGACGAGGTTGCCAGTCTATGACGATATAGTGGGAACCTCTTCCACGGTTATCCCATTTACACAGAGCAGCAGTACTTGGTGGATTCGCCCTGCAATCCCATGCTAAGAGTAACAACCTTTAAGTTACCTCAGAGCTGCCATTGATGTACCTCTTACTTTATGCATTGAAACATATGCTTTATATTCTCATATGTTCCTTTTATATGTGGTGCATAGTCCACAGGAACTGACCGTTCACCATTGCCGTTGTGCAGCAGAGGACACCTTTCTGACTCGTTTTTGATGAATCGATGAACAGCCTCTAGTGTCGTTTCCTCTTCCTGTTTAACCATTGGCGAAGGTTAGTAGCACAATTGTTGCAGCATATGAAAATAGACCAGTATTTATCCTGGTCGCCAATCTTGCATCGAAACTATAGGTGATATTATGCCGTTCTAACCATAGCAGTCATACGGCGCTTCTGTGATATAAAGATCACCCCACCACAAATGCAGCATAAGTTGTTTGTCTTATTCGCAAGTACGAGGAATCAGAAATAAGAAAACAAAAAACAATTATAAGATAAACAGAAAATGTAATTATTATAAAACAGAGCATCACAGCTTAGCAGATGTATTTATATTATTTAGTAGGAAAATAAAATTAATGCCTCACATACATATCAATAGCTTGCTCAATGAATATTTATTATAAGTTTAAAAGGTGTTTGAAGAGGAAAATCACCTACCTTTAACCTCAAAATATAAAGTTGCACAGCACAACCACCTTCTATGACTGCTGGAACAATACTGAAGTGCAGGGAGACTTTGAGTGTGGTAAGAACCCCACTGCCGCATGCTTGTTAGAACCTTTTGTGACACGTAGGTGTATCTTGAAAGGTAGAGCTAATAAATAGTTTTAACCATGATATTCATTATCAGCGACCTAAAATTAGTTGGAAATTGCTACTCTCGTTTGGAAAGCATTTTGGTTATTGACTAGTGTAATCCAAAGAGAGTTAGATTGCATAAATCTTGTTCAAGCTTGTATAGTAGTGAAACACGTTTCCTTATCCTAAAGATCTACAAGTCTGACATCCCCTCATCGTGCAGTGCTAGGCAGGACCATATTCACCATTTCTTTCTTTTTTTCTTATCATCCGTCAAAATTCGTCAGGAAACATATTGCGGATGATACAAGAGTTAATGGCGTTAAAGAAATGCTTCATCGCGAATAATTTCGTCAAATTCTTTTGCTCTCATCTTGACTGATCGAAATGAGACCTAAGAATATGTTAGCCGATGGGTTGGGATCCCTTTATACATTACCCAAAGCCCATCTTAGCTTATCTTTTCGCATTGGTAATATTGATATCCCGTCGCATCCATCTTAGCTTATCTTTTCGCATTGGTAATATTGATATCCCGTCGCATCCATCTTAATTTCATCTTTTCTAAATAATTTGTGATTACACTCTTCGTAATCAATCTTTCCATAATGGGATTCAGTCACTTCCATCCTAAAATATGTGAGAATTTTTATCTTTTATTCATCTTAATCTATCTTACAGACTGATGTTTTTTTTGCCAGTTACATAGATGAAACATCGCACCAGATTCATGACGTAGATCAGATACTAAACCGGCGCCACATTTGTTTCACCCAAATCCAATCAAAAGTTTTGGAGAGTTCGATAAATTTGATTTCAGCAATATTGCGAAATTGAACACTAAAATAATGTTTGAATAAAATTAGGAAAATTAATAATAATAAACATTCTGTTCTGTGTCTTGCGTTAATAATTCTAGCTGTCAAACATTTGTCATAGTTTTCTCTTAATTTCCAGGAGACCTCACTTGAAACTTTCCTCTTTTCCTCTTTTTCTATCGATTTCAGATCTGGGCTTTGTGATGCGCATTAAAACGATTAATGGAATCTTCAAAGCATTTCTTGACAAAAGTGGTTGTGTGCTTTTCCAAGTTGTCCTTTTCAAAGTAAAACTACCGTCATAGGTCAAGTAGGCTTCAGTGACCTTCGCTTGCCCTCTCTAGAGGCTGGGGAAGAGGAGACAAACATACGCGGAGAAATGCTCCTTTTAAGTGTTTGGGATATGTGAATGCGTTTTCTACCGTTGGCCGACTTAGTCAAATTGTTCAATGGCTTTTTGTGTAGTTCTGGGATTTAAAGAAGGGAAACAAAATAAAAGAATTTAACAATAAATGATACACTATGGGAAAAATTAATCGTTCAGCAAAGGAAAATTAATTTATAATGAATGCTTCGCCACGAGCTGTGAGTAGCACAATATTTACCAGAAAGAAAACTGGAGGAGATGATGAGGTGAAGTTTTGTAGTCGGAAAACATCATGCCTCTTTGACGGCGATAGAGAAAAATTTAATAGGCTTACGATTTTTCAAGAGATGAGGGGGTGGTGTCGAGTGGTGTTGTTCGAGGGAGTATCCTTGCAGGACGTTATTACAGAATGAGTCTTTACATCCTTGACTGCTGTAGCTCTGAACAACTGGTTTCTTACCCGCGAGCCCTTAGGGTGCCGGGTAGTCACTTGAGAAGTGGTGTGTCGTGACCTTGGCTGATTCATACGAATCCTCTCAATTACTGCTTGGATACTGCGTGAGTACTGCCTGACTCATGGATGAATACTGCTTTGCTCGTTCCTGTGCTGAGAAATATATACGACTTTGCCAGAAGCGAATTTGTTTGCCGTCGGTAGCCGGTCCCACTCCGTTTCAAAGGCGCGGCGGGCAAGGGCTTAGCACCCTCTCTTTGATTCGGGTTCCGGGCTCCTTTTTGACTCGTCTTGCTCGGTTATCGCTCTGGAAGTTTACCGAAAGACGCGGGTTGAAGGTCCTTTCTTCTATGAGATACTCTCTAGGCCTCTTTGTCCGCGTTACTCTCTCTCTCTCTCTCTCTCTCTGACAACTACCTATCTAACTTCAGTTTTCATAACATAGTTAGAGGTTTTCTTATCAAAATAGTATATTTTCCTCATTGTTCCATTCATTTTTCGAGTACTGTATCATTAGCTGCAAACAACCCCATGTTCTTATGCTCTCTTCGCTGTATTTATGGTTTTATAGAAGCGCTTCACAAGTATTTTGCCGAAATGAGGGTCAAAATTTATACATTCTACATCGAGGGCAAATAGAGTTCTAAGCTACGTAGTCATACATACACTTTGTATTTAAATCAAAGAATCAAGACATTGTTTGTCCCGCATTTAAGACGCTTTTATGATCCCATATCGTATATGCGGTACATTTCTATTCACCATTTAGGCGAAAGGATAATGCAATATTAAAACGCGTCCAACGACGAATTGCGAAATTAATTCCTGAACTTAGAATTAGGCCATACGAAGAGAAACTGAGGCACCTCAATGTACTGCGAGGCCAACTTATTGAACGCTCTAAAATACTAAATGGTCTCAAATATATAAAATATATTCGATAACTAAACTGCCATTATAAATAACGGTTACAAGCTAGCAAGAAAAAGACTTATCACTAAGTTAGCACAGAATTTCTTTTCTTATCACAAACATGGAATAGCTTGCCTAAAAACATCGTTGAAGGCATTACAGTCAATATTTTCAAAAAAAAGAATTGCTAAATATTAATTTAAAAGATAGTTTACAGAAACAAGAGAAGTTAAATTAAAACTTTTTCATATTCCTTATCTCTTTTGACCTTCCATTCTCTTCTGACTTTCACTATTTTCTTTCTCCATTGAATTAGGATCGAATTCATTTTAGGATCTAAACAAGAACATGCTGATCAAACTTCTTTACAAGCTTGCGTCTTCCGGCAGCATGATTTTTACCAAGTCATTGCTTATATCTAGCTGAGTTGACGTGAAAGTCCTTTAGGTGTAATAGAATCCTTTCACTCTTAACTTTCAAATATAAATTGCAGCTGCAACCATTTCTTGAAATATTTGTTTTGCAGTAGAGGCTGAGTGGGCATTAACCTTTCTCCAATGCTACAAATTGGGATTACTCCCACTTCTTGGTACAGAAGATAAATACTCTTTGATAAATAAGAATTACTCCCACATCTTGGTACAGTTTGTACTCTTGCAGTGTCCCGTGACTTTGCTTATAATCGTTTGAACTGTTGCGATTACTTTTTGTGGAAGTATTATTGGATGCAAAATTCCACGAAATTAGATTGATATTTAAGAGTTCCATACAAACAGTGAATTTTCACACCTGGTCAAAGAGTTTCAATTCCCTCTCATTACATCTATAAGAGTAATATCCCCTCGATGACGAGGGTGTTACGGATACTGCCAGACTCATTGTCATTTATTTGCCGTCAAACTGCTATTCTTCCTTGCATTTGTGAACGCTTTTTGGTGGTCGCTTACAACTTGCAAGATCATTTTTTGCTGTTCATCCATAATTGTTATGACGTGATTTAAATCATAGATGAGAGCTATTCCAGGCTCAGCATGAAAATTCACAACTGAAAATCAGCCGCTGAAATGTTTTTGAATGCTTTTAATTTTGGGCATTTTCTATACTTTCGATGAAATTTTTTAGAAAATATGAAGGTTTTCAAGGAATTTCTTGGTTTTAGTCGAAACAAAATGTTCTAATGTGAGAGTGTTAGTACCCCACTTGGAACTGTAGCCTTCTTTCGCAAGTTTTCTTCAGGTGCTTCTCCAGTCATTGTCATCAGCCTTTTCTTCTTGATATTTACTGTAACTGCGGAATCGGCAAGAGTGAATGTTACTAGTTCCTCAATGAGGTCCTAAAGGTGGTTCTTAAATTTGTTAAAAGCTTCTCTTTTGGGTAGTAAATGGACTTTTAAAGGATCCAAATTATTCTGAAGTGCTGTAGAAGGAATTGGACCCTCTATCTAGTGGTTCAGATAAACACTAAAGGCAAATATAGGGTTCTCCTTGAGCCCTGCGATCTTCTCTTGTCGTGAAAGTGTATATTATTGTTGCCCTCCAATGGGCAAAGTGCATTAGTTCTGGGGCCATAAGTCGATCTCCTCGATTCGAGAACTTGTTCCAAGAGAAATTTAAAGTGGTTCTACAAATACTTTGTAATCGTCTTGCAGTTCTAAATATCCGAAGCTTCTCAAGGGCCCAGTAAAGGATGGCTACTTTTTCCTCTCTTAACACCTCAACTATGGCTGGAACTTCTGTTCCAGTTTGGTGTTATCTATTTTTCATCCACTCTCATTGTCATTAGAGTCACTTTAAAAGGATATGAACTGGACTCGTGGTGGTGGAACCCATTGAGGAAAGGCAGACCGCTTCGAAAACGAGCTCCCTGGTGCTTTCAGGTGAGATAAAGTAATTTGTTCTCAAGTGCGTGTTCTCAATGCACACAAGTTGCGTTATTTAAACCAATGTTGAGGGTGTATGTCAAAATACTATGCGTTTTGTCAGATTCTGTTCCTCGAAGACCACTGCCAAGGCATTTGTAACGTATTTTCCTGAATTACGAAGTGCTTTTGGAACTAAAAGAAGTTTTACACTTACCACTACTAGTCAGAATAATTGGTGACCAACTCAAGCACTCCTTTTTTGCTATACTCTTCAAGTCATTGAGAAGGGGACGACAGCGGTCCCCTTTTTGTTCTCGCACACTGTCGATAAGCAGAGGCCTTTCCACGCATCTCAATCTCTTGTCGCTCACCATCGAAAGTACTCCGAGACTCTAAATGTCAGCGTTCGTGAAGAAGAACATCTCGGTCACATCGGTGTCCAGCGCCGCCAAGGAGGAGAGTGGCAAGAGCTTAAGGTGCGTGGAAAGAACTCTGCTCAGCGACCTGATGCGAGATCAACGTCGTCAATTCTTTCTGATTAAAAAACCTTTACGGTCGATCTGGTCATCAACTAGCAGAACGACCGAGTGCTAAGTTTCGTCCAGGATGTCTCTGGGGTCCGTTACGGGTCCACAACCAAGCACCCAGCCTCCGTGATGATGCTCTGCGTCGTAGCTTCGAATCGTGAGAAAATCCCGCTGGTGTAGTTCGCAGCCGGTTACAGGCTCATCGAGGTCGATTACAGGGAGATCTTAGCCACAAAAGTCTTGCATTGGGTGAGACAGATCACGAAAAATGACAAATGTCTGTCAGCAGGATGGTGCCAGTCCCCTCACGGCTAAGACCGTGCAAAAGTGGTTGGGGTTAAACAGGAACTTCTGTTCAAATGAATTTTGGCCACCATATTCGCCCGAGATCAATACCCTCGACTACAGCGTGTAGGCGCATGTCGACGGCAAGACTTGCAAGGTCCGCCACAGCAACGTCGACGAGCTGAACTCCTCCATCAACTGTGAATGGGCCAGAATGAGGAAAGATTTCGTTCACAATTTTGGTGCGGTCTTCAGGTCTCCTCTGGAGCGTGAATTTACGGCTAAGGGCAGTCACATTGATCAATATTACAATTTAAACACACAGCCACTGAGTCCATTCCATCAATACATTGGAGTACTTCTAAACCTACTTCCTAGTTTTAATATAAAAACCAGAACTTAGCACATTAGGAATATGTACGCAGTACACGGGATCCTTTTCACCCACCCGTAGCCGCACGCTATAACTATGTCAGTAAGGAAAGCTGAGTTGTAGGCACTGATAGCATGCGGCTATTACAGCAAAGAGTAGAAACATTCTAACTGCATTATTCACGCCTGTGGACACTCTTCATCTATGCCAAACAATTGACTCTTATCAAATTTACCACCAATCCTTCATCCCTAAAAAGAAGTCTATCAATTGTGTATTTTAACTTTCACTTTTGCCGTCGCAAGGCACTGGATCGTTGGCACTCGTCTTCGAGGTATGCTTTCCACGAGGGAGCCATACCCCAAGGGGGCGTTATGCTTTCCTAACCTTCGGAAATCCCGGCCATCAGTTGCTCATTCGAGAGAGGCTGACGACGTTTACGGCCTCTTTCAAGTCATGCCAGACGTTTTCCAGTGGATTCATATCAGGAGAATAAGATAGTCAATCCATCATGGTGATATTGTGTCCCGGAACCACTGTATGGTGGGGGCAGACTTGTGTAATGGTGTATAGTTCTGAATTAGTAGCAGAAAAGCAGAAAATTCTGTTTAAAATAGAGAAAACTCGCCTTGACAGACAAAGTAATTAACATACAGGTTCATAGCATTTCACAGCGGCCACGATACTTTACTGTTGGCACTATGCCCTTCCAATGCTACTGTTCTCCTTACTTGTCTCGAACTCTAACGGTACCTGGAGTCGAGACCAACTGGAATGTGCCCTCATCAAACCATAAGACACTTCCTCATTGACGCATGGTCCAGGTGCGGGGTGGACGTGGCTCCCATGAAGGTTGATCAGCGGCTTCTGACGGACTTTACATGACATCAGGCTTTGTCCAAGAAGTCTGCGACGGACAATTCTGACAGAAGTATTTATGTGGCCGCCCTCTGCCTATTCATGTTGCGGCTAGACTGCGGTTTTCTTACAAGTCCGGAGGCGCAGGCGACGCAGAGACCTCTCGTCACCTTGTTTAATGTCTCTCGCTCGTTCAGAACGAGGTTATTGTAAGATGTTCATACTTTCTCGGTTCTCTTAACACTACGGCAACACCGGAATGTGATCCGCCGTCCCTCCTGGCGACTTGTTCTTAGCTTAGACCCTCCTCTTGCAGTGTGTATCAGACTTTCCTCCATTGTATGGTTACATGTTTTCGTTATTATCATATCGTGTCAAACTGGAATATCATATTAGTAAATAAATATGATATTAAATATATCAAAAGGGTTACATATATATATATATATATATATATATATATATATATATATATATATATATGTGAATAGATATAGATAGATAGATAGATAGAGAGAGAGAGAGAGAGAGAGAGAGAGAGAGAGAGGGGGAGAGAGATTAGGAATATGAAGACCAAGGAAATGGCTCTAATGGCTGGACGATTTGGACTTCAATTGGGATCATCATCAGCGACTAACAAGAACTGATAAAAATATTAACACTAAAAGTTAAAATAAACATTAAAAAATAGTATAAAGGTAAGGCAAGGAAAAATAAATCAATAAAATAGACAAAATCTTGAGAGGTATGTAAAACAAAAATAACATTTCATAAAATTACGCAACAATATCCCCGTTTTTTTGCAAAATTTCCTTAGATATTGTTAAGTAACTTTATGTAATGTTTTTTTTTGTACCAGATACATCTCAATATTTGTCTATTTTGTTAAGTAATATATATACATTGATTTAATAGTAGTGATTACACCCGTTGACACTATTATCCATAGTTTTTGAATAGTAATGTGTTCACTTGTTGGGGACAATAAAGTTTCTAACTACCATAAGAATTTATTTAGATCTGGTGCCCAGACCCGGGCTCGACCGGGAACTTCACCAAATCTAAATAAATAAAGTTTCAGCTCATTTGAATGGGAAGCTGTCTTTAAGTTTTATGTCACGGCTCTCACTTGCCACCATAGTAACAAGGTCCACAGACCTAAGTCTCGTGCTTTCGATTTTCTGACTTATGACTTTATGACCATGTGACCTTACGACTTTCAAAACTCGAGAGTAACTTGACAATTATATCAATCGAAAGAGAATGTGAAACAACATAAGGCTTTCGAATTTCGTTAGAACTGTCTAATAAATACGATGTTATTGGTAAAAGAATCATTGTAAACTAAAACGGTTACCATCCGACCGACAACCTACGGATCGACAAAGTAACTTATAGGGTCGCGTGACCGCGACTAAAAAAGACCCCATGGGGATATTAGAATATTTAATACAAGTTCATTGCTTGAAGGAAATGATTATAAATAATAAGTAATATATATAAGGACCTGATAAAATTACGAGTGCAATTTATGTTGCGAAAGGAAGCTTCACCCCGTTATAATTAATGGTCCGAAACGCATTTAAAAGTAATGAGAACTTAGTTTCCTCTCACCATTCAAAGGTGGCTCAAATTACTCAACTTCTCTTAATTTTGAAGGAAATTCATTCGTTTTGTGCAAAACGACCAAAGTTCATTAGTGGAAGGGCGAGTGGCTAATCTCTGAGCAAATTTGGAGTCGATTGCTGTGTTCAGAGGAAGACGTGTTTTAAGTGCGAGAGCGACAAGGACACGTAGGTATACATGTATACCAGGACGGTAAACGAAAACTCACGAACACACACACCCCTACACGAATGCTCATACAGACGAAGGCAAACGTCTAAAAGAGTGGAGTTGAAATGGTGGCTGTTTTTCCTGCTTTGAGGCTTTCGCTCTCTCCATTTGGCGATGCTTCGTTTTGGGATTCGAACCCTGTTAAGAAGGAGTTTTCTAAACGAAAAATAAGATTTTTTTAATGGATCCTGGTTAAGAAGAAGTTGCGAAGGGTAAATAAGTCGTTTGGGGAATGGATCCTGGCAAAGTCGGGATTGTGAAGGAAAACTCTATCGAGTTGGGCTGAATTCTGGTTTATAGGAGTTTTACACAGAGGAGAAAAGTCATTTATGGACACGATCCTGTTTAAGAATGGATCGTGAGGGGTAAATAAGTCATTCTGGGACTGGATCCTGGTATGAATGATTGGCCAGATATAAAAAAGTTCATCGCCATTAATCAATATCAAGGTCGAATAGAGCCCCCAAACGCGGATTAGATCGTTGTGGATCATGTCCCCCTTTCCGTCGAGCCTTTAAATCCGCTTTCTCGAATCAGACCAACATCTTCTGATATCATTCATTTTATCACTTTGTTTTTCTTTCGACTGCATCACTAATCTACAATGGACTTGATTAGTAATCGGATGAGCACGAGTCTGGATTCATATTGTAATTACAACCGCCGCCCTATTTTGGGAGCTAGCCGCGGTTCGGATCCAACGTCAAACACTAGACCCCCACATCGATTGGCATTAGACGGTGGTGAAAATGGAGCAAATTTAGGTCGTCCTTTAAGGGGGGGTTATCCTTGAAGGGGTATTCGTACCTGAATGGGTATTCGCATGGGCGTTCCTACCGTAGGAGTATTTGTATTTATAGGGCATCTGTATGTGAAAGTGTTCGCATGTGAAGGGGCGTTTGTACTTGGAGAAGCGTTCTATTTGAATGGTATTTGTACTTGAACGAGTGTTCCTATTTAAATGCTGTTCGTGCTTGAAGGGGGTTGGCATTTGAAAGATGTTTGTGCTTAACCGGTTGTACGTATTTGAAGGTTGTTCGTACTTAAACAGGAGTTCATAGTTGTAGGGGTTTAAACTGACGTCTTCGAGGGACTCTGTTTTGAGATGTTTAGCTGCTTCCCTGGATTGAGGTTGTATGGTACAGATGTTTCTGCACCTCCTTCTCTCGCTTTCTCATTCTTACCTTCGTTTCCTTTACATCTTCCCCTATTATATCTGTCCTCTACTTCCTTCATCCGTACTGAATAAACCATCCCTCGTTGGTTAATATTTATTTTCTCATTTAATAAATTATTTAAATATTTATAAATGACCTTTCCTTGCCATGAGTACAATATCCCTTCCATTCCACTTTCCTATTCATGGTTTTACCGATATTTGTTTAATTCCCTCATTTTCTCCTTTTCTTTCTCATTTATGAGCATTATCGCTCGTCTCTTTTCCTTCCCGTAATATTCTCTCGTCCTCCGTCAACCCATCTGTGAGGTTCGTGGGTTGGTTGCTAGAGCCGAGTCGAACAGCGATTCTGTGATATAAAACAAAGGGTTTTATGACCTCTCGTTAGAGGAGGCGGATTCCTTCTTCTATTCGAGCGATCGGATCTTAATTTTTAAATGATTCGGATTCATTTCCTGTCTCTTTGAAGGCAACTAGCGATCATGGTCTTGTTTTTTAAGCGATTCGGGTTCATTTATTGTCTCTACTAAACTAACTAGCGACATGGTCTTGTTTTTTTATTTCCCTTATCTGTGACCAAATTAATGTGGATTTAATTTATCAATTCACATTTTTATAACTCTCTCACTCACATAACCTCTATCCTTATTAGTACGGCAAGCATTTGGGTCTACAAAAAGAAGAAGTAAACACTCAGGAATTCTCACAAACAAGGATCCCCCATCCTTTTAGGAGGATTAGGGGAAATTTCAAATCAAAGATTGGCAAAGAAACACACGATTGTCGATCAGCAAGAAATTTGACAACTGTTTGATGGAAGTGAGCGTGTAAACATAGGTGTATAATTATCAAAAGAAGCGATCCTTTGCATTGTGAACTTCTTCGCCAATAGACAGTGCAGAAGAGAGACAAGAATCAGAAAGATTATCCTCTTCAACCTGAAAGATTTAAAGTTGCCATCACAAACTTTTATTTCTTTAAAAAAGATCCAAGCATAAATTACTCAGGAACAATATTTAACAAAAAAGACAAAACGACAAAGCCAAAGCAATTCAAAGAGGTCTCAAATTATGACGTTAAATTGGTTGAATTTTCCTCTCTGCCGAGTTTCATCCTTCTAACGAGATCATCCTACGGGTCTCAAAATATAAAGGCGTCCAATTTACGATTTATTTTTTTATGTTGAGTAGCTTCATCGAGCAATGGTTCCTGCCTCTTCATTTAGTCTGCCATCTCCTCCACCCTGTGTGTTCTTAACTAACTATTTGATTTTTGGATCCTACTGGCCATTCCAAAACATGCATCTATGTTTCTTTGAGTTTCACCTATTTCTAACTCTTGTATCTTTACTTCTGTATGTAAAAAATATTGACACAAGGATCAGAAAGTTAAACCACACTTAGATCACTTTGAGGGTCACTGAATCCAAACAAAGGAATTATCTTTTAGCCATGGATAGATCAATTTTCCAAGATGTTCTGTAACCTCTAAACAAAACTGGAGACACTTTAACGTTATTAACTGGATTAAAAACTATCGCAATCTTGCAAGATATGGGAAGTGTCGCATTTGTGATCAAATTATACATTGGACTAAACATTCGTCAACCCAGGGCAAATTAGTGAAGACATGTCAAAATAAGGATTGCACCAACCACAAAACGAAACATAACAACCACACGATATAAATATGTTTTGCTAATTCAAATCTACCTCTCAATACATGGGTATTCGCCATTTATCTTTGCAGTGAAAGAACTAGTTAAAAAAATTCCACGAGTGAGCTGAATGTTTCAGAACAAAATATAGTGGATGTACAGTATATTACTTTTTCCCAGAAGTTTGTTCAAAATACCATGAATACAATCCAGTAGAACTTGGTGATACCTGGCATCTTTGTAGAAATATAGGAATTATGTTTTTCACACAAGCCCAAGCGCCATCGCAGGAGATCTCCCAGTACACCATTAGGGCTTTCTTGGTCTGGTTGACACAACACTAAACCTCCTCTAGGATATATGGAGATTGTGAATAAGAGAAATGCAGATACGTTATTACCAATTATTCAAAAAGGAGTAAAGCCTGTAACTACAGTTCACAGTAATGAATGGAAGGCTTACAGTCGCATTCAACAAGATCTTGGATTTACTCATGAGACTAAATTATTCGCTTCGCTTTGTTCACCCAAACACTCTACTACACACAGACCATTAAAAGCTATTGGAATTGGTAAAAAAGGTTAATAAAATCAATGAATGGATGTAGGAGGTTAGTCTTAGATTCATACTTAGACCAAATTTATGTGGCATCAAAGAAATAGTTTTCCCAACTTTGTGTTAAAATTTTTTCACAATATTCTTTTAATTAAAATTATGTTAATTTAATTCAACTTCATAAGAACCTTTAAATTAAACTAAATGAAATTTTAAATTTGAAGTAAATTCAGATTTGAAGGAAGATGTGGTCCGGATTTTATATTAGAAGAAAGTCCCCTAAGGAATATTTGGGGTCTGTATTCTCCCTTTGGGTTACTTCTGGTTCGAATTGCTACATTTGATCCGAAATTTAGAACCTGACCAAAGAAATTTGATTAAAACTTAGATCAACACAAAGAGCCCATTATGATGGGGATAACTTGGCGTGACAGAAAATCAGCCATTTGGATTCGTGGACAAAAAATTCAGGATTTTGTGGATGCCATGAGAAACCTGAAGTAGAGCGGGACAGGCCATTTGGGAAGGTTCCCAGACGATAGATGGACCAGAGAATTTACCGATTGAACTCCACTTGGTAAAGGACGACTGACAAAAGGACCAAAAACAAGATCGAGAGATGATCTTCAAAAATATGCTAAAATTGGAAACAAATTAGAAAAGACCAACTAAAATAAAAAAAATGAGAAAGAGTTCTCTCAAGAGTGGGAGACAAAGGCCTAAAATGATAATGATTGCTTTGTATTAATATTTTTAATGTTAATACATTTAGTTAACATCTATCAATTCTCTTCCTCAACATATTGGTAGATGGTTCATGAGGCTAAGTCATTACAAATCTGAGCAATTTTATAAGAGAAGAATTTTGACCTAAATCAGTGTTAAATATTTTCTTAACAAACTTATTTCCTTATTTTAGTGGCCGCTCAGTTACTTAACTCAAATTAAAACGCACTCCATATTAGTGAAAGAGTTTAGTATTTTAAACACCTCGTTTAGTTTGGGAGTACAAAAGAGGATTTTCCAGTGAAAGCAAATTAAAATTTACCAATCTGGCTTCATTTCCTTAATTTCTAAATTCAGGAATTTGTTTCTTAAGTTCAAGAATTAATGTTGTCACTCTATGTTGAATGTGTTCTACGATTTTGATATCTTTTCGAGAATTAAAGAGGCAAGATTGAACCGCATAATGTGAGGTCTTACCAAGGTTGGATATAATGACAGAATAATAGCCTCAGAGTTGAATTGAAAACTCGTAGGCATGTAACCTATAATAACAAAATAGTAGCCTCAGTGTTGGAAACGAAAGTTAGGAGCTTCTTTGGATTTACAAAAACTTAGTGTTTTCAAATTTTTAGGTGACTTGAAATTAAAACTCCCAAATATTTTCCTACATCATCGATATTAGATTATGTCTACCCTTGCAGTTAACTTGTCGAGAGTTTTAGGGTCCAAAGTATATTTAATGCCTACATTGCCTTACACTGCCTTACACTGAGCTTCATCTCGCTATTTTTTTATCCCGTTCCATTACTTAAAGTCACTTTCAAAATTTCTAATAATCATTATGATAGATTTTCCATTTCTTTGTTTTGTATCTTCTTCAAATTTTAACATTTTGCATCGTAAATTAGTGTCAAGATTGTTAATTTAGATGATCAACAACAATGAACCAAGATATGATCCTTGAGAGAAAAACCCTCGCTAGTGACGGATCTCCACCTAGAGTTAATCCCGCCAACTGCAACTCGCTGTAGATTTATGTTGAACAAAAGATGAGATCATTGCAAGAGAAAACTCTAGCAAATTCCATAAGCATGAGCGCTGCTCCCCAAATCCACGCTAAATATCAGATAAGTTTTGCGATTCCCTGAGTTGTTCTCCAATAAGAGACTCAAAAACTTTAAAAACAAAAGGAGAGAAATTGCCTTCTTTTAAAATCGGAGTAACAATCAACTCTTAATAAACTTTCCCTACAAAAATTGTTAAAGTGGGGAACTCCAAAATCCAATATTATTTATTTATATTTTAATTATATATTGCCTAAAAATTAGTTTGACCCATTTTTTATTATTTTTGTAATTAAATGAGTCGTCCATAGGTGGCATCGGCATATAGTGAATAAATCTACTATGTCAGTCGTGGTATACGGCAGAGTATGTATGTACGTTTGTTCCGTACATGAATAACTCCGTTCCTTTTTTTCTCTAAGAGTACTATACTTTGGTTTTCCTTTTGTGTTGATTCTTTAAACACGGAGGATTCGTAATATTATATATCTATTGCCATATGCAGCGTTTCGAGGATTTAATTAAACATCTAGGGCAAAAATATACTTTTAATTACATCAAAAATTAAATATTAAAACTTTAAATATACGCAGGCTATAATAAGAGAATCTAAAGTAAAAATTAATAGTACCAATGAGTAATACGCGATGGTTGACGCAAAAATTCACTTTAGGTCGGAATGGTAACTAACGAACATAAATAAGTTGGATTCCTTTTACCTTTAACTAAGATTGAGTCTGGTGTTGGATGACCTTAAACGAGAACCTCGTTGAGGCGATGATTCGAGGCGTGAAGCTGACTCGGACACACAGCTGTCTGTCTAACTGAGCTAATACTGAGTTAAGTGAGGAGTGTGTGGCAATGCTTCTTGACTTGAAGATATGAGCAAAGGGGATTGTGGATGTACGATTATTCCAATCTTTGGGTTACACTTGCGGGCTTCTCGATGATGAGACTTTACCAAGAGGCGAATATTTTCTCGGGGGGAATTTCGCATTGGTATTCCTCAATGGTGAGGTATATCTCTGGTTTTATTCGGAAAACTGAGATAGAGAGTTTCTCTGAACGAGATTGGTATGAGAGTGATTCTCTATGCTGATGGTCTACTCTTCGATGTAAACATAAGAACAGCTTCAGGAAGAAAACTCCCGCTCAGTTACACTTCTTTTTGATTCACTGTTTTACTCAAGGACTGCTCTTCTTCTGTCGATTGCTACCTCCCTTCTCTTTTCTCCACCTTTAAGCCTCTCTCCTAGGGCATCACTTTTAAATGTTGTGACCCTTCGACCTTCTGGTTTACTTCAGAGTAAGTGAAATTTCGTCTTTTTATTATAAAGGCTATCCCACCCTCCTTTGTTTATATTAACGGACTACGAAATCTGCTGATGGTAATCCTTCGTTGCGAGCGATCGCGAGTATTTGGTGGGCAGCGGAGCAAAGGGGAGGGGAAGGGGGGCAAAGTATTGGACCATATGGAACGTAACTGTTGACGCTGTGTAACCAAACTAGCGTCTGTTTGTCCTCGCGATAGTAATTTCCCCACAGTGTCCAACAGATTTTTTTTCTTTAGAAATTTTAGAAAGGAAGGCTAGCAAACAAATAATGTCTCCATGAGTAAAAATAATCTAATTTACTGCTATGTATAATTGATAGTAAAAGCATTAAAATGTGTTTTATATAAATATACCATACTATAATGAGAAGACACTAATAAAATAAATTTAAAATGTAAAAAAAAGCAGCCATGTTTAATTTTTTATAAATTTTCTGAACTTCGCCAATTATAATAATTTTAAAAAGGAACTCTAAACTAAATTTCCCTCCTTTCAAAATATCACGTTGCTAAAATTTAGAGCAATAGAAGAAGAAGAGATATGAAAAAAAAAATTCTGAACTTCACCATTTATGATTTTATGGGTTTTAAAAAATTCACAAAATTTCGATACTTATATTTATTTCTGAACTTCACCATTTTGTTTTTTGATATTACAAAAGAATTATTAGAAATAACTTTGATCAAAAAACATAAGTCATAACCAAACTTAGATGAAATTAGTATTCAAATACTAAAAAAAATCCCCTTGTTAAATTATAGTTAGTGATGATGATTATAAAGATCCTTCCCAGGCTAAATCATATAAAGATCCTACCCCCGAGACGTAATGAGGGAGGATCTTTATATGATCCAAAAGGCATTCCAAATTAGATGTTGATCGATATGTAGGCCTAACATTTCATTATAGGTAAGCGTTTTACGATCATAAAGATAAGAGGCTCTCATTTGGTCATGGAAACCACAGTATTTTGGCCCAATTTATTACGAAACCAAGTTTCGACGTAGACATCCGTCATCTTCAGTCGTTGAGAAACTAATGAATATAAAATGATGCTTAACCTTAAGGACACACAAATTTACGAGTCATAATTAAATCAGGGGGCTGGTACAGAGGAGCATTTTTTCAGGAACGAGAATATGATGTTCAATACTTCCGATATTCTCTTCTTTTCTTTAAAAAAGGTTTGCTTTATTCATAATTAATTACATTAATCCGATAATCCGATTTCTGGTAACTGCGTGAATTCGAAGATCGTTTCGCAATTAATTGGTCCAAAATACTATGGTTTCTCTCCTGCATTTGTTAATATAAATTTAATTATTCCAACATTCTGTAGAATATTTATGGTAATTCGTTATTTTAACCTCCGCGCGATTCATTATTGTTTCTCGAAATATAAGGAAAAAATTAATTATCTTTTACAATGGGTTTGTGTGGATAATTATATCAGTAGATGATGACGTGAAAATCGTAGATTTTAAGAACATCCACATAAATGATTTGAGGAATTAAAATGTATTTGTCTTATGTTTTGATGTGTCAAGAACATAAATATGATGTTCATAACCGCCAAAATTACTTACTTTCCTGATTAATGATTTGCTTTTATCATTAATTTAATTTAATCTGATTGCCCAGAGCGTGCCGCAATGAAACAATGAACATTGGAGGGCTTCACGTCGCCTGGCAAACGCCTTTGAATATGAAACTAGTGCTAGGCTTTATAATAGTGTATATTACGAGTTGATTAGATATAAGAGGGGCTTCAAAGTCAAAAAATGGGGTATGGGAGGTTTTGTCCCTCATTCGAAAATAATCACCTTAGATTTCGAATTCAAATGCGGTTGCCAGACGTCGTTAAGCATTCCAATTTTTATTGTTTTTATGCACTACCAAAAGAAGGAAAGCGCCTTCGGGGCAATTAGATTATCGGATTGAATCAAATTAATTATGAATAAATTAAACCATTTTTTAAAAAGTAATTGAATATCGGAATAGTGAATATCATATTCGTATTTCTGAAAACTGAAAACGTAAGAAATATACATTATAATACCAAAAATAATTGGTAGGGGAGTTCTTGAAATTTACTTAAGAGTTTAATTTAACATCATCTTTAAGAACAAATTATGCAAGAAAAAACAGCAAATGTAAATAAAAGAAGTCGATAAATTATATGTAAGTAAAAACACTTGGCTAGAGAGAGAGGAGTACGATTTCTCTAACAACAAATATAATATACATTTATTTACTCCTGGCCACAAGAAGATTAAACGATGAAGCATTACGAGAATGAGTTTTATATCTTCCACACCAGAGGAATAAATCAATAATTATTGATTAAAAATGTCTTTGTAAGTCGTAAAAATCTTTCAAAGGATTTAGGACAATTCTCCACCGCTGAATTCGGAGATTAAATCCTTTTTCAGGTCGGTTTTTGTGCTCAGTCGATTTTTTAAAAATCCAATCTTATAACAAAAGCGATGACATTTTGGTGACATTTTTGGTTAATTTTATTAATTACATGTTAGAAAAATTCATTAGTGTGCATTGAATAGTAGACATTAAAAAATGTAAGTAGATGTAAATTGGATATTAGGTCATCATTTTTCAGAAGTCAGAGCATAAACTTCCGTTTCTTCGAAATCCCAGAATGGTCAGCAGTAGGGATGTCCCTCTTTAGATTCTAATAATAAACAGGCATCTTGACTGCATCCCAGCGTCCCTGATACCTGGTTTCCATCTCCTTCATATCTCGGTGTAATCTCTTATATCCTCGTCACTTATTGATCTCAGAGTATCAGGAAAGCGACCAATATGTGAGAATAATGTTGCATTTTGATGCTTCTATAGCATCCGAGATTTCTGAAAGCACTCAGCATATTGGTGACAATTCATGTGTAGTTTCCGGACATTTTGTTAACAAGAAAGTTCTTCACGACCAGAGTAAAATCCTTCTACGTTTCCATTTCCACTGCGTCCATTGACTTTTCAAACTCTAAATCTTTGATGAACTGAAGGAGTTGAGAACGGTCAAAGATACCAACATGCAAATTCTCAATGATCAATCCTAGAAATGTGTGACGCAATTAAGTAAAGCAGCCACCATCCTTGTCAGAGCTTTGGTTAACTCTTAGATCAAGCTTGTCTATGACGTCCCTTGTTCTGCAAGCAGCAATTCCTTCCGTATATGTCAATCCTTTGTCGTCCCAACCAAAAGTTAACCATCTTTAGGTCTGCATAAATTAACCACTCATGCTGAACATAACGAATCTTCTCCAGCGCGCACTTCACTGCCTCATACTTCTGTTTTAGTGTAGTGAGTGAACGAGGGGTACAGTGGCAAACTAGTTGTCGTTGTTTAGCAGAATACATTCTAGCGATCGCTTCTTGCTGTCATTCAGCAGACTCTAATCATCGGGTTGTTACTGTCGCATTCCAACCTTGTGCAGAAGCTGCGCAATATCTGCACAGTACACCAATTCCTTCTATTCAGAGAATAAACGGAGATACGCTTGATGTATGTTGTGCTAGAGGGTGATGCGAGTATTGTCAGAAAGAAAGTTTTTCATTCAGTCTGGATGCCAACAGCTCGGCAAAGGACTTTGAAAAATTGAGTTCGAGAACTAGATCACTTAGCTCCTTTGGGGGAAAAGAAAGTGGGGGCTTATCACCAAAAACCACTTTTTTAATGCAGTAATCTTCCTCACTAATGTCAGAAAGTGCTCCAAAGGCAAGTGTTAGAATTTAATCACAATGAGCTAAGGTACGAGGTGCTGATTGAAGACTAGGATACTTAAGACTGCTGAAGTACTTTCTGTTGATCTCAGTCAAATAAACATCGCAGAAGTACTAGTCATTTGGCATGGTTTGTCGGCTCCCTTCAAACATTGAGAATTCCAAACTTCAGACAAATATTCTTTCCTTTGGTACAACGACGCATATAATCGGTTGATGTCTTACATATCATGTGTGGCACCTAATCTTATCCTAGTCATTAAGTAGTTTCAGACCAAAATAAGCATGGTATGTTTGTTTTATGAACAACAGTTTTTGGAACAATGGTGTATTGTTCCCAGTCCTGGCAGAATAGATCGGGATTGTTTTTACAGGATCTTCTGCCCGAATCGATTTCATTCACCTGAAACAGAAAAACACCAGTTAATCAAAAATTGCCCCATGAAAACTTTTCAGAATTCTTTTACTAAACGAGTGCCACCAGCACTAAGACCATTGTTAAAACAGAGTGAGACCACTACTGAAAGCAGTGTTAATAATGCGAGCCACCACTACTAACACCTTTGCGAATAATGAATGACACCATTAGTAAGACCATTCTCAATAAAGCGTGCCACCATTACTGAGACCAGTGTCAATAATGAGTGCCACCACTACTAATTGCATTGTCAACAATGATGTAAATTAGTTTTTCTAAATCAATGTATTTTGGTTTCTTTTAAATTATTTCACCCTCCCTTTAAAACACAAAACGTAACAATGACTTACTAAGGCTCATATATGTAAAGCACCCACTGTCCCTCTCCAGAATAAGTAGCAGATCTACAGTTTAACACAGTGTCCGAAACGGGTGTTTCTATAGTAGATGAGAGCCTCCATGAACTTTAACTAACCTGTTCCAGCCTGAAACTATACAGACACGATGTGGCTTAACCTTACTCAAATCTTAAGTAGTGTTCCCACTTAACTAAACCTTGATTACAGCCCTGCATCATGATGTGTTGATCCAAAATACCCTTACAAATGTCTATACCTCTATTTTTATAGCATGACTAAACAGACTCTCCCAATAGTCAACTCTATGGCTCAATCCAGCCAAGCTATTCCTTAATATTAAATCTACCTTCTCGGAGATTATTCTTAATCAACTCGAAGAAATCATACACCTATAAATGATCAAATAGAATACCTGGATCACAGCTACCTTCACTAGTCGTTGATCAACGAAAAACATTCCTAGTCCTCAAAGCCTTTTTTAAGAGCTCAGATTTCAACACCTCATACCAATTAGTTTTCCTAAACCGCGTTAACTACACCCTATCTACATCACGGCTATAGTACAACTTCAATTCATGCAGCAACCTTACATGTAATCCATTATTAAATGGCTTGCCTAAGTGTAAATGAATTACAGCTTCATCTTTACCTCATATGCGTCAATCAGTAGTTAATCCTATTACCACGATAAAAGATTTGCCATCATGATAAGACGTGGCACCTTAAACCAAGGTTGAGTCTCGTTAAATAAAAAGAATTTTTCTAAACAACCAAAGAGCTGCTTTTTGATAACATTTTCTATGATTTTAGTCTCTATAAAAATGAAATTTTCAGCTATATAATAGTTAAATTTGCTAACTTACATCATCAACAATTTCATCATTACTTACTATTAATAATTAAAATTTTAGAGCTAACAGTATATTTTCAACATCTTCACATTTTTAAATTTTGGCTTACTGATATCTAAATGAAGAAGACAGAGCTTTTTATAGTTTTGCGTTTGTATTTCACGTATGAAATATCTCTCTCCATGCATCAACAGTACTCTGCCAGTTTGCTCACATAAAACACCCCGGATAACTAGCTCTCTTCCTTACTTGAACATCTGTCTCTACGTTTCTCGCTAAAATCATAAGATGCCTTTGAATGTATGCGTGATGTGAGCTATGAAAATTAATTTATATAGACATATGTACGAACCCCAAGTGAGTGGAAGTATTGCAGAAACTCTTCTCCAACACGTTCATAGTGTGGACTTGGTGATTAGCCAGAAAGTTTGCGAAGAAAAGATCTGAATGAATTTCAGTCATGTCACTTAGTTGCCTCGACGCCATTGTCACATTGAATTTTAAAACAATTCCAAAACTTATTCCTATGTTCGTTTTATTTTCTAGATTATTCCACCATCGATCAACCTTAATTTAACGAATCCTTCTTAATTATAGAAAATTTCCTGCAGCAGATGACAAGTGGTAGCTTAGTATCTAACTGGCCACCTGTTTAAAGAGTAAGATAAGATAATGTTTCTCAGAAGGAATTGTACAAATGTCCCAAGAAGACAAAAATACCGAAGTGGTTTCAAGAGAATTAAAATTCAGATACAATCGGTCCTTTGAATTATAAGGATAAAATGAAATCATTATGATTTCTATTTTTCATGGTAATGTTTTGATCGATGTTGGGAAATAAATTGAGCTATAAGCAAACCAGATCAATAGAGTTGTAAAGAAACAAAGCGACATCTGTAAAATTCTTGTTTCTTTTTTGTTTCCTATCTTAAACTTAAAATAGCGACTAATTATTGCCTATTATAACCCCTTTCCTATGCGGTGACAACATCAACGAGTATGTGGGTAACCAAACCCCACAAAGGAGTTACAGTTGGGATAAAATTTGCGAATCATAGAGAAAAATTTTCAAAACCGGGAATAATAAGAATAAAAGTCTCATCGTTCGGAAGAGTTAAAGTAAAAATTTATTTCCTTTAAATTTAGAACGGACAAAATAATATAAATAATTTTATACATCGTTGATTTCGACAAAGACAAAGCTGCATCTGATTTGAGTGATCAGATTAAACATTAATTATGCATAGAAAAAGTCTCAAATGGCATTGATAATTATTTGTCAACTAATTAGCAAGAAGGTTTTGAACAGTTGGATAATTTACAACAAACATAAAAAATATCATCAAAATAACTTGACTAAAAAGGTTACAGAATCCTTATTTCTGATTTAAATTTATCATTTTATCAAAAGTAACCTATTTAGCTGTTAAGATCTCATTGGATGTCAACCGTCTTTTGAGAGAAAGAAATATTCACGCGGACAATGTGTACCTTGACATCGACAATGACAGAAATAGGTGTTGATAAAGCAAAAAATAAAGCTAAAAAGGTTTCAACCATGTTAAATAAAATCAGGCTTACTTACTCTCTTTCATGCTGTAGTTTGTGCAATAAATAAAAAATATTTTTGCCCAAAGTTTTGTGCTCAATATATTGCATATCTACATATTTTTAAAAAATAACTTTTGAGAATTATGAACATTTTTTATTCAATTATTTTTATATTATAATTCGGAATTAACAAATCCCTTTATTTTTGTTGGAAATCCGACACTTATTAAAAGCAAAGTATAATGAGAGCGTCTTTCTTTTTTAAGCTTAAAATTCTTATTATCTGAACAAAATGATATAGTTTAAAATTGATCATTAAAAAATGTAAAATTCAATAGGAACAAGACAATGCTTAGATGTGTGGTGCACACAATATGTGCACACACAAACCCATGTGTACACTCAGCCAATGTAAATAAATTTATTTGCGTGAAAGGAAATAAAAAGAAACTCATATGAAACATTGTAACTGGTAATAGGATATTTTAGAACCGTTCCCATTTTGATTTCACAAAAAGATCAAAGTCGAGGTAAAAAGGTAAACTGGGAATGAGACCAATTATTCTTTGGTTACAAAAGGGAACCTTAAAATATGTTAACCCGATCGTAACGATACTCGGTGCGCATCAAATTACAACCACAATATTATATTTTTATTTTGTTAAGGAAGAAGAAAAAAAGGTTTTACCAAATTTCACCGTTTCAGTATATTTTTGCACGAGAAAAAAGTTTTCAAATGTATTATATATGTATATATATCTGTATGTTCGTGAATGTGTCCAAGTATAACAGGAGCAAATCGAGGAGAAGAGAGATCATTCATTCAAGAGAGCATCATTAGAGAGAGCATCATTTGAGGGAAATCATTTCGAGGAGCAGTTTCACACATCGCTCTGGTCATACAAATCAAGTCAGTTACTCCACATTAGGAGATAGAATTCACGCAACTGATCTTACATCAAGACGGGTCCTATTCATTCATCGTACCAAAGGATGAACATTAAGAGAGTTGTATTTAAGCATCATCGAAGATAAGCCCGTGAACTCGATAAGTATCAATCGAACTCGAAAATCGTGCTTGGCCCCTCCTACAACGGCTAGGATAATGCCTTGATAACCTTGGGACTATCTCCCCTCGCTACAGTTTACCAAAAAGCAATAATCCAATTTGACAAATAACTGCTCAACGACCCTCGCCACCGTCACCTCCTGCCGCTCCTGGCTTCCCTTCCTCGCCACGCTACTCACTCCCACAACCTCCTCGTCCCCATCAGATCACGTACTAACTAGCACCAGAAAAGCCCATTCATAACAATTGTGAAATATATAAATGAGGGGAAATAAACGTAATTGCATACATGTATTTTACATAAGCAAACTGTCTGTAAATTATCTGTAAATACTAAAATTACGCTATTCTTGTAAAGAGTCTTCCCATTTGCTGCATAATACCTTTCAAATATTGTATTTTGTCAGTCGAAGTGACTGTTTGTATCTTAAATAAACCGTTTTATTATTATTATTTTTAATTTGCTACCAAAACCACTCAATAAATAGAACTGCAGACTTTTTGTTTTCATCACTATTTTGCCCCAAGGAAAAATCATATCAGAATTTCTGCTCATCGCCCAGCCAAGAATATTCCTCATTACCTTTTGGAGTCAGGTAATAATTTCTCATAACGTTATCGTATTACCCAAATCCAGTTTTTAAAGAGGTCCTTTTCATCATCCAAACCTTCCAAACCATCAACCTCACTCACATAGATGTATCCATAGTAATAGGCCTACAATATCTAAAGCACAAGTCATCCATAAACCTAATTTTATATAGATTAGTTTTTTAAGCATTGGGCAGACCCAAACAAGCTTCACAGACGCATCATTAATCATTTTAATGGACCATATATGGGGCAGAAGACTGAAAGTGTTAATATTACTGCTGTCATTGTTTGCTTGAAGATTCGATGAGAAAACAACAATCCAAATCCGGTTTCATGTCTTTATCAAACGGATAATATTCCCGAAACACTTCTTCATGGAGGCGATTCGACTGACTTGGGACCCTAACAGGCGATCATATTCTTTAAACAATAAAAAATCTTATCAAATCCAACTTAGCTCTAAAACAAAGGCTAGAGTTGGCTTGGCTCAGCAGACCATTGACTCCTACAGGGTATAGGAATACATTCCTAAACCATAAGGCACTAGTTTCATAGCTGATGGTACATCAATCTATTTCTTGTAACGCTCGTTTTCTTATATATACAAGGACTAAAACAAACTAGACTAGTTAAGTAAAGATCAGACTGTTTATCAAACGAAATATAACACGCCAAATGAAAGAATTTTCATAGATGGTAGATTCATAGTCACACAAACAGTGAGTGGTGTGCTCTTCTTGTCTTTCCCACCACAGCATTCGAAGACCAACAGACAATCACTGATGTTGTCGATTCAATGGCACAAACTGTTAACACACATTTTACAAAACAAACGAAGGACAAAGATTTTGTCTTGGATAACACATTTAATACCAGTAATAGGCATAATATCTCATCTTCACTTGTTTTATCTTTAACTGGCGGTCTCGCATTGTGATTTTTCCTATTCTTTCTCTTTATCATAAAATAAATGAAAGAGAAGTGCTGCCATACAGGCACGAGAACTCGCTAGCCTAGTGGTTTCGGCATTGGTAATCTATCGTCGAGCTACCGAGTTCTATTTCAGGTCAGAGAGAACAACAAACGCCAACACAAGAAGAGGCCTGGAAACCGATCGGTGGCTGCTTAGGGGTAGGTAGATCTTACACAAGTCATAACACACATCTTTCATTCGCCTTCTTAACCGCACAACACTCTCTTCTCTTGTGTCCAATGAAGCCTGCCTATGGATAGGTATATCCACGCACAAATAATTCCTAGTACCTCCACCCCGCCTTTAAAAACAGGACGGGCTCCTAGTGCCTTTGTGCTCACCATCGCTTGCCAATCTAATCCTTGTGCTGGTACCATTATCTAGATAGTGCAGGCAGGGTAAGTGAGAAAGTAGAGAGACGAGTGGCCTTACTTACCTACCCCCGGCATAGATACTACAGCATACATTGTTTTTGGCTCTTCACAGCAGCATTTCGCCATTGTGATTTCTCCGCCCAGTTCCAATCTAACCAATCTCAGACATTCCATAAATCACGTCATAACATATGAACGCAGTACTTGAAACGATTGCCAGAAGAAAAGCCGCTTAATGGAATAAAATGAATTACATTATTTTTAATTCACAATATAATAAACTGAGCATCTCCTAAATAATTGCCAGAAGGTCTGGAAATACAACTAGACCTGAATATCAAAAAATAGTAACATTTCTTAATTGAGCAAATATTTTTAAAAAAGAGACAATAAAAGATCGTTCTCGGAATTGACGCAGACTTGTGGTATTGATTTAACAGGCCTAAAAAGTATGGATTAATTGAAGTTCAGAACTTCATCCCTTAAAATGAAATTCACTTTACCTGGAAACATTTGAGCAATGTTAATATTATAATAGAGTTGGCAATACTAAGAAGTATAGAGTAATTGATAGTATAAAATCAAACTTACTTTCACATAGATGTCGATGTAGGAACTAATCATCATCATCATCATTGTCACTAACATTATATTTTAGTACAGTTTTTTCCAAAGATTTATTCAGTTTTAAAAAAAGGTTTGATGCATTTGTTCAGACCCAAACAAATTATTACAGCCTGGCTAGTTCGAAAAAGACCGCTTCCATGACTCTTTTTCCGTATTTCACAAAGAATTCCTATAAAAAATATTCCTCAGGGCTATTTTCCCGTATTTTAGAAATGCAAAGAAAATATGTACTTGCAACCTCTAAAACCTAGACCCTAGCCAAATATTAAAGTTCTTCTAGAGCGCAGATCTTACTGCGAACCACAAGCTTCTCCTCTAGGTACGTCTTGTTTATATTTAATACTTTGCAAGAGTCATTTCATTTGTATGTGTTTCTGCCACGCCACAACTGATTATATGAACTTGAATAATTCTCTCGTTTTCCTGCTCTTTAACTTTATCCTCCAATAGAGAAATACACTTAACTATACTTAACTAACTCGCCATAAACTCATACATTTACAAATATTAACCCAACCTTATTGAGCATTATATGCAACTAACTGCTCATTCACATTCAAAGGTCTCGAAAAACATTTATTTCCATTTCCAACATTCTTGGAAATGTAATCGCCTAATGAGTTCAGTAAGGGATAGTAAAGATCATCACTTAACATCAGCCAACTACAAAACAAATTTGTAAAGATAAACCTTCCAGACTGTCTATTTTTAAGAGATACTAAATTTAATTGGTTTGATATTGAGCCACTATTGTACCGCAGAGACCAAGAAAAAAGTATGTTTATTTAATTCTCTCCCTATAAATTTCTGATGATATGTATTCGTAGTCCCTTTTACATCCTTGCCTATTCTTTATGTGCGTTTTTTGTTTGGCTCTATAGGGGCTGGATAACGATTTCCCTCGCGTTGTTTGGTAGGCTGGGTTATGTGATCAACGAGCTTCCTTAGGATAAAGGAAAATATATAGCTGGATTCTTTATTCCTTGGTAAACAACTGAAACAAGCCTCCTCGAAATGGCGAACGGATATGACAACTTCTTCTCCTTGAATAATAATCATTGCCAACTCTATTTTTGCACTATGAACGATGTAAATGGGTAAGTATGGGTAGGGGGTAAAGAAAGGGTGTGGGGACAGATAGCTGAAAATAGACAAGTGGTGAAAAGAGAAAGAAGTGTGGTAGTGTGCAAAGAGATGCGAAGTGCCTGGTGATCAGGCCTATCGCCTTTAAGTTGTTTCTTTTTGTTTTGTGGTTCCTTTGTTGTCTTTGGGATAGTTTATATTATTATGGCGTTCAAGCCATTTGTCTTCTATAAAATTAATGTTCTTGTATATGTTATGAGCATTTGCTGTTGTAGTAATAAATTGCTTTAATAAATTTAGTATTATGCTTAGTGTCTTTGTATATCTTTTTGTATATCTTTTAGTGAGTGTATATCATGTATTTTATTTTTTCTTTGATCTCTTCTTCGTTATAGTTGGTTCTTCATCGGCAAATTTGCTATTCATATTCGGTGAATTCTTGTAGAAATTGGTGAGGTTTCGTAATTAGTTTATCTTTTCTTGATCGGTTTCATTTGTCATTGGTTTGGATAAAAACATTATTATTCTCTTGCGTAGAACGGCACTTCCGCTCCGCCAGCTAAAAGCCCAGCGGAGCTCGGAAATCTTGTGAGACTTATTCTTCTTCTGTTCTAGTTAATCATTTGGACGATATCGACGTTAAATTCCCTATTAACCAGTTTCAGCATATTCCCTCTCCATTCTTTTATGATAACGTGAATGGGACTTAACCCCGCCTCTCGGTGCAGCTCTTCCTGACGTCTTCTTTCTATCCTGAATGTACCCGTGATTAGGTACACACATTTGTTCTTCACCAATAGTAGTTTCCTCTTTTGGGTCTTCTATACACACGAGAGGGCGGAAGAGTGACTGCAGCTGTGGCCTTGGTGATTTTTTCGCAGATGCTTCGTGTACCAGATTGAAGTAATCTTTATTCCGAGTATAATGCACTCCGTGATGTAGGGATAGCGTCTATCCCCCACTCTGACATTATACATATAGTAATCTCTTTCCTATGGAGACTACTTTGAACTTTTGCTGGTTCGTGTGGATTTTCCACCGGGCCTCGAGGTGTTAAGGATTTCAATTTCTGCTGCTGTCATACGAGCTTGCCAAGGCGCATACCAAAAACGGACAAGTGATTATCTGGGTGAAATCATCAGCGAATTGAATATTGAGGCAAGTAGGGCTCACAGGGGCTCAGACTTCAGCGGTATAAATCAAGTAGAGAGTGGAGATCAGGCACTCCCCCTATGGGAGGCGCGCAGTGAGCGGAACCTTTGGTCCGTCCGTGCACCCTAAACTGATACACGCCGCTGTCTTCATGACATAGTCCCCTAGATTTCTTTTTAAGTTTTCACTTAGGCTCAGTCGTAAAATTTTGTACTGCATTCCCTGTTGCCACAACTCATCAAACGCTTTTGATACATTCCGACAAACAATGTCCACGTAACTTCTTTCCGGTATTCCTTGGACTAGCTTTTCCGTGATGACATTAATTGCCATCTCCGTACTTTGCTTCCTCCTAAACCCGAATTGATATAGGTTGAAGAGGGAGTTTTCCTCCAAGTGAGACACCAGTCTTCAGTTGAGGATCTTCTCGAAGAGCTACTTGCCGAATTCTAGAAGTGAAATTAGCCGGTAGCCCCCCTTTAACGTTGGGTCCTTTCCGTGCTTAGGCAAGAAAATAATCTTAGCCGTTTTATAAGCATCTGCAAAGTATCTCGTGTTCAGATAGGCATTAAATATCCTTCTCATGCCTTTGCTGACATTTGTCCATCTCGTGTCGTGATTTCACTCTTTCCTCTCTCAATATATATATATATATATATATATATATATATATATATATATATATATATATAGAAATATATATATATATATATTTATATATATATATATATATATATATATATATATATATATATATATATATATATATATATATATATATAAATTTTTGTGTTATTTATTGGACAAGACTTTGCATATCATCTTTTATTTGAATGGTTTTTATTGCTGATTGTAAAATAGAGCTCAAAAACATCTGACGATATGAAAAAGATTATTTCCAAAGGATGAATCTCCAATTTCGTATGTGGCGTCTGGAAATGAGGTTTTGAAACGTAATTTCGCACAATTCCATATTTTTTCCTGCAAATGCGATTGAAATCTCAAGGCGATATTCAAGATTTCTTTTTCTTTCTCAAAATATTTTGCGAATGGTGAAGTAAAAAGTGATGACTGTACATGAATAACATTCCGATATCTATTCAGGTTCATACTTTTATTTCTGAAGAGTATTGTAGTGAGAGTTAGTAAAAGTTTGTTTTCCTCTATAACTTAAGATATTTCTTTCGTTTCTCGGCCTATGCCCATTCCTCCCCTTCCCCTATTATTAACTATCGCTTTAGCTTACTCTTTTCGGCTTATTTTTCTCCCATTGTCTGTTTACGCATTGAGGTAATTAGTTAATTGGGGCTCTACCATTGTTTGTTAGTAAATGAATTAATGTCTTAATGAGCCGATGAGTGAGTCAGTTGGTTGTTACGGCTGACGTCATTTCTCCAATATTCCGTGATAAGTGCTCGTTAATTAGATGCTCTTTTCTCTTCTTAATAATAACTTACCTTTTCCTTTTTTTAACAGATTCTTTTTAGTAGCTTATCCTCCTCCTTGCCATCCTCCTCTTATCCACGACCCTCTCTTAAAAGAGAGTTAGCGGCAAATCCACGTCACAGAAATCACTCTCTCTCTAATCGCCCATTTAATCCCTATTTTCAACATCTACTCCAAATCTATCCCCCGATGGGGCGCTACAGTGGCAGATCCCTGAAAAGATTTGATGGAAGGGGGAGGGGGCTAATTCTTCCATCTGGTTAGTCTGAGAAAAGGGCATTGGTCATTAATAAATGGTTAATTTACACAACATTGATAATAAATAACAGCATCTCATAAAGGAGTGAGCAATAACTCCCTCATATCGGATGTTTTTCCACGCCTCAGAAAATTATGAATTGGGGTTTATTAAACGTTAGCTAAGGAAAAATACTGAATTTAATAATTAATTTTGAGAATTACGTGCATTTTATATATGTATCATATAAGATACATTCGATCGCAACGGTTTAAAAACTGTTTATATATATTCTATATTATTACATCACTCTTTCTGACTAGCAGAATACAAGAATGGGTTTAAAAATAAATATAAGCATAAATGTGTCAGAAATTCGGTAGGGGGTGGGGGGGTATTCAGCCACCTACCTCCCCTTCCGCTGGATCCAGGCCTGGCGGTGTGTTTTGGAGCATTCCCCTCCCTCCAGTCAGAGTTCACCCTGGTGACCTCTCCTGTAAAATACCATCTACCTGATCCTGTGTTGTTCTGCTTTCTCCTTTTCACTCATTCACACAATCACTTCAATTATCTTGCGGTTTTCAAACCACAACACTCACTAGCAGATATTATTTTCAGAAGTTTGCTCTCATTTATTCTTTTCAATAGAGTGCACCACGTAAATATATCTTACACCCTCTTTTATCACACACTCAACATAGATTAAATTGTCCACTTCACACTTCTCACTTACGATCATTCTCTCTCTTTCCAAACAAAACTATCATATCCATACAGTAACGTTGGGACTCGCTTATTACAGTAAACTTTCTCAACATTTTACCTCATAACTCGCACATTTATTAACGGCCTCCTTGCCTCCTTTACCTCCCACAATCAGAACCAGATCTTAGCTTTTATAACGGCCCTCTTTTTCGTTCCGCCATTATTCACTGTTGTTCTTTATTTCAATTTTTTATATAAAAGAAGATGGGAGACGGCTGAGAGGAACTTAAAGTTGCATATCATTGCGCCGCGACTGTTCCCATGGACCTACACCCCAATTCAGCCACGGCTTCAGACTGCTTTTGTCGTCTTCAAATTGAGCACAATCGCGTCCTGCTGCACCATTTGATGTAGCGCTCACCTGCGCCTTATTGAGACAAATGCGTTGTCCCCCAGTCTGTGCGGCACATTTATTCTGAATGTCTCAGTCTGGGCGATCTTCGCGCACATTACCTGTCCTCGCATCGAAACGAGCGGGGTCGCTACTGTTTGTGCGAGGTACTCTTGCTTTTTTTGCTTGTTTCTTTGCTTTTATTTTGTTTTGGGTTTGATAGTTTTTTATGTTTTTGTTTGCTAATCTAGCCTAGTATTATGCTCTAGCGTGTTTAAGGAGATCTATGCTCTAGTAGGCAATCTCTAGATGAACTACTTAAAGAGAAATCTTATAGAAAATTCACGATTTCCATTTCATTATAAAACTATCACCATTCGTTTTATTATCTCGACTATATCTTCCACTCCGGCTGCTTTCTTCTCTTCCAAAACTTTCACAACGACCTCTTCTTGCATACTTCTGGTTCCATATTTTGTTAGCAACCGTTTTGGATCCTCGAACTCAATTTTGATTCCATTCTCTGACTCCTGACTTCCCTCGTTATAAATCTCATCCAAATTCTTTCGCTATTTAAATTTTACCTAATTATTTGTCGTTTTTTTAAGTCTTTTCCACTACATCATTGTTCTATATTTTTCAATTTTCCTAGACTTCATTTTAATAAAGTAATTGAGTCTAGCATAATCGATTCTTACTTGAATTGTTCCATCTCTTCCATTTTTCGCGTTATTTAGGTCTTGTAATAGCTTTCTTTTTTTGGACACGATGCTTCTGTCACAAGATCAGTTTGGTTAAATTTGTTTCTAAGTATAACATAAGGTGCATTTTAGTGGGATTCTTTATCTTTGTCATATGTTTGGTTGTCTGTTGTGTTTTAGAACTACTTTAATTTTGCTCCTGAGTAATCTGTGGTCGTTATTAGTTTCAAAAGATACCCGATAGGTCTTTAATGAAATGTTTTCTATTGAAGAGTATTTAATCGATATCAGTTTAAGTTCTAATTGGTCCCGTCCATTTCTCTTTAAAAAGGAGTTCAAGATGTCACATCCTGTTCTTTCTGCACATTCTTCTAATCTGTTAAGAAACCCCTGGATAAGGAACATACTATTTATCTTCGTGACTAATTTAACTTTTAATTTTATCAAACCTTATACGACTGAAAATGGTGCAGTAAACTTTATATTGAAAGTAGTCTGAAAAAATAGTATGTTCCTTATCTTGTAGTTTATTAGCAATTAAGGGTTGCTTGTCCGTGATCAGTGAAACACCTACTTATGGAAAACTGCTTCGGAACAACGAATGCCACAGAGAAGCCACTTCTCACATTCAATATCATCACACATGCTGATATTCTGCAGAAGGTATAAGGACTGGAAAGTGGCTTACATTGTGCAGAAAGCCCATGTACCGTGAAGTAGCTTACATTCTGCAGAAGGTACAAGCACTGGAAAGTAGTTGACATTTTGCCGAAGGTCCTATGACTGGAAAATGGCTGACATTCCTCAAAAGATACAGGCGATCGAAACTGGCTCACATTTTGCTTAAGGTCCAATGACTGTAAACTAGCTGGCAGTTTGACGAAGTTAAAAGACTTTAAATTCGAAGGAAGAACTTTCACATTCAAACGAAGAGCCTTCAATTTCTAACGAAGAAATTTGAAAGGAACAAAGTGAAATTACGAAACAGGAGGCTGATAATAATAAATGATTACATTTTATTTGAAAAATATTGATTACAATTAATCCAATTGATTTACCTAATAAATACCTTATACTGACTAGATGGATTCATAATTGTTAAAGGTTGTTCTATCTTTCAAATGCACCCAAGGACTTCATTAATTGGTTTTCAATCTGAATGAGAAGATGATGGGTTGACAATGAGGAGATGATTCAAATGGATTGGATTCGGACTGGCTTTTAAGCAGACACGATTTACAGAAAATAATGGATGAATATAAAATGAATGTCCGGGGTCGACGTGAGACCATTGTAATTAACCAAAGAACATAATTTAATCTTTCATTTGGCCATTCGCACATGTCCGGTTATATCAGTTTTTGAAATTTACTTTCATTTATTGGACAAAATCGAGGTTATGTCAAGAACACCTAAGTTTTAAAGTGAGGTTGATTTAAAGTTTGCTCGCTCAGTTAAGCTTTGGAAAAGTCAATGCTTACTGTAAAGATTCATTTCTCCATTAAAGGAGGTCCGGCTAGGGCAGGGGTTGGCAACCTGCGGCTATTTCTTTCCTCTGCTACGGCTCCCTGTAGTAGAGGAAAGACGCTGACGCAGAACGTCACTCCTTGCAAACGGGTCTGCTATCGATCATTTTATTAAAATGAATTTCATTGGAGTTTGTTAGTCTTTTTATATATTTATTTAATTTATTGAAATTTTTAACCCCATGTTTTCTGAAGAAAACAGAACGTTCAATGCTAAGTGAACAGATTTATTTGATATCACTACTGACGAGACTGGTTTACCAGTATGCTTAATATGTGGTGAGAAATTGACAAACAACAAAAAGTAAAATGCTGCAAGACATTTCAAAAAATAAGACACAGCCTTTGCTGGAAAATATCCGGATGACGATGAGAGAAAAAAGCTGTTTTGAAACTCATGCGGAAGGTTGAACTGAGAAAAAATAAATTCAAGAAGTGAAGGAAATCTGCAAATTTATCTAAATTTGCTCGTTTTGAGTTCACTCGCGAAAGAGACGCACAGGAAGTCATTCACACTTGGAGTATATATAAAAGAATCATTCATCAAGATTTCGAAACATCAAATTACGGAATTTAAAAAGAAGAGTGAAATTGTGCGGAAAATCAGAGATATGCCTCTTCCTGCTAATACTGTCAAAGACAGAACCATAAAAATAGCACAAACTTCACCAGAGCGCTAAACTACATAAGACATCAATTTATCTCTGGCGTACTTAATAACCTGTGATAAGCCAAAAACAAAGATAATATTGAATAAATAGCATTATTCTGCCGATATGTGAAGTCTGCTGGACCACAGGAAGAAATGATCGAATTGATACCACTAAAAAGTCATACACGTGGCGGGTGAGCATCTTTGAGGCTGCCCTAGAATGTTTAAAAGCCAAAGAAATTAATACCACCTACTTGTTGTCAATGGCTACTGATGAGGCACCGATATGACAGGAGCGCAGAAGGGCTTTGTGGCTTTACTGCAGACATTTTACTGGATCCTGCACCAAGAGGCATTTTGTGCTCAAAATTTTCATCCGGAATGCACAGAGGTATTGAATATTGTCAATTAGATTGTCAACAAAATACTGGCAAAAGGTTTAAGTCACCATCAGTTCCGTTTTTTACTGCATGAGGTTGAAAGTACGCATTCTGATCTTCCGCTGCACAACAAAGTCCGGTGTTTGTCTAGGGGGGGGGGTGCTGAAACGGTTTGTCGCTTGCTTAGAAGAGGGGAAGACTTTCCTGGGCAGAATAGGGTTCAATTTCCTGAGCTGGAACAGCCAGAGTGGCTGGAAAAGCTACATTTCATGGTAAATATGACATCGCACCTAAACAGTCTGAACAAAACTCTTCAAGGGAAAGGAGGTACAGCTCTGCTCATCTCATGCGGGAGGAAGCTTTGGCATTTGAGCATAAGTTGACAGCATTTGCCAGAGATTTAAAGCGAGGTATACTAACTCACTTCCCCTCTTTGAGAGAGTTCAAACAATCTCAGAAAATGATCGGTTCGTTTGAGAAACGATTCTGTGACTTCACATATGAGAAGAACACGTTATCCTTTCATGTGACTCCCGTGACCGTCGATTCATCCATACTATATATGACTGCATTTCCAAGTGTGTCAACCAGATCTGGAAATTTAACTGGCCGACATAGCCGACAAAGTTATGTGGGTGCCGAAGTTCCATCGATTAACTACTGATCTAGAAGATGTTGCCCGTCAGAAGGCAATGCTTGCTCATAATCACAAATGTAGTCAGATTGAAAACATGTTTTTAAAACATAGTATGCAATCCTCGACACTTACGCCGACATGAAACAATATGAATTGGAGTCTTGTCAATATTCGGGTCTACTATGTATGTGAGAATGACTTCTCCTCCATGAACTATATAAAAACAAGCATCGCTCACGCCGCACAGACGACAGCTTGTAATCTTACGTGAAGACGAGGGTAACGCATTACAACCCTAATGTGCAGAGCAGACAATGTGCATTAAGGTTTTGGAGAAAAAGTGACATTAACAAGTAAAGGAAATATTTTAATAAGCTATTATTTTACAAATATATATTTTGAATTGTTCAGTGAAATAGTCCTTTTTTATTCAGGTCGACAGCTGATTGCACGATGACGACACATAGAATCAGAAGAAAGTTTTAATTTGTTGCAAATGGATCATTTAAGTGCAACTTTTTACTTCGTGAATACGAGGATGAATCAAATAGATACTAAATATTTTATTTATAAGGAGTGTTCGACCCAGGTTTTTCGGAATTCCAATATTTTTAAATACACAAATGAAATTTCATTTTCTCTGTAGCAGTTTTTTGATTTCATAAATTCAATAGACTATTGTTTTTTATATATAACGTAGAGGTAAAAATCTATATATAAAGTGTTATATTCATTTATATGTCAAAGGGGTTTTGTGGCTCCGTGTGTGTTCATTTCAGTGGGAAACGGGTCCAAATAGCTCTCTGAGCGTTGTAGGTTCCGACACCTAGGCTAAAGGAAGTAGCCTAAAAGACTGAATTTTTATTCTCTTTTACCCTACAGGGATTTTAAGAAAGAGAGATAATTAGATCTTCGAATAGTTGACTTATGTCGACCTAATTACCCCTCAAAGTTGGTTGCGATATGAAAATAGTCGACAGAAGTCGGTCTGCATGCTTAGGCTATTAAGTTATAATTTGCCTTGTTGGTTTTTCTGTTTCTCTCAGTCATTATTTAAACATTGAAATTATAATTTCTGCTATTATACCCCTATCACATTGGTGTTATGTTTAGTTGATGAAATTATAATAGAAGCATGTTTTAATGACCATGGTTGGAATTGAAATAGAATTTTTCCTGAATTTACAGATAAAAATTCGACTGGTAGAATTGCTTCTAACTTAGTTAAGAAAATAAATACTACTACTACAGTAGCCCGAAAGAAAGATAGTGGTGGCTTTAATTAAACTGATACGACAGAGACTAAAATTATTTAAGTAGATAAATTTATTTTAAATCAGGTGAAAAACTCCGGTACTCATCTATCCCAAAGGAAGATCTCCAGTGAATTAGGTATTTCCCGTCCTTCTGTGCAACGGATTTTAAAACGACAAAAATGAAAATCTTATAAGAGAATGTTCATTTCCCGTCATTATATTAATGTAAGACAACGTAAAAAGATACGTTGTAAGTTACTCTACGATCGCTATTCATCTAAAGATACAAGAAATTTTGTGTTCCCTAACGAAAACGATTTCAATTTGGAAGTGAAAACCAAGTGTCTAAATAACAGAGATTATGGCTTAAAGGAAAAGGCCATCCATTCATTCCGCTTTTATCATGAATCTTCAAAATCCAAAGTTAATTGAGACAATTACATCGAATGACTATTTATCGGCCTGTTTCTTGATTACTATCAGCTCTACCCCTAAAGGAGACTTCATTTTCCAGAAAGATGGGGCACCCTCTTATACTAGCAAAACAAATAGATAATTTTATTAAAAGAAAATTGTCATCATTTGATTAAATCGGATGAATAGCCTCCTCAATCCCCTTAATGTGACCCTATGAACTATTCTATAAGGAATTTCCTTCAAGAAAAGGTTTACAGCAAAAAAATATATATATAAATTTAGTGAATCTGAACTCAAGGAAAACTTCTTTTTACATGAGATAACGCTATTTGATATCATAAAATGTATTTATTCCTTTAAAATTCGATTAAGGGTTGTATGTGACCAAACACCGAGGAGAAATGTTCAAGCTGGAGGCTGGTCTTCGGCAGGAAGGGTGTCTGAGTCCATCGTTACACTCAATATACACCTCAAACATGCCACTTTACCTCGCTAAAGGGTACCTCAATATCCAGTTCCCTGATGACGTCACACAAATCGTCGTATGCCCATACGGAACGTCGATATGCAAACAAAGTTCACGGCAGAAGAAATAAAAGTGATTAACGATTACGAAAGAAAAAGGAATAGAAGTACAAACAGAAACAAGTTTAAAACCAATCCGATGTTCATGAAAAACTCGGAGATAAATATGGCAAAGAAGAAAAATATAGATCTTTTAACGGAACCAAAGTGCTAGAATTAATGATAACCAAATCAGGATGCAGCAAACATGTAACATAACGAGGCAGCAGAGGTAAAGGAGGACTGAAGTTACTCCACAGGCTCAGATCAATCAACTGGAAAAACAAAAAGAAAATATATCAAGCAATTATCCAGTCAGCAATGGTTTATCCAGTTATACCTATGCCCACCATCTCGAAAGCAGACATTATTAAACTGCAAAGAATTCAAAACAAGGCAATATTAATAATCCCAAACACAAGAAGAGAAATGAGAAGACAACGTGACATGCACGGAGAATCTAAAATGAAACTAATGAACAAAATAATTTAGGAAAGAGCTAAGAAACTAATAGAAAAAACACAAGAGGAAATAAGAGAAGAGATCACGGCATTGATAGCCCAGAGGGCGGAAGAGGAGATCACACCACCTCTTTCCCAAATATAGATAAAAAATTCGACAAAGAAGAGGATGAAATGTTCATGTGAAAAGTAAGAAAAGAGAAGAGAAAAGTAACAAACAGCCATGTTAAATATATACACAAATAATAAAATAATAAAAATAAGTTATGAGAAAACTTTAACCGCAGTAGATGAAATAAAATTACGGGTTTAAACACCTAAAAACAACAACAACAAATATAATACTTTCAGAAAACAACATAGAAAGATCTCCTGAGACTCAGATAACAACAAACTAAAACTATTTAATTTCAAATTATAAGATACCAGCAAACAAAAAGATACTAGCATGACGTCCATGCAACCTAGCATTCAATGGCAAACCTAGTATGTCTTTCTTCTTCTGCCAACACTTTTTTTCTCTCTGTCAAACTTTATGGGATAAACACTTTATATTTGGATACGTGGGACAGAAGCACAATAGAAAAAAAAATGAATAGGTAAAAGAAATTAATACACACCGTGGTTCGGAACCACCATAAAGATGTATGTCCACCGACCAATTAGGTCACCGATCAAGTCTTCTACGTTATTTCAAGCTTTGCTCTCTCTACTCTTTACTCTTCCTCTTCCTATCTGTCTCCTGACCTCCTCGTTGCTCGTTTCGAAGCCAGAAATTGCTCTGGAAAAAGCGGAAAGGAGGCTAGGGGCGGTTCTCACCCCTCCTTCCTAAGATTGTCAGAGGGTGGAAAGCTTGGGAATTCTTTCTCTGTCTCTTACCTCCCCCTTTCCTTTCTTTTCCTTTCCTTTTATTTTGTGTGACCAGGAAGGTGGACGCATTGATCATTAATTTCAATAAAGGTCTATTTATTTTGATCTGTCTAGATTTTATCCTTTGTTGGAAGCAATCGGCAAGCAACATTTTGAGTGACTATATATATATATATTTTTTTAATTGTTTCTTTGTAACCTTTGGCCCACATTTCATTTATCAGGCAGCCTAAGCCTGAACGTAGTAGATGCTTGCTAGTTTGCAATCCAACCACATCTGTCTAGTAATTTTCGGTTGTGCAAAGAAGGGATGCTTTCACATTGCAGTTTATATATATATATATATATATATATATATATATATATATATATATATATATATATATAAACTACCGAGCCAATTAAACCCAATTAATTTTGCCTTATTAGAATATTTTAAAAACGATGATGATTAGGTTAATAAGATTACCATGATACATAAAGGCAAGTATTTAATATTTTTTATCAAGATTTCATGATACAAACGTATATTCCAGAAATTACACTAAATAAACTAAAAAAATAAAATATTGACACGTGCAAAATAAGAGAACAATCATTCACGGAATTGCTTAGCAAGCAAATACACTAGAATCAAAGCAAGATTTGACACCGAGAGAAACCTCAAACGCTTAAGTGAGGTGTTGAAGCCTTTGTTTGCTATTACTTCGGCGCAACAACGGCTACAGGACGTCACAAGTTCTTTGAAAAATTCTGGCAATATTTTGTTTCATTCTTTCACAGTTTCGTCTATAAATCCATCACAGTTGAATGCTGTTGGTCTTGAACTTTGTCTCCAATGATCTTTCTCACTTGAGTTCATGTCCGTACTCTGACCAGGCCACTTCTTCATTAGATACTTCGATATATTCTTCCTCGAAATAGTATTTTCCTCCCTTTGAAGTATGGCATGGCGAGTTGCTCTGCCTAAATACTGCTCTCTGGTTCAAAGATGCTCAGAGTGAAAGTATAACATGTCGTTGTACAAGGTTTAGGTACACATTCACATTTACCCTTCTAATAATTCGCACTTGTGGCCCAACTACCTAGATAAAAACTTCCCTATACCATGGCGCTGCCTCTTCTATGATTGGCAGACTTTTTAACACATTTAGTATCAATTCTGTAACGTGAAGCGCTTCTACCAAAGCGCCTCCCATCAGATCCCTCTAAATTAAATTCACTTTGGCCGCTAAAATGAATTCTCTCCCAATCCTCATCCCTCCAAACAACATGCGCTTCATCATATTTGAGTCTCTCCTTCCGGTTCTTCCTACTAATGATTGGTTCGGTTCCTGGAGAAAGAGCTTTTAAACCAAGTGTATTGAGGCGAGACGGAACTCGGTAAAACGGGTCACTTATTCGCCACTATTGGTTTTATTTTTTCGAGAAATTCCTGCTGCAGTCTGGAAGGGATCCTTTATAGAGAGGCGCCTAAAAGTGGTCTTCTCAGACAGTGGTTTTTGCGAGGTCAACCGACTTTTGCACGAGATTTAAAGTCTTATTTTCATTGTATAGCTTCAAAACGCACGAAATCACACTCTTGAGCTTTCCTAACTCTCATGAACTTTTCCTTCCCGAAGGTTTCAGGCGAACTCTTCTCTTACGGAGCTCAAGAGTCACTTTAAAGTGGAGTGGCATCTCTGCAGAGTGAGTACGAAAATAACCGAATCTGTACAGTTTTTATTCACTGAGAAAAATATTGCCAGATGATTTCAAGGAAATTCTAGAATATTCCTGGGAAATCTTTCTCTTATTTTGCAAATGTCAAAACTTTATTTTGTTTGTTTATTTAGCCTAATTTCTCAAATATACGATTGCATCATATGAAATCCTCATAAAATATATTAAATGCATGCCTTTAAGTATATATATATATATACAAGAGAAACCTGACGTAAATGAGCAAGGAGAAAAGAAACAGGAGTTTTTAAAGGCAAGAGACAGTGACATTGGAAGACAGAGTGATCAAGAATGGCAAAGGACGGCACATGAATTCAATCCATACTCTAAGACAGAAATGACGCCAGGGGGAAAGTTTGAATTATCTTAGCCGGAAATCGAACCCGGGTCTGCTGATTGCCTTCGTTTAGCCGTATTTTGCTCTCTTTGATCCTTGTGTCTTCCAATGTCCCTTTCTCTTGCCTTTATAAAATTCCTGTTTCTTGTCTCCTTGCTCATTTACGTCATATTTCTTTTCCCTTGCACTGTATTGTTTGATAGTCTTCAATGCAACGTCTCTGCGTCTTTCTTTATGTCTTCAAAAGGTTATTGAAAGGCAGAAATTAAATATGGTGAAAGTCGCGTGGCAGATTTTACCCTACGTAGTTTATTTGAATATTGCAGCACACATAAAACTCTTACACACATATCACCTCCACACACAATCTTCCCATTGACTAAGGAAATTTCCCATTTGGCCATTCCTTCCAGGTATTTATTAACGCTAACCCGCTAGACATGAAAACCTATAAATCATCTTTCCCGAACTTCCTCTAGACCATTATCTATCACTTTTCACACAGTTATCTGTCTCACCTCGCCATATAAATTCTTTTAGAATGAAGGCCATTTGATTTCTCTCACACTCTATCTCTCTCTCTCTTTCTCTGCCAAAGCGAACAAACAAATTAACACTCATCCATCTTCAGACAAATCTCCATCCAGAGATACACCATTGATAAAAGCAAGCCACGCCTACTTTCCATAAGCATTTAAATACCTTTATTTATCGTAGAATCAACTATTATTCACTCACTCATTCTCATTTATTCATCTTTCAGTTATTTCAATTAGAGGCCATTCGACTTGTTTCACGTATTCAGCTTCTTAACTTTAAGCTCACTAAAATTTGCACATTCATACTCGACTGTATTCAATTTTCAATCCTTCGTTTAAAAAACGGAACAGATTGAAGGAGGAGCTTCATTATTAGTTGTGCTTTTAGCGAGGGGTCGTTGTATACTAAGGACTGTATTCGTGGAGATGGTGGAGAGGATAAGAATGTGAGAATGGGGAAGACAGAGAGGATATTCCATAAATAATAGCAAGACGGGAAAAGGAGAAGGGATTCGATCGGGCAATAAGAAATAAACTGGGTCTATCGTGCAGGCGAACAGACAGACGAAGAAAAATAACAAGAGAAATGAATGAGTACAGTGCTCAGGCAGAAACCCATAAAGTATAGAATGATTATCGGGTTTCAGAGTGATAAGAAAACTCAAAGTATCAATGTCTAAATTGAATGAAACTTGTGGTATTTATGAAGGGATTCAGACAATAAAGACTCGCGAGAGTGAAAATAAAATAGATAAATCTGATTAACAAAATCGTTGGAAGTAAAAAAAAAATTGGGTTGAGGAAAGAAATGATAACAAGATGAAAGCCCAATTGAAAGAAGGCAAGGAAAACTGATACATCGACAAGTTTCTATTAAATAAGGAGAAATAGCAAAATGATAATAACAACAAAGGAAAGTGAGGAAACATTGAAACAAATCGACTAGGAAACAGATAGGCGCCGAAAGGGTTAGCTAGCTAATTGTTTTCAGTTAGGCACGGAAGATGCTGCAAATCAGGATGAAGTTGGTTGGCGCAACGCGCACACACTGGAGTGACTTATGCACAAGAAGTGAGAAAGCAGAGAAGGAAAATTTTACATGAAACGATAAATATGATGATGAAGAACAGCCCAAAACCAAAGTTAATAATGAAAATAACTCTAAAAAATATATACGGAAACAAAACTAACCTAATGAGGAATGGACGAGGACCGGGTTTAAAAGGAGGCAATACAAAGATGGCAACATTGAAGAAAAGTGAGTGCGAAACATAAGAGAAGAGATAATAAATGCGTGTGGAAAGGAAAATATCTGAATGAAACAAGGAATCGGTCCGTTTGGGCGCGCCCGAATCAGTGCTCAGTTGAGTACTTTCTGCGCTCAGCGGCAAAATCCTTTCAAAGCAACATTGAATAAATTAGCATAACTCGGATCCACATAGGACGACATAGGTCTACACGAGATTAAAAAGAACAAATTTACACGTCCTAAATGATTTACGAAAATAGAAATTACGCCTTTGATTTTGAAGAAAAATTCAGAAACGCGTCCAAAATTAGAGGACTAATTCGGCTGCTGTTCCTCCTGGCCACGGAAAGGGTCATGGTATAGGAAGGACCGAGTGATGGAGTTCGTACGTAGGGGTTGGTTACGTACTACAAAACTCGGTGATTACGTTTTCTCTGTAAAAGTGATATATTAGATTATATTCGATTATTATTATGATTCTTATTACGTTAATCTCTGAAGGTTCCTAGTGCCTAGCTCAGCGTTTTGAGCATTAAACAAAAATGGTTTCTAAGAAAATTATAAGTTTAATTAAAAACATGAACCAATGAAATTTAACACACCAAATACACAGAGATAAATTAAACAAATTTTTAAGTGAGGCTTTCTAAATTACATACTTGAATTTATAGTAAAGGTTGACCCACAGCTTATTTAAATATTAACTGCAACTCACCTCGACAACCAACATATACCAGGGGTTTAAATACCTTACGAGATTCGACGAGAATCGGATTTGAGTCTAACCTTGAACAATTGTTGCCACCTCAAGAATGTTGTTTCTGTGCCGACGCGCGTAGATCGGTGGTTACACCTGTGTTCTCAAGGGGGAAATTCTTTAAAGCCACAGAGGACTTCGGAGAGTGTGGCAGATGGAGAGACGCACGCCTTCTGGAGGAAATGATCTCACCACGGGACAGGGAAAGAATGTTTCTTCTTCTCTTCGGATTACTTTGGGAATAATTCGCACTGACTAGCGATGAGTCAATGTGTGACTCCTTTGACTCAGAGGAGTGCTGGAGGGAGTTCACTCGGGGTATTCCTCAAGGGCGAGGACTATCTCTCTGTTTTGGGATACACCAGGATAGGGGGTTTCTCTGAAGAGATTTAGTTAAACTTGCTTCTTAAATCAAGTTAACTTAAAGTTTGGTGTGACCACCAGGAACTGGCTCCGGGTGAGCTTCTTCAACGTCCCTTCTGTTGGTAGCCGGGCCTCTTGCCAGTCTTCGTTGTCTTCTTGACTACCGTGATCTACCTCGTTTTTCGAAAGTTATTTGATTTTATACTTCGCCACACCACTGGGGTAGGGGAAGGAGGGGTGGATGCGTGAACAGGCTGCATTACGTCTCCTCCTCTAACGGTTTTTCTCAGCGCGTCATACAGCTAACTCTTAAGGGGAGCTTCTGGATTTAGGACGACGCTCCTTTAATTTACCATATGTGGTGAAATTGAATACCAACTCTTAGGGGAAATCTTGCTGTTTTAATCCATGTTAGGGCTACGGGTCCGACGTAGCTGATTAGTGCATTATGGGGTCTGGAGCGGCCGATCAGATTCTCTTCGAGACGAGGTGAGAGAGAGAGGAGGCTAAGTGGTCGGGCTACGCCGTCTACACTGACAGGACGTTGTGGTTACAGAACAACGGCTCAATTGTGAGGGTGGGGTATCGATTTCCGTACAGAGAGAATCACTCCTTCTGAAAAGCAAGAATAATTCTTTAAGCAATTCTTCTTTATTCTGAAGATTTGCAACAAAAAAGTAAAATAAACGAAGTAGATGGGGTGAAAGTCTCGAATAGCTGGTCCCCCAAACTTTAATTTCGAAAGTTCAAATAAATGCGTTCAAAATAGAGGGGTATTGGTATATAGGGGAGTTGAACGTTGATCAGAGAGAGGCTAGGAGGGACGGGGGGCTAGGTTAATTTAGGTAATAAGAAAAATTGAATCATAAACTATCATAAATGTATTGACCTACTTAGAAGCTCTGTATCGGCGCTACCGATTCAGAATCATTAATTCCGAATCTAAATAAAATTGGTTTCAAATTTTAAAGCAGGAAATTCTTAATTAAAAATTAGCCAAAAGCGATTTGAAAAAAGTCTCGGTCATTTTCAAGGAGAGCGCGGATGATATTTTAGCAGGGCTTTTTTTTTTGCTAGAATTTAGCCGTTTTTAGCTGTTTTAAATTAAATTTCTATTGAAATCTATTCACATATAAGTTTAATATAATTACCTAAGTTGAAAAATGCTTAAAAAGCTAAAAAACAGCTCAAATCTCCCCCCCACCCACCTGTTAAAATTTGCTCCGCTCATCCTTAAAATTAAAAAATGTCTCGATTAGTTCGGCAATTTTCATTAAATAAGGAAAGAAGTCTCATTTGTTAATTGGCATCGCATCTTATTTTATTACATATGATTTTAAATGGATTTTTTGTCTGAATTAAAATATGATTTTGAACTTTTATATTACTCAATATTAAATAAATATTATTGATTTAATATTGATTCGGGGCGGGACTTATATAATGCATAGAGTCAAGAATGACGACATAAAACAATGAATCTTGGAGCGCCTAACGACGTCTGGCAACTTCATTGTGTATACTACTAGTTTGGTTACAAAAAGCGGGATGTAAGGGGTACAATCCCCCACCATTAAGGGGAGTTCGAATTCAAATTCGTTTGTCAGACGTCGTTAGACCCTCCAATGTTCATTATTTTATGTTGACCACAAAAATGATATATCATAAGTCAATCTGTAGCTCCGCCGCTTCGTAGAGGAGCTAGAAATGGAGTCATTAAATTTCCTTAATTTAGGTGATTGGATATTCCCAATTTACCTTAATTATCGTTCACTGTGATCCTCGGCGCTCGCTTATCATTATTAGAAAACTTTCATTTTATTGATAAAGTAAATGAAATGATGCGATCGGTGACATCTAGCAACCGTAATACGTCATTCGTAATTACAATAGAATTATATTTTCTGATGATCTGACGAGAAACAAACGTTGTTAATCTGTCCGAAACAAAATGACACGCGTCTCAAAATTAACGTGGCTAAGCTTTTCGAGACCTTTTTCTTTCCCTTCTGAGTTTAGCGCGAATTGAGGCCACTAAACACAGCATCGTTAGCACCAAGAATTACACGAGAGGAAAAGACAATTGATTCTTTGACTTTATTATTATTATTCCTTTGGATAAACTCACATTGTTCCTCAGGGATCGAGTAAGATAATGCAAGTGGAGACATGAGTCAAAGTGGTTGTGGAAGCAAGAGGCACTAAACGTTTGTGAGGCTGGTGACTTAATGATTGTCTAATATAGAGAGGGGAAGAGAGAAAAACTAACAAATGGTTTCCTATATGACTCCAATTCTATAATAATTATAGTAAAAATAAATTTATTATATGTTCAGGATGGACTAATTTTAAATAGAAAACACCGCGTATTACTAATTTAATTTAAATCTTTCAAATGGTGTATTTTTAAACTAATAGTTCGAATGAGGATTAGTGATGGAACTTGATTATAGATTTTAACACACCAAAATCTCACTAAAATTAATTCAATAATACAGATTTGTCCAATGGGAATTTTTACTGATTTAATAATGATTCCTAATTTCTAGTGTATCACTTGTGTATGGTCTGTCTAGTATTCTTGTATTCTAAGCTAAAATTAGAGTGCTGATTACTTGGTATAGTTTGGAGACATGAGGTAGAGGTCTGGTTGCTGTTTTTGGAGAACGAGATGGCGTGTGTAGAAACCTGAACAGATCTGAAGAAAAGGGGGGCGAACAGGAAGATCCAATGAGGATTTTAAGGGATTCCAAAGTCGATTTTCAGAGGCCCCAAAGGTGGTTTTGAGGGGTTCTGAAAGCAATTTGAAAGATCTCGAGGGCGATTTTGAGAGAAACCGATGATGATTTTGAGCGATGGAGTAGAAGGTTTTGAGAGAAGCCGATGGTGATTTTGATGGATCAAAAAGGGAGGTTTTGATAAAACCCGATGGTGATTTTGAGCGATGGAGTAGAAGGTTTTGAGAGAACCTGATGGATATTTTTCGGGGTGGAGTAGAAAGTTTGATAGAACCAGAATGTGATTTTTAAGGAGGGAGTACAAAGTTTTGACAGAAGCCGATGGTGATTTTGAAGGATCCAGTGATTTGTTTTAACAAAACATGATAGTGATTTTGAGGGCTCCAATTGAAGCGTTGCGAGAACACGATGGTGATTTACAGAGATACAATAGGAGGTTTTAACAGAACCCGATGGTGATATTGTAGGATAAGGTAGGCTTTGATAGATACAATGGTGATTTTGAGTGATCCTGGGAGAAGATTTAATATAATTCGTTGGTGATTTTGAAGTATACAGTAGGAGGTTTTGATAGAACCCGATGGCGAATTTGAAGGATCCAGTATGAGGTTGTATCAGAACACGATTGTGATTTTGAGGGATCCAGTAGAAGTTTTTGAGAGAGCCTAATGGTGATTTTGATGGTCGATTAGGAGGTTTAGACTAAAGCTAAAGTTGGTTTTGAAGACTCCAGTAGGAGATTTGGAAAAAAAACACAATAATGATCCAGTAGGATGATTTGAGAGAAAACAATGTTGATTTAGATGAATCCAGTAGGAGGTTTTATCAGAACTCGATCGTAATTTTGTAGGATCGAGTAGGTTTTAATAGAACCAATCGTGATTTTGAGGGATCCAGTAGGAAGATTTGTGAATATCCGATGGTGATTAAGAGTTGATCCATTAGTAGGTTCTGAGAGAATAAGATGGTGATTTAGTGGAATCCAGTAGGAGGTTTAAGAGAATTCGATGGTGATTTTTAGGGATGGAGTAGGAGGTTTTGATAAAACCCGATAGTGATTTTAAGGGATTCAGCAGGAGGTTAGAAAGATTCCGGTGTTAATGTTGAGGATCCATTAGGAGCCTTTAAGAGATCACAAAGGCGAGTGTCACACCATGTGTAATCTCTTAATCGGTGTTGAGCAAAAGGTAGAATGGTTCTGAGTTTTGGTGAGGTTTAAAGGGTGAAGATGAAGGGTTGAAACCCACTTCGAAGGTTTAAGGGCGAGGTTGAACTGGTGAGAGTGTGGGGGTGCCACCTTTTCTTAGAAACATTCCGTGAAGTCCCTGGTAGGCGTGATGCTAGGCCACATGATACTTAAAAGGTAAATTGGTCCTGGTGCAAAGGAGTCAAAGCCATGTATGAGTCAAATGACAAGTAGGTTTTCCAGGTCGGCCCTGGTGCGTGTAAGACCAGGTCCCAAATTAGTTTAAATGGGTTTTTCATAATGTCGAACCCCACTCTGATCAGATCCGGGGATTTAACATTTCCAAGTGGATTAAAGAAACAGGTACTGGTCTTCTCGGAGTGAGGATCCCTGGCCCCATCAATGTGGACCCCAACCGTCTTTAAGAACAAGCTAAACAAAATCAGACCTAATCCAAGAAGGAAGGCGAGACCTCTTGCTTTGGGAGCTAAAGAAGGCCATGTGGCAATGTGAAAATTGAGGAAGGATGAACTGAAACTTCGCCCATTTAAGAAAGCTAAAAAGGACCTCTGATTTCCAATACAACCCAAAATACCTGAGTGATTCTTGTTCGGACTGGCTGAGAGCCGCGTTTCTTGCCTCCTACCACTTCATTTGGAGTCTGCGGTTGAGTCAATAGGATACGACCGAAAGCAAAGGATGCTCTTCAAGGGATACACTTCATTCAGCCCGCTTGCGGAACTTCTCTAAAGTTTTACCAATACATTTGGTCACGCACCCAACACACTAGAATTCGTTGAACCCGTCCAACTTCTTCAAGTCAAGGACACTGTTCTTATTTCTCGTAAGATTGTTGTGCAGTGTTGGAGGGCTTGTGCGCAACCTCATGCTGAAAGAGGGGAGAAGCCCTGACCTAATCTTGGTAGGTTTGGCACATAAGGAAGGCTGACCCTACTTAGGTCTGTTTCATCGTCATGTTGTCGGGTTGATAGTCTCCTTGAGTTGTTGACAAAACCGTGCTGGTAATGGTTGTTCCTAAACCTTGCATTGGAACCTTTTTATTTGCCCAAAGCAGGTGTGCATCGCGCAGTGAGTTTAAGTTCTTAAGAAAAGCGTCCTGACTATCCTCCGTTTGTGGTTTAGTGAATGAAAGCCTTCGAAATTCAACCCGCGGCCTGTATGAGTCTTCTTCCTGTAGACACATGTTTGCTGAGTACCGTCAACACCTCACAGAACTAGGACGGCAACGTACCTCACTGTCAATGTTGGTGAGGTACTTCCATTCCAACACTAACAATGTCTTTCAGGAAATACACCCCACAATAGAGCAGAAGGAAAACTCATCTTTTACCCCTTTTGATGTTCTGTTTGACATTTACTCCATTAGTGAAATGCATAAATTGTTCAACTCAAAATGGCAGCTGTGACGTATGCGTTCTATAAGCGAACTGAATTCCTAGAATGAACACAAATTTTGCCTTCCTAAAGTGGACAATGGCAGAAGGAGTGTTTTATTGCATTAATCCTTTTAATCTTCAATCTTTTTCGTTATATTTTTCTCTTTCCTTAGCTTATATTCTCTCCATTTATCTTCACTACTATTATAGAGTCAATCTAAGGTAAACGATAGAGTTAAGCCCCTCAAAGCGAAAATAAATACGAAGCCACGCAGCAATAGAGCACACTTGCTTCTATTTCGTGTTACCCTTGTTTTTATCTATTTTTAACCTCATCTTAACCTTTTCTTTTATAAAGGTTTAATATGTTGCCTATGTATTTCCTTCCACTTCAAACAACATTTTAACAAAATATGAAAACAATTATTTCTCCAATTTCGTCCCATTTCTCAGTGATTTACATCAATTTCAATTTATTTGGGCAGTTTCCTCATTTGCGAGTTCTTTCTGAGGATCAATCAAACATTTTTAATTGATTGATATGCGGTTCTAAAGAGTTCGAAGAATTTCTTTTCTTTAAAGGGGTTCTGCTAAGCTCCCGTGGCCATATTAGGATAAATGTACAACAGAATAGCGATATCTTCGTACCAAGAAAAGGAGACTTGTAAATGTTAAGTACTTGTGATCAATGGAGGCATTAAATAAATTTAATAAGAAAGGAAGAGAAAATGAGTACAAGTTAATGAGAAATGTTATGACGATGTCTAACAATTAAAATGATAAAGTAGGCATTTAATCTTTCCCCACCACACCCTTTACAATGAGAGGCCAATAAAAGAGCGGAGGGTTTCAAATGAACTATGTACAAAGTTGGAGTGAAAATTTCATCAACTAAGTCAATGATGTTCCGAGGTATCGGGCATTCATTTCCATCAGAACATGAGTTCCCTTTATAAATTGTAATTAGATATTGGATTATATACACAGTTTGTTAAATAAAATGAACATTTATCAACTATAACAAACATAATTAATCGCTATTGGCAGAAAGTCTGTATACAAAGAACCTATTTTCTGCATAGCCCTAAATTTATTAAGCAGATTTTGGTAGCCATAGAGACCACGTAGAGACTAAGACAGGTCTTATATAAATCAAGCTAATTTCCATAACCATACATTTCACAATTAAAAAATATCTGCATCATTATTCATTGTCTACAGATACCAACTAAAATTGTATTTACAAACCCCCTTAAATTGGTAGAGGCTCCACAAAACGAGTTCTGAAATTAGATAGTTGTAATGCTATCTCTAAATGGCCTATTCCTGGCTCACTTAAGCATGGATTCATAAATCACCCGTCCCAGATACTCAGCATCGTCGAGCCCTTGCAAATTCTGAGAAGCGGTTGGTGAGTGGACAAAACACCAACCATTTCGGGAAGATAAACCTACAGATTGGAGGCAGACGGACGGGACATGCCTTTGCTAAAGGCACGGTAAGGCTGTTTAAATTACCTCGAATTTACTGAAAGCTATTTTAAAATAGCTGTAGTAATGCTTAGACATTTGTTAAGGTTCAAAAATTGTTTTGGTGTCGCATGAGCCATCGAAAAAATTGTTTAAAAACGTGTAATTCCTTATCTCGATCAACCGGTTCGAAATGCCCGTAAAACATTTTTCACAGAATTGTTATTGGAGATCAAAAGTGGTTTCTTTAGTAGAATACTAAACAAACAAATGTGGATTGATAGCAAAATGCTACAGACCTACAAGTTTAAAAAAATACAACTGTCACATGATTTTATTGATCAAGACGTCCTTCACTAGTTAACTGAAAGGGTGTCCTCTTCTTTCTAGATGATGGACGGAAACTTGTCGTACGTTTGACGAGGAAAAAAATAGTTCGTTAGGTTTGGTAATAATTCCTCATCCTCCATAATTACAGAACCTTGCAACATTTGAATACAATTTATTCAACTCATTACATCACCTAATTGACAAAGTTTACTCTGCTATGGAAGTTGAGGAGGATATCAAATTATCATTCCTAACCAAATTAGATTCTCCTATATATAATAAATAAACCATAAGATCATATTGTTCATATATTTCTTTGTCATTGTTTTCAATAAATACATTTTTATTCTTATTATTCCTTTCTTCAATTTTGCCACACATTTCCCATCTAACCATTCGTCGTCTCCATAGAAAGTTATCTTCCATCATTCTGCTCAGTTAAACGCTGGCAGAACAGTGAGAATAATGACGGAAACTACTTTGCTTAATATTTTATTCGGTAAATTAAAAGGAATTTACTTTACATAAATCAGACATTAAGTCGTCTTAACCTAACATATGGGAAGTACTATGTTGCAGGATTCAAGAGAGAGTAGATGTGTTAAACCTTTATGGTGAAGCTAAGTTGGTCTAGGATGAATTTATAGACAATGGTTAGAATGTAAAGTAAATTCCTTAATTCAATAAGATCAAATCGGGAATTTAGATGGGTGGATCTACTGGTATGGAAAGAGGTCTGGGTTCAATTGACTAATTCAAATCTCAGGAACAACTGAAGAATGTAGACTTCAACTTTGTACAACTGAAGAATGTAGACTTTAACTTTGTACAACTGAAGAATGTAGACTTTAACTTTGTACAACTGAAGAATACAGACTTCAACTTTGTACAACTGAAGAATACAGACTTCAACTTTGTACAACTGAAGAATGCACACTTCAAATCTACCTCTTGAAAATCTACTTTCAAACTATAATGCAATTAAACTAACCATGCGCAGGCACTGCCAAATGTATTATTTATGCACACATCCAGACTGCTTCTTCGACCATAAAATTCCATTACAATGATTTCATTTAATTTAATAATAATTTCTTTTATGGCGAATCAAATAATTGATCGCAATCTAATTACCTTTTCATTTATTAAAGGAAAAAAGGAATTATAAACATTATTAAAAAAATACTAAGCGAAGTTTGAGTTTACCTCTTTAATTGTGATGGCAGTTGAACACAAGCGATCGACATCAAATATTAACAAACAATCAAACCAAAACTATAAGCTCTTTTGAATGAAGAAAAATGCCTTCAATTTCACTCAAGTGAAGAATGTATCCTTCAATTAGAAAATATTAAGGAAAAATTTTTTCGGAGATTTGAAGTGAGAATTCTTCAGGCGATCCGAAATTGGGTGGGCGAGAGTTAGAGTGAGGGAGGGGCGAAAGAAAATGGCTTTTTAGTATGGTCTAAACGCAGCTTTTTAAGCTTCTGAATGGAAGGGGGTCTGGGCACCAGTTAGTATAACTTCACAGTGACACGGATTCTCTTAGTTCTCATTTCACCACACACTACTTCTCTTCTATGCTGACCAGATTCTTTCCTTCTTACACCTATTACATTTAGAGTTGCGAAATATCAAGCGGTTTCGTCATGCAGGTTCCCAAACAGATAAAGACCAGAATAGTAGTCACAGGGTAGTATGAAGAGCGGTATTATTGTGTTTTACCACTCACCACCAAACAGGAAACCATTCATCGCCCAAATGAGAGCCCCCCCCCCCACCCCCGTTCAATTTAGGAAAGTGTGGATATTAAAACCACTTCGAGACTTTTCGAGCCGGAAGAGGAATATGTTGTGTCTGTGAGGAGATTGAAAATGAAGAGACAGTGGTGTTATGATTGGCGAATTAATTGACCATCCTCGCACCACTCTTTAGTCTACGGTCCACAGTAGAACATAACTTAACCTATATTAATTAGCACCTGGTCGCAAAATGGGTGTAAAGTGTTGCACCTGGCACTCAGGGAAAATGAATACGCTCCGGATCTCAGTGCTTCGGCACTGAGAGGATTCGGTGGCGGGGGTAACTCTCATAATAACAGTTAGTGCATAGAGGAATCGGTGCCTTAGGTCCTAATTTGGACTTGTCCAATACCTCCAGTTGTTCCTTGATTATCATGACCTGCGACCTCATACTGTGCCAGAAGTGGCTTTGTCACCTCTAGAAACAAGGCCCTTTAACGATTCCAGGTCATGAGATCAGGACCTAAGGGTTCTTGGGCGCGATTAAAGGATTGCTGGATTGTGCCCAATAACCCTATTTCTAATGACCTGACCACCCCTTGTGACTGTTCCTGGGTACCTATGGTTGGTTGTAGTTGTTCTTGTAGCTGGCGTGCTTTACTGCCTTATTGGCTGCAGAGCCAACCATAAGCCTCAGATTCTGGTCCTGGGTCTGCTGGTCGGTCTCCAAACGAGAGGGCTTTAGATCCTGTCCTTCCTCTCGACGACTCTGTAGCAAAACACAGTAAGTGGTAATTCACAGAGTCAGCCCCACTCTCCCGCTCTTTGGATTCGTACTTTGGAGGATTCGATAGACCTTAGACACTCCCGGTTGCTGGAGCTGCACGTTTAGCAAGACTCCCGTCTTCCCCATCACAGGAGGTGACGACTGAAGGTCCAAAAAGATGGATTAGATAGGCTGGAGCTGTTGGATCCGGGAAATATGTAGCTCATAACTCTTTTTTTCTTACTTTTTCGGATGCCACGGGCTACCCCCGAGAATTGAGTGCTTCCATGGGGGGGGGCAATAACGATACTATCTAGTACACCTCTTCATAGCGGAAGAGCGACTTCCTACAACCATAAAACAAGCCACGGGGTCTTCGCTTCTTTTACTCTATGGGAGCCACTCTCTAGGCTTTCTTCATCTCCTATCAAGCAAATTCACTTTCTCAAGGCCCGGTTCATCTATGAAGATCTGGTTTTGCACGTGTCCACATTCAGTGGAGGCTAAGAATGGTCCTAAGAATGGTCCTCTTAAGCGCATATATATAATGCTCGAAACATTCAATTTACCCAACGTTTTAGTAACATCTTCAGTAACTAGGCATCAAATAAGAAAACAAAAGTAGTCTCAATGCAAATGAATATCATTAAGAATAATCAGGTTATTAGGTAAAAGATAATAAAACATGAATATAAACAGATAAAATGGCAACTATAAATGTCCTTTAAATCGCAACCAGTGGGCAAAGTATTATAAAGTATTCAAAGGGGTAAATTCTGCTACACAGACCAAAACGCCAAAAGTAAAAATCAATTCAAAAACAACGGTAAAAAGTATTTAAATTGATAAATATAATGGTAAACACATTAAGACACATTTTAAAATGTAGTTGTTCCAATAAACAGATATAGAAAAGCAAAATAATGTAAAAAACGAGACAACTAGAAACAAAAACTGAACTTTGCCGTTGTAGTTGTATACTGAGAATTGTGAAGGGAAATAGCCAAGAGGAAATCTCTGTTCGGGGAGGTTTATTGGTTGGTTGAATGGTTTATGTGGTGAAAAATTTAAGGGCATATGAGTAATGATTTAGTTCCGGATTTAGTTGTTTAATTTGTAAAGATCAGAGAAATTTTAATAGAAGAGAAGAGGAAGCAGAAGTTACCAGACTAAAGAAATCATAATGAAAGTGAGCGAAATTTTTTTTAGAATGTTGTCTGATTGAAGATAATTCAGGGTTAGAAAGGAGAACGTTGTTTGGTTGAAGATAAATCAAGGTTAGAAAGGAGAACGTTGTTTAATTGAAGATAAATCAAGGTTAGAAAGGAGAACGTTGTCTGATTGAAGATAAATCAAGGTTAGAAAGGAGAATGTTGTTTGATTGGAGATAATTCAGGGTTAGGAAGGAGAATGTTGGTTATATGTGATCGTGCCAAGAGATTTGCGAGCCTTTTTTTAGTTGTAGACTTGTTTAGCCCACATAGCGACCTTGGCAGGTGGCACACGTAAATTTATATCCAATAAATGATCGCAAGTAAAAAGGGAGAGCTTTTTTGTGGCTAAAGTAAGACTTAATGGAACGGGGAGGGGGACTTTATTTGGAAGCGGTCATTAAGAAGAGAGAGTAAAATAATATTAAATTTAATTGTGAAATGTTCGAGGGATGGTAATTTATTATCCGAAAAAATATTAAAATGCAAAAAGGTTCTCAGATATTCTATTTCAGAATGGAATGAAAAGCAATCTGAGTGAGTTTTGTATGCTCTCTGGATACAGCTTTTGATGAGGCTAGTTTGAAATGTGTGGGAGTGCTGCTAAGTAAATGAGTGCCAAGTTTGGTGGGGGTATGTTTTCTATAAACTGAAGTTCTCTATTTGAGCCAACTTTTGTAACAGGGACCTCAAATTTTGCTTAAAATGGTTTTAATTTAAATATGAAATAGAATTTCTGAGGAACTTTTTTTATTTTAATTTTTTCTGGATTTTATATTACCATCCCTCGAACATTTCACAATTCAATTTAATAAGATTTTTACTTTCTCTTCTTAATGTCTACTTCCGTCAATGTCAATTCATCCCAATAAATTCCCTTTCAATGAAAATCGTGCAGATCCTACCCTCTACCGTCAAGTATTGCTGGATTCTCGGTCAATCACTCTAACTGATTAGTGTGAAATGCTATGATCATTACACCCTAATTAATTTCAGCTAACATCATTACTTAATATCGATCTCGTCACTTTTTTGATGGGAAAGTTTATGTAACTCATTCAGTTATAAGGGACACACAATAGAAGAGGAGTGCTTGACAAGATGGCTTTAATTTAAGCCATTTCAACAGATATTTATTGTTGTTGTTTTTATATGGCTATGTGCTTGTGTGTATCCATCTGTGTGTCTCATTCACTTCTTAGACAGCTATTCCTTACTAACTACCATATTTAGTCACCTGAGGAGTCCAAAATTCATTAGAAAATCAAGTTCCTGCACTCAAGTTTTTTACTCTTTTGTCATCTCGATGGGACCGATATCTACCGTAAATGTCATACCATAGTGTTGCTGAAAGTTTACCAAACAGGATTTTCTTTCATCTAGTTTTTAACTGCTCTACTCTCTAACATTATTTATGTTTTATCTTATATTGCTTGCATATTCCCCTCTTCTTAGCAAAGGCCTCATCATAAGTGATCGTTTATTTGAAATTTAGATTGACTGAGAAATGTCCATCTTTTTTTCCAGTGTGTCCAAGTTTAATTATACAGAAGAGGTCGGAATTCAAGAAACTGTCAAATTGCCGAGTGATTGAAGGACATCTTCACCTACAGAACATTCCAATGGTGAGTGATGAATGTCTCAATTCCATCAGCTATCGCTTTAATGATCGCTCTTCTCTATGTTCCTATATTTAAAACCGCACAACGTACATAATTGTATACAAAGTATTGTCAAGTAAATAAAAGCAAATATTCTTGAAATTATGGGGACTTTATGGGTAGAGAAATTCGGTTGATTATTTAATGCTATGCGCAGACTATGAGGTATCTAATGCTAAAGAGATTCAGTTGATTAATTGAAAGATATGAGTATGCTATGTTGTCTCCATGGATACAGAATTCAGGTAATATATTTAAAGCTCTGCTTAGGATACTTGGTCTCCATAGCTACGAAACTTTGGTTTAATTCTTTACCATTACACCAGGACTTTGTAGTATATATGACTACGAAAATTCGATTGATTTATTGAATGCTATGCATAAGCTAGCTACTAGTCCTTCTAGCACTGAAATTTGGTTAATTTAATTGAATAAATGTCATATTTGTGGCAAGAGTTTGTACACAATCTACTATGAGGTCACAGGAACATCACCCACAGCTTCAAAATCATTTGACTCAATGTTAACCTGCTCCATGGTCTTTTCTAGAAAAGAACTTCGATGATTTTAATATCTGCTCAAACTTCTATTCTAGATTGTCTTAATATTTGTTCGAGGGTCTTTTCTAGAAAATACCTTCGATGATCTTAATATCTGCTCGAGCGTCTATTCTAGATGGTCTTATTATTTGTTCGAGGGTGTTTTCTAAATGGTCATAATAAGTATTCGATGTTCTTATAGAGATGGTCTTAATATCTTCTCGAAGGTCTTTTCTAGATAGTCTTAATAACTGTTCGAGGGTCATTTCTAGAAAAGACCCTAGATCAGTGATTCTCAAACTATTTTAATTTTCTTTTTCGTGGACTCTTTTAAATTAACTAAAATTAACATACAGGCTACTGAAAAAAAAACCTTTTTTACAATTCTTTATTCAAAAACATTTTTGCAATTAATTATTATTTATTGAGAAAATGGCAATCCTAATCATAAGATGTACATTCAACGGGATGGATGCATTTTCTAGGTTTGTCCATGTTTTGGCCAGTGGAACTCTCATGTCATTTGTCGCTTCTAATCTGTTTCTGATTTTGTTTTGATGATAAATAGGGTAAAAAACACTATCTCGCATTCATGGGTGGTTGCAAATGGAATCAGTACTCTTAGAGCCATCTTTGCAACATCGGGATAGGACCGTGCCATTTCAATCACAAAATCATTACAACACATTCCACGTATAATATCTTTGCACCCACATCGTTAAACAAATAGATAAACTGTTTTTTAATTAAATTGTCCTCGAAGCCAGATCATTACTGAAGAGTACAAACGAGTTGTTGATAAATCGATAGTATTTTTCAAGTTCTTGTAGGTCAGGACAATAATGAGAAATTTCTTCACTTAGAATTGATATATGTTGTTTCATCACCTCAAGTATATCGTCATCGACGATAAGCTCATTTTCATCAATATATGTATTTAGTTGTGGAAATGGGGCAAAGGTATTCTTCTCTAACTTTGAATACCATAGTTTAAGTTTCATTTTGAAAGGTCTCAAACTTTGATGACAATGGATCACTGTGATCTCTTTTCCTCGCAGCGCCAAATTGATGGAATTCATGAATTCGAATTTCTCCACCAAAAATGACATGGATAAAAAAAAGCGGACATAAGCTACTAGTTTAGCGTCCTGCAAAAAGTGTTGCATTTCTTCCTGCAGTATTAAAACTCTCTTCCTCTTAGGAAAGCCACCTGACGTGTGAGTGCAACATGAGTATTTCAAATTCAGAATTACTTTCTTTGCATAACTCAGAAAATAAACGAGAGTTGAGTGTATTCGCTCTAATGAAGTTAACTGCTCTAACAACTTCACCGAGAACATTGTTGAACACATCAGGCACGGTTTTCATTATTAAGGCTTGGCGATGAATAGTACAGTGTGTACCAATATTATGTGGAGATTTCGCTTAACCAAAGTTTAAATACCAAAATGGCAACCAGGCATTACTGGAGCACCGTCAGTACACACGCCAATGAAATGTTCCCATTTGATACGATGTGCCTAAAATATTCTAGCCACTTTGTTAATACTTCCATTCCAGGTTCTTGTCAGATACCTATCGTACGGAGAAAGAATGTTAGGTTAAGCTAGCAACATCGATTTTTTCATCAAAAGCTGGATCGCGAAAGAGCTGAAAGTAGAATTCTGAATCTTTGAGACCACCTGCGACTGTATGCTATCAAACATCTCTGCTATTCCCTTCCTAACAGTATCGTTTGACATGGACACATGCTTTAGCTCTTCGAGATCAGAACTTACCAGCACATTCGATATGATATCTTTTCACCAAGGTATTATTAACTGTTGTGGGGTTTTCGGCAACAGCCATTTTCCTTTAAACCTCATAGGAGGCTTTCAGACCAGCCTCAATGTTCTGCGAAAACATTCCTGTGTCATCAATCCTGGATTTGAGAAATTGTTCGGATTTGCGTTTGCAAAAGTCGACATCTTTGTTTATTGAACTGAGATGGTGCGTTTCTAAGTGTCTCTTTAACTTGATGGGCTTTAGAGAAGTGGATGCCAACACATCAGAACACAAAACACACGGTGGTTTCTCTTTCACACTAGACTTTATTACACTAAAGCCTAATTTTAAATAGGAATCATCACATCTCATCATTTTGGAGCCATTATAAATCTGAAAAAGAGCAATAAAGAAAATTAATTAAAAAACGAATTAATAATTTTTATGTTAAAAATTAAAAACTAGATTAAATAGTCCTATTGATAAAGATAATCGGACATCCAACGTTTGTATGTTCGATTATCATAATTACTGCAAATTGCGGCTTACAAGTCGACTCTTCAAGCCTGAAAAAGACTCTCCGAAATTAGGGGTCGACTTGAATGGGAGGGATAAAATGCAAACATTTACCACCGAGTTGTGAACAAGTGAGACAGAAATCCTACCAATCACTGTAGCATACACCACTTAATCTAGTGAAGCTGGTTATAGTACTAACAACAAACAACAAAAAGAAGAATACGAGCAAACATCAAAACAAAAAACTATGCAAATAGCAATACAACGACGTAGATCGAATTAAAAGCAGAGATTACAGTACGAAGAAGAACATTAATATTAGAGTAACAAAAGACTAATAACATCAACATCAACCCTAACAAATGCCTGCGATTCCCTATCACCAGGGAATATCCTCTCTCCCCCCCCCTCTATCACTATTCTTTAATCAGGGTGATCTATCTCTACCTAGTTACCTACCACTATAACATACATATATGCATACATGAGGGCAATGGATGTCATATGTGTGTGTATGTATTTTCTTTTCACTACTTTTTACATCCGAAGTCCGAAGTCCGAAGTAGTTTGTATTCCAGAGTATAACCAGCATCACTTAGTCACTGTTACTTCTCTAATCAAAGCAACTCCAATATAATCACGCAATCCGCCACACCTCCAATAAAAGCAACTCAAATAAAATCATGCAAACAAGAGAACACCCTCTTTCGAACCACAACGCTACCATTATGACTGCCAGACGTAAGCAAAATTATTTCGCCAAATAATTACCTGATAACCACATTAAGCGTGTTACATCTCTCAGACTTAGAAATAAAACTCTACCTTTGCAGTTCTCTTTACTTCCTTCTCTCACACTTATAAATAAAATTCTACCTATGCATTGCTCTTTAATTCCTTCTCTCACACTTATAAATAAAACTCTACCTATGAAGTGCTCTTTAATTCCTTCTCTCACACTTAGAAATAAAATTCTACCTATGCAGTGCTCTTTAATTCCTTCTCTCACACTTAGAAATAAAATTCTACCTATGCAGTGCTCTTTAATTCCTTCTCTCACACTTAGAAATAAAACTCTACCTGTGCAGTGCTCTTTACTTCCTTCTCTCACACTTAGAAATAAAACTCTACCTATGCAGTGCTCTTTAATTCCCTCATTTATCGAATTCAGGTACAGAAATTTACAAAATAATTTTAACAAAATGAAAGAATTCAAATAAAAAAAATTACTGGCCCCTTTGCGATTCCATAGGGATCCCTGGACCCCAGTTTGAAAATAACTGATGTAAAACAAGATAAGGGGTTCAAATTTCGTTCGAATCGGCTGAATAGTTACAATGTTATTGACAAACACTCATTGAAAATTAAAACGATTTCCATCTGACCGAACGACCTACAGACCTTCATAGTCACTTATATAGTGGCGTTCACGCGACTAATATGTAAAGTAGATAAGTAGAGAGGTACTTAAATGGATCGAAATTTGGTTTGCCGAACGCAGGTAGATTTGTTTTAAATGGGATTAACTCACGTTGGCGATCGATCACTAGCGGCGTCCCTCAGGGATCATTTCTTGGTCCATTTCTGATTTATTTTATCGATTTTCACAATAATTTATTATTCAAAATTTCAAAAGTGGGGAGGATAAAATTTAGAAAACGGAGCCGAATATTGGAATGTTGTAATAAATTCACAAAGTCACTTAACGTAGTGGAATGGACCGAAAAGTATTCGATGAAGTTTAATTCTGGTGAAAATCAAGGTATTGTACTTAGGACACTAAAATCCCTAAAAGTGTACAATGTGCGTGGCCACATTCTAAACCCAGTTATGTTGGTTAAAGCAACCTAACCTTTTAGTTACAAAACAAGAATTTTATATTCAAATCAAATCATATGAAAGATGTGAGAATGCATCGATGGTGGTGGCTGTGAGAGTGAGATGGAATGGTAAGCAGTTATTGAATGGGCAAACTGAGATCCTCGGTTTCCATTCCTTCTACCTTTGAAGTTTACACTGTATAGATAATTGTATGTACAGATCAACGCACACCGCCTTGCTTGAATGAACGCGGGAGCGATAATGATTTCACTGTACAATTTCAATCGGGCGTTAAGTAACAACATGTAAGTAAAGTAACAACATGTAAGTAAAGTAACAACATGTAAGTAAAGACTCTCAGCAGCCAGCATTAAGATTGGATAGGCATAAGTTCTTCTTAAGTTGACGGAGAGTTTCCATCCGTGTCCGTTTTTAGAATACATGTGGTTGTATGTACGTATCAGGGTGCAAGCTAAGGCAACTACACTAATTCCTGAGCTTAGAAATTGACCGTACGAAGAAAGCCTTTGCTCCTTAGACCAATTATCTATCGCAATTGGGTGATCGAAATTGTATCGGCGATAAACTCAAAATGACTACAGTTATGAAATGACAGAAATGTGGAGTTGGAGGAAGGGAACAAGCGATAAAGGTGTATAGCCAGAATGGCTAAAGGTGAGACCCAGGAAATTGGGGGAGAGGGAGAGTGGCAAAGTCTTTCCGGGGCGAATAAAAGTCCGCTCGAGAGCGCCTTAAATGCCCCGGGGTCAACTCAACAAGTGTTTAAGGTATGTGCAAAATACTTTCTCTTTCATTGCTCTTTTTCTTGGTTATTTCTTTTTCTTTAAAGGTTTATTTTTCTTATTATTTTCCTTTTATTTCCCTTTAAGATTTCATAGTATTTTCCTTTTAGTTTTCATTCTTTTATTTTCCTCTCATTATACTTTTCCTTTTCCTTTCTTTCTTTTTTCTTTCCTCTCATTCTCAATTCATTTTCCGCCCTGGAATCTTACGACCCCGAACCTTCCTACTCCCCTCGGTATACAGTAGTAGTAATAGTAGTATTTAGCCAACCTCCCTTTATCCAGGCGGATCCCGACGGATAATGAAGCAGACATAAAGGTCAGTATGACAATCGTTGGTGAGCCCGAGGGCACCAGGGGCCGGTCCTCTTTGGGGAGAGGTGCCAGGAAGTTTTGTGTTTTGATACCAAACAGCGTTCAGGTGGCACCTTCGTTGCCTCTGGGCAGAGGGATCTGTTCCGCATCAGAGGTATGTGGATATAGATACCCATCGAAAGGATTCCTTGGAACAGAGAATGTGTGTGTGTTGTGCTGCGAAGACAGGAGAGGAAAGAAAGCAATGCAGTAATTGTGTGATGAGAAGTGAAAGATCTACCCCCCCGAATACAGGGCTGAGCACAGCGCCTCTACCGATTGGTAGCCAGATCTCTCCGTGCGCTGACGTTTGTGTCCGCTCTTGTCTGGATCGAACCCGGTACCGCGACGCGGACAGACCAACCTTGTATCCACTCGGCTATCAAGAGCTCGATAGAGAGTGAAGGGTCTGAATGGACGAATGAATGTATGGTTGTTTGAAAGAGCTTAGATAGAGTAACGTTTGTCAGTGTGTGTAAGGATGTGTGTATGACTTCATAAGATCATAAGAGTTTTAGTTCTCAACTCGTGTTACAAAGAGGGGAAGTGTAATTCACAAAATAAAGATGTGTAGATGCAAACATGCTTGTCAAACGGAGCAGTGAGATGTAATAGCAAGTAACATTAGTGGCTATGAGGAAGATGTTTGAGTTCGTATGGGAAATGGAGGAACGAGAGTGTATGGCGGGCAAGTTATCGTAAAACAGGTAAGGTAACCTCCAAAGATGGAGGTGTTGGATGCAGATCCATATGGAAGTGTGTGCGAATAAGATTTGATGCCTTGCGTGGATGAAAAAATAGCCACAGAAATGACTGCTGATGTATGACGGTCGAGGGGGAGAAAAATCTGCAGGTTAACGTAAAATGTGTATTAACTATTGACGTAGAAGGTATCAGGCGGGTGGGGGGGGAGGCAGGTTTGCAGGCAGGCTGGTAGGTAGGCAGGTCGGCTGGTAGGAATGCAGGTAGGCTTGTAGGCAGGCAGCAGATAAGCAGACAGGTAGGCATGTAGGCAGGAAGGCAGACAGGCAGGTAGGCAAACAAGCAGCAGACAAGCAGGCAGGCAGGTAAGGAGGCAGGTAAGAAACCAAGCAGGTAAGCAGGCAGGCAGGCAGACAGGTGTGTAGGCGGGTGGTGGATGGATGGATTGTTTTATAGATAGCTAGTTTTATAGATATATAGTTTTATATGTAGATAATTTTATAGATAGATAGTTTTAGAGATAGCCAGTATATTAAATAAATAAATAGAGAAAGAGAGAGAGAGAGCGATAACGAGAATACGAACTCTGCAACCGAGAGCTTTGCTGAGCGCGGGTGTAAAGAAAAGGTCTTTTCTCTCATGTCAACATTTATGTAGCTCTGCCTCAGGGGGGCATTCGACTTGTTGTTGAGTCAGTACAAGTCCTGTCAGTTACCGACGGATAACAAATAATATATATATATATATATATATATATATATATATATATATATATATATATATATATATATATATATATATATATATATAACGCCTTTAGCACCGTAAGTAGCACATTGAAGCGTAATGTTTTACATGTGCTGCAGCGTGAATTATTCGTAATTAGTTTACACGAGGCATTTGAGGCGATTTGGTGGGTCGTTAATAAATTAGGTTTTTACTTTAAGTAGTTAATACATTTTTTGTTAACCTTCAAATTAACTGCGAAGTGAAATGAGCAAAGGAAATTCCAATAGTGACGACACTCAGTTATTTATAGAACCTTCGGGAAAGCCATTGTGAATAGTTTGGGGGACACTTTTATATTATAATAAGAGGCTTGATGTTAACAAACATTATAATAAAATACACAAATTAACGTTAAACCTCGCAATTGTTTCTTATCACACATTCATAACAAAAAAGGTGAATTGTATAAAGGAAAACTTTGCCACCCATGATGTAGACTTTTGCGTTTCTTGATCGTATTGGGTCCGTTTTTACCAAATTAAATCCTTTTTTAGGACTTATTTGCTCTCTCATCCCTCTCGAAATGTAAATACTTTTAGAATTTGGAACATCTCACTAAGTTCTGCACGAAATCGCCTCTATGCGACTGGTACTAGATAGTTCTCGGGATCGAAAGGGGTTCTTCGTACGGTTTATTTCTAAACTCCGGCATTGGTGTAGTTGCCCTGAGTGGCAAGAATTTATGACAGCTATACATCCGTGTTCAGGAAGAAACACCAAAATGGCGCTCTCTACTCGAGATGTGGACAAACGAGGGATACATGTAGAAGCTGAATTAGATCTTTCAACATAAACATGAAATTCTGTGCAATGAATACCACCATCTTTTTTTAGCCTTCTTAATAATTCTGTTGTAGGTCAGGTATGACCTCCGTGACCTCCGATTACCTCCCTCGATGCAGGCGCCGGGGAATGTTTCTTTTTGGTGTAGGTCACAACGAAATTATATACCAGTACTTATTCTATCTTTGGCCGATTTCAGTCAAATGGCTATGTGGTTCTGGGAATCAAACAGGGGAAACCAAAATAATCTTTACTTCTATAGAAACAATAAAATTTAACAATAAAGGAGACACTATGGGAAGTACACTAGACTAATTGATTTAAATGGATGCTTCGGCACCCGCCGCGATCATGCACAAAGGATTAGCCGAAAGAAAACGGGAGGAGGGGATTCATTGAGGTCGAATGGCGTCGCGCCTCTTCAAAGTCGATAGATCGAAAGCGTAATTGTGTTACAATTTCCGTGGTGAACCTCGAGGGTTTGGATCGAGGGAGTATTCTCGCAGGAAGGAGCTGAGCTGGTCATTGCAGAAGGACGAGGATTCACGTTGCTTGACTGTCGTAAATTCTGAATAAATGTTTCTTGCCAGCGGGCCCTTTGGGTGCGGAGGTCGCTTGAGAATTTGCGCGTCGTGTCCTTGGCTGATTCCAGCGAATACTGTGTTTCTCATGCCCACGCTGGAAATTATATACGGAGTAGCCGGAAGCGATTTCTCTGGCTGCCGGAAGCGGGTCCCACTCCATCTGAAGGGGTGCGGCGGAAGTAAAGTTCACACCCTCTCGCTGATCTTTTTCCTGGACTTCAGTTTGGCTCGTCTCAGCTCGTCTTATCGCCCTGGAAATTTACCCAAAGACGTCGATTGATGGTTTTCTTATCTGTGAAATACTCCCTAGGCATCTGTGCCTGCGGAGTATCTCTCTTTCTCTCTGAAAAGCTCAATTGATTATTCGACACGTTGTAGTCTTCCTCAAAGTTCTCTTTAAGGTAACAAATTCTAGAATTTAGCCGTGCATTTGGCAAGCCGCCTTTAAATTTCGAAATTTTTGCATTTACATATGTTAAAATACATATCATACACCCACTTGGCTGCCTATCTATGTCCCGATATAAGTTCACCACATCGGATCTAAAAATGATTCTGTTTTTGAACTTTGTGTCATCTGCACGGAGATTCTAGTAATTAAACCGCTACCAAGGTCATTTATGCATACAGAGGAGAAAAAAATTGGCCAAGTGCAGATCCTTGAGGAACTCTACCCCCAACCTCTAAATGGGGCCCACTTAAAGCGAGCTCCAGTCAGCACAACCTAATATAAACGATTCGAGGTTCAATTTTCTATCAACTTTGGTATTTTTCCTCTTCTCTGATCAATTTAAGTTTCAATAAGCCCTTTGCTGTGGAATGGCATCAAAGGTTCTTTCAAAAACCAACATTACCCCCTCTTCTGTGCTCTTCATCGACAGATATCAATTTTAAAAAAAATTCCAATATATTAATTAAATACACGAGTCCCTCTCCCCCCTCCCGCAAATTCATGGTGTGTCTATAATCAGATTATTCGAATCAGTAATCCAGGATCCTCTCTATCATTACCGATCCTAAGATATATTAATAAGTGAAATTAAACTAAGAAGGTGATAGTTACTTGGATTGGTTTGATCCCCTCTTTTTAAATATTAGGGACACCTTAGGTGTTTTAAACTCTGTTGGTACTACCTTGACCCTCTCCCGCAAATTGAGTGTTAGGTGGACCATGGGCAACTATGCTACTCCTGACACCTGTAGGATTGTGTGTCCCCCCCTTTCTTCAAAATCATCACTCCCAGCCCTAATACCTCTAAGAGGATCTGCAGCCATCTTCCACACATTTTCACTTCCACGAGCTTCACCACATGCTGCTGCTGCTTCCAACAGAAGGATTGCATGCTCTCCTCTACTAACCTCACCCGCTGCTCTCCTTTTAGGCTCAACTAACTGCTGGAGGATCCGCAGCTTTTTTCTTCACATTTTTCACTTCCTCCATCTTCACCACTTTCTTTACAGATCTCTACTTTCAAATTTTCTGCGCAGGAGCCCTCGTTGGGTTTCGCTTTAAAGTAAAGAAGCTCCACTCCCATACTTGACAGATTAATGACCCTACACATTGGTTTAACTTATCCCCTCTTTAACTCCCCGAAGTGAGTGGAGTAAACGCATTCAGGGCCAGAGCCAGGACCAGGGGCTCTCAATCGTTTCTTCTTGTTTACATCTAATAATTTCGAAGTGACTAAATTGGTCGTTGCCCCAAATCGACTTCTTCGCTTAGTGGGGATAGCCTTGATATTTACCCAGGTCAGAAGTTTCCATGAGAATTCCTTTTCTACTCCAAATCGGTCCTATAGCTTTTCCTATGGGCTTTCAGCCTTTTACAGAATTATAGAAACAATTTGGCTTGAATTTAGTCCATTATTCTATCCCGGTTTCTTCTAGCTTTACTTCACCCCCCCCTATATATTTCCCCCGATTTACTTCTGATTTACTCTTTTTAACGCTTCTTACTATATGTTTCCCTCTTGAATTGATTTCCTGATTTCACTCTTTCTCTTTCATTTGTGTAAACTAAATCGGACTTTATCTAGCCTGATTATGAGTTTATCGATTATCTAAATAAATAGCCTGAGCCTTCCTATTGTAAATGAACTGCCCGAATCTTTCGCTCAGACGATTCCAAAGAACACCAAAATTGTAGCTGCCCAAAAGCGGTATCAACTGTTTGCTCACATCTGCTATCATGTTTCGAGACCACGGAAACATTGAAATTTCAGCTGACCAAAGGTGTATATTAGTTTATTCTCTTATTTGATATTAATTTACCGTTACTTTAAATTTTACCATGTCTCAAATCTGCACTGGTTCATCCATCAGAAGGTTTGGACCAAGTACTCAACCATAATGATAAGTAAATCCTTTATGATCTGGCCACGCGGGGGTTCCTCATCGTTTCGTCTTCTTGATCCGATGAATTCGCCATAAAGTCAAAGTTTGTAAAGTTGAAATCCCGCAAATTACTGTTGTGTTTCTTTGGGTCAGAGACGAGGGCCGATAAAACCTACGATTACAATCGCATTTTGGATTACTCAGAATGAGAAAAGGGAGGAAGGGAAGAAAAATGATCGAAGAAGAAGGCAAAGCACACGAAGAAGAAAAGGAGGAGGAGGAGGACGAAGAATAAGGGGAGTAAGATGCTTAGTGAGAGTTTAGAGTGAAATGTAAAAGGAGGAAGATTATAGTAAATTAAATAGAAAAACAGACCGATGCTAAATGAAGATTAGAAGAAGAAGAGAGTTTAAAGTCCCTTTTAAGTGAAAACCAACGAGGGATATCACCAGAAAGCGTGTGATGAGGAATCAGTCAAGAAAGTTCTGAAGACGAAAATGATTGGAAGATCCACCGTAGATCCTTCCACAGGAATTTGAATCGGAATGTAACACAACTTTGGGTACTGAGGTCAGGAGAGTATGTAATCCTCCAAATTAAAGTAGCAGCATGGTTGTCCACGCTAAACCCGACACTTTCTGCCCTTAAAGTGCTCATGTAGGGCGTATCAGTAGTATGAGTCACAAACTCAGAGCGAAACCCCCATCCTTGCTGGTCTGACGTCATTGATGACACCATCTGAAAGAAAGAAGGTTCAGTCCAACACCCACAAACACGCACCTGCCGATACAATAAGACAGAACCTCCACTAACGCAGCCATGCATGAAATAAGCTTATATCTGGCAAAGATGGGGTTGATTGCTTTGCATAAGGGTTGGACACGGAAATGTCTAGTTATTAGTTTGGTTATCATGAGGCTAGATGTTAGTTTAAGGAATAAAAAGGCGAGATTCTATGAAAGATCGTCTGCGTTGAGCGTAGCGAGAACATCTTCTTGCAACACTGAGGAGATATCGTTGATCTTCGAAGGGAATAGTGTGACATTGAGGACTCTTCCCTGCGGGACACCATTATATTCTTGCTGGATTCCTGGCTATTGAGAGGGGAGTTCACCTTTCGTAAAAATAGAGGATGAAGGAAAGACACATCACCCGTAGAAACTGGAGAGGGGAAACCTCCTCCCCATGATTAGAGTCCTGTAGCGGCACTTGAGAAAGGGTAAGGAGGCCGCCTCCCTTTGATAGGTTGTGTCCGAGGGAAACTCTGAAGTTGGTGAGGTAGAAACACCTTTACCGCCGTCAAGTGGGCGGAGGGGAGCTCCTCAACCATTCGAAGTGGTGCCTCTAGTTACCTCGTCCTCCCCGGCATCGAGGGAGAACGAGGGCGCTCATGGAGGCGGCTCTCCTTTTGATTCTAAGCAGATTCCTTTATTTCCTATACAAGTGGGCATCATGACAGATCCTCCCCCCCCCTCAAATACATGATAGGTAAATACTATGACATCCCAATGGCTTGGGTAGTGAAGGCAAAACTCCTGCCCTCATGGGATCAAAAAGTCCCGAAGAAGATCATTTACACATCATATTCTGCCCATGGGAACGAGCTAAGAGAGGCTTTGACAACAGGGCCCGCGATTCAAGCAAAATTGTCCTCGAGCTATGAACATAAAGCGTAGTGCGGATGTGGCCACCTTTGATGTGTAATGGAAGAAGGTGAGCAGAGTGGAGGGCCCAACATACCTTGGGCCTAATGCTTGCTTTAGCAGGCGAACATTTGCCCCTCGCACAGGTGGGGATCTCGTGGCTTTATTCTGGCACTGAGCTCTGTTAAGATGAGAGGTCTAAAATGGGCAGAGCCACCATGACCACTTTGGAGAGTAAGAAAAAAAGTCCGAATAGGGGAGACAAGGGTAAGTAATAAAGAAGAATAGAGATAGGCAGCTCATCTAGGGAGTAATGTATGTGATGACCAATTATTATCATATTCCGGCACTTGGTCATCTCGGGAGGACGTGCAATCGCTCCTGGCATCATGTGTAGTGAAGTAGACACGGGACTATTCGCTACGGGTCCTTAGTGCTAGTTTTGGGGACCAAGTAGATAGAATCGTCTTGAATAAAGGTTGGCCCCGTCAGAGAGATCAAGTCAATTCAGGGCGCGGCCTTCTCCCTTTGCACTCGGTTGGGAGCAGGTGCTGCTCTTCCAAGTACCAGGTTTTATAGGCTACACAGGAAACCCCTCTTTAGGGGAAAGAGAGAAAAGAGGAGGGAAAAAAAGACAGAAAGAGAGACAGATAGAGGGACAGAGTGAGTGCAGGAGAGAAAGGAGAGAAAGCGGATGGTGCAGAGTTTGGTCAAGACGCTTTACGTAACTCATGAAAATAATTGTTTGGTTTTCTATTTAGTGTGCGTCAACCCATCGGGTCATAGGCACACTCAGGAAAATAATACCACCAAAGTAAGGAAAACTTGACAAATTTAGGTATCATGAGTTCCTGTTTCCTGATTTTCATATTCACTGATGTGCTCGAATTCCATTCGGAATAAATGGCAGAAAACCTCCATTACATTTACAAAAGGCAAGGGCCATCAGCCCATTTAATGAGTGTATCTTTAATACAGTAAAATCAATTAAGAAATTTAATTTGAATACAAATTGTATACATGTTTAATACAGCAAAATAAGCTCACACATATCGCTTGAATGGTTGTTGTGAAAATACGGAGTTGTCATTTTATGAAATATTGAGATTCTTTTTCCTTCATTACACAATAAAAACCGGCAATCTAAGTCGGTTAGGAGAAGTGTAAGAGTGGAGGAGTTTTACGATGCCTAATACCGACTCTTGCATGAGAAAGAAAGCAGAATTGGAGTGTTTTATCCGGCATTTACAGCTGTGTAGGACTGGAATATGTGTCATTGTGTGTGAAACTGTTGTTTGGATGTACATAACCTAATACGGTCAGGGCGACCTCTATAAATTAGAGAAATCAATGGATGAAGACTTGGGTTATATTCGTCTTCCTTTGTTTGTGGCCCAATTCTGAAAATATTATTCTTCCTTTTGAACAAATTTAGCTCAAAGTCTTTTTATCGTTTTGAACCTCGCGCGCCTTTTAATAACAAGAATAATTTTGTACTTTCTTTTGATCCATCCTTTGCTGCTCTCCCTCATATTTTGAAAACTCTAGGCATTTGTGTAGTATTTAACTATAATAATACTATATCTAAACTATTAGTCAAGAACGCCCCTTCCCCTATTGGTAATGTATATTGCGTAAAATGTATCGATTGCTCTAAATATTACTTTGGCCAATCAGGTAAATGTTTAAAAAAACGTATATAATGTCCGTAGTGGCGAAGAAAGCAGCTCATTTTATGTTCATATGTCATATCTTAATCACATAATTGATTGGAATTCTGCTATAATCATGTCGATCAATTTCACGAAATATAATTGAATCGACCTTTATTAGTAAATTCCCAAATTTTAATTTAAGTCCTGACTTATATAAACTTAAAGATTATTTTTTAAATTATATTCACAATGTACTGTCGAAACTTTTAATTTGAGATTAAATATTTATATTAATCTTAATAAATAATTTTATTTTATTTTATGTGCATCTATGTAGACTTATGTTTTTGTATGTATGTGACAGAACGGGTTGAGGCCGCGTTAATTTCAACCACTATCACATGTTATTTAAAACCACCATGCTCCCCACGTGCATCTTCGCTTTGACGCTGGGCGCCTTATCGCAGCCACCTGAGTCAATGTTTAAACAAGGAGGTTTATCATCCCCCCCCCCCCCATTCGCCCAATCCGATGATCACGCCAGATTGAGTTAGGCTTATGGGCAGATTAGGCTTGTTCTCAGGCTCGGCTGTGCATTCCCTCGAAGCTCCCACTCCATTGTCCCCCACGCCAAGGGAGTGTCTCGACTATTTAGATGGAAACTTTACCACTAAGATCAGATTAGAGATCCAGATTTTCTTCGCGAGACATCACTACGGTCCAGTCTCACCTTGTGCACCAAAGGGCCCTAGACCTCGAGATCCACTATCACTTGTCCAGAAGAAGGACAATATCCCTTGAGTGCCAAGGTTCGAGCCTTCATGACGCCAAGTCCACAAGGCTTCCCCCTCGTTGTTCAGGAACAGAAAAACGTTAGAACAGCCATTGTTCGTTCGAGTCCGTTGACGAATGACGGTTCTCACCCCCCCTCCTGTTGTTCAGAAGAGAACAACGTAGAACAGCCATTGTTCGTTTGAGCCCGTTCGCCAAGAAACGGTTCTTACCCTTCCCCTGTTGTTCAGAAAGAGAACAACATTAGAACAGCCATTGTTCTTGAGCCCGTAGACAAGGACGGTTCTCACCCCCCCCCCTGTTGTTCAGAAGAGAACAACGTAGAACAGCCATTGTTCTTCAAGCCGTTCGTCGAGAAACGGTTCTTATTCCCAAGACTCCACGTCGGGATAATTTTATTCCCCCCCCCCCCCTTCGGCTGGAACTCGCCAGCGGACCGAAAATTCCTTCACGTCGCCTTCCTCTGCACAACAAGTATAAATTCCGTAAGCCGAACGTTACCTTTAAGTATTTAACCCTTTTGTCAATTCTATCTTGTGCTTTAAATGGTTTAGCGAACCATCCCATCTCTTTAACTTAATATTTGTTTTACCTTTTTAAATCTTTTAATCCTCGGAATAGCTCGAGTCCCCACGACCCTTTCCATTCTCTATTTATGTCAATATTTTCCGTTTTGTGTGTTTTGATAGTTATTATTAATAAAACTCTATTTTATTAATGATAGCAATAATATTATCCTTGAGCTCAGTTCCACTTCTTAAGCATATCGAAGATACATAATATCGGCCCGCCAGACAATCACGCACTCTAAAGATAATTAAAGAAGTTCCCTCAACGAATAGTTATATATGGTATATCGTCGAGAGTCCATTCTACGACAATGTATTTATTTCCACTTGAGTCAAGTCTTTCGAACATTTGTACTTATTCTACCTTGGTTTTTAGATCCTGACCTCTGAGGTTAATCTCTCGTTAAGATTTTCTCCCTCTTTAATTGCTAGGGCGTTATTTTAATCCTCTGGTCAACCTTTGGTCTTTTGAATTTACCTGATTTAATGATCTTATTTTGTATTTATCTTCGCTCCTCCTAAGGTTTCCTTTTCATATTTATTCATTTTGTTGATTGGTTTTTGGCTTTTTTGTGGGCATTCCCTCTTCTCTGTATCATCCTTATAAATATTACAATTTTCAATACTTCTGTTATTCTTTGAAAAAGAACTCGAAATAAAGTTCGAAAGTACTTGGAATCCTCGTATTAATTTTCCCTCTGGGTTTTGTTGCCTATATGTATATGTATATATATATATATATATATATATATATATATATATATGGATAAAATTCTAAGACAAATTGGTACGGTTAATGTATCGCACTATTAAACAACTCACTACTTCAGGTCCAGATCGAGGGAAATACTTAAATGAAAAAAATAACTATTGAGATAAAATACAGCAGAATATATTAGGAAAGAAAGTATTTCAATAAAACGCTTAAATAAACGTAACAGTACGATATTTAACAATTAAAATGGAAAACAAAGAGAGAAGTGGATACACATACAATATTTTAATAACTGTAATGAGAAACTGAGCATTACTTTACGGTCGGATCACAATGACAAGTGAAAAAGAGACGGAATTTTAAGATTGAATACAGTTTGGTTATAAACAATGGAAAAGATGACGTATTATTATTTAAATTTGGGTGGTTGTATTTAATATAGAGATTCTTTATTATGGAGAGTGGATATAGATTTAGCAAAATTTAAGAGAAAAGAATCGTTTTACCATCAATCACATGTTTCCTGATGGAAGAATTGCCTTAGTACTTAATGTTTGTTGCGGTTCTATAGCTAATACCCAAGTGAGAACAGAATTGGGATTGATGTGAACGTAGTTGGCTTCCCATTTAGGTTCCTTTCTTACAGCTGGTGTAAGTAAATCTATATACAATGTACTAACTCATCAGTGCAAGAATAATATCATAGTGGTAATTGTAATGGCCTGGAGAGCGAAGAGCGCGCGATGGCATAGGTTCGAACTCCACCTATTATTTCACTTTCTTTAACGGGTAAAAGAGTTTATATTATTTACTACGTTTGATATCTACCTCCTTCTTCTTTCTTAATCTATCTATGATCCTTCTTTGGCCTCCTAAAAAAAGATGAACTCGCTTTTGTATCATCTTTCCTGAGGTGAAAGTGTGCTATCGGCAAAGAGAGCTCAACCATAACTTTCTGATTAGATTCCCATAGATGAAGAGCTTACAGTTCTAATTTAGGGAAAGACTTCTAATGAAATCTTTAGAAGGGCAGTTTTATTGGCCTCTCGCCAAGGCCTGTGAATATATTTATTCAAAAAGGGTCGACGGATGTAAAATTGTAGCGAGACAAAAACAAATGAGATAATTTCGAATCGCCTTTAGGTTTGTGGTAAGGAAGGAAAATAAATGTCCTGCTCTTACCTTCGAGAGCGTTTCATTGATTATTTCAATGTGAATTGTTTAATGTAAAACTGTTCGAGAAGTTGTGGTGAAAAAAAGAACTTCCCTCCAACGTGAGCGTAATAACGTGAAAGCTCGTACGATGTTAGTTGTTTCGTCCATTCTAAATTGTTATCTAAATTCGTTCTAAAATCTAAATGTCTGACAGTTAGTAGAAGATAATTTGAAGAAAGATTCGTGGAAGCGAGCAAAGGTTTGTAATCGGTAAAAATGTTAAAGCCTTAAAATAAGACGAGCATTTCCCTCCTGAGCCATGTTGAGCCTGGCCGAATACAGAAAGAACCCATGTAACTGCACTAATGGTACCCAGTTCCCTTTTTATGTCTGTCAATTCAAAATCCTAATTAAGGCATCAACGAATGGATGGTTGAGAGTTGTGGGATTCTTGATCGTAGCTTTGGTAGTTTAAAATGCAAAGGTTTCACTCGTAAGCCGTAGTAAGATATAAGTTCGATCTTTGTTGGTTCTTTTCGAAAGGGCGTTTAGAAGACCCGGGACATTGCCAATGTTTTCATGTGTTTCTCATAGAAATGAAATATAACAACATATTATTTCGAGTTTTTTAATATGGAAAGAACATTCAAAGACTTAATGGGCTTTACTGGATCAAATTTAAAGCCAATTGGTGTATGTTTCGGACTGATTTTGTAAGTTGTGTGAAATTAAAGGATTGTATAGTTGTTTATTTAAAATTATAAATATGCTCCGCAGTACAATATGATTAAATTAAAAAGTTATCTAAAAAGGAAAGCCCCCAAAATGGTTAATTTAAAAGCGCTTAATATTTTGTGATGACGATCTGAGCCGAAGTAGCCTGAAAAGAAATTTAAAGAGTCGAAACGGGGTAGTTGCAGTAGTTTGGGGCACACTTAATTCTTATACGAGAATTTGATGAAATACCCGTCGAACATCGAGCTAAGAAAAGACTTTGGAACCTGCAAAGAGTGAGTTAAGTTCAAATAAGAAAGAGTGGTGGTTCGCCTTAGGAAACCTTTAAAATCATGAATGTCCCAAACAGGCTTGTATAACCCACCTTTTTTTGTCACAAGATGCAATGATGTGGCAGAAACCGAAGTGGTTGGTTCGATCAGGACTTTGTTTTTTATCTTTGCAAATTCCTCTTCTGGGCCGTGAACTTTGTTCGGGGCAAATGTTTTTAACGAAAGTGCGGATAGCACCAGGTTGTTTATATGTAATATTTGGGTGTGTGTTTAACTGGTTGCCTGGACACTGGAAGAGGAGTAAAAGGGGGATATGAAGCATGTAATTTTGCGTGTTGTGGGACGCGAAGCTGAGAAACTTTCCATAACACTTAGTGAGCAAAGTTCATGAACAGGCTCATTCAGGGTGACTCGGAGGACTTGAGCCCTTCCAGAGACTTGTCTTTTAAATCAAGGACCAGCGAATGGTTCTGCAATAAATCAACCACATAAATGAAGCAACGTATTTCTGCGAATAGAAAGAGAGGAGAAAATCTAATTGGATTTTTAGTCGCGTGCGGCTCTATATCTCACTATGTCGTTCGGTCGGTCGCGTTTTTTTGTTTTTGTTTTGGGTAATAACATTTTAACTATTCTGCCGATTCTAACACAATTTAAAAAACAATAAACAAATTATAGCATGCAAAATCAATTCCAGAATGTAGTTGCTCTAACTGGCCGAATTCATTGGTTAAAAGGTAACCTGTATAATTATTGCTCTTAATTTCAAAGGATTATTTTATTTTTTTGAATATACAACAAAAACTTAAATTCGATGCTACCATATTTTAGCATTCTTGTTAATATCTATCAATCAAGAAATAAATCATCCCTCGAGTTGCGCCAAAATGTGGTGAAGAGATGGTCGGTGAGAAATTAATGAAGTCAAAGCGAAAGTAAGATCAGTGTTTGGGGAAGCGGGGTCTTCCTTGCGCTCACACTCACATATCGACTAAGAAAACATGTTTGCACACAAATACACGCGTGTGCACAGTCTTCTGTTGGCTTCAAAAGTAATCTTTCGTATCTGGCAACAGTCTTTATCTGCAAGGCAGCGCCATGCATGGGTGCGTGCGCATGGGAAATGCAACCAACCCCACTCCAATACTAAATTTGATAGATTTTACTTAAATACTTGGAAGGTTGGGAGTTTATCGATTCCTATGAAATAAACTTCTAAGTGATAGTATACACTTGACAAGCACTGAGTTGAATGCCCTTTCGGAAAGGGCCGCGCAAATTCCAAATGGTTGAGGCAATCCGCTTAGAATTCTTTGCCTATCAAAGCCTTGAAACAATCCCACAAATTTGCTAGACCCTCTCATTTAGGGGTAATATTCCCATAATATCTTAGGCTCATTAAAATGGATGTAACAATCGATAACTTAAATTTCATCTCTATTCACGGCTTTAGTGGAATAGAGGCTCTTTGGGTGAGTGGCAATTCATGTTCCAATACGGTTTTCGATAACGCAAACGGATTCCCATCAGACAAATGTGATTAAATGCCGCTTATACAATTTAATTCTCCTTCTAGGCAACTGTTCACCTTCCCGTTTGTGTCTGGTCTATTAAATAAAAGTCGAAGAATGGATTTTCTTTCATAAAATAATGGTCGCTTTGACCATCGCCATAATCGTCAATGACATCGTCTATGTCAGCAAAATTCCTTTTTACTACTAAGCGAATTAACTTGAATAGTCTCATGAGTCGATTGCTCCATTCTTTTGAGTTATTTCATATAAAATATCGTTTTTAAAATAGTAAATAGAATATAGGATAGAAGAGAAGAAAAAATGAATATTCAATCAAAATATGATCCATTTACCTTAATAATCTTTGGGCAATTTCATATCACAATTCTCCAAGCTTAGACGCATCCATCTGAGAGGTGTAGGGTTGGTATTGTGATGGAGTAGTATTGGTATTGTGATGGAGTAGTATTGGTATTGTGATGGAGTAGTATTGGTCTGTCTCGATTGATGGGCTAACATCACAGATCGCAATTCTCTTTAAAAATGGAACTCTCTTCTGTCTCATTTACATACCACTTTTCCACTCTTTCAGCCCCACTCATTACCTTGAGATGACCTGATATGGTTGTAGCTGATGTCTCCCTCATGGTTTATTTTTAGTGCCATGGTTCCAGACCTAAAACTACTGAACCAAACTGAGTAGTTCTCACTGTCTTGGTCGTTACCCCAAATGCTTTGATGTTATTCCAGGTTAAAACGTCGATCCAAATTCGAACTTGAAAATTTCTCTAATTTCTTCAGTAGATGCGACGGTTGTTGTTGAGCTCCAAAACAATTCATTTGTACTCTATTTACATTAAATCTGACAAAAAATGCGATTATTCCGTGAATAATTTAGTGTCGAATTTTCCTTAATCATATAAATTGACTTCTCCAATTTATTATATTTAAAATGGGTGTAAAAACTATAAAGTATTTTATGTATTTTAGCCAATTAATTGATGAATTGAACATGTCACCTGTTGACAAATTAGCCCAAGTCCCTTTGCCACAGATTTCCTGCAATGATTGTAATAATCTGTCCTTCAATTCAGTTGAATTTCCCGCTGCCCACGAAGAACTTTGTTTATCGGATAGGAAAAACTTTGTTTATCGGTTATGAAGAACTTTGTTTATAACTTAAAAAGAACTTTGTTTAGCGGTTATGAAGAACTTTGTTTATAACTTAAAAAGAACTTTGTTTATCGGTTATGAAGAACTTTGTTTATAACTTAAAAAGAACTTTGTTTATCGGTTATGAAGAACTTTGTTTATCAGTTATGAAGAACTTTATTTGTCGGGTACGAAGAACTTTGTTTATCGGTTATTGAGAACTTTGTTTATCGGTTATGAAGAACTTTCTTTTGGGGTTAGGAAGAACTTTATTTATCGGTTATGAAGAAGATTGTTGTTCAGTTATTCTTGGTAATGAATCCGGGCATCTATCATTCCTAAATGCCTGGGTATCGACTATAAATAACCCAATGGATTATTCGATTTGGGAGTCGCTGATAAACTAAGTATATCGTTGGGAAGCGAGAACAAATTACTGGACTGGAATTAACCCTTTGATGCTTAAATTAGATTATATATACATAAAATATAATAATCCTTCAACCAATATATATTGCAAGTAAGAGTGGCATGGAATTATATGGTTCTAAATGGCACCATAGGTCCTTAAAGGGTTAAAGGACCAAATGTTACAATCTGACACGAAATTGACATCAAAGAATTGCAACGGAGATTATCCCTGGATAAAAAGATATCCGATTAATTATTCAAAAAGAAGGTGATTAAATCAATCATTTCCTTTTTAAATAAAATATCAATATTTTGTACACGAAGTTTTATTTTTGTAAATTGTGAAATCATAAACGATATAATTTCCAAATTTAAACCATAGTGAGAATGGTTTAGTGAAAATTGCATTAACATATTTAAGGGTTAACATGTTACTTATTGGGATATGATTAGTTAAAAAACTAAGAAACTTTTATTTTTATCTCTATGATAAATTAAATTATTGGGAGGTTGGATATCTTTTTTTTCTGACATAACTAATCCATTTTAGGTTGGATCAACTCATTTAATCCTCCATAAGAGAGGCTTTCCTAAGTTTAGTCTCGCTGATCCTGTTGTGAAGAATAATCCGCATTTGTGAGACATTTATTCTTTCCATCGTCGATTTGTTTGTTTGAATTGCGTTGTTTCGAGCGCTTCTTTTGCTATTTGGGTGAATGCGGTCAAATTGATGTTTTTTTGTAGCTCTGCGCCGATCTTTGCGCGCGATCGCCTTCCCGTTCTTGAGACCCGTTAACGACTCGTTGTCCCCTTTGACAGGTTTGGAGGAGACGAGGCAGGTGAGGCTTCCGGATAACAATATTAAGTCGGAGCTTTTTAGGCGCCACTCTATAAGTTATTATGGAGGACCGTAGGTCTAACGATCGGATGGTCACCGTTGCAATTTTCAATGAGATTTTGGGGCAATAACATCGTAACTATTCAGCCCATTTTAACGATATTTGAAACCCTTATGTTGTTTTACATTCTATTCGATTGATATAATTGCCAAGGTCCTCCCAAGGTTAGTCTGAGGAGTTATTGAAAGTTTGAAAGGTCATAAGTTAGAATAATTGAGAGCACGCGACTTAGGTCAGTTGACCTGGATTTTAAATCCGCACCTGACAAAAAAGAAACTCAAATGTTTGCAAGTTCGATGTGAACTGAGTATTTTTACGCTCAGGTATGGCTGAGTGGATTATGCTTCCACCCAGTGATCTCAGCGACCGGAGTCCTTGGTTCGAATCTGGTTATCACGCCTTTCGCTTCTTTCTTTTCCGCCGAGTCATTTTTTTGCCTCTAAATTTACCGTTTAACTCTCAAGGTGTACAGGTGGTTCCCCTGCTTCGGCAAAGTTAAGAATATTATTAAGTTAATTTCTTTTATGTTAAACCTTACTAACCTGATCGCCAGCTTTTGTTATTGGATGGTTAAATATTCGAAGGTACGGATTAAGGCACATGCGTAATCAGCGGGTCCTAACCCGGTCTGGATTCTAGGAAAGTCTCGTTCTTTTTACCTCTTTAACTAACCCTGATGTCTTTCGATGCCTTTTTGTTGATACGCGAAGTGATTCTAGAGTTTGGTTAATAAAGAAACCCTGGTTGTGGCTTGTAACCATAACCTCTCATTATTATCAAAGCTCTGTCCTTCTCTCCTATGACCAGACGATGGAGATGGAATCAATTTAATTCATAGCATTTTGGAGGACTTGGGTTATAATCCTGAAATCCGTAATGCTGAAAGTTAACCATGAAACCTAACCTGGTAATGGTTAATTTTCATAATAGTATTGCTGTTAGACCTAGGCCTCCTTGAGTTAGGGGAGTAGTAGTAGGGGTTCGCCAACCTACCTTTACACAGGCGATCCCCGACTGGATAATGAAATAGACATAAAGGTCAGTATGACAATCTCTGGTGAGCCGAGGGCACTAGGGGCCGGTCCTCTTTGGGGAGAGGTGCCAGGAAGTATTAGGCACCAAACAGGATTCAGGTGGAACCTTCGTCACCCCGGGGCAGAAGGACCTGCTCGTCGTCAGAGGTATGTGGATATAGAGGGAGGTTTTGTTAGATATATGTTGCAGATTCCCACGTTTAGGTTTCTATTTTTTTTATGCTTTGATGTGAGAGGATCTTTTTTATTATCAGGAATGATTATGATTGTTTACATTTATTAACTAACCTGACCTGACCTAACCTAACCTAACCTAAACTACCCTAATCTAACCTAACCTAATCTAACCTAACTGAAACATTGGGGTTTCGAATTTTCTAGATTTTAAGATTACGGCTTTAGGAATTATATCCAGCATCGAATTTTGTGATATTGACTTTTCAGAGTGATTTTGCTGTCGGAAATCTCCCTGAACTGCTCGTCTGAATTCAGGTCTTTCATGTTTTGTTAACTTTCAAATGTCTTTGGCTTGATCAATCTCCCGGAAAGTTTTGGCCACAGCAATTTTAAATGAGTGTTGTGGTTGTAATTTTAAGAAAAGAGAAAAGAAAAACTAAGAAAATCAGGCTAAGACATTTAGAAAATTATCACTTTTCATAATCCATGAAAATTGTATGGTGAATGGTGGTACAGCATTAAAGGCAAAGGTAAATGAATGATTAATGAGGTTTTGCCATCAAATAATGCTGAACCTGACCTGCTGGTCTTGGTACCATAGACGTGAAAGTGGATGTAGTCTCACGGGTAATAATTTTCTCCTTGTTCAGGAAGAAGATCTGAGTGATTTGACCTTTCCGAAGTTGCAGCAGATCGATTTTCATCTCGCGATTTTCCAAGTCAACGCACACCTCAACTTGAGTTACTTCCTTCCATGTCTGAGAGTTATAAGGTGAGATAGAACTTCACACTTAATCTGAACAAGGCAAGGGGTTCTGTAGCTATTGCTTCTTTTGTTTATTATACAGTACATAAAGGCAACCGAGATGATATGAACCACGCGGTCTTCATTAGGAATTGAGCCTCAGTTTTTGCCTTATATGAAAATTTCTGACATACTTCTTTGTGGGGGACTAAATACCCCAAATAAGGTTCCTTTCCTACTGTAAATATTACACCGTTTCTTCAGTTCTGCTGATCAAAATTAGTAACACTACATGGATGATTTTATCTAAGGAATTTTTACCAAAACGGAAGTTTCAACATGTTCCCTAAGTCGTTGGCTTACATAAATTCATCATGTCAAACACAGTTCAGGATCAGCCATGACACTTTTTACATTTTCGACCATTTCTCTTTTCTCTGTGTTTCATTTGTCTTCCAAACTCTTGCAACATCTTCCCTGTCGCAATACCTACGTATGATAGCTGCCTACTAGATATTAAAATTCCCGTTATACGGAATTGTACGCAAACTTTTGTCCGATAAATAACCTTTATTCAGGGAAGCTAAAGGTAATTAATATTCAGTGTTTGAAAGTACATATATAAATATATATATATATATATATATATATATATATATATATATATATATATATATGCAAGGCCTAGGCTACGCAGAGCTTAAAATAGGTCAATCGAATTTCTGTTACCATGGAAACTTGAGAATTATTAGCATATCAGCGTTTATTCACTGGACAAAGCTTTCTATATAAGCCTTTATTTGTAGCTATTTTAAAACAAAACATAATATTATATTTGTTGCTACAAATAGGAAAATGTGTATCGAGGGGCGAGTACAGTGCTACCTCGTCCAGTTCAAAAGCACAAACAGTGTTTTCATATCATATTTTCTCATTGCTGAGGAAAAGTTGTTTTCGAGGAAATAACTAATCTCATACAGAAAGCGTCCCTAGGAATCTTCTAAGGACGTACTAGTAACATTGTTTCTCTGGGTGTACATGTAAAATGTACCTGTGAAATGTTGCCTTCGACATCAGCACTCGTTCTTGTAATATTTTTCTGTCTACTCCCTTGTAACTTAACAAATGCAGAATACTCGATTAATTAATATCTGTTTGTCTTCCAGAAAATTCTCGTGTTTTTTCATTTTCATGTACTCCATTGGCTACCAGTACCATCTATTCCCTGGTCTCGCATTGGTTTGCATTGATTTGAGTGTCTCCTTTACTAGTAACTTCTAGCACGATATTGACAGCTATATTGTCACTAGTACCTGAGATTCTTGCAAGCTAAATATCATAAGATTAACAAAGGCAATCTCTCTGTCTCTCTCTTCTACTTCTTCTTTTTCTTCTTCTCTCTCCTTCTCTCTCCTTCTTCCTCTTCTTATTCATTTTCTCCTTCTCGCCCTTACTTTCTCTCTCTCTCCCCCACCCCTACTATAACAATAATAATACCAATATTATTTTTCTCGGAGAATGAGCAATATGGCAATTCTTGTGCGTTTTTTTCATTTTAAAATAGCGTTAATTTTCTCTCGAAAGCCAAAACGTCCACTTCATATTAAATTTTCATTCCTTCTAATTTCAGTACGTTTCACATACGTCTTTTCTAATATCTTTGGCCTTGTTGTTCATTCACCCCTTCCTGTGGACCAGCTGGTAGATGGAAGAATGGTGCCTAACATGATAGGTTATATCCTCATCTTCAGAATCTTCACACCTGACAACTTTCGCCTCATGTCGAATGTGGAAATATCCTCTCTCTGCTTGTTTATATTCAACCCTTTTGTCCGTACTAGTTGCTTTACACCTTTCACTGTCCGTACTCTGGTATCACAAGATTTCGGTCCGGTCGAACAAAAAGCCCCGATAACCATTTCCCCCATAACTATCCTTGTTCTTCTTTGTGAAATCGCCAAATGGCAGAAGATGATCGCCTTCCCTGGCTATGAAAATTGCACTCTTTGTATCACAAGACGTTCACCGATGCAGGAAAGGAGCCTGTACAACCCACTCTTGCAAGGGCAGTCGTAAAAGTGGATAGAGGGATACTGGTGATGGCGGATTCGATATTGTTTTGTTCTACATCTTCATAAATTGCTATAAATCTATTAACTCATCATCACACTATCAGCTAATCATCACTCAAATGCTTGATAACTTCCTCATCATTTCGACAGATCTGAATGTTAGGGCGGCGTATCTTTTAGGTCAAATTTATCAAGAGGCTGGAAAGTTATAAAAGAGCAGTGATATTATTTCCAATGATTATAAATATGCATACATCTACACATATGCACAAATACACACACATATACAATACACAAGCAAAACTAAATTATATTTTGTGAAAAAAGTGCATGAGATTTATTTACCCGCTTAGACAGAATTTGGCTCTGAATCCTTTCTAGGATTTTTCTCGATCCTCACCATTCCTATCTCTGAATCCTCAGCTCTGATCCTTTTTTCTATATAATGAGACTTTTCCTCATCTGATTCCATTCCACGGGGATAGCCTGAAGCCTCAACCTTCTCCTTAAGGAATAGTTTTATATAGTTCTCTAAGAATGTGCCATGCCTTTGAAACTCCAAGAATTCGTATAATCTGTTAATGGTATAACCATTATCCACTTTTAACTTCCATTCTGGCGCAGTAATTTAAACTATTTTATTTCGCGCAGGTTTTACCGAATGCAAACCGAAGTTCCCATTAATAGTGCATGGCAGGACAGGGATTTATGAATCAACAGGGTGGAAAACATTTACCTTGAGCATTCAAAATTGCCCTCGTTTATTGCGCGCACGGTAGATTTCTTTGACCGATAATCTTCTGGGTCTTGCCATCAATAATTGTGAATGATTTCCACCGGTAAAGGATAAAGAAAACACAAACCTCCTAGTAAATTTTTACTCCTTCAATGGGTGGGTAGGAAAAAATAAAAAGGTTCCATCGTCCACTGAAAAACGACTCTCCTACTCTGAGCACGACGTTGATAATATTTCTTGACAATTGATTTATAACATCTCTGTAACCCACCTCGCTTCCTAGTCTATCTTCATACTGGCATTCACAAATGGAAGTTATTCCAAACTCTGCTCCCATGTTTTGCTCGTTATCCTTTCAGCAGGCAATCATCCCTCTGACATCCATGCCACACAGAATTATGCCAAAGAAATCCGTCGGGGTAAAATAAACGTCCCTGTATCTTTGGGGGTAATTTGCCTCCATTCCTCGCCTGGCGAATTTTAGGTTCCTGGCCAATTCCTCGCCAGATATCCAACGCGAAGCTTTATATGAATACGGCTCTGAATTATTTCGGTCAATTATTGGAATTGTCTTCTCAGCCATAAAACCCTCTTTAAAAACTTTATTACCGATGGATGCAATGGTTATGCATGACTGCAGTGGATCGATGTTGAAATTCTTGATGAAAGATAAATATAACTTCTGGAAGCAATTTCTAAGTATGTTCACGTCCTTGATACAATACTATATTGCCTCAGATCGAAAGTGGTATTCTTTATCGCTTCAAGTATCATAAAACTCGTCAAATTTATCTTCTCACTCAGTGACATCCCATTATAAATAAAATAAGTGTCTTTGAATATAATATTCTCTACTAGTTCTATCGAAACATTTCTTCCTTGTATCAGGGGATTATCGGTAAACAAATCTGAGGTATAGTTTTGAAGGATCTCCTGATATACAAACTGGTCATCAAACTTGGCATTGTTGTGAGCCAAAATATATATTTTTTACCGTCCTCATCTTCTCTCTCAAAGTAACAAGGCATTCTATAAATTGCTTAACTAGGGAGATGGTGTTTGAACCCTTCTAAACTCTGCTCCTTCCTCGCAATTCTAGTTGTTACCATAGTTTTCATTCTTCTCATGATAGTACATATTACAGATTATCTCCATTACCAAGATGTAAGGAATGGCTATGAAGTAGCTTCTCTTTTTCATTGATTCATTTTTATAGTAAAAAGCTGTTCACTTTTTACTATCTTCTTTTTTGATGCCTTCATCTAACATACATGATCTGATCCTCCAGTCTCACAACACACGTTATACTGTCACTGTTTCCAATCAACTTTTATGTCCAAATTCATTTACAATTACCATTTAATCACATGGTATATTTTCTTCCGTTCTCAAATGTGAATATCTTTATGATTATCAAAACATGACCAATTAAAGAAATAACAATTACAATCCTCGAATTCAATTAAATCTCTTTCCTCTTCCTGGTTGTAATGACCGTAAACACAACTCCAACCTTTCAAATGTGCGATAAGATTATTATGGAAGCTATAGGACGTTTTGCAGGATCCATGTACCTTCTTCGGGCTACTCTCATTATTTTGATATGTGACCTGCAACTACCAAAGAGGATAGTTGGCACCATTTACCACACCGATATCTAGTAGAGGTATCTTCTTTGACTGAATTAGAGGGCTATAAAGGAGATGGAATCTTAGTTATAGGCCCATTGCATCAAAAGATTAGAGTACCACATTTCATATCCTGCTTAACCTTGGAGAAAGTGTGAACTAGGGTATCTGTTTCATATTCTAATCCACAATGGCAGGCTAAAGCTCTAGCTTCCTTTACCACAGTAGAGAGCATATATTTCGTCTATCTTTCGTTTTCACTACCAATATATGGGCAATGATAGCGACCAGAAACACACAACCTCACTCTCTTAAATGATCTCTATAAACCCTATTCCGATCAAAAACGAAGTGACAGAGGAAGAGGTGAATGTTCTGTCTGATTTCTATACATTCCTCCTTACATATTAAATGTGGAGTACGTCACTGAATTCGAGGATTGGAACGATTCTTCAACTCTTACTCAGAGAGAGTGTAAAAGTGATATCTCCGTCAACTGATGAAATCGTATAATTATACATTCTAACTTCTCTTTATCATCTTCAAACTCCAAATTAATATTAACGTGCTACTCACCACCAGTTTGTTAAACGAGATTCAAGATAAATCTTGAAAAGACATCCTAATAACCTCTCCATGCTGACTCTTTCTATAACAATAGCAACAGGCTACTCATTAACAAGTAGATGACGACGCTACTCATTAATAAGTAGATAACCGCGGTTACTGCTTAAGTGATTATTATTATTTATGAGTGATTCAATATCGTTTGGATGATTTTGTCCTCGTTCGCAGGATTCACCATATACAGATAATCCGCGCCTCCAGTTGAAGGGATTAAGAATCCTTTTTTTTGTGCCAAGATAGCGATCATTTACGTTTTGCAGGGGTGTAATTATCTCTTCACTGAATAAGGAGGATCTGAAAAGAGATAGAGGCTTATAGTACAAGAGATAGATGGGGATATGATTATTATAAATAAGACACCTATGAATGACAGACATCTGAAACAGTTCATGTTTCTGTCTCCATGTCCTGCGTCTTTCGTTTGTCCCACATCTTGTGGCAAAACAAAGTTTCTCTAACGTCTAATCAGACACCGAGTTGTGGACTTTTAGACAAAAATGTAGATAGAATAATTATGTGTTATACGGTTTGGTAGAGATAATATGATGAATTAAAAAATGAAGTTATATTCCATGAAAGGATATATGATACTTCTAATCTCCAAGTAGACCATCATACATTACTCGTCCTGACGATTAAATGCATATCTAAAACAGTAAGTGACTTCGCACCATATAAATATTTATTTTTTTCCTAATTCCCCAAAGTTTATTTAAAAAAATACTCATATGAAAGATATTATGCTTAATTCTCACTATTTAATACTGTTTAACCAGAGGAGAGATGCATCACAAGTAAATATATTAGCGGGTCAAATAATACCCGAAGAAAAAGAGAAGTTATAAAGTAGCTATGTTAAGACTATATGTGTAATTTTCACCGCTATTCCCTCTCGTACTATTTGACCTAATACACGATCAACTTTCTATCTTATCTATGTCCAATAGGGGTGTTTTCTATGTAACTTTAGTCTAAGTTGCATCACACAATTTGCCCTTCATGTAAATGTATTCCCAGACGAAGCTGAACTCGTGTATTTACCAGAATGAGTCAACAATTGAAGAAATATGCACATCCCATGTGTTCATCTCCAACCCTTTCAACGAAGAGGATGAAATCAATATATGACGATTTCAATCGATGCATAGGTGAAATATGCCGAATGGCATAAAATGTAATGTAGCAATCAACTCTCAGTAGAACAAAAATGAACTCGGCTTAAGCAGATTATCCGGGTATTATCTCAACAAAATTCAATTTTAAGAGTAAAAACGAGAGCAATAACTCAACTTGGGGGAATCATTACTACCGGAATAATTTTCCATTTTATCCCCGTTACTCATCAACTTTGCAAAATGGAAGAAATTACTGCACAGCCTGAATAAAATAATGAACTGAAAGAGGTAAAAAATGTATGCGTGTTTAGAGATAAAATCAAGCTGCAAGATTTTCTCCAATGGTTCTCTGATGAGATAATCTATCATTTCAGGGCTGATAGAAATGTATAACATCCCAAACATATTCGCCCGTTACTACTAAATCTGTTATTTCTCGAAGACTAAATGGGTATAGACAATAAAGTAAATTTATCTGCGCTTTCCATTTATTTAGGTAAATGAAAATTGACTAAATATAAATGTGGGGAGTTCCACGAATGCAATAAGATGGTGCTCAACTCTCCAGAATCTATCCATATTTTACAATAAAACCAGATTCTCTCCTTTTCAGAGTCTTATTTTTAAAATTCGTTCTACTTTTAGAGTGTTTACAGATAGACTGCGGTGGAACTAACGCAATTTGGGGGGGAAAAGAAGCTTGTTCTTAGGAGATGAGGAGAAATATCTGTCAGGCCTATTTTCAATATTAAATTTAGGAACATACAACACTAGATAGCGTAACATAAATATGTAGCGATTGCTTTAATAACTGCTCTTCAAATGTGCAAATTAAGAGTACCACATTGTATATTATAAATAATGAATGAACCAATAAACTGTTCCCAGGTTTTCAGTTGTCTCAAATGCACTGTTGACTTCAAGGAGCGCTGCGCACTGGGGTTCTATCAAGCCCGTCTCGCTCAGGCAGGTCTGTCTAGGATGGATGAACCCACGAAATCAAAGATGGCGTCTGCTCCTCTTTTTATATAAGATGAAGAAAAATGATTGATTGTGTATTGAAAAATAAACGTAACTGATGGTTTCTAAATACGAATGAACTGGATAAGGAATAATGCTGGTACGATGGAGAGCAAAATTAAAACGCACACGAATTGTCTTATTTCCCTTCCCCCGAGTAGAGAGAGAGAGAGATAGAAAGAAAGAAAGAAAGAAAACGCACACGAAATGTCTTATTAATACTTCATACTCGTAGTACATTAATATTGGTATTGAAATAAAGAACTTAGTAAATACAGAAATAAGTAAATAAACAAACGGGTAAATGAAGAAACAAGTAAATAAAGAAATCAGTAATATTATTATTGAAATAGTACGAGAGAGAGAGAGAAGGAGAGAGAGAGAGAGTAACAAGGAGTAACAAGGAAAGGAAGTACCTTAGGAGTACTTACGATTCATCTGAAAGAGGGTACCTTTGGACTAGCAATCGAGCAGGCACATAGCTGCTTAATTGTTTTGCGTCCCTAAACGGCCACTTTTCAAGACTTTGTCTAGTCTTGACTTGAACTGGTCAACAGATTCACTGTTGACAACTTCCACTGGAAGTGCGTTCCACTTACCACAGATACTGTAGGAGAAAAAATTTCCACACAGATTGCGGTTGTAACGCTTCAGTTCAAGTTTGAAGCCGGGATTGCGCTTTCTGTTCTCACTCAGTGTGAAAATATCCCGGTAGTCAACATTGTCGAACCCTCGAAGTATTTTGAAAACTTCGATGAGCTGACCACGCAGTCTACAGGTTTCCAGCGAGAACAGATTTAATTCCCTTAGTCTATCATCATAACTTTTATGTCGGATAGAGGGGATCAGCTTGGTTGCCCTGGCTTGTACGCGTTCCAACCTTGTGATATCCTTTCGAAACGAAGGACTCCAAAATTGTACGGCATACTCCAGCTGCGGCCAAACGAGGGAGTTGTACAGACAAAGTACTATCTCCTTGTTACGGTATCCAAACTGGCGCTTTATGTAGCCTAACATCCTTTGGGCTGTCTTCTCTGCCTCGAAGTTGAGGTCGCTAGGGATAGTTACACCCAAATCCCTTTCAGTGTCACTCGGTTCAAAAGCAGTGCCCTTAAAGATATAGTGAGATTGGGGGTTTCTGTGGCCGATATGCATCACTTTGCATTTTTTCACGTTAAAAGGCATTTGCAACGTGTCCAAACACTCCCCAATCTTCCCAAGATCTTCCTGCAGACGGGCAGTATTTCCATCCTTTGCAACGTTCATACCAAGCTTGTTATCGTCGGCAAATTTGGAAATCTTGGCAACCATGTCACCGTCCATGTCGTTGACGTAGATGATGAATAGTAGTGGTCCCATAACAGAAACTTGAGGCACCCCGCTAGTAACGGGCACCCACTTAGAAGCCTGTCCATTCACCACCACCCGTTGCCGTCTGCCAATTAGCCAGTTCTCGATCCAGCCGGCTACTTTTCAGTCTATGCCCAACGCTCGCACTTTCCGGAGAAGGCGGTGGTGTGGTACCTTATTAAAGGCTTTCTGAAAGTCTAAGTACACCACATCCACCGCCTTGTCCGAATCGTGCTCACTGAAGACGAAGTGGAAGAATTCCACAAGGTTCGTCAGGCATGACCGTTGCCTTCGGAAGCCGTGCTGGGAACTCCTCATTAGCAGGTTTGACTCTAAATACGACGTCATTTTGTCCACCATGATGCCTATCGAAGTCAGACTGATAGGTCGGTAGTTTGACGGTTGGCTACGGTCTCCTTTCTTGAAGATAGGAGTAATCCACGAATTCGCTCGCATAAACCAGACCTTTTAGGAAATTTATGGTAGAGTGCAGTGTTACCTGTACCGGTGAACCATTTAGTGTCCGAATCCGGAGAGCACTAATGATGGCCACCTTGAACAGGTCCGCCGCAGGGATCCTCACATCCTTAGTTGCCGCTTTGTTAATTTTATGAGTCAAGAATTGCTACCAAAAGAAGGCCAAAACGACAAATTCTTTCCATCAAATCTTCTTATTAGACTAAGAATTTGCGGCAAAGAGCAATTTCTTCTCTCTCAACTCATAGTGTTTAACTCAAATTTCCTTGGTAAAGAATAATTTAAATTACTCTTGAATTTTAAAATTATCCCTCATAAGAGTTGACCGTTACTCAAAGGGCAATACATATAATTCCCTCAATGGGATGCCCTGAAGTTCTTTAATCAGCCATATTTGTTTGTTTTTTATTTCTCCATTAGCTACTCTATATTACTTTTAGTGTTAGTTGTCCGATTTAATTACAATCTGTAAAACTCCTTATTTTCAAATCTCTTAAGTGTCTCCAATCCTCTTCATGTGCTTCTTCTTTTCAACTCTCCCCACTACCTTCTTTAATTTTCTTTCACTTATCACAAAGAACCATCTTAAATATTTATCTAAATGCTCAGCAAATTTCGTCCCCTTAGTCATCTCATCTAAGCTCTATCTCCATATTTGAGGCAAATAAATACATTCTTTCATAAATTTCTTACCTTATTTAAATTTTTCGTTCTTTTTTGCCTTTATATTTATTTAGCTTATTCTTCACTGATTTTTATTTACATCATCCGAAAATCGTGGACAAAGACCCCAGATATCCTGCCTCATTTTTTCATGGATAATATATTTTTTTCCTTTTTGAAGATGGATTAGAGCTCTCTTTTTTGTATGGTAGGCCCTTTTCCGCCAGGGTCCCATAACTTTCGTAAAAAGATCTTGAAGGAAACGTGAAAAATGTTAATAGATAGCCATAATTTTATGTATTCGCTTCCGATTTTTTTGATTATTAAAATATTTATTTATTTTGGTTTGGACTGGAATATAACTAAGCTTGAAAATGCTAAGAATGAGAAAGTTGGATAAATTTCCGCCGCTCACACAGTCGAAGGCTGGTTTGTCTGAAAATGGAATATTTAACGACAAATAAAAATCTCGCTTTGACGCCTTTTTGTGCTGTCGATAGAAGAAAGGCTTGATTTAATGTATGTAAATAGAAAGGTTTGATCAAATGTAAATAGAAAGCTTGGTTTAATTAAAACTAGCAAAGATGGCTGGCGTTGTCTGGGCCTAAGAAAATATCTTAAAAAAATAAATTCTCTGCTTGAGTAAAATTACGCAATTGAAAGTTGATAGGTATAAAATATAAGAGTTATTTTTATTTTAAGTAGTGGAGTAGTGTATCATGAAAGACCAACAGAGAACGATTTTTGCATTACAGTAGTGCGGCAGGGTGAGCAAGCGGGTATGTGGGAAGACGGGCGGGCAGGCAAACGTGAGTACGCGGGTGGCAACCACAGACTGTAAAGTGCACCTCAAAAGCAGACTTTCTAAAATATATATTAGATAGAAAGGCTTGATTTGTTTTAATATAGAAAGGATTGATTTAAGAAAAATAAAAGGGTTTGATTTAATTCAAATATAAAGGTTTAATTTAAGGACAATAGAAAGGTTGGATTTAAAAAAAATAGAAAATAGAAACGCTCGATTTGCTGAAAATAGGAATGCTTGATTTTACGAAAATAGAAACCGCTTGATTTAATAAAAATAGAAAGTCCTCAATTAATTATGAATTGTTCCAGCTGTGCTATCTGACTGGAAGAGACCAGTGCCAATATCGTTGTATAGTGGTAAATGGTAGAGAGGTGAATTGTAAAAACTACAGGGGCATACGTCTTTTAAGTAAAGAAGGTAAAGTTTATGAAAAGTTCTAATTGGTCGTAAAAGGGATTGATAAGGGATGATAAAGAGTGTAATGATCGGACAAAGAGTGAGTGGATCAATAGTGGCACTATGAAAGTTAGGTAAAATAAACCAAGATCGTGCAAGAGTTTTAGAGTCGGAGGACTTTTGGCCGCCGCAATCGCCCGAGCTCAACCCTCGACTACAGCGTGAGGACGCGTATCGAGGGTCATGCCTCAAAGTCTAACACAGCAACGTAGACGAACTGAAGTCCTCCGTCAACAGCTTCTGGGCCAGGAAAGACTTTGTCCGCAACGCGTGCGCGGTCTTCAGGTTAAGCATGGAGAGCGTGCTCGCCGCTGAAGGCGCCCACATTGATTAATATCACAATTTAAACACATAATTAAATCTTAAAACAATAAAAACTTGTCTAAATGCATTAACACTATCATTGTGCCCTTTGTTGATAGCGTTATAACGTGTGTAACACGACTTTTGCAATACTTTGTATTACAATACGTCCTATTAGTGTTGACAACCATTTTAACAATACGCCATATCAGTGCTGCCAACCTTAATAACAATATGCCATATCAGTGCTACCAACCCTAATAACAATACCTCATATCAGTGCTGCCAACCATAATAACAATACGTCATATCAGTGCTGCCACCATAATAACAATACGTCATATCAGTGCTGCCAACCAAAATACCAATATGCCATATGAGTGTTGCCAGCAATAATAACAATACGTCATATCAGTGTTGACAACCATAATAACATTACGTAATATCAGTGTTACCAGCCGTAATAACAATACCTCATATCAGTGCTGCCAACCATAATAACAATACGTCATATCAGTGCTGCCACCATAATAACAATACGTCATATCAGTGCTGCCAACCACAATACCAATATGCCATATGAGTGTTGCCAGCAATAATAACAATACGTCATATCAGTGTTGACAACCATAATAACATTACGTAATATCAGTGTTACCAGCCATAATAACAATACCTCATATCAGTGCTGCCAACAATAATAACAATACGTCATATCACTGCTGCCAACCATGATACCAATACGCCATATCACTGCTGCCAACCTTAATAACAATACGCTATATCATTGCTGCCAATCATAATAATAATAATACGTCATATCGTTGTTGTCAACCATATTAACGATACGGCATCTTAGAGGGAAAATCAGTCTATTAAGTCTTCATCCCACAAATGCTGTTTCTTGCCTTATTTATATCAATATTTTCTGACGAAGTTTCTTTCTCTTTTTGCCTTTCTCTAGATTTAGGGAAACATAAATTTCCATTTTTCGTTGTTCAAATACATTCTTGTTCATGGAGATTTATAATACCCAATCTTTACAGTTCTTTTTAAGTTTTCTATTGTAGTTTTGTCATTTTATTTTACTAATATTTTCTTCTAATTTATTTACGCTTCTTTTAGCTGTTTTGCATATCTCTTATTCATACCTCCACGGAGGATAAGGTTTTGGAAGCAGTTTTAAGAGTTCCTTTTCTCTTAATTCAAAATATATGTATATATATTCAGCAGTGGTTGGAATGAAGCGAAAGAAGTCTGTCCATTATTCTGTCAGTGTCATCTCAAGGGCCAGAAATTAGAGGCCATTCTCGGAGTGTCCATTATGGATGACTGGTTTCAAACCAGGATATATGTGCTGGTTGCAATCTAACTGGAAATTATTGGTATATTTTAACTAGTGTACTCATGCAGTAAATAAATAATGGCAATATTTATTAGTTATTATTATTGTTAACTACATAATGCTAGAAGATATGGATTAACTGAATTTTAGGTTATTCTTTAAAATGAAATTCACATTTTACTTGAAGTTCATTTTTAAAAAATGGCACAAAAGAAGTAGAGAATGAGTGGTGGGGAAAAACGGCTTCTTAAGAAGGCTAAAGTTTTTTTAAAACCAGCCCCTCAAAAACGCTAAAAGTGTAAAAAACAGCCTCTTAAGATCTCTAATAACGTTAAAATGTTATGTATCGACCTTTTAAGAACGCTAAAAATGTAAAAATTTGCCTCTAAAGAATTCTAAAATGTAAAAAAATGTAAATATCGGCGGCTTCAGAACGCTAATACCCCCAGGCCTTAAGACCATTTTCAAATACATTTTTTATTATACACAAAAGTGAAAAAGTGAAGTGGTATAATATGGGTCTCATTATTCTCCACACTCCCGAATACATCTCTATTTTAGCTTTCTTGTGCCTATCAACAGTACATAACACATATTAATAATATCATCAATCGAGCCTACACCTGCCTGTTCACCACCTGGGGAAAATAAAATGAATCCCTTTACCTGCACATGAAGACATCATTAATGCTTAATTTTATTATGCCCAATCATACTGCCATTGATTCGTCTTCATGTTTCTTTGAATTTATTGTATTAAAAATAAACGCAAGTATTCTCTTAATTATGTGGTCTCTATGGTTACGGATATTCGGTTGATTTATCTAGCGCTATGCGTGGGCTATGTGGTCTCTATGGCAATGTAAATTAGATTAATTTTTTAACGCTTGATTTTTTTAACGCTATGTGGTCTATATGGCAATAGAAAATCGGTTGATATATTTAACGAGCGACTCTTGACTCGCTGCCATTTAAGACTCTACGATTCATCGCCACCAACCTGTCTCAGACAGCCGCCTCGGGAGGTCGGGACCAGGGAAATGTAGATCTTCGAGAGCCGTCGACCAGATTGCGCGCACCAACCCCTACTCTCTCTCTCTCTCTTTCCTCTCTCGCCTACCAGTGCTAGCAGTAATTATCACTCATATTGTACAGAACGAAACATTAGTATCATTGAGTGTTTACATATCCAAGGGCACTGCTACGCCAATCAAGACAGGTAAAAGATTAAAAAAACTTAAACGGTTTGACGCCAAAAGTTTAAACATAATCTTTATTTCACTTAGACGCACACAAAAATGGAGATACTTGCTTAATCTATTATACAGTGCTCTTTTGGAATCTTTCTTTATATAAAAACAAAGTTACCCAATAGAGTTTCCTTCAAAAATACAAATCTTATTAGCCAGAAGATTGGGGAATAAAGATTGAAACAAAATAATGTTCTGATACAGTGGAAGGTTTCTGTGAAAACTTAGCAATTTTACTCACTAAAATAACCAAATACTTCTTTAATTCTAATCTTATAAGGTCATTTGGGAAGCGAACGGAATTATTAAAGTTCTGTTTTGAAGTTTTTAGTTATTGGAAAGCAAAAGAATGAAAAGCGAAGGAAGAAAAAACATTGATTTAAGCCAACTTTACATTTAAATTAGTCAAAATCTTTACTATTCCAATATCATTGCACCGTGGGCCCCTTAAGCGTTTCCCATAATACCTGATTCACTAGTGTGTTAGTTGTAATAAAAAATCATTTGCATTTATTATGCCCCCTAAACTCAATATGCAAAATCTCTATTAGTAAATTTGGTACAGCATTCATGTAATTTTCTTCCTACCAGAGCAAAGATAACAGTGAATTCCTAACGTTGACATTCTATGAAAACTTGCGAGAATTAGAATAAACGCCTATTAAAATATAACTAAATTGTAACTACAAAGTAACAAAGATATATTATTTATGAAAAGCATAAAATAAACAACTAAATTCTAGGCCATTAAATACAACTCAGAGGCTAATTCCAGAACTTGTGCTAAATGATCGAATGTCTTACCCTGGTCGATAAATTCTCTAGGCTACGATGATGCGTTGGGTCGCCCGATTATGGGTAATTTGTACCAAGAAAATGGCAAATATAGATGAGAATGCTAGAAATGAAACTTTATTGATGTAGGAAGTCTGAAATTTTTCATTGGATTTCTTTCAGTGTAATCTTGTTTCGGGTTTTCCGTACGGCACTCAATGATACTTATTTGTGTTATCTATAAGAGCAGGAAATTAGGACAAGGCTCTTAATCCTAAGCACTATATATGCTTAGCAGCAATGTACGGTACAGTGGATAAAAAGACAAGTCCAATAAGTCATATTTGGGTGGCGAAACTGCAAATCCGAGAGAATTTGTCCCCAGGAAAGTTCCCAGTAAATACAATGTAACATGACCCTAATGAAATATCGTTTCTTAATATTTAATCATCTCATTTACAACTCTTCACTGTTTATGCAAATATTTTTCATCCTCTGGTTTATACCTCGTAATATCTGGATATAATTAATCAAATGTGTTGCATAATACCATTATACATACACATCTCTCTTTGCTACAAACGGTGCTGTTTTATTATTGCTTTGATATCGCAATTCAAATTCGTTTTTATTTACGGCGCGCGAAATCTCGCGCTTGAATTATATTTCGATAGAAACATTTGTTGACAGAAAAAACACTTGTCTAAAGGAGTGATAAGTGTTGGGTCATGTAAGTAAGAGAGAAAAGAGGAATAAAATCTGACTGACCAATTAGAATAATCCAAAGAATCGAAATACTAAAAAAAAGGTAAAAAACGGAAAGAACACAATAACACAGTCTGAATTAGAAACAGAGAACCACGCAAAAACCCATGGTGAATTAAAGGAAGAAAATCTAACAAAATCAGAGGAAAGCAAGTACACAATATCCCGAGGGAAACACATGGGTACAAAATGCAACAGAAACATAACTAACCTTAAAACCTTGATGGCCCCGGGAAAAAAGGTTAAAATATTCACATAGTCTACATATATGGACCGTTGTTCGCCCTCGATTATTATCCTTGAGGTGTTTCCAAAACCCTGCTCCTTCCGCATTCTCTGCTGTCTAAAAGGTCAGTAGAATTCCTTATTTATTGAATTTTCAATTTTCATACCTGCAAAAAGGCTAGATCTAAGTATTCATCAGTCTATCACGCGTCTGTGCTCACCTAAATTGAACTATTATTAAACACGGGATGTATTTTAAATAAAGGATTGCATACTGATTTCCCCCTAAAATAATATTCATTGAACATAACTAAACATAATTAATCTTTAGTAGTCAAAAATCCAAATACGCACTGCCTAGCCAACGCATAGATTACGCATAGCTTTAAATGAATCAACATAATTTATGTGAGTATACAACTTTTTTCGCCTTGGTGAAATGATTGAACCGAATTTTTTTAACCATACAACTGCATTGCCTATGCATAGTTTAAAATGAATCAACCGAATTTCTGTAACCTTAAAGACTATAAGGCCTACGACTAACTGTAAATAAATTAACCCAATTTCGGTTGTCATAGAGACATAAAAAATACAAGAATATCTGCCTTTATTCAAGGGACAAACTTTGTATACGATCTTCCACAATCGGGAATCTATGGCTGTAGGTACGGAAGGAAGATTCCTCAAAACGTGTTCTAGTGCGTGTTGTGAAAGGTGACTAGACCCGGACATTGGTGTGGTAGCGTGCTTCCCCACTTTGTTTCAAAAGTGGTTTACGATGATGAAAAGGGGCGATTTTTTATTACAATTTAACATAAATCATGGCAAGTTGAAATCAATTCTCTCAATCTGGCGACTGGTATTATGGAACCTACACACATCTTTACACACCCTAACTTCATTTTCCTCCTTGGAAGGTGTCCGTTGGCTTTATTTGTTTTGAAAAGGTGACTAAGTTAGGACTGAGTCCAGGTCTAACCTTGAAAGGACCTCGGCATTTATATAATTCGAAAGAGAATGTAAAACAGAATAAGTGTCTTAAATTTCGTTAGAATCAGATCAATAAAAAACATTTACAAGTAAAACGGTTACCATCCGACCGACGACCTACGGACTAACATAGTAACTTATAGAGTCGCCTCTACGAGACTATAATTGTGCTTAAAGTCCGCCCCCCTTCCCCTTTCTTCTAAATGCTAGACTAAGACTTGTAACGGATCCGCTCTTAAGAAGATGGGGGCGAGGGCTTTAGAACAGCCTTAAAATACTACTTGAAGATTTCTGGCCTCTTTTTCAACCAGGCTGACGTCAGTCCACGCACAGTTAAGGATCACTCTAACTTATTGACTCTAAAAACATAATAAACAATAATTATACTTTGATTTTCTTTAGATTTCGATTCTCCTTTTTCAGGATTGTAAAGGAAAAAAAAGGTTAGTTTATTTTGATATTTATAATGGTATCGGTCGTTAGGAGATGCATCCCCACCAAACAATTCAACATATTGCTTCCCATCTGAAATCACTTTAACATTACTCCACACTGGACTAACCTGGGAAGCAATAAATCAACGTAATCCAAAGTCACTTATCCCAAGGCAGCTTTTACGGGGCATACAACCCCTTAGGAAGCTCTTTCGTTGAATACAAGTCGGTCACGTAACAAATAAAACTGACCACAAGTCACTAAACGTTAGACGAAACGAGCCGAAGTCCTCGACTTCTTGGACAGTTCGGTCGTTGGATTTTACTATCCACATGGTCGACTGGGTAGAATGGTCGAACCCCGCTGTTTTGTTCTGCTGATCTTCGTTCTGGAGTCTTTAGCCATTATTTCCGTAGTCACTCTCGCTCACCCGCCCAATATCAAAACGAAAGACAACTTATTACCAATTTATAATATGAATAAAACAATTGTTCAATTCCTCTTTACTCTCTCTTCAAAGACACCATTGCGAGAAGAGGCAACCATTTCAACTAGAAAGATATTTTTGGTGAAATATTGTATGATCACATTACAAAAGAACAGCTCCAAGAGTGAAATTTGTAAAATTTGTAAAACTTTGACACGACGTTTTGGTCGAGTTGGTTTAGTACACCAAGACTATTTGCAGTCGAATTTATCTTCATACTAGTCAGCTAAGAGTGTTGAAGAGGCAGTAAATAAATGTCCACAGCCTTTTATATGCTTTCATAAAATATTGGACTCTTCGGTTAATGAAAGAGTAAAATTATAATAGTCAACGATAAACGATCAACGATCGTAAAACATAGAAGTTGTGTGGTTAGAGTGTAAGGAAGAAAGAGAAAAAGTGGCATTTTAGTAAGAGAGTACGTGTGCCAGGTTGTCTGGCTACCTCAGTAGTTACTCCTTTGTTCTAAGTTGTTTTAATGTCGTTTGGATATTCATCATTCAACCTTTATCTTTAATAATGAGATCTCTTGTAGATGATGCTAGACTTGATTCTTTACTGTCTTCTAATCTTCATGTCTCGTCCGGTTGTTATTCGTAAATACATAGTATAAATTTGCTGGAAATTATTATTTATAAATTTATCTGTTCTTATTACTTACTTTTTGAAATTAGTTTTTATTTAAGAGTTTGTCCACTTCGGATCTTTTGTTTATTTGTTTATTCATTTAGTTTTCTAAAGGTTTGTCCACTTCTGATGTTTTATTTATTTAATTTCTTGATTTTCCATAGCGTGTGTCCACTTCGGAACTTTTGTTCTTATCTTGTTTTAAGGTTTGGTTTTTATATGCCGTTTAGTCGTTGGTTAAATCTGTCAATAAATCGGGTGGTCTCTTGTAAGGTAGGCGGGTGACTGCTCTCGAATGTTCGTTTAAATCTTAAGTTAGGTGGTTCTCATTTGGTAGTCTACATAATTGGGTTCATCACTTCTTCAGGAATGATTCGGTAAATCTTCTGTAATATATTTTGTGCTCGTCTATTTAGGGTAACATTGATGGGTTCAATATCTGTCGTTTCATGTAGGACATTTGAGGATCTGTGGTCACACAGGGATAGAGAAGAATCGTATAGCTCTATTCTGAACAACGTGCGCTTTCTTTATGGCGGGTTTGCTAAGAGCATGGAGGGGGATGGCGAGGTACAGGAGGATAGGCCTTACTATAAACATGTAAAGTTTCCTCTTGTTGCCTGGCAAGAGTTGCTTAAAGCGATACAAAGCCCGTAGCACCCTAGTTGCAGTGGCGATCTTTTCTTTGTAGTGGACATTGTATACGTCTGAGGTTAATTTCCGGCCTAGTACCCGGCCTTCTTTCCAGTAAGAATAAAGTTCGTCCTGCACCAGCACGTCCGCTGTCTTCCGACGTCCCATAGGTAAAATCTTAAACTTATGAACATTGGTCTTAACTTTGATCATTGTTTCAAAGTTTTTGATGATTCAGATTTTCCGGCTTAACCTGTTTGCAACATCAGCAAGGGTTTATAGATCCTAGACGTACTGAGCTAGGTCTTGGTCGGGGTAATGCAGGTCGCGGTATACACCCTATATAATGTAGCGCTGAGATAACTCCCCTATGGCACGCCTGCGTCCAAGTTGAATGATTGCCCTTCGATGCCGTTTACTCTTACGACGGTCTTTCGATATTTCAGGTAGTCTCAAAGTATTTTTGTTACGTTTTCCTCCATACCCAGTCGTAGTACGATGTCAACATTGCAATTTTTGGCCTTCCAAATATTAATCCTTTCGGTGGTCAATGCCAGAGCTGTTTATGTACTAGGTTTTTTCCTGAAGTTGTACTGTTCGTGTTATATAGATGGTAAGTTTCTAGGAAGGCTCTGAGTCTAGTATTGAGAAGCTTTTCCAATAATTTACGCATGAATTATAGCAGAAAGATGGTCTCTAGCTGCTAACTCTTTCTTCGGCTTGTCAGACTTAAGTATGAATATCATACGGGCTCTTTTAAATTGTTCCGGAAAATAGTCGACATTGAGGCAGGAAATAAATACCTGTAGTAGAGTTTCGTTAAAGTTATGAGAAGCATTTTCCTAGTGCATTTTGGGGATGCCAGATAGCCCTGCCGCCTTTTGCTTAAAGCACTTCCTTCTTTTGCCGCGAGATGTGTACCTCAATATCAATGTGCTTGTGCGCAGTCGCTTCTCCTGTTAGGTCGCTCGTTTCCATTTAAGGATGCTCATTTTTGGCGTGATCTTGTTTGCGGAGGCGTGGGTCGCAAGAAGCCGAGTGAGACATCGGCACCGTTTGCTTCATGCTTTTCATTTGGGCCTGGAATAGGTCCACTAACGGTGGATGGACAGGAAACCACATCGGTTTGAGACCATTGTGGACCAGCATCTTATTAAGCTCTGTAGTATAACTTCACGGTTTCGTGATGTTTGTGAAATGGGATTGTAAAATGCACATTATAAGATCTAGTGTCATATTTTTGTCGATTTGCAGCATGTTCTTATCCAGCTCAGTTCTTTACGTCACTCATGTGTACGGAGTAGGGGCTCTTCAGTTTATCACTTCGATCATCGCCTTCTTCTTGTCCGTTATTTACGCTTTTCTTAATTGGGCAAGTCATCTGCCATGTGCGGTGGGAATTGCCACAGTTTAGAAATTTCTTGTTTGGATTCGGGCAATCTCTCCAGGTGTGGTCGGATTCCGCGCATTTGGAACATACATTTCCTTCAACTTGGCAGTCATTGGTAGCATGCTTCTCCATGGCATAGCAGAGGAAGCAAATCTGCTAGGGTACGAACGCTTCTCGTTCGATGCATCTGCCTTTGTGGCAATCTCAGTCGTCTGGAAGGTCACTTTGAACCCATGTGCGTATTTTTCCCCTCCACGAAATTTAAATTTGTATCCCTCATTGATCTTTGCCCAAGTTTGTTTGTCCTCAATTTCCTCTTTTTTTACTCCAGCAGAGTGGGTACTAACGTATTGATCGATAGCCGACATATAATTGATATTTTGCCCGATACGGGAATAGGAGCCCTTGGTATAAGGCCGATCTCATCAAGTTTTTCACCCGACTTTTGGCTGAGCAAGTTTTTCAGGTTTGGATTCGAGTCACATAAAGCCATGTTCCCGTAGGCCTGATCCTTAATCCTGCAAAGCGCGATTCCCATCTTTGAGTAAACTGCCCCTTTTTTTGCGTGTAGGATTCTAACATCGCTCCTTGACTTGGAGCGGGACTCGATTCTCGCCGTTGGGGTCGTCCATGACGGCCCTAACTGCGGGGAATCTTCTTATTGCGGTGGCGTATACCTGAAAATTCTCTGGTTCAGCTTTTCTGCCCTACCTGAATAAAATGTCTAGGGTCCTCCTACCTGCTCTGACCACTCAGCGCCAGAGTGGGGTCCCTTTCTTCGCTTTCTCTGCGAGGCTTCCTTTCTGGGTTCGGACACGTCAGAGTTACGCGGTTTCTACAGACCTTAAGTGGCACAAAGATTATCAGAACCAGAGATGTGCTGCTGTGATGGGAACAGGCAAATACGCAGGGGAGTTTTCCGAAGCTCCCGAATTCACTCGTAGGCGCTCTCTCTCTCTCTTTCTTTCTTTTTTTCTCACTCACTCTCTCTTTCTCTTTCTCTCTTGCGCGCAGATTGCCGTGTGAAAGACAAGACGATTTCAACTAGGTCCAAAAGCCTATCTTCAAATTCCGTAAATATTCTTTACTAAATAATCTCATTGGAGAATTTCTAAGATAAATGAAGTAGGACTTTGCCTTTGTGAGTGCAAGTAAAGTCTTCTAAAATGAGCAATAAATTATATTATTAACGAATTCTATCAAATTCGATGATATCATTATTGTCATACTGACCTTTTTCCCCCTTAAAATTATTATTTCTCTTTCTCGTGAATTCGATCTATCAAAGCTAAAAGTCTCCAGATTTGAATATTCCTATTGGATTATGTTATGGAAGTTAAAAAAGATTCACACATTTATTTTTGCCCCCAAAATATTATGAAATAGATAATAATTAAACATCATCTTTCATCTAACAAATATTTATCATCATTTTCCCCTTTTGATCGAACAGAAGAGCTCCAAGGACTGAGAGACACCTTCGTCAAGAACAGGAGCAGAGCGTGAATTTAGATTCAGCGAAGGATTGCATTTTTTCTTATTATTTTTTGAATTTCTGAATTTTTAATAAACCTGTAATAAAATAAATAATGGTATAATTATTCCTATCACATAAATTTTAAAAACTAATTAAAAAATAAAAATATATGTCTCAAAATTTTGCCCATGACTATCTATATATATAAATATATATCGAAACTTACACTACTATTGAGGTTTGCTGGAAAATATCACTGTCAGGAATTAGATATGCAGCAATCTAACCTTTACATGCGATATAAAAGATTCACGCAAAATTGTCTGCTTAGTCATCCAAAGTTTATAGGCCTTTTTTTATTTATAAATGACTCGCATGAAACTGACATTATAACTTTCCGAAATTTATGAGTTAAAAACATCATACAAAATCCAAATTATCAAAGTCATAAATGAGTTCACAGATTAGAGCATTTGTTAACCCCACCTACCAACCAAGGTTTTTTTAAGGGCGAAGGGGAAACGGCTCGCAGGTCCTCCTCTTCTCTGTCCCCCACTCACAATCGGGGGGGGGTATCAGAAAAGGAGGGGGAGGCATGTGGTCGACCTGCTCCTGGAGAAACTTCCCATACCTCTGATCCTCAGCTCAAGTGAACCGACGGGGAAGTGTTTAAATTCGGTTCTCATTCTTCAACGATTATTCTTGTAGGATAATTCGTTTGTCCGTTATTCTTCTGTCGTTTTCAATATTCTATCTTTTATTTTATGTTCCTTTTGATACCCTTTCTGAATTTGTCCTGTATATATGGGCTCCTCTTCTCTCCTCAGTTGATGACTTGTGCTTAGGAAATGAAGTTGAGTGCGTTGATCTTTGAGGATAAAGATAACTTCTGCAAAAACCTGTAGGAAATTCTTTATTTTCGCCCATATATTAATTGCACTTCTTCTGAAGACCTTAGTAGTTGTTGATAAATTGGCCTCTACGTGTAGGTCACTCATTCTTCTCATTTTCCTTTTCTTGGGGATTCATTATCAATGTCAAGGCATTATTCCCTAGTTTCTGCATATCTTTATTCCTTGATTGAGACATCATATGTAGTGGTATTGGCGGGTATGCTCATGTTGGTCTCTTCTCTTGTTCTTCATAGAGATTCCTCGAGATGAATATAGTAATCGTAAGGTTGGGATTGTTCATTGAATTCTTTCCCGTTTTCGACTTATGTAACCTCGGATCTTTAATTGTCCATTTTCCTTCATGTATGATATCGGTTGTTGTCCTTATTGCATTAGTAATTACGGTAAATATTTGGATGTTTGTCCGGAATTTCCATTGTTGTTATCAATTTCCATTGCCGTTAATCGCGCTTTCCTTCTTTCATTTCGACTTGCGGATGTTATACATTGGCTGAGATCATCCGCGAAGTTGATGTTCAGCGTCTCTGATCTATTCTATGGTGGCATATCAGCTGTATAAACTGAATAGAGCGTGGCATATAAACACCTGCCTTGGAGCAGTCCGGCCTTTATTTCAAATTCTGGTCCCTCGTATTCATTTATGATGATTCTTGCTTTTCTTTCCGTGAAATGGTCGCAGAAAATTTTCTCCAAATTGTTGTTCATTCAGAGATTTAGAATCTTATATTATAAGCTTCTGATTCAGAGTTTATTAAAAGATTTGTCTACATCTCTGACCACTACACCTATATACCTTTTGTTCGCTTTAGCTTGTGCTATTTTTTATGTTATTAGTCCGAGTGCCAAGGTGGTATCCCTGTTCTTCCGGAATCCAAACAGGAAATTATTATATAGATTATTTTCGTCTATATATTCTATATGTCTTCTTGAGATTATTTCTTTTCACTTTTTTGTCGATAAGGCCTGTAACTATTCAGGAGGTTTGGAGGTTTGCCTGGGTTTGGAAAGAGCAATATTTTCGCTGTTTTTAATGCGTCAATGAAGTAATCGCTGTTTAAAGATGCATTAAAGGTGTTTTTCAATGTTCTAATGTCGGTATTCGCGGCGTTGGTGACGTTGATCTTTGTGAGCCCTGATGGTCCTGGCGCATTCTGTTTAAAGGAGTGAATTACTCTCATTACTTGTTCCTTCGTTGTTGTTGCCCCCGGCCGCACTTATTCTTTCCTGATGGGGTCTACTGTTTGCATTGAAGTAATTATGTAATGTTATTGCGTAGCAAAGACTCAGAATTAACAATTCACGAAACACAAATTATTATTCCCTCCGAATCAGTACCAAACATAGTAAGTTCTCTCTCTCTCAAGCTTGGTCCACAGGGACCACGAAATGGTAGGTCTGGTTTTCCTTTAGCAGAGGGTGTAGTGAGCGTTAGTTTAAATTTTCGGTGCTTGTACTCACTTTCCGGAGTCCGATTCTCTTCAATTGTTACCTCTTTTTATTTAGAGAATTTTGCCTTTAGGTAGGCTTTGAGAAGCTTGCACTTGACTTATGATTTTAATTAATTTTTCTAATACTCTTGATTACAAATTGATTACACCAACAGTTATTATAAGAAAGTGTATCGTTTAGGGCTTTTCCCACTGACGGAATACATTGTTCATACGGCTTAGAAGACCCTATGGTTTTGCTTGGACCTACACCACCTTACAAAATTTCCTTGTCCTAACCTTTGCTCAGAATGACAAAGCTGATTCTAGAAACGGGAGAAATTCAGTCTGTGATGGAATCCCCACGTGGAAGATCTTTTGCAGAAAGGAACTCTCATGTGCAGCAGAAGGCCCGACTAGGCCTAAAGTGGTAAGCCTTCCTCCCCCCCCCCCTCCTTCCACAAGCGGTAGCCTCGAATCGAGTCCCCTACGATTCACCTTTATGCGGGCTAAAATAGCTATGCAAGAAGATTCGAGGCCCTTCGAGAGTAGAGCTATTTCCCGCTAATCCCTAACTCCGGGGAGAGCCTCGGACATAAATAACGCTCGACTCCCCGGAAGAGACACAGAGTTGAGAAGTCCCGCCCAGAACCCAGAAGATTTCCCAATGGTTTCAAGTCAAGTGCTAGCAACAAAGCAAAGTGACAGCTGGATTATTTCGTGTATTTGGAATTAGCCACAGCCTGGTGGTAATTCCACTGAACGATCGCCCCGAGTGATTTTCCCGACTTCTTTCATCAACTCCTGTCGACGCCCTTCTCATTTTTGGTAGCCGAAATACTCTCCCCTAGACCGGAAGTTACCCCCCCCCCTTGCTTTTGGAGAACAGTCATCACTCCAACCTCCCGCTTTGAAGTCCGAGCGGCGTCACCTCAAGTGCAGAAGACATCCGTAAGCCAACCCCTCTCCCCCTTTCAGTAACCCAATTGAGTTAATCCCCCCGTCCCCCCATTTGAATAGTCTCCTCCGGGAATAGGTTAAGTTCTAACTTCATAGCCTGATTTATAACTACAATTCCCCCTTTCATTTACTGATGTGATTTTGCCCGTTAATTCTCTGACGTAATTTTACCGATCAATTCTGTCATTATTTTTGTGTAAATAAAATTATATATTTGTACATGTCTCTTTAAATAACCTTGAGCTTTGCCATTGTCCATAATTTACCTGACCTTGTTGCACTCTCTCACGTTACTCAGCCCGTCTAAACTCGTGGTTTTCCGTCCCTTTTGTCGGTTTACTTTCAAGTTATTGGTCCCTCCCTAATAGATATAATATGGTATTGATATGATGTAATGTCATACCACGACACAGTCGTTCCCTTAGTTAGTCACTATGGACAAAGAGCTAGCACTGATTAGAGATGATTTTCAGTTATGAGTCTTGATAGATACTGTCCTTACTAGCCAAATGTTCAGAATATATACTAGAAACGGGTATCGCGCTCCTCTAAACTGTTAAGGATCTCCCACCCTAGTAACAAAGTCCAAGTTTCAAAGTGCAACTTGTGATTTGTCATCTAATCAACGGTCAAATATTATATGTTTACCAACCTTCCAAAAATCCTACCAAATCTATGGCAACAAAACATTTCAATGCTCATCACAAGCCTCAAATATTACCACAACAAAATAGTCATATTTACACTCCACTTAATGCCTGCTTAATCGAGTTCTCAGCTGACACAAATCGTCAACCCCTAACCCTAAACTACTCTTTATTTTTGACTATCAGAGATACCTGGCGTTCTCTGGGCATACAAATCCATCTTGAATAAATTAAATTCTCTGGGTGAGTTAAATTGGGCAAATAAAAGTTGGTAGTTATAAAATATAAAGTTTAACCTAATTTTAAGTAATGGAGTAGTGTATCACGAAAGACTAATAGAGAACGATTTTCACATTACAGTAGTGCGGCAGGGCGAGCAAGCGGGTGGGCGGGCAGGCGGGCGGGAAAGCAAACGTGAGGAAGAGAGTGTCATCCACAGACTGTAAAGCGCGCCTCAAGCAGATTGGAGCAAGTTTAAAATAAATATTAAATTATTCGAGTCTCGGGCCGGCTGATAATAGGCATTTTCATGTTTTTTAAACAGTGCAATGTAGATGTTTTAATTGCAACTCATAGCCGCGATTACTCTTAGCACCAAACCTAGAAAGAGTAAAAATTCAAACCTAAGCTAACCTTACCAAAGCAGGTGGTGCCACTTTTGCCAAATCTGAGTAACCTATGTTACTCCTTGGGTCAATTTACCATAACTTTACAAAATATTAGTCACGAGATCAGGTTCAATAATAGAAATAACTTATACTTCGGTCCTTAATAAAGTAAACTGTTATAGTTCTACCCTTTCACATATTTTACATAAATATTACCCTGAGGAAGCTCCAGAGGAGCGAAACAGGGTGCAAGGTTCTTTATTCCTGACGTTTTCCTCCTCTGGAGTTTCCTCAGACTAACAAGAAACTCTCAATAAAGAACCCCCTGTGGCTTTTCTCATTCTTCCTCTCCATTTGTTGTCAAAGACACCCATCAATATATACTTACATAGTTACAAGGAGCAACCATGGAGTAATTTGTCCACTCAAAGGCCAGTCCCATTCCATACTAGTATGCTCGCGTACACGATATTGATTCCATAACAGGGCTTCGTATTTAAACAATAGCATTATTCGTAGAATAAATGTCAACTTTGTTTTTAAAACTATTCACACTAATACCATTTGCTACGTCCGCCGGGGACTGGGAACCATTTATCGATGATTTAAAAGGTGAAATTTAGGGGAGCTATGTTTGTTTGAAACCCCCGACGTCCATTCAGTTTAGAAACGTTGCTACTTAAATCTTTTTCCCTAATTTACGTTTTAAAAATTACAGGGTTATTCAAAAAGAATGAACCGATTTCATGACGCATTGCTTCATTTTCCAGGCATCGTCATAGAATGAGTCAGTGACATTTTGAAAGAAGAGTTTTCTAAGTTTTGAATGGCTGTTACAGGAACGCTGTAGTCTTGTTGCGTCGTTTCTCAGGCAACGTTCAGTTGTTTGTTCACCCTCGGAATGGCGAGGCCTCAGCAAAAGGGTTTCTGCGTTCTCAAGTTCGCAAAAACAGATTCTGTTTTCATGAGGCAGCGTGCTTATCGCAGGTGACTCTACATTAATTCGCCCTCTTCTAAGAACATTCGACGGTGTTTCGTCAGTTTCAAGAAAGTGGGTGTCTGGGTAAAGGAAAAAGTCCAGGACGATCAAAAGTTTCGGCGGAACCAGGTGCGAGAATCCGCGCTACGCATGAGCGGATCCTGCGGAAGTCCAAAAATCGAGCTCGCCGTGAGCTTGAGATCCCTCAATCCACTATTTGCCATGTGCTAAGAAGACGTCTACATTTAAAACCATACAGACTACGTTTCGTTCAGGTACTTACCAAAAACGACCACAGGAAGGGGATGGAATTTTGCGATTCGATGCTGGAGATGATGGAAGACGAAACCTTCATTTCACGTTTAATTTTTAGTGATGAAGAGACTTTTCACTTTTCACGTCACAATGTGCGTATTTGTAGAGCAGATATCCACATGAAACAGTTGAGCACAAAAGAAATTGCCCTAAAATGAAGGTCTTCTGTGCGGTGTCTTGGGACAAGGTTATGGTCGCTTCTTCTTTGAAGAAGACACCGTTACAGGCCAAACCTATCTCGATAATCTCCAAAACTGGCTCTTGCCTGCAAAAGCAGATTCGCAGGACTTCATTTTTCAACATGAGGGAGCACCGCCCCATTGGCACCTGATAGTTCGATCTTTTTCAAATGTCGTCCACAAATTTGGTTAATTTATACCAGGTAGGCCATTGTCCATACCATTAACATAAATAAAGAACAACAATTGTCCTAACACAAACCTCTGGGGAATGTATATATATATATATATATATATATATATATATATATATATATATATATATATATATATATATATATATATAAATAGGAAAAAAGCTCACAAAGTACACGTGAGTCAATGTTATGCAGATACACCCACAAAGGAAAAGTGAAAAACGATTCCGAGCGCTTTTGTCTTTATTCTTAAATACCTTTTCAAGGAAATAACAGGAGGAGGCAGGACATACATTGACTTAAATAGTGGAAGGGGGGATTTGACTACCCACCTCTGAACCTTAATTAGGGGATACACCCTAATTAACATATATATATATATATATATATATATATATATATATATATATATATATATTAATAATTATTTCAGCCCTTAGTTGGACCAATTTCTAGTCACGTGAACGAGACTCTATAGGGTACTATGTCGGTCTGTCACTCGGATTGTAACCATTTTACTTTTCAATGAGATTTTGAGACTTTAAAGGTCGTTAGGTCAGACAAGTTTGTTAATTAGATTTTTTTTCAAAATTATTGAGAGCACACGACTTAGTCGTGTTGACCTAGTTCTTTAACTACAGCCATAATTCTCCTTGCATGGATTTCCAGAACTTTTCATACATTTCTAGCGCTATCTTTCCCCAATGGGGTGTTGTGGTCTTTCATACAGTTGTTTGTACTTGTGGTACTTCCTAGTGCTTGTCCAAGCAGTTGGACTTAAGGCTGGGTTCTATGGTGGCCACTCTATAGGGGTGATCCCTATTTTTCTAATCCACTTTTGGGGCTGGTTGGATGTATGGCATGGAACATCTCCCCTGGCACTAAGGAAAACCCCTACCATGATAGAACCATCTCCATGCTTCACAGCCATCGGACCAGATATCTTTGAATCCTTGTTTAGGCCTCCATTTTGGGGAGTCTTTGACTCACTGAAAACTTTTTATTTATGTTTCCCTCACACATGAATGGCGGATTGCTCTACTTACATCTCTTACACTTTCTTGAATGTCAGCCGTTCTGGTTGATACTTTTGAACTTGCAGCTTCATTGAACCTCTCAGTAAGTTGAGAAGAAGCTTTTACCGTGATTCTGCAGTGAAACTCGACTGACAAATGTCTTCTTCAGGTGTTGTAAGACGTTTTATGCCACTTCTCATCCTCAATATAAAGGTTTTGGTCTCTTTATGTCGTTTTATGTGGTTTGGACAACATACCTTGAACATTCGAATTTCCTCGCAATTTCTACTTGTCCTAACAATTGACTATGGAGAAGTTGGATTTGTGCTTCCTGAAATGATGCCATATGTATCTCATTTATTGTGGAACGGCTGTTTAGATGGCAGCAGATAGATCCAAAGATAGAGGATCTATCATAAATTTGAGGTATATATTTTGAAATCTGTTTTTGAAATTATTACATAGGATTTTGAAATAAAATATAATGTTAAAATGATTCACCTCGTATACAATTAATATGGTCATTTGCAAAATCCTTGTCAATATGTAAATCTCGTGCACAAAATAATATAATTCAATTAATTTTCATTGGAGCTTAGAGGAGGAAAAAATAAAAAACGAGAGAATATGAACCAAAAATATTTTGAGAAAATTTCTCGATCTGAGAGCTCGCAGGGAGCTCACTCCTCTGAGCGCTGGAAGGGGAAGACAAGTCAAGGATCGCAGCTTTCAGAGTGAAATCCCTCAACTTTACGGGATCTTTGATAAGACTGAGACAATTAGGGACTAGAAAGTTGTCCGTCCCAACGAATTCAACTTGGGTAAGTCGGTCATGAGTCCCTCAAAGCGGAAAAGGAGATCCACTGAGGGAGGGGGTTGGCAATCAAGAGAGGAGTGATCAAACTTGTAGCTCAGCGAGAGAAAAGTCCAATAACTGTGGCTACTGTGGCTGTGGTGGTCGCTTGGTGAACAGCCAGTTGGTGCTCGATTGATACACATTTGTTGTAGGTTATGGGTGCTCTTTTATAGCACTCCGCTCTTTCTCTCTCTCTTTCTCGCAGGGTTAAAGAATTCAGTATTTAAATAAAGTCTCTCGGCTTTGGAATACAAGAATGTTAGCAATGTTTAGGTGGCTGAGAACTGATTAAGTTAATTAAGTCCATATTTGACCACACCACTCACTTTTGTACCATACAGTGAATTTATTTTGTTAAAAGAATTAGGCTTACTGAAGGTTACTGAAGTATAATGTATGTCTAAATAGTTCATTTCATTTTCTTAGCATCCTACCTACTACAACCTCTACCTCAACTGCTTTCCTAAGTTCCACAAATATCACAGCGTTACCAAACTCTCACAACACATCCACCATCGTGTTGCTGGATCAAAGCCATTAATATCCACTTTCGCTTTATCGTGCAGACATTATAGAGGCCATAAAATTCTTTGTGCCATCTAACTTTTACTTCCACATACATCAAAAGACCCCTTCCGTTTTTATCCTCCATGTTTACACAGCTATATTTCTTACCTCTCTATCTTCCAAACAACTTCCTGTTCTCATCCCGATACTCAATAACCTTCTTACTACTTTATTTGTTCATTTCTTGCTCGAATATGCATTCATTTTTCTGCGATTTTAACAATTTATAAGCGCTAAGATATGATTATTTACACGTGATCTTGCTTGCACTCAGTGGCGGATCCAGGATAAAAATATGGGGAGTCTAACCTCAATTCCTACCCTTGAGGAACCTTAGAAAAGGGTATTAACATTAATGATTGTTATCTTACACGGTATGGATAACACTGGGGAACACAATTTTTGTTAAGTTACGTCTGACAGCTGTTTTTAACTAATATTTCAGTGCTAAATCCAAAACTGATCTCCGTTTTTCTCTATCACGTCAAGTTTTTGATATATTTCAAATATTGACATAAAATGAAATATGAAAAAAAACGGCATGATTGCAATGTTTATTTAACACTATTATGTTTTAACAAAGGATATGGCTACTGTAATTATATAATTAGAATTGTGTGCAAGTAGTTAAGGTAAAAATTTACATTTATAGCTCTTTCTAGAGTGTTCAACTTGAGAACTATCGCGTTTGATGCTCCAACAATAGTCAGCCATCATATGTACATCCCATCTACCCTGAGATAACGTTCTTCCATAACCTCCAAATCTTGGTGAAATCGTTCATCTTGCTCGTCACTAACAGCACCAAGATCATCCGGAAAGCTGGCAAGATGAAAATGCATAAAATGTAGTTTAATACTCATGTTGCAACCAAGCGCCTTGTAGCTCTCCAATAGATTCGGAACAATTTATGTGTAATTACTTACACGTGTATTTCCAAGAAAGTTCTTGACGACGTCTTTGAATGATAACCAAGCATTCTTCTCAAGGTTTGACATAGTCCTGGTAAACGGTTCATCTTTGATGAGCTGTCGAATTTGTGGACCATCAAACACACCGGCCTTGATTTTTTTCAATTTACAGACCAAGAAATGTCAAGATGATGTACTTAAAACAGTCGCCATAATTTGGCAATGCCTTTACAAACAGCTTCATGAGAACTAGTTTTAAGTGCAGAGCTGGGAATATTATATTCTTCCTGTTAACAAGTGGCCCATGTACAATGTTGGGATCTCCAGGTTTAAGATCAGATCTTGGAGGCCAATTTGTCTCAACAAAATGCTTCCCTCGAGCTCTGCTATCCCACATACAGAGAAAGCAGGGATACTTTTTGTACCCACGTTGCTTACCAAGAAGGAAACACACCATTTTAAGATCAACACAGATAATCCAATTGTGTTTTTCATATTTCAATGACTAAATGACCCTCTTTATATCTCCATGTTCTTCACGAAGACAGACAAAATGCCCAATAGAGACAGCACCAAATAAATTGCCATTGTGTAGAAGTTCACACTTCAAGTTCCGCTTTGAGTTGTCAATAAACATTCACCATTCATTTGGATTATAGATTGAAGGCACTGATTCCTTCAGTAAACTAAGAATGTTATGGCAATACACAAAACCGCTGTCACTTCGAAAGTACTGAAGAAACGTACTTTCTCTGGTTCGAAATTATGATACTTTCGCTCCTTGTTCAAGTAAGTTTTCTAATTCAGTCTGGATGCTAGGATTTCTGAAGCTTTTTTTGATAGGCCCAAATCACGTGCCAAATCATTCAACTCGTGCTGATAAAATCTCCTACGAACGGAATCCTCGTGAATTTCGAAATCTGCATCATTGCTGTCACTGCGTTAGTCAATATCACTCAGATCTTCTAGAGGAGGTAGTTGGTTGAAAACTGGCACTGGAATTTCATCTGAATGAGGCATTGGCCTTATAGCTGACGGTAGATTAGGATATTCTATTTTAATTTTATTTTTCTTGTTGAATCTTAATGTTTTCACTAAAAAAAAGTAACAGTCTGTGCAATGCTCCTTTTGCTCTCGCCAAACCATGGGGTTACCAAATGGCAACCTTTCACGTGTTCCTTTGGTCCACATCCGTAAACTCTCGACACACTGCCTGCACACTTTATGGGGGGCCCATGGCTTGTCTTGATCAGCGAGTTTTACTTTAAAATATGCTAAATATGCTTGGTTGACAAATGCACTGATGTTTGTTATTTGACTTGAAATGGTGAAACTGCCACAAATTGAATATAAGCAGTCAGGGTTGTTTAGGCATTTACTACGAGAAGTTGCAGGAGCAGACATGAACTGTAACAAAGGAAATATATAGCTATGTAAATAAAACACTAAGATGGAATAGTTACCAGCATATAACGAAATAGAACGTACAACACACACCTCTCACCGCACGGTCTCAATGGTAACTGCACAAACAAGTTGCCACGTAGCGGTAGATGAATTCAATCGTAATTAGCAGGCAAATCTTATTACAACTAAGCAGTGGAATTTTACTTCTCTGAGGGTAAGTTGTGGAGAAAAGCATAGACGTGCTAGAAAAAAGTCGACTAAAAAGTTGGAATCAGCACTAAAATTAACTCACCAGAAATTCTTTTTCAAATTGTTCCCCGGTGCAATGGATAACAGCAGCTCATAAATGAGCGAGCACTAACTCTCTGACATCCGAATATTTTCCACACATCAGAAAATTATGAATTATAGTTTTTGGACGTCAATTAAGGTATAATACTGAATTTAATAACTATTTTTGAGATTTACCTGTATTTTATATATGTATCATATAAGATACATTCGATCGCAACAGTTTCCACAGTGTTTTATATATATATATATATATATATATATATATATATATTATTATTACATAACTTTTTAAATAGTAAAACACAAGTATGGCTTAAAAAATAAGTATAAATATTAATAAGTCTGAAGTTTGGAGGGCTTCAGACCCTACTCCCCCTCGCCCCTTTTATCCACGCCTGCTCGCACTCCAGGCAACTTCCCACTATTATTCCACCATTAATCATTTCACTTTCTATTCCCAACTATAACAAGGTGAATTAAAAATTATTCCCACTTGTCTTATTTCCACCTTCCAACTCACAGCTTCCCTCCTCCTTTCAACCAGTGCAAACGATTCCCGGTCTCGCTAATCCAACAGCCTTTCACTTCACACTCTCCATTCCTAATAACTTTACAACCACACTAAGTTATTTAAACTTAAAAACTATATCAATCTGGTGATATGAGCCCATTTTCATATTCCTCACACCATTTACATCACGCATAAATGTAATCATATTCTTTCTCACAATGAACAGCTTCCTCATATTTTTACCTTCAGCCTCTCTTCAATTCAATAAAGCGCTTCTTTGTTCAAGAGGGAAAGTGTTGGCAAGATTTTATGAGTTGCATGAAGAAGTTTTCAGCCTTTTATCTGATCAGAAGCACAAATCAGCTTTTAAATTAAATAATGAAGCTTTTATTCAAAGATTGGTAAATATTTCAGAGAATTTTACCCACTTAAATGAAACCAATCATTCATTACAAGGCAAAAAGGTTGCATATTTCAAAGCTTAGTGTAAGATGCTCGCACTCTAACGGAAAAGAAATGTGTGGAAAGAATTCATTCTTGATCGAAAATATGAATGTTTTGAAAATTTATGCAAATATCTTCTTTCCAACCAAATCGTTTTGCAGGAGAATATAAAAGCTCCCATCTCTCACCATCTAACTGTTTTAGCTGAAGTAGTTGGACAGTACTTTGTTTCAGACCCTGATACCTTTTTCTGGATTCAGAATCCATTTCTTGATTCTCCTAACTTGCAATCCTTGTTTTTAAAAGAAAAAGAAGGGCTCATTAATATTTCAGCAAACTTTGAATTGAAAAGAAAATAAAACTAAGAAAGTTTGGGATTATCTTGAGCGAAGAATTTTCAGAAATTTAGGTTCAAGTCCTAAAAGTTTTAATGAGATTTCCGACGACCTTTTCTGGGCGAGAAAACATTCACATTGTATTGAGCAAAGAAAACTAAATACAGACACCGGCTAAATGCAGAAGATGACATAATCTTGCAAGTTCCTTCAATTAAATCCGAATTTAAAACATTTTTATGTACAAAACAGCAGATGCATCCCAGTCATTAAATTAATATCAATCTTAATTACTCGAGAACCTAAATTGTTAAATGTTAATGTTATTTTTCTTATTTCTTTATAAATTTATTGTTGGGGCTCCGCGAACAATGTTCGACCTCTTCAAGGGCTTCAGAGCACCCAAAGTTTTAGAACCCCTGACCTAGGCCTGTTGATATGTTTATAAATTTTGTTTAGTCTGTTACGTTACTTTGTGCAAATAATAATAACGCTACCTGATTTGATCTGCCAGAAATTCTATCTATATAACACACACTTTCATTATTTGAAGTGACTAATGAACAATGAAATTCCCCATACTTTTCCTGGTCTTTTTCAAAATGGAAAATTTCAGCCCCAAATTACAAGAGTTTAAAGTTCCGGATGAACATTTTTAGAAATATCTAGATTGAATCCAATTATGTATTATTTTCTGTTCTAAAGTGTTTCCTCAACGTTTATACCCTCAAATAATTTCTCTTTATTTGTCAAAATTAAATCTAAGATATTATATTCTGACTACTTTTTGATGCCCGAAGTTATCATTTACAAATTCTACAAATCAATTTCCTCTATTGTCCGGCGTCTCATTTATAAAATCTACGGTCCGAAAATTGAAATCACCCCGAAGAACTGATACGTTTTATATAATCACGGCCGAAAGCGGTTCCATCCAAGTCTTTTATAACATCCATAATATCAAATTCATCGGACATAGTTAAGAGCTTCAATTCATATATATTAAATCTCTCGCGTTAGTATTAAAACATGACAAATTCTGTTTTAATTTTCTAGAACTTTAATTGTTTGCATGATTATTGCGTTGTTGCTAACAAGCTTCTCGTAATTGCTCTAATTAGTTGGCGTTACCTTGTTAGGAGTTCCGCCGACATTATAGAAAAAACATTATTATTGGCCTTTAATAAATAATATAGCCTTTTCTTGGGTATATCAATTCGTGAAATTGCCCACTAAATCGACCAAAGTCTCAAATCTTCCTCCCGGTAAGCAGTATCTCTTTTGTCACGTTGGTTTCCTTCGTTAAAGTTCATCTAGTTCTCTCTTAGTCTTAGAACCCCTAAAAGATCAACTTCTAAATCATTCTTATCCCTAATCGAACCTAAAACCTAAAAATTATTATTCATTTTTACTGAGAATCTCTGTTTTGCCTGTCTCTGTGTAAGCGTCACCCTGACGGCAAAATGCCCCAATGGCATTCTGTAGCACTTTCTTGAGGACATGATTTGAACCTCTGGCTCTATACACGACCCCTGCAGCTATTAGCCGATCCATCCAAGTGAACTAGCACGAAACATTCACTATAGACATGTTCGTGTTTATAAAGCCATGGCAGAGAAGGTAAACGCTAATTAGTAAGGGAAAACAGAAGGAAAGAGAAAATATTTCACGTCGAGAATAAAGGTATATGCCAATATCTGTAACAAAGAATAAGATTTTGAATGGGAAATAATATGATAAGTTTTTCTTTTCTTTTATCCATTATTGGTGGATTTACAGTAATGAACGGGGCAATTAGCGACTCGTTAAGACCCTCTAATAGGTGGACCTGAAGCGTTATAGTGAATCAACCTTCAGTAACTTGGTCTAGCTTAGTGTGATTAACTCTGGTTTAAATTTATGTGCTTTTATAAGACGACTTCTCACTTGGAATCTATACCGTCGATAACGACAACAATAAAATTTTACGAAGGAGAAAAATAGGAAAATTACAACTTAAAACTAACTGAAATGAACAAATAAAAAACAAAAATGTAGGTTACAAAAAAATAAAACACCAAAAAATAACAATTAACATTGATTTCTATGTTCAATCATGATGAATCATTAATAGTTAACACGAAACACTTAATTTGACCACAAAGCACTCAGGTCAGTAGATCAAGTTGACAATGGATATTTATTGAAGGACTGAGAGCGTTTCTTGAAATGAATCTTACAGCCGAATGAAACCATAAGGTAGCAGAATAAGACCATAAGGTAGCCGAATGAGACCATAAGGTAGCCGAATGAGACCATAAGGTAGCCGAATGAGACCATAAGGTGCCGAATGAGCGTCATCATATATCCCCCTCAAATTTCACATAATATTCGATTTAGAGAGAAATCGCATTTCCTGCCAAAGTGTTAAAGACTGTCTTTTGATGGTCTGTTTTGCAAATAATTTTTCTAACGCTAATTTGTACGGAGCGATCTAAGAAAAGTTGGTAATTAACCAAATCCTATCACATTTTATTTATGGCCTCTTAAGTAATCTCCCAGCCACAATTCATGCAACTCTTTTCTTTCTAATCTTTTCAGAGGAGTAAATCTTTTGGATAAGTTTGCCCTCGTCATATACAACTCGCCCCGTCTGGTCACAGAGAGGCCCCCGTATTTCAACTCCATCTGCCGCGGATATGTGTCAATCGAGATGAAGTCATGCCCGTCGAGAAGAGATGCCTGGTACGCAATTGTGGAGCCTCCAGATGAAAATTTCATTAGGGTACGTCATTGTTATTTCTCTTTCTTCCTCGCACCCACACAAACACACAGGCACCAATAAACGTTTATAAATGATAAGACCTCATTTATATATTCTTGTTTCCAGGGAGTTCGAACTCTAGCCCTATGATCCTCGTAATTCAGGACATTCTTGATCATTTTTCTCTTTTATCTCTGCCTAACCCCTGCCTTTTTTCCTTGTGGGCATTGAGATTCATTGTCAAAAATAACAAGCACTTATTCGTCATTGATTAAAATCAGATTACATTGAGGAGTCTGTACAGCTATGTAGTAATTGGTGAAGGCAGAGCCCCTAATTATGCACCCTATCCCCAACCGATATGCGGTTTATAATTACGTGGATTCCACGCGCATAATTCCTGTTTGCAAGCAACTTCACCTGATTCTCCTCTCTAAATGTGTAATATTTCTTTGGTGTGTCTACTACAGCCAACCAAGCCACGCCCAAATGGCAATTCCATCTTGCTGCAAGCAACTAGCCAAAACAAGATGGTTACTAACTTGGCATAACAAATAAATATAATTGGAAGGAAACATTTAAAGTTATAAAATCTGGTCAGTTGACTGTAACCAATTAACGATTGCCAGTTGAGTGTTTCGTAGTATAGGGAGGACCGAGTGGTGGAAGGGGATCGTACGTATAGGTTGTTTACGTACTACACAAAAAACTCCGTGATTAAGGTTATATCTCTCTAAGAGTGCTATATAGGGGATTATTATTATTTTGATTATTGACTTCTTTAAGCTTTGAGAGTTCTTTGTGCCATACTTAGCGTTTCGAGGATAGAATGAAAATTTGTTAAAACAAACTAAAACTTTAATTAAACCACCTCCCCAAAATAAACAGGATAAAGAAATATTACGCACTAAATACAGGGTAAGGACTTCAATAATTTTTAAGTAAGGTTTCTAACTTGACCTACTTGAAATTATATGATGGTTGATCTAGCACTTGCTTCAATATAAAAAAATGATAACTGCCTTTACCGGAAGAATACCGGAGTTTAAATACCTTTGTGGATCCCTCTTGAAACGGGTTTGAGTCTGACCTTTATTTCAATGATTTACGTTACCTCAGGAATGTTATTGTCTGGGAGACGCGTGCCGCTTGTCAAGATGGTTGCTGCGGACGAAATAGCGTTATTGCCAAGGAGGACTTTGGCGAGCGTGGCAGATGGGGGAGTCACACGCCTTTGGCAGGAAATGATATCACTATAGGATAGACAAAGAATGTCCCTTTCTTCTCTTTGGATTATTCTGGGGAATCATTCGCACTGGCTAGCGATGAGCCAAGAATTGACTACTCTAACTCAGGGGAGTGCTGGAAGAAGTGCACTCAGGGGTCTTCCTTAAGGGTGGGGACTATCTCTGTTCTTTAGGCTGCACCAGGATAGAAGGGGTTCCTCTGACGAGAGTAAGTTGAACTTGGTTGTTAAACCAAGTTAACTTAAAGTTCGGTGTGACCACCGGGAGCTAGCTCGAGGATGAGCTACTTCCTATTCCCTTCTCTTGGTAGCCCAGCCTCTTGCCGGGCACTTCGTAGCCAGCTGACTCACGTATTCTACCATGTTTTTCCCAATTTTTTGGTATATATACGTCGTCACCCTACTGGGGTAGTGGTAGGAGGAAGGGGGGGGCGGATTTGTGGACTGGCCGCATGAGGATTCCTCCTCCAACGGGTTTTCTTAGGGCGTCGTACAGATGGCCAGGTGGGACATTCTGGATTTCAGGCCTCGCTCCTCTAATTTCGTCTCTGAGGTGAAATTGAAAGCTCTTTTTTGCGTTTCCATTAAAAGACAGGAAAAACAGGGTCTCACTAGAAACTGACATTCAACAATTTTCAAATTGTTGAAGTTATGGCGTCTTCTGAAGGTTTCTCCAATGTATGGTGACTTTTGGAACAACCACAAAGGCGAGTGGATGTGGTAGAAATCCAAATGGATTGCAGTTGAGCGTGAATCGCTAATGGTTGAAAGAAGTTCCACGGGTGCTTCATGCCACCTGATAGTGGCAAGAACCCATTCTAGGCGATGGTTTTGGACTAAGAAGGAAAGGGATCCTGGTCCACAGACGAAGAGGTAATTACTTCGCAGCATGAGTGGATAAACAAAGGAAGAGAAGTAGAGAAGAGAGGAGTAGCTTATAAAGAGCTTTGATAAAAAGGTAAAGAGCAGTACGTCTTGAACCTTGTCCTCTGGATGGGAGAAAAAGATTCAAAGCTTCCAAATGCAAATTCAAAACAAAGATACACAGAAAATATACAAACGCATAAAACAACACAGCTACTGGACAGGTACACATTCACAGGGTTGAAACACAAGCACACAGAAACACATTAGGTTCACAAGTATATATGACTACACAGTCACATGGAAAGTACACAGAGAAACAATAGTCGCATAAGCCCACAGGAGGTACACAGGTACACACAGGCAGATAGTTTGTTTCCTTTACACATGCACACAGAATGTATACAGGCAAAGAGCAGCGCACATACACAATGAAAAACACAGACACACAAGTTGAACACAATCACGTAGGTGATACAAGGGTTTAACAGCTGGCACACTAGCACACGAAAAGGCAAAGGTACACAGAAGGTACCCAAGCACATATGTAGATGGAACATAGATGTACAGATGATAGACACAAAGACATATAAGCGAAAATAGACAAAAAATGTATTTAAGCACACAGAAGATACACAAGCGTACCGGATGCACACAAAATTTCACGTGTATACAGAGGGTACACAAGAGGGCGGAAGACAAGTAAAAGTTGCGGATTGGTACATGAGGCACTTCTGCACATAAGAGGTAGATATACATACAGAAAATACACAGCAACACAGAATATACACTTACACATAATAAGTATTACACAAAAGGTACACAAACACACTTGTGGTAATCATGCACATAAGAGGTAGGTATGCAGGCACCCAGGATGTATACAAGGAAACAAGAGGTGCATAGGCACATAGAAGGTACACATACACATATCAGAAACACAAACCTACATTGGGTAATTAAGCACAAAAGCAGTAGGTACACAGACAAGCATATGATAGATATGCACATAAAAGTTACACAGGCAAAAACCAGTATGGATACACACAAGAGGTACGACGGGTGGTCTATAAGTTTTGCAAATCGGTAGGGCAAAATAGAGGAAGTGAGGTGGCTGTTTGTGGGGGTGTTAGGACCAGTCACAAATTTTTTCAACAATGGAGAAGGTTGAGCACCACGCAGTGATCAAATTTTTGACCAAGGAAGGCAAGAATGCAAAAGAAATCCATGAACGCATGGTTGCAGTATACAACGACACCGCCCCTTCCCATGCAACCATTGCTTTCTGGAATAGGGAGTTCCGGCATGGTGGTGAGTCCCTTGAAGATGACCCCTGTCCAAGACGCCCGTCAGACGTGACTAACGAAGACAATGTAGCCCGTGTGGAGAGGATAATCCTCGAAAATCAACGGGTGAAGGTCGAAGAAATCGAGTGAGAACTTGGAATATTACATGGAAGTGTTATCAACATCATCCACGACAATTTGGCCATGACCAAGGTCTCTGCCCGTTGGTTCCCTAGGAACCTGACGCCCCATGATTCACTTTATCGTCGTCAACGTCTACAAGGCCAGAATTGCACAAGCTGCCCATCGCGAGTGCAGGTTCTAGGAGCTCAACCATCGCCCCCTACAGTCCAGATCTGGCCCCTAGCAACTACTTTTTATTCCGCCAGCTCAAGGCTGCACTGCGTGGACGCCGGTTTGGGGACGATGAAGATGTCCAGTTCGCCGTCCAGGAGTGGAGTGAACAGCAGTCGGGAGATTTCTAGTTGTTGGGAATTCGAAGCTTCAGGGACAAGTCGCCCAAGTGCATTGAAGTCGAGGGTAGTTATATTGAAAAATAATAAAACACTTTTCCTAATATCTCGTTTCCTTATATCCGAATTGCAAAACTTATTTTCCGCCCCTCTTAAATAGGCCCATATAAGGTACACAGACACAGGTAGCATACATACTCTCGTATAATGTACACAGGCACCAAGCGGGTCTACAGACACAGAAGAGTTACAAAGGCAATTAGAAGGTACACATACACACAGCAGATGCACAAACACACATAGGGTAATTAGGTAGGCAAGCAGGCAGGAGGTACCAATAGAGGTACCCGATGGTACTAGTTCCTCTAAATCTGATCCTTTTTTGATTATGGAAAGGAAAAACAGAAGACGTCCGCTCCAGGACGAGATTTGCCATATAAGTGGTGAAGTAAGTGGAAGTAAAAATGGATAAATGGCACTTGCCATATTGTCAAGTATCAAAACTATTTGGAGTTGCAATCCTGCAACAATGTAGGTTACATTTCGGGTTTACGATGACAATTACCTTTTCTGAAGACTTAGAGACAATTTGTGAGGCTGGATGTGGTTGGCACTCAAGGCTACAGCCTTTTCATGGTGATGTATTAACCACTTAAACGACCATATAATTTTCAAAAGTTGCAAAGTGGTTACTATTATTCTCTTTAGTTCATTAACCTTCGTTTCAGGGGCACCACCGCCCGATTTGCACCCTTCTTCCCCGTACTAAAAATAATGTACTGATGTTGCCATTTTTCATTTTCTCTTTTATAAATGATCTCTTTAATTTAGAGAAATGTAAATGTAACCAAAGTAAAAAAACATTTTATAGTTACCATGAAAGAAAATAGGAAACATATAGAGTAGTAATCGCATTTACTGGATTACCATTTTCAGCCCCACCTTCCCCCCGGCACAGAAAAGATCCAGTCCTTTTTTATTTGAAATTTCACATAAATGAAAATGTTACCCTTAAAAAGTGTTTTTTTCTCTCGTCACTAACGAATGCAAAAAGAAGCAACGGCAAATTTATTACTAACATTTATCGCCTTTGACGTCGTAATGTAAAGCAGGACGTGGCGGTACATCTTTGGTACAAAGTAAAAAAGCTTTAATATTTCCACAGCAGCCAAAGGGCACTGATGATAGTGTCATCGAAATTATTATCTCGGAGAGGGGTATAAAATATTTCACTCTTCTGATGTACCTGCATGTATCGGGTAAACTATTGAAATTCAGGTAGTTTATTCCCGAGTATAGACGGGAAAATTCGTTAAATGCTTAATTTCGATTGTAAATAAAAAAGAAATATCGTAAATGCTACTACTCATATTTTACCGCTTAATCTAAAAAATGTAGCGCACAAAATTTCGATTCTACCTAAGATTAATCATCATCACAGTTCTGAAATTATTATAAATGTAAAAAAAAAAAATTAATAATTACCTAACCTAACCATATCTAACTTTTAAATTGAAAAAATCTTAAAGAAATAAACATTTAGAATTAGAGTTATGAAAATACTAGTGAAATTCTCCGCCCCCACCCCCCAAAGTCGGAGAACGTGCCCCAAACTTTAAAGATACGACGTTCTTAATAATGATACTTTACCAATTAATCGTTTTTAAACAAACATTTGCTTGTTTATTAGTCTTAGGGTCCCGTAAACAACAAATTCGCGATTTCATAGATATAATGTCTCAAAATTAATATAATTTCAGAATATTAAAATTAACATAATTTGAGAATATCGAAATTAATTAATTTCAGAATTATGAAATTAACATAATTTCAGAATATTGACACTGAAGAACCGTGTGATAACAACGTGGCCAATTCGGTGGTGATGTGGCCATCGCGAAGCTCGGAATGGAATTCCTCCTGCCGTTCAGGTAAATCTTTTCCTTAGACACTTTTTCCCATAAGAAGGGCTGAGATTTAAGTCGTTGTAAAGGGCGCCAGGTCCGATCTTGGCTTATAAAGAAGGGCAAACCCAAAGCTGGTCAGGCTATCTACTCTGTAAGTTATAAAGAAAACTAAATTTCCTAAATATAGCCTTTATTAAGCAAACAAAAAAATAGCAATAAATTAGCAATAACTTTCTAAAATTCAATTGAACTGATATTGGGAATCTAGCCTGCCAAGAAGTGCAGGCGGGAGTCTTTATTGAGACTCAAATGGCGCCTTGGATACAGCAATTACCAACGCTGTTCTGGTGACGCAAGCAGCTGATTGCAACTTGTCGCATACTACTTATTTATTTAGTGCCTCCTTTCCTACATCCCTCTATCAAAGGCAGCACTCCTACTGCAGAAAGCATGAAAAATAGTTCTTATTTCTTTCTCTCCACATAAATTCCTGCGTTTATAAATATCCAAAAGTCCCTTTTAAATCCTCACAGACTCTCGGGATGGGCTTCATGCTTGGCCTACTAACTCCATTCAATTTATAGCTGGCAGAGGATCTTCAAATTAAAGTGGTTTAATTATATCTTCATAACTTGAGCGATCAATTACATTGGGTTACAAACATTATTATTTGTAAGTCGGCAATTTTTTCTAACTGATTTAGGACAATTGTCCAACGCTAAATCAGAAAATGCCATCCGTTTCCTCCGATCATGTCAGATTTTGGGGCTTAGTCGATTTTTAGAAAATCCGATCTTATAACTAAATAGGTTTGATTTTGGGGACATTTTCGGTTGATTTTTGTTAATATGTCTCATCCGAAATACGTTTTTTAAGATAAAAACATCGTTTTATAACCCAATTTTTATATTGTATGTTAATAAATTGATTATTGTAAATTGAATAGTAGACATTGATAAAGATAAGTAAATGTAAATTGAATATTAAGTCATCATTATTAGGAATTCAAGGCATGAACTAACCTATCTTCGAACCCTAAGAATGTTCAGTGGTAGGGATGTCTCTCTTCAGAGTCCAACAGTAATCGGACATCATGACTGCATCTTAGCGTCCCCGATAAATGGTCTCCATCTTTTTCATGTTTTAAAGGAATCTCTCTCTCCTGATCCTCGCTCATTGATCCCTGATCCTCAAGAAACTGATACATATGTGAAAACAAGTAATGCATTTTGATGTTCATGTTGTATCCGAGGTTTTTGAAACCACTCAGCCTATTGGTGACAAGCTATATGTAATACCTGGCCTTCTTTTTGCCAATGCATTTTTTATCGAGCAGAAGAACGGCCTTCCATGCTTCCAGTTCTATTTAGTTCTTTGCGTCATCAAATTGTGGATCTTCTCTGAGCTGGCGGAGCTGAGGACCATCAAAGATGACAGCTTTCAACTTCTCCATGGTCATTCTTGAAAAATGGTTGGGCAAGTAAGTTAAGCGGCCACCATCCTTGTCCAGACCTTTGGTGAACTGTTTGATCAAGACCAGCTTAATGTACAGAGGAGGAAAGAGTATCCTGTCTCGGTCCACCACAGAGTTGTTTATAAGGTTCCTTGCTCAGCAAAGCACCAATTCCTCCTGTATAGGCCAGTCCTTCTTCGTGAGTGATGAGCTCGCTCCCTACTATCCCACATGCACAGAAATCACGAGTACTTGGTGGACCCGGACTATCATCCCAACAAAATCTTCACCATCTTCAGATTAACATAAATTAACCAGCCACTTTAATTATAATGAATTTTATCCAGCACGTACCTTACCGCATCTTACTTCTTCAGTGAAGTCAAGTGAGCGAGATGTACAGAGGCAAACTGGTTGCCGTTTTTCCAGCAAAAACATTGCAGCGATTGCTTGCTGCTGTTAATAAACAGTTTCTAATCTTTGGGTTGGTACTGCGGCAATCAAACCTTGTGTTGAAGCTGTTTAATATCTGTCTATTACATCATCTCCTTCTCTTACAAGAAAAAACAGTGGTAATCTTGATCTCTGTTGTGGTAGAAGGTGATGTAAGCACGTCAGAGAGGAGGTTTTTCTTCATTCTGGATGCCAACAGTTCTTTAGAGGACGTTGGAATGCTGAGATTGCGAAGGAGATCATTTAGCCTTTCGAGTAAAGAAGAACGTAGAGCATCATCGCTAAAAAATACTTCTTCTTTTTCATTTCAAATAACATTGGAGGAATCTTAGTCACTAATTTTAGGAAGTCCTCTAAAGACAGGTAGTAAATTTTATCACAATGAATTACAGGACGCGGTTCTAATTGATTATCAGGGTGTGCGAGGCTGCTTCGGTTCCTTTTTATGATCCCAGTCAAATCAATAGAGCAGAAGTAGCAGTCAGAGCCATGGTTTGTCTGCTCCCTTCAAATCATGGGAATTTCAAACTTCCGAAAACTCTTCTTGCCCTTGGTCCAACGATGTAGATACTAACAGCATGTCTTGCATACCATATGTTGTGCCCAAGCTTTATCCTGGTAGCAAACTTTCATACCGAAATAATTGTGCTAATCACAATTATTTCAGGCCAAATCCATTTCATTCACCTGCAAAAGAAAAATATTAGTTAGTCAAAAAAATGACACATGTAATCTCTTCGGAATTCATTTATTTAAAGAAATAACAAAGACGTTTTGCATTGTATAAGTACAAAGTACCCGTACATATAAAATAGCATAAAAAAGATTATTTGGCGATTAATCAAAAGGTTGACCTAATTGAGAAAAGCTAATATACTTTTGGATTCAGCAGATCAAAATTGTCCTAAATCTGTTAAAAAGTTGGTGTTGGACAGTGGTATCTATAATTCGAGGATGTGACTCCGAGAAACTTAAGAAGTATTTATTCCTACCGGGTAATTTGCATGAACACACCTGGTCTTAGGTACCTGTGGGATTAAGAACTAATCACCAAAGTTATCCCTTTGAATGAAAGTAATTATCAAATAAGTAACAAAGAATATTGTATTGTTGTTTTTCATATAATTTATGTAATTCCATTTAAATATTTCTTGAGGAAAAATATTTTCAAATTAAACTTTTGTGTCACAATTTTGCAGACATTTATCACTTCTGTGGCTACTTTTGTGAGGCGAAAAATTGGAGAAACAATTTCACCATGCTATTGTGGTACCAAGTATAAAGCCTGGAATGGTTATATCATGGTATTGGACTGAACATCTTCATCAGAGCTACTAGAGATGTTTTAATGTTATGGAAAAATTAACACCACAACTTATTCCACTATGTTTTCACAGTTTTTACAGACATTTATCCAGAAATGACATACCACATCACCAAGAAATGTAATTATATTTCAGCAGAACAATGCCGCATGCCATACAACCAACCACACCATAGATTGGTTTAGAGAAAGTGAAGGCGCGCCTATGGACTGGCCACTACAAAGCCCAGACTTAAATCCAATATGGCACTTGTGGAGAGTGATTTAAAAAGCCATGAAAAAGCACCACAACTAGTAATATAATAGAAATGTATAAAATATTAGAAGCTGAGTGGTCAAAAAACGCCAGATATTTGTGAACATTTGGTGAAGTCAATAACACGAAGAATTATGGCGGTGATCAAAACAAAACAAGATCCAACTAAGTATTAAAATAATTAAAAATAAATAAACATAATAAATATACTGACTTCCTTTCTCACAAATGTCTAATTACATTACTTGAATGATTCCATGGGGTGCTTTATACATTTGACCAAAGGTGAAGTTTACTCGAATTCTTTTCATTGTCCACTAGTACGTTCTCTCATAAACCTCAGGCCGTCAATGGCGGACGAAGAGCAATTGTATGGTTGGCCAAAAGGCCCTGACTCACTTAGGAAGCGGAATCTTTTGATTCAAAGCGTACTGGTCTCTTGGACAGTTTCGGATGATGGCTGATCGCTGGAAGAAGATCGCAGAGTATGATGGACTTAATTTTGAAGAATAAATGTCGGTGTTGCTCCATAAAATTTGTGGTTTTCTTTCCTCTTCCTAAGTGAGTCACAACTTTCTGGCCAACCTGGGATTTGATCATCTCGAAGCATTAAATCCCTAAATCCTCCCCCTTTCACTTTTGATCCTCTTTGTTGAAGAGAATCCAATCCATATTTTGAACTAAGAAAGTCCTTCATAGACAACCCTCATGGTAGCAACATCAAAAATCACGCAACATCTTTTTCAGAATGCGCCGACACATGGGACGGACGAGGCTTCCATTCGGCATGTCGGGGAAGTGACGTCACAACCGACTGCCTCCTCTGTAGATTAGTCAATGGTAAACGTCGATGCAAAAGTTCCTGTTCTCAAAATAAAACCCAGGTAAAGACTAACGAAACTTTTTTACTAAAGAATTCCATGATAATTTCTGAATTTTAAATGAATATATATATATATATATATATATATGATTATGTACAAAGTCTGTTGGCTGACAAAATGAACAAGTTCTTGTAAGTGTGAGGTCTCTATGGCAACAGAAATTCGGTTCATTTATTTAAAGACTAACGTTTTACGGAAACAGGTTTTTTTTCGTAAATACGAAGAAATCCGTGCTAGTTATCACGATTGTAATGAAATAAGCTAAATTATCTATAACAATAACTTTGCTGTTAATTTAGAAAACATAGAATGATGGAAGATAACTTTCTACATAGGATACCCATCCTACGAATCCTTAAATGGAAAAGTGAGAGCTAAAAATGAAGAGACGAAAAATAAAGAATAAAAATCTATTTTTTTAAAACAATAGAAACTAAACATATGATGACTAAAACCTTATATTTATTTAATGTTTGAATAATATAATTAGCTTGCAAAATATTAAAGGAATTGGTAAAATAAATAATATTTAATTCACTTTATTCAGGAGAAAAATAAATAATTTGGTCCACTGGAATTAAACATGCGAGATTGAAGGAAAATATTGATTAAATATGTAAATATTAAATAGATAAAATGATGAATTGAAAATAAGTTTGAATGGAAATAAAATACAATATCTTATAATTAGGAATCTTTAATTTGGAGTTGATGTGAGTGTAGGATTTAAAATAGCAGGATTTGTAGGTTTGTACTATTTGTAGGGTTTGTAGAATTTAAAATATTAGGATCTTTTGAGTTGCTAGCATTTAAAATACTAGGATTTCTAGTATTTAAATATTATAATTTGTAATATTTAAAAAGAATGATATGTACGGTTGGTAGTATTTCAAATAACCGTCAGCTGCTGTGTTTGTGAAAGCGTTTGATTGGTCAGTATTTCACGTGACTTGACGTCTTAATTGGTGTTCGATTTTTGACACGAAACGATTAAATATTTTGATAAAAGATCATAAATTACACCTTTAAACGGTATATTGGTATTACTATAAATTTAGATATATAGAATTGATGCATAATTAAATAGATGGGAACGAAATTAAACCATCTCCATGGGGGAAATATGAATGATATTATAATATAACTTGGAGGAAATGAGAAAAATAACTTTATGCGTGTTCAGTAGACTTCACTCTGGGTGAGATCGAAGAAAACAGACTGACGCATCAAGCACCACTTTGATCTCGGTTAGAGTAACTCCTTAGACCACTTAGCTACATGTGAGAACAAAAACTTTTTTAAGAAGAAAAATTATTTAGTTTATCTTCACATTTTTGGCTGTATGACTCAGTTCATATATATATATATATATATATATATATATATATATATATATATATATATATATATATATATAGAGAGAGAGAGAGAGAGAGAGAGAGAGAGAGGGGGGGAGAGAGAGAGAGAGACAGACAGATAGAACTACAAACAAGACACAGATATACAGAAGACGAAAGTGACTAGGTTACAATAACCGATTTCAATCTTGATCTTTTACCATAGAAGATAAGGACTAAGCTTTTCCTAAGGTTGCGATTTTTCTGTCCCTTAATATTTCCTGGCTTTTGGAAATGTTTCCTTCAATCAACAAAGCAACCTGAACATACAGTTAATAGATTCCTCTTTAACTGCGTATCGTCAAAGGTGTCACAATTGTATCCATTGATACTATTGGTGTTAGCATTCATATTCGTTATGACCTACCATAGGTTGATCGATAATCCGATCTCTTTAACCCTATCCTGGTCCCTTGCTTCCCTTAATTATGGGCACAAAATAATTGTCTTTTCTCACTCACCTACTTCAAGTTGGCATAGGAAAATAGTTTTTTTTTACGAAGTACTATAGCAAAATTTGACTCCTCTAAGGTCCTTGTAAGTTTCAATTTTGATCTTCGAACCTGGTAATTGATTAGATTTTTTTTAGTTTTGTAAATTTGAGTAGTTTTTAGTCTTTAAAGAAGGTATATTTTTTCACTCTAAAATTTGTGTGCACCTTGTTGGCTTAAGAATGAGATTACCCTCACTGGCCCCGTTCTGAAGAACTATTATTATTAAAAGAATTTGGTTGTAAAATTCTCCTTAATTTACTGTTTTTTATAACTTTGAGCGTGCAATTATCTGATTGATTACCATAATTTTATCCGCTTGAATACTAAATATAGCGTGGAAAATGATTTGCGTATTTTTAGAAATTTTGATTAAAGAGACATTCCAGGGATTAACGACATGTTTATTGAGAGCTCTCCTTTGCTGAAATGCGTTTAAATTATATTCCTTTTAGGATTTGGCTCATAAGTTCTCTTTCGTGGGTTCCACTTTTCTGCTTCTTACCTAATTGTTAAGTTTACAACACTTAGGTTTATAGATGTATTTTAAAGTTTATTTATTTATAGGTTTATACAGGGTGTAGGACTAGTTAATGTGTAGTGGCCTAGTCTTTCCTGACATCACTTTAAAATGCACAGTGACCTAGAGCCTGAGTAGACTAGGTCACTGTGCACTTTCAAGCGAGCCTAGAAAGCCTAAGCCACTGCACAGTAATTAGTCGGACAGCCTTTTTATGATTTGTAAATTTCAAAAATTACCCATCAAATGACTCTACCTCGTGACCAGCAACGTACTTTTCTACTATATGATTACAGGTTCGGCTTAAAGGCTGCCCAATTGCAACATCGTATCAACCAAGCATATGAAGACTACACAATAAGACGTCAAACTGCCTACGATTGGTTTAAGTAGCTTCAGCTTTGCTACTTCCGTCTTCAAGATCAGCCAAAAAGTGAGCGTGTCAAAGCTGTCCTCACGCAAACTGGCTGAAAAGTATAGCTTCAGCCATAAAGCTAATTGCATCATTTAGAGGTAAAGTCAGAAAACTGGACGTATGAATTCCACTTAAACTGGTCGACACGTCAGTGCTGCATAGAAGCCTGTATTATACTACTCTACAAGAAACGTTGTTTTGACTAGCTGAACAAAGTGGTTATTGCAGATGTGGACTGGTGTCTGATGGGAAGTGAAGGGAGTGATTCATTGGGAAATGTTAGAACGCAATCAGTCTATTGACGCTCAATTATACAGTCATAAAATGCAACAGGTGGCAGATGCATTTGCTAAGAAACGTCAAGTACTGACTGATGTCATCTTTCTTCACGATAACGCCCCATCACACGTTGCAAATCATTACAGTAAAAAGCTTTTGGAGCTGTGGTGGGAAGTTTTTCCTTACCCAACATCTCGCCAGACCAGGCTCCAATAGACTACGATCTATTGCGGTCACTGCAAAAATTTCTAAATGTCAAAACGTTTGCTAATGATGACGAACTGAGAAAACTGCAGTTGTAGACTTCTTCGATAGCAGACCAGTTGAATTTTAAAACAAAGGCATCCATGATCTATCATGTCGTTTTAAGTAGTTGTTCGATAATAATGGTGATTACATTATTCATTAATATGTTTCTTGTGCTGCATTATTTCGTTGTAAATCGTTGTCAATAAAAGTTGAGAAAGAACTTTTTTCCAACCTATTATTTGCGAAAAGTTCGAATTTCAAAGAACTTCCTATGAAAAATAACTATCATCTCCTCTTCAAATAGCCTATACCACAATGACCAATATTCAGCTGCCTGGAATGAATCCATTTTATTGTAATTGTAGAAGAATATTCTTAGTTTTTAAAAACTATATATTTCACGCAATTTAAGTACCCTTTTGTTAACAAACAAAATAGTAGCAGTTTTATCTCTCTGGATGACAAACTCTCTCTACAGATGTGCAGTTGTGTTGATACGTGTTTAATTGGTTTGATGTCTCCAATGAGCCTATGTAGCATTCAGAGAATGAAGATCAGATGGAAGGATATATCTTATATATACATAATCTATCATTACATGAAGATTTAAACAATCAAAGGATCAAATGTAAGAAAAAAAAATGGATTCGCATTCAAATTCGTGAGGAGGGTTCTATAGAGACTCATGCAAGAATGTACATAACTGGAGACACATACTGGAGTGTATGAGCTCTTTAGATAGGACCCACTTTATATTATGATCAGAGATGCTTTTGTAACTACAATAAAGGCCATTGGAACGATGCTCTTTTATTCCTTAAACTGAGTTCTTAGCTTCTCTGTCAAATGTAACTCTCATGGCAATACCTAAATGAGGACGGAATTGAGGACGCTGCCGAGGATTAGGAAAGAGTTGTATGACACAGGCGGTAAATACGAGGGTACCTGGGCCTGGAAAGTACGATGGTCACGTTATGCCCCGGTTTTCTCCCCAGAGGGCCTAATAATTAACAAGGGGGCAAAATTGAGTGTAGGTAGAATTTGGTGTTTCCTAGAACACACGAGGTGGCCTTTCGAAAGCCTCATGTGTGGCAACAGGATTTTTCACCATAACACACAAGCCCTCTCTGTAGTTTTATTCTATTCTACTGTACCACATTCTCCAATAGGTTATCTCGTCTCTTATCTCATTAATTTCACTTTATTTCATTCCTCCCAACTCGTCTAACCGATACTAATCTTAATTCCATTCACCACTCCACGATTCGTTGCCCCCACTCCTTTCAGGCCAACTAGACCCTAGGGTCTTTGTTAGTTTAAGTAGGCTGTCCTCGAGTGGATCTTCTGGCCTTTACTTGTCGAGACCAACTACGATAGCTTGAATGAAGCCTTAAATACTTAAATTCTAAGCCAACTAGTCTCTTCTCTTTTGGAATTTTAAGTCATTGATTGTGTAAACAATTTAGTCAGTTTTCGAGTGGACCGTAGGCAGTTCATAGGTAGTTTATGGGCTAAACTAAATTGATTACACTAGGTAGGTCTTTGCTGGTCTTAATCAACTAGACTAGCCGCGAATGAACTTTAGGTAGTTTATAGTCTAAGCCAACTAGTCTGACCTCGAGTTCACCTTAATGTCTTTATTAGTCTTATTCAACTAGTGTGTACTCGAGTGGATATCAGGGTATTTTCTTGTCTAAACTAACTTGTCTGGTTTGCAGTAGACAATGGGCTTTTTACTACTATAAAGCATTTAAATGTTTTTCTAGTGGACTTTATGCTCTTTTCTGGTCTAAACCAACTATGATGTACTGAATAAATCCTTACTTACTTCGATGGTCTAAACAATCTAAACTGTCCTCGAGTTTACCTTTCTGCATTTGCTCATCTAATCCAAATCGAATGGCGCCAGTTTAACCTGGGGTCTTTCATGTCTAAACGAACTAGACTGCAATGGATCGTACCTTAGCATCTTTCCTGGTGGAGACCAATTAGTCTCTCCTGTTTGCAGTTACTTGCTTGGCGTTGATGAAGACGATCCCCTAGCCCTGCACGATGCTAAATGAAAGTAGCTCCTTATTGCTATGGCAACCGCATAGTCTGTAATAAAGTGAGACCTAGGTCTTGTTCTGCTCTAAGCAAACTAGAATGACCTATAGCGAATCTTAGGCTCTTTACCAGGCTAGCCACACTAGTCTCTCCTCGAAAGGATCTAAAAGTCTTGGCTCATATAGAGCTCTGTTGTGTCGTCGAGTTGAACTTAAGGTCTTTGCTGGTCTAAACTAACTAGCCTAGCAACGACTTGTCCTGAGTGTCCTTGTTAGTCTAAATGTAGTGTTTGTCCTCGAGTGGATATTAGGGTATTTGCTGGTCTAAACCAAATACAAATGCCTCGAATGGACCTTATTTTTGTATTGGGCTAAATCAAATAAATTGGCATCGATATGACCTTGGGGTCATTTCTGAACCCAGGGGCCCTAAGGGTCGCTTGTGGTTGAAACCATCTAGATTGACCAAGTATAATTCTGGACCAAACAAGGTCAACAGACCTAAGTCGTGTCCTTTCAATTATTCTGACTTATGACCTTACGACGTTCAAAATTTTAAATAATTCCATGACTAACCTTGGGCGCACATTGAGAATTATATCACTTAAAAGAGAAGGCAAAATAACATAAGGGCTTCTAATTTCGTTAGAATCGGCCAAATAGTCACGATGTTAATCCTAAAAGAATATTGGAAAAGTAAAATAATTACCATCCGGCCGATCTACCTACGGATCGACAGAGTAACTTATAGAGTTGCGTCCGCGCGACTAAAATATAATATTTAATTTTTCTAAATGAAAAATGACTTTTAAGTCCCATTAACAATGTCTTAAAAGAACGGACAAGGAAAATGCAGGAAATGGTTAATCGTGAATTGGACGCAGAAATCGTCCAAATGATTGACCCGAACAGAAGCGTAATAAGTCGCGCCGAAGTTCCGAGCTCCGCGGGATTTTAGCTGGTGGAGCAAAAGTCCCGTTCTACACATAAGAAAAGAAGTGTTTTTTTTACCGTAAAACAAATAAAAAATCCGACCAAAAATAGCTGACCTAACTGTGAAACCTCACCAATTTCTACAAATTCACCGATTACGACCCAAATTTCCTGATAAAGACCCAAATCCACCGAAGAAGACATCCACGAAAGAACAAAAAACACGAAATACACACACTACAAGATATACGAAAAGACAAAGACACGAGCACAAGGCTAAAGTAATTAATAAAGTAATTATTACCACAACAGCAAATGCGATATCATATCCAAGCCATTCATTGTTTTTTAAAGACAAATGGCTAGAACGCCATATTATATATATATTTATATATATATATATATATGAAAAACTCACAAAGTATCACGTGAGGGTAGCAAATAAATGCAATGTCCCGCATGTTAAAATGAAATGGTGTTTCCAAGTACTTTGGAACTTTATTAAGTTCCTTATCAAAGATAACTACAAGAAAAATATTACTTTGGAAGTATATATACGAAAGAAAAGTATGAAAGTCTAATACTTAATTAGTTCTGACTTTTGTTCTTAGTTTTTTATATACAATCTTTAGTTATATGGCTCCAATTTTTTTTATTTATTTATTTTTTTTTATTGTTACTGCTTTGTTATGTACATTGTATTTCCTCCACTTTTCGCTCCTCGTGTCTTATAAACTGCCTCGTTAGGCTATCTCCATTTCTTTGAATCTTTTACCCTTTCCGTCTTCTCATGTTGACCTTACTACCTACTTCTTTTAATTGTTAATGTGAATCTTTACCTTCCCCCATTCGTCTTCCTCATTGGTTATTTGTTGTTTTTGAGGCGCTCTTTCATACATTTATTTCGTATATATATTTTTATTATTATATTATTTCTTGTAGTTATCCTTGATAAGGAACTTAATAAAGTTCCAAAGTACTTATAAACACCATTTCATTTTTTTCTGCGGGACATTGCATTCATATTCAAAGGAACCACAAAACCAAAAGCGCTTCAAAGCCATAGACTTGATCACCAGGCTTTAGCATCTCTTTTCACCACTGGTCTATTTTTCGCTATTTGTCCACACACTCTTATTCTATCCCCTTCCCACACCTACTATTACATTAATTAACAATTCACTCTAGAACTCCACGGTGAGTGAAACCCGCGTTTCTCTATCTCATAATTTCCTCCTATTCCGTCTGTTGGACTTATTTGTACCAATACAGTCTCTGTTAAATTGGACTAAGTCATGATCTGAGTTGTACCTTGGGAAAGATAATTAAAATAATTTGTGTTGTAGCAACCAAAAAGGTTTTCGTGTGGTACATTTTATAGTTTATAGAATTCATATCTGTACATATTGGGAAGCAATAGTTATAATGTTAAACAAGAAAAATTATTATTTAATATATATTAAAAATGAAAGTGCTCTCTATAATAATATAAAACATTAAAGTCAAATGTTTAATTTGAGATAAAATATGAGTCAATATGTAAAAATGTAAAAAAGATGGCTACCAAAATGTAAAAATGTTAAAAAAAATTGAAAACTTTAAAATATTTTAAATGTAAAGTAAAAATATTAAAAACTGGCAAACAATAAACAAAACTATAAAATTAAGACAATAAATAAGAGCAAAATGTTAAATTCCTGAAAAATGAAGGGTAGGTATTTTTTAAATGGGTAGCAATTCGAAACATGTTAATAAATAGGAAGTAAATTGTTGTTTAGGGCAGAAATGAGTTGAAGCGACCTAAAAAGTGATGGGAAAAATAAACTTGAAACAACAATTGTTTCTATTTTGACCGCAAGCAAAAGACGTCGCTTTGGTCCAAAACTTTAGATTGAGATTTATTTCACTCGTATAAAATTTGTGATTCCGAGGCTTTCCTTCTTTACCTCAGCCTTGATTCAGGAAAATAACTTGCAATCTCTGTTTCATCTTCCATTGGAGGTAATTTTTTATCATTAATTGCGGTAAATATGGTGATAATTTTCCTTCTTTAGGGGGCGGGGGGACAACTTATTATTATTCCTTTAGACGAAGCAACATTTCTATTACCAACAATTCTCTTGGTGTGGTAACGATCCAACGGTCAATTAATCGAAAGACAACACATCTTTACTATCGTAGTGAGAGAGTTGTGATCTATTAGAGAGAGAGATAGAAATATAGAATGTCTCGCCTAGGTTAACTGAGGTAGATGCAGCTCATTATCAAATTAATTCAAATTAGCCTGAGCTAATTAACTTGTAATTTAAACACCTAAAATTAACATTCGGCGAGGAGCCCTTAAAATTCAAGTGCCACTGAATTCCTTTGAATTGAGTCCTCAGTGTGGCTGAAAGAAGGAATAATAGACCTCGGCCAAGATGTCGGAAATACCGAGCTAAGACTTAAAATATTCATAGCCCTTCCTAAATCTCCGGAGAAGCGGCTCCATTCTTAACAAAAAGATTGGGCGCGTTTATTCAAGGAGGAGAAGCTGCTTCTCCTCCAGGTACTAGGTGTAACAGACTACTGTAAATTGATTAGAAATTAATAATATTTCAACCTTTCCTCAAAGTAACATAGAATACCAGAAATTTATTTATGTGGTATATATGCTTTAATTAGTGAGACCCGGAATACATAAAAAAGCGAAGGTATTCAGCGCTATCTTAAACTACTAATTTACGTCGTGTATTCCAGGAACATCCTTTCTCTTCTAGAATGAACTCGATTTGTAAGGAAAGTGTTTTAATGGATGAATCTCTTTTCCAAAGGTTGCAGCTTCTTGCCTTTCGTGCAGTCCCAACACAACCTGCGAAGATGAGCTGGATGGACAATGTTGTTTTCCTCTACTTTCCTCCAATTTTGAAGGTAAGATTAAATTTACTTCGTTATAAACAAAATCTTAACTCAAATCTACCTTCCCAAGAGAACCAGTAACCATTCTAGTTTACACCAAGTTTGCCTACACAGGGAGGCAAACAATTTACATCCTCACTATGTACAGACCAACTTGTTTTTCAATGTTAAATCACATTCAATCACAATAGATGCTTCCAATATTTAGAAATTGCAGTTTTCTTTACTCTTATTTTTCTAATTATGTCTTTAAATCTCACCTTCCAACCTATTTCCTTCACATTGAATAATCAATTATAAATCGATTGGACAAAACTTCATCCATTTATTTTAAACTGTTTAAAACACTTTATGCGATTAGTTCTTTTTGTCCGGTGAGTTTACAAAGGCGGGAATAATTAGAGGTAAATTTATTGATGTCCTGCGCTAATTCACATGATTTGAAATTCTCTTCCTATTTTCTGCCTGAGCTTCTTATTTGTGCAGTTTAAGGAGGTTTTCCCGACACAAATACGAACCTATTTGATGTCCTATTAATTTACCTAACTACTCAATTCTAACATTATCATGTGTTCTAAATACTTCACTTGTATTGTATCGAGAAAATCATGAGAAATCATGTCAGGGTTTTTCAGACCTATAAATTGATATCAATGGTTGACACGGATTGTCGAGATAGTCCAGCTTTTCTATTTCATACCGACACACTGGCCTCATACGCCGACTTGGTCTTTAGTTTTACTTCTATGCTGATGGTATTGAAATTTAAAGTGACCCAATTAGCCATGTCACATTTTTCAAAATGTTTTGAACAAAAGTAAGCTATCTATGATACAATTATTTATATATTTTAGGTATTATACCTCTTAAATAGTTTAGGTGACTGCCGCTATGCTTCATCCTGCTGTGTTGCTAATTAATAACATTTTTAACAACACAGGTTGAAAAATAAAGTATGGGGATAAAAATTATAAATAAGCAAATATTAATGCGAATATTTTTTTGTTTGTCAGTAAAATTGGTATAGCTAAGGTAATTTTCGATGTTTCGATAAACATTCCCTTGGCCATAGTTGCTCCTGGGCGAACTACTTTCTTGCTTACTGGCAAGTGTATCGCTGCCTTGCGGCAGTCAACAATGTCCATATACCGAACCATGATGCTTTGGTTTAGAGCGTCAACAACCCTCATCAATTTGTACAATATTTCTCTGGTCCACAAACTTTAATGGGATTCTCATTTAAATTGTTTGTACGAATTTCACTAAAGAAAGAAGAGAAACATATCAATCATTGTTAAAAGGTTTAATAATTTAACAATCTCCGATTCAGGCATTGGACCGATCCAATTTTATAATATGGCCTCAAACTTTACTAAGTACAGATGATCCCTCTCAACAGAAAGGAAAAGATTATCTTTATTTGATGCCATACACTTACTTTATACTGTAACGAATTTAAACTTGAGTTTCTGTACTTAACTCTCAGATTACAGCCCAATTAACTCTTTGATTCAGGATGGTACAAAAAGTCTTTTTTTTAAACTAGACAGGTGCATATTTTGCCCCAATGACTTGGGGCGCCATTGCCTCACTTACTATCATGTAAGGATATTTGAGTGTTGAAATATGAGAAAGAAATTATAAATTTTACGCATTGGATATTAATATTTTTTAGAAATATATAAAATAATATTATTAAAAGATAGCATTTATTTAATAACTTCTTTGTATGCCTACGGCGACAATGTAAGAAAAATATAAATCACCTTAATTTATATTTTTTGAAACCATAAAAAATTATTGAAGTTAGAAATTTTGGAGATTATTTTCAAACAGAATTATAACAAACAAATAACTTGGTTTCAATTTTCAAAAATTACTGCACTGAAGTTGACCAAAATATTTATATTAGCCGAGGCGGAAGTGTTACTTTTACCATAAAATATTACTTTAGTGGGATATGATTGAATCAACAATAAATTTGTGCAAATAGTTAAAAGAAAAAGCAGTCAAGTTGGCCGCTGGATAAAGAAACAGATTAATTAAGAATATCAGCCACAAAACCTAACAGCGAGTTTGCAGTCAAATTCTAAATGAGAGGAACGGAGAATTACCATCCCGTGAGGGAGATTCTGAATTAGAATCAATGGGTGGGCTTGGATTAAATAAGCGCGCAGAGGAATTCAGTGGAATGAACTCGATTGGAAAAATAAAGAGACGAGATTTAGAATTTTAATGAACCCAGAACTCTGAATATAATCACAACTATAAAACTGGAATAGTGTTTTGTCTAATACATCCTTGAGCAATCCCACTCATCCGCTCTTTTATTATTAATAAATTAATAAGAAATCCACTTACAGGTGCGGAGCGAATATGCGGCAACGGAGGAATAATCACCATCACATACGTGGATGATACGTTACCTTTTCGCCATTGCAAAATAATAAATGGATCATTAGTTATCCAAATACAAGGCAAAGGTTAGTAAAGTAGTTGTTATTTGCGGCTGCTTCACATTATGAAGCTCAGAATTTTAATTGTTCGATACTTTTTAGCATTACCATTTCACTATTATTAGCAAATTGAGTCGAAAAATAGAATTATACATAGAAAGTACCGAGTACCTACCATGGAGGCTACCAAGAGGCACCAGGTAAGTATCACTACTGCGTTGTATTATTTGGATCACGCGATACGCATTAGTAGCCGGGTATAAGTTAAGTACCCGGCTGTGATCGTGTTATTTGTCATTCGCCCTATGTGCTCGTTCGTGTGTGTTCAAAATGGTCATGTACGCTAAATCATACATACATACTTGTACCCGTTCCGACCGGGTAGCGCTAGTAATAACGGCGTGTGGAATAAAAAGCAATGATTACAGTTTTATCTCCATCTTCGATACACCTGAAATAAAAGCGCTAAAATCATTATTGCTATAAAAGAAATTCAGGACCAAAGACATTTGAAATGTTGAGGTTTTATTATATTATATTCCGTTGCTAAGACTTTTATGAACGCAAAAGAACGAACCTATGTATCCCTGGTATAAAATAAAGGATTGTATACAGTTTTGGCGGTTAAATGACATTTATTCAAGGAAACAAATTGTAATTAATCTTTGGTCGTTCGAACGTCCGCTTATGCAATGCATAGCTAACGCAGAGCCTTGAATAAATTCTCAGAATTTTAGTTGCCATAGAAAGGATATAGTCACGCCAACCTTGAAATAAATGAATCGGCTGAATTGTCGTTTTCATACTAACCACATAATTAAAGGAATATATGCGTTCATTCGCTAAAAAAAACCCATAATATATTCCTGTATTTGAAAGAGAAATTTAGTAAAGAAAAGGGTAAATTTAGGGAGAGTGGCAATATGTAGAAAGTATAAAAGTTTATTAACCGGAAAAGGCCCCTACTCGGGATTCTTGGAAACCGAATTGTCTCGGAACTATTCTGAACCTTTCCTCTGCTCTCCTTTACTTCAAAGAGGGCTGGTAACGAGAAAAGAGGTATTTCATAAGCTTGAAATTGGAGGAGGAGGAAGTCACTGTACATACGAATACCAGCTGGAGAATTGCATGACCCCCAAACCCCCTACACAAACCCCTAGTATAATTTCAACCCATTTCTACTCCATCATCAGCTCTTTCTTTACAGAGTTCCCATTACAACTTACTTGAATGCAAAGTCCTCGTTGGTTTTCGCTTAGTTATAATTATATTGGCCAATCTCAGCAGAGGGGGGTGGAGGTTCCTTTATTAGACAACCCCACGAAAAAAAACCTCAGAACCGAAAATTTTCCGCCAGATTTCGCCCGACGGGAGCTGGAGCAGAACCTGGGAGGTGTAATGGAGGTTTGGGGCTCCGTCCGCGTCGCCAATGTGAGCTTGCAGACGCTAAGCTTCCTCAGAAACCTCATCAAAATACAGGGAACGATGAGGCAAAGGTGAGGAGCCGCAGCGCCTCTCCAAGTTGGAGACGGTCCTTTCAGGAAGAAGGGTCATCGGGTCCCAACGGGGCATCGAACGATGTATGCATTCTTGGATGTCTGAGGCCTAATTAAGGCTGTTTTAATATGCGGTCTACCCATGTTGGATGCTCTAATATGCTGTCTACCCACATGTTTCATGCTCTAATATGCAATCTTTATCAATATCAACGTTGTAAATAATATTCCAGTCGGAAAAGGTTAGGTAAAAGGTAGATTGTTTTGAAGGTTATGGTCTTAATTAGACGGGGTTGTTTTTACTTTCTTTAAATTTTAAATTAAATTACTTGGCTGACAAGAAACATTTCAATAAAATATATAAAAACTTACCACCCTTTAATTAACCGCCTACCCATCAGAACTCACCACCCTTTTGATTTCCCATTTTAAGTGCTCTTTATTACGTTAATATTAGGGTACACCGCATATTAGAGCAACAATCATGCAAAGGGGGACGCATGTTATAGACCAACACCACCAGGTTTGGTATCTAGTACACTTTGGTTTGGCGTGGCCACCATAGCTTGTTCAGTTTCACTTTTTCCTCAAACTAGATGCGTTGAAAAAAGGGACGTGTCCACCCCCCCCCCCACATACACACAGACACACACACACTCTCTCACCCAAGAGGATTGCAAGTGTTGATGTCCAGTATCCAAGCCTCCATTGAGCGTCTTATTTTAAAACAAATGTCATTGTCTAAAGGAAGGCCGCTACTATGCGATGGAATGCATCTAAACATCGGTAATGCAATTTTCGATGATAATTAATGGAAACTTAATTAATAGTATTAAACAACAAGATATCACCGTTCTGAGTGCTACCCGGACAAATTCTGCTGTTCTTGACCAAAATCAGTTCGCTTATTCTGACTATGTACTTAGAAAAATTGAATCGTGAAACTTTCCTTATATAAAGACATACATAAATATTAGACTTATTGCTTTTCAAAACCAAATAATTTATGAGTGAATTAAAGAATTTGGGGACAGAGAGGACCGTAAAATTTACTCGACACCAGTCCACGAAATTAATAGAAGGGAGGAGATATGAATAGAGGAAAAAGGATATAAACCGACTACCAGATGTTGGTTACATGATGGTTAGTTATGTTATAGTTTGAGTTCCAACCCTAGTTTCTGGTACAATATAAGTTAGGTAAGGTTAAGAAATAAACGCTTAGAAACCCCGTACCTCTTACCGGATTAGTACCGAGTAGAACTTACACGCGCTATTACTTTTTTATTAGAATTGTAGCGCTCAAATCGAAAGAAAGGTAGGCCTGTGGCACCCAAATGGCAAGATAGGTAGGCCCAGCGAGGAACCTCACAAATGAGCGCCCAGTGGACCTATAAAATCCTGAAATTGGGCACACGCATTAATTACTAAAATATCCCACCATGTCATAATGAACCCATCCAGAATAGAGAAAAATACTTCTAGGAGAAAGAGACACGAGTTAAGAAAACATGAATGTAAATATTTATGTATTTTGCTCGAGTTGAGAAGAATGAATTCGAGATGGCAGCAAACATATACACATACAGTGAAACATACAGAAGTGGTTTTCTATTCATACAAAGCTTGGGACGCAGGTGGGGAACTGAAAACACGGTAGCAGCAGACATTGTTTAGGTAGCAGCGGCCATTTTTTAGTTAGCAGTGGTCATTATTCGGTAGCGTGTAACTGCAAATCTCAGTCGCGCTGTTGCTATTTTGACCAGAAACAAAATCTCTATCTCTTTTGATACCAGTGCCTGAGGCTCCACCCAAAACATGGAAAGGGCTCCACCTTAGAAACACCAATGGATAATAATAGGCCACGGTTACTGTCTCTGGACACCAATATATACTAGTAAACTAACAGAGTCAGGGACGTGGACGAGGGTAAGAGCTTAAGAATATAAAAAGGCAGAGAGGCAGAAGCGAGTAATAGACTGCGTTAGTCCGCCAATCAGAGAGACGCCATGTAGTAATAGGCCCCATTTTAACAGACCATACGCCACTCTCTAATCCTTTTTTGACCCAAGGCTACACGAGTTCTAAGCCCAAATAAAGAGTCTGAAATCATTTCGTTTGTAACTTCCTTGCTACCGTTAGTCTGCATTGATCCTTTAAAATCCAGCCTAACTAATCTCAAGCCTCTGTCAAACGAATTCCCCTCGGTGCCAAAGCTTACCAGAAGAACGTTCGACGCTCCTATAATTTGAACCCCTATAACTCGTAGTCATTTATTACTTCGAGAACCTATAGTACTTCTATAGCTTAAAATGATATTTGTATCAATTATTTTTTCCAACATACTGACAGATACTTTCAACGACTTGCGATAGTAAATTATTTCATATCTCAATAATTTTATAATAAAAGTTTTTCGGTGCTATCGCAGTTTTGAATATTTTGTTAACACGCTTGAAGCCGTTATTTAAAGTGGCTGCTCTGTTATCTACCTTAAACAGCCCCTATCACTTTACGAGTATATTATATTAGATATTGCAGATGCTTGTTCTATGTGAAATAAACATGATATGAAATGAAGAGGTAGAAAAGGGAATACATATAAAAGCATGCAATAAAGAACCATTTGATCCTTACGAAGGGGCATGCAGACACGTAGCTAAGCTAAGTTTACTAAAATTTACAGCCTTGATCATTGATGTTCGCTGAGCTGATGGAGCACTTAAAAATAAAATATTACTTCCTAATAAATGTAGTCAGTCATGGGTTTGAGGGAAATTGTTTGTCTAGTTTGTGTTTAAACGAATCAACCGTAGTGTGGTCAATGACATTATGGGGGAGACCATTCGATAAATTGAATATTCGATTAAAGAAATTCTTTTGGGATTCGTGTGAGTTAAATAGTTTACGTACAATTTTGTGGCCGTTCTCCTTTGTGTAAATAGATCGGTCGATTATAAAGTACTTGTTATAATTCTTATTAACTATGCCTTTGACGATATTAAATACCTTAATTAAGTCTTCTGTTAGTCTACGCTGGGTTAAGGGAAGAGATTTAATTCCTGAGGCGATCCTCGTATGGATGGTTTATTAGACTAGATATCATTTTCTACCTTAAATCAGTTCTCGCTTGTTTATATCACTTTGGTAGTAAAGGTACCAGGGTTGATCACAGTGTTCCAGAAAATGCCGACTAAAGATTTGTAGATATTAACTATTACTGCTTTTGATTTATTCGCAAATGACCTTCCTGTAAAGCCAATTATTTTAGTCGCTTTCTTGGTAACTTCCTTGGACTTGTGACTGGGTTTTATGTTACCCGATATAGTTTAAATCTGTTTCCTCGTCTACGCTTTTCAATCGTGTTTTATTCATTGATAAAGATGATTTTTCATTTTGATTTCCTATGTGGAGCACTTTGCATTTATTCGAGTTGAAGCACATTTGCCAAGTTTGAGCAAAGCGTGATAACGTCAAAATTATACAGCATATCTTCTACCTTATTATGTGAGTTTACATCACTGGCGATTTTTGTTTCATCAACGCACTTTGAGAGTGTGCATAAGCACACTGCTAAATGATTATTTTTAACATGCACACTCTCATAATTACTCTGCCTTCTTTTGTTGAGCTACTTATTCTCAATCCATCTGGAAATGTCGCCCTGTATTCCATATGAGTACAATTTTGTCATTAGCCGTTTGTGAGGAACTTTGTCAAAGGCCTTCTGAAAGTCAAGGTAAATGATATCGATGGCTTTTCTCACATCGTATAGATTAAGCATTTCGTAGAATAAGTGTGAAATGTTTGGGAGGCGGAAAATTGTATTACAGAAGCCTTATTGGATGTTTTTAAGAATGCTTTCTGCCCCCAAATAGTTCACGATTCTGTTTCTTATGAGCTTTTCAAGAATTTTGCAGACACCTGAGGTTAAATTTATTGCGCAATTTGCTACACTGTTAAAATATTGATGTTACATTAGCAAGTTTCAAATTGTCTAGCATAGTGTCTGTCTGCAAGGATTTATTGAAAAGCAGTGTAAGTGGTTTAAAAAGCTCATTTTTAGCTTCTTTTAGAGCTCTTAGTGAGATAAAGTCGTGCCCTACTGATTTTTTTGAGATTCATAAAGATTTAACCCTACATTTAACTTAGGCTGATATGTTGCAGAGTGCCTGAAATATCTTATTTGCATGTACAATGCATACGACTCAGGTCTTCTGTGACGAATACTAATGCAAAGAATGTATTGAGAGTTATTCATCTTTTTTTCTTCGTTTATAAAATCACCGTTTTAATCCATTAATGGTCCGATAGGTGATGTTTCTGTTCTTTTCTTTCTGATATAGCTATAGAACTGTTTATGGTTTGTTTTACTTTTATTCGCTGTGTATTTCTATGGACTTTTTAATTTCCTTGATTATGTTTTTGGCTTGGCGCCGAAGGCTCATGAAATTATTTCATTCATCCTCATTATTCTTTTATTGAAATTTGTCGTGAGCTTTTTTCTTAACAAGTAAACAGACTGTGATATCCTTGGTCCACCAATTGTGTTTATCAGTATTACTGGACGTCTCTTTCTCATTGTTATTCATACGTGCACCGTATTTAGTTAAACATTGTTAAATAGTTCCCACGAAGTGTGTATGATGGTAATGTTCGTCAGACAACTCCACTCCGTTTCGCTTAATATTGTTCTAAATTTTGAAAAATTTGCCTTTTTAAAATTGGGAATTTTCTTATAGCTTTTGCTATGTTTACTATTATTAAAATTCCTATAGAAAGTTATTTGGTGATGATTGCTATTACTGAAAGTGTCACTACTTTAACATCATCAAACCAGTCTCCCTTTATTGCAAATATAATGTCAAGTACACTATTTCATTGAGTCAAATTGTAAATTCATGTCCAGAATGTGATGACAACGCGTTGTCCTATTTAGATACGAGACAGTTGAAATCCCTAAATTGAAGGTATCTTGAGTGTTACTTGTTTCTGCAATTTGCTCGTAAATCTCTTGTTCAGTTTGCACTGACGTTTCTGGGGTGTTTATATTAATGGAAGAGTAATTTTGGTTTCTTGATTGTCTTTTAAGAGAATGTAAGTTATATCAAAGTTAATTATTGAGGTTTTATGAATGAAATAAAGTTAAGAATTTCTTTAATGAAAAATAGTACGCCTTTTGCATTTTTATTTTCAAATGATGCAGCATCGGTAATTTTATATTCAGCTAGAGAGCCTCTCTCCTTAATATTGAAACAAGATTCTGTAATTCCAATTACATCAGCTAGAAAACCCCTGTGGTTAATATTTAGACAGGATTCTGGAATGCCAATGACATCAGCTTGACAGCTCCTGACCTTAATATTTAGACAGGATTCTGGACTACCAATGACATCAGCAAGAAAGCCTCTCTCCTTAATATTTAGACAGGATTTAGAAATGCCAATGGCATCAGCTAGAAAGACTCTGTCCTTAATATTTAGACAGCTTTCTGGATTGCCAATGACATAAGCTAGATAAACTTTTTCCTTAATATTTAGACAGGATTCTAGAATGCCAATGGCATCAGCTTGACAGCTTCTGACCTTAATATTTAGACAGGATTCGGAAGTGCCAATGGCATCAACTAGAAAGACTCTGTCCTTAATATTTAGACAGGATTCTGGAATGCCAATGACATCAGCTTGACAGCTCCTGACCTTAATATTTAGACAGGATTCTGGATTACCAATGACATTAGCTAGAAAGCCACATATTTCCTTAATATTTAGACATTTCTGGAATACCAATGACACAAAATTTTCTGAATACACAATTTGTTCTAGGTCTGAGAATTTATTGTGTATGCTACCGGCATTCACATAAAATGCCTTAAAAGAATTATTAGATTTAGATGGCTGCAAATTTGTTTATTAGAGGGTTTTAGTGGGATTTACATGAGAACAGGTATCGATCAGGGTATAGGTGGTGATGAGGGTAGAATGGTTCTGTGCTGAAATAAACTTATAGTTTATCAAGCACAATCTTTTACTCATGGATGTGCATTAATACACATAGGTCCGGCAGAGGAGAAGGGAGAGAACTTAAGAGTATGATTGATGTGGCGAGTACGAAAGAATATGTTGCGTGACTAATTTGATGCATCAGCCTTAAGATCACATGATCATGTTTTGTTAGATAAAATTGGTTTGTGTATGGAAGAAAAGACGTGAGGAAGGAAGAAAGGATGGGAGAATCAGAAGTACTTGAATCAGATGATGGTAAGAGAATGTAAAAATGGAGATGTAGCAAATGTGTAACAAAGTTAACGACGTGGTAGAAAGTACTGCAATGACTATGTGTGGTTATGCTAATACTGGAAAGAGAAAACAAAATGTTGTACGATAGAATGACGACGAGAAGCATGGAGTGGAAAGGAATAGTATTTGCAATGTTTAATAGTATAAATAATAATATCAGAGAAATGGGGTTGAATCCATACTAAGAGATGGGAAGGAAAGTGAAACGAATGTTCCCACACAGGTGGAAAACAACAAATAAGGCATTTGGATGAAAGATGAATGATGATCCCGATAGGAACAGGAAAATGAATGAGGATCTCGATGGAAAGTGGAAGATAAATGAGCATCGCAATTAAAACAGGACGATGAGTAAGGATACAGATGAGAACAGGAAAATGAATGAAGATCTTGATGGAAAGATGAAGATGAATGAGTATCGCGATGGAAATAGGATGATGAATGAGGATCCGGATGGAACAGGTATATGAAGATCGCGTTGGGAACAGGGATATGAATGAGGATCGCGATGGAAACAATAGCATGAATTACGATCGCGATGGAACGATGAAGATGAATGAGGAGCACGATGGGAACAAGAAGATGAATGAGGATCGCGATGAAACCAACAACAAGAATGAGGATCCAGATGGGAACAGGAAGATGAACGAAGATCTAGATGGGAACAGGAATATGAATGTGGATTGCGATGGGAGCAAGAAGCTAAGTGAGGATCGCGATGAGAACAGGAAGATGAATGGGGATCGTGCGGGGAACAGGAGGCTATTCAGGATGAAGGGGAAAGGTTGAGGAACCATTCGAATAATCGCTGTGTGAACATTGAAGGCAGGAATGGTATGCTGCTTGTGAAAAGTTGCCAGGTCAAATTAAGATGGCGAATATACTACGATAAATAGTAATATGTGGTGATGGAAGAAGATAATGGAAATGTAAATATAATTGGCGTTGTGTTGTATCAGGTTATGGAAGAGAAGAGCTTGCAAGAAGTCGTTATGGCTGTGAAAAGACTCTAAAATTGGACGGCAACTGAAGTAGATGATATAATCGCTGAGATGCTAAAAGCTGGTGGCAATTGTGTTAACGAAGGAATCTAGTGGTTGTGTTGCAAAGTATTTGTTTTTAACGTGAAAGAAGCCGCGAGGACTTTCAGAATTCAGTAGTAGTACAGTTGTATAGGAGTAAAGAGGAGACAGGGGAATAAATGTTAAGTGTTGTATATGAAGAATTCTGATTGGATATATAACAAGGGTAGCTGAAGGACTGATAGAGGATGAACAAGGGACGTTTAGACTGGATAGGTGAGAGGTTGTTTAAAGTTTTTGTACTGAAAGAGCGAGTGAAAAGACGAGGTGTAAAGGGTATTGTTGGTTCATTGATCTGGAGAAAGTTCGTGATGGTGTGGGTAGGGAAGCATTGTGGCATCTGCTAATAATGTTTGGAGTGAGTGTTGGATGCTGTAAAGGGTATTTATGTCGAGTGTAAGGCGCTTGTTATGGTAAAAGATAGCCAGATTGCCTGGTTTGGCATACGAATTGGTGTAATTAGGTTGGTGTGATGTCGCCATGGCTGGTTAATATCTTTTTGGATGAAGAAGTGAGAGAAATGTGTATAGAAATTAAAGAAATTGGTGTGAGAGAGATGAGAAATGGTGAGAGATGGGTTCTATTAATTTTCGTATTTGTTGGAAACGTGTTGGTGCTGAGAGTTGGAAGAATTTGCAAATGTTGACTGTAGCTTTTGAGTCGATGTGTGGGAGAGGTCTAAACCTAAATGCATAAGAGTAAGATAAAAAGTTTTGAAGTGAGAATAGGGTGAGGTGTGATATACGAGTCAGTAGTCTCACCCTTGAAAAATATTTTAAGTATCTAGGGTTCTTTCACACTTATAGAAGTGCAGATGAAGCAGATTGCGACCGCAAAGTATCAAATTGTAGCCAAGTCACTGGCGGCATTACAGTGGAAGTAGCCGGTATTATTTGTGTGAGGAATTGGCAAGGAGGCTGAATGAGAGTATGATGGTGCCAACGATGGTGTATGTGAATGAAACTAGCGAAGAAGGAACAGGAAAGATGTGGAGTAAAAGCAGTGCAAATGGACAACTTGAGAGCGATACTCGGTGTGAGAGAGGGAGGAGCGTGTTCATGGTGTGAAGAATGGTGCGAATGAGGTTGTGAGTGAAAGTGTTCTGAGGGCGCATGGATATGGAAGAAAAATGGGTGAAAAGGGAGTAACAAGGAGTAACAAGGAAAGGAAGTAGCCTAGGAGACCTTACGGTCCATTTAAATAGGGTACCTTTGGACTAGCAATCGAACAGGCACATGGCCGCTCAACTGCTTTGCGTCCGCAAACGGCCACCTTTCAAGACTTTGTCTAGTCTTGACTTGAACTGGTCAACCGATTCACTGTTGACAACTTCCACTGGAAGTGCATTCCACTTACCGCAGATACTGTAAGTGAAAAAATTTCCACATAGATTGCGGTTGTAACGCTTCAGTTCAAGTTTGAAGCCGTGATTGCGCGTTCTGTTCTCACTCAGTGTGAAAATATCCCGGTAGTCAACATTGTCAAACCCTCGAAGTATTTTGAAAACTTCGATGAGCTGACCACGCAGTCTACGGGTTTCCAGCGAGAACAGATCTAATTCCCTTAGTCTATCCTCATAACTTTTCCGAAAGTTAAGAAATAATTTCGTCAATGGACGTCGAATGCGTCCATCAGGCATTTGATTCCTGATGTTGAGATAAGGTCTGTCTCATCTGTGGATTCTTGTCGTTCTTGTGCAAGTTGTTTTAATCGCATTAATTCATTCACTTCTCATGATGAATGCATCCAGAGGTGAAGAAGTCTTGTCCGAGATTAGGAGACGAAAATCGAACTCTAAATGGTGACTGACGAGCGAGCGCGTTCTAATATATAAGAGTAGAGTAATAGTTTGATGCTGAAATACCGTTTTGAAACAGATTTCTCGATCTTATATAACACTAAATCCCTTTTTAACGTAGCCGTGTATCGGTTATGACCTCCCCTGTTATACATTTAGAGGAAATTGGTGACCTAAGTGCATTACTTTCCCTTTATTACATTAAAATTTATCTGCCATTTTTTTAACTAAATTACTATTTAAGTCCCTTCCTTAATTTGTTACATCACAACGATATTTTGATCTAATGGGTTAAGGAATAAGTTCTTGCGGTTTTATCAAATTTATTAATTACCATTAACAATTTTAGAAAAACTTCATTTATAATTGATAACAATATGCAAATTAATCAATAATGTATTCTCCGTTGTTATTTACGACTCCTTCCCAACGTTCAACTAGTATTTCGAGGCCTCTGCAATAAAAATCTATGGATTTTGACTCGAAGATTTCGTCTAGCCAGGTTCTTAATTCCACATCAGTATTGAACCAAACGCTGCACAAATTGTCGGAGAGCGATATGAACAGATGTAAATCCGATGAAGCCAAGTATGGCGAATATAGAGGATGCGGCAGGATTTCCAAATTAAGCGTTTGGATGGCGTCTTTTGTCATATTTGCAATGTGAGGACGAGCATTGTCGTGTGGCAGAAGGACTCCAAAACGTCAATGAGTTGCTTTTCACGAATAGCTTTGGCGAGTCGATACATTTGTTGGTAGTAGAGTTCTGCATTGACAATCTTGTTGTTCGCAAGGAGCTCAGAAAGAATGATGCCTTCACATTCCCACCACACAAACAGCTTCGCCTTTCGTGGATGAAGTCCTTGCTTTAATCGCGAAAGTTGTTTTTATTGCGGCTAAGCCATTGTTTTCGATGGTTCTTGTTGACATAAACACACCACTTTTCGTCGCCAGTGATGATGCGGTGAAGAAATCTGTCCCTATCTCCATGAGTAGCCTTGTGATGAGCAAGCAAACCTGTGGTAATCGTGATGCTCTGAAGTTTGTTGCTTTCACTCAAAACGTGCGGAACCCATACACCGAGTTTTTGAACTTTCCCTATCGAATGAACGTGATTCACTAAAGTTTTCTGATCACACACCAATTGTACAGCCAATTCTCTAGTCAATTGACCAGGATTTTCATGAAGAAGGTCGTTTTTTAGATCTTCATCCAACTTAATGGGGCGACCAGAACGTTCTTCTTCAATAAGACTGAAATGACTATTTTTGAAACGTGAAAACCACCATTGAGCTGTCCTTTCTGATAAAATATTTTCCCCGCACACAGCACAAATATCGCGACGAACTTTGGCTGCGTTTACATTATTCCTGTCTCGATTTAAAATGAATAACAACAAGTGTCGAAAATACGCCTTTCTTTCAACTTGACATTCCATTTTGAGGGTACAGAACAAAAATTAAATTAACACAACTTTTAAATAAACCGCAATGATTTATTACTCAAATTCAAGACGTAGCCTAAGCAAAAGCCTAATAGTATACGCTGTTAAGAGACGTAGCCTAACCTTCGCAAATTTTGCCCTTATTATTTATTATTGTTTCTTAATATGTGCACAAATCACGTCAACATAACTTAAATCAACACAACATTAAAAAAAACGCACGAACTTATTCCTCAACCAAATATTTCGGAATTTTGTATCAATCTCAAAATTGTGAAACTTTGTATAATAAATTACTAGAAAGATCTTCCAAACATGTGACAAGAGACCCTTGGTGGCCTAAACTCTCAGGCACAACCAGAGAATTCTGAATTTTTATTATCTTGTCAAAGGAAAAGATAGACGAAGGGTAAAATCTCAACATGGGTGCGGACTGTTGTGAACTATCGCATTGTCAAATTTCACTATTGTCTTTAGTAAGTTCTTCATGTATACTGTACTAATGTTCTTTTCTGATGATTATATTGTATTTATTCCATAAAGGTCCATGAGCGTTATAAATTGCATCAACCTAGGTTAAATGAGAGTATGTAAATTTGCCTTTGTAACATAGTGTTGTAAACCTTTAGCAGATAGTAATTATTAGAACCATGTCCAAAATTCCATTTCACAAGGTGAAAATACGTAATGAACCAAAAAGCTTTTGGAAAAAACTCTTACAAAATTACTTAATAATTGTGCCTTATAGCAAAAAACTAATAAAAGCAGATATAAAGGATGTAAGCTTCTGACTGTTCAACAAAGCTCGACATAAACCCACGTATTAAAATTAATCCTTGAAAATCTCCCCAAATGGTAGCTATTTTTTGCCTCTTCAGGGGATCGTTTTATTTTAAATTTAAATGGGATATTTGATCCTCTAAGGAGCGATTGTTTTGACTGAATTTATTTTCCGGATCTTACTGAAAATCCGCCTCTCAGCATAAAATCAACTTTATTTACTTTCAGATCATTCAAGAGTTAAAGAGAAAGGTTGTCCCTCTTAGCTTATGCCCTCGCTGCAACACTTTATCCCTCATTAATTAGAAAACTTTTTAATTATCCGCTAAAATGTATCGGTTGAGCAGAACTGGGAGATATGCCTGAATAATTTTTCCTTATTTCATTTGATAATAGACGATCTTTTTCAATTATGGACCAAACAATAACAATAGTTTTTTTCATCACTTGATGATGGTGTACTTTCACTCCTCCAATTTATCGTTAAAATCCTCTTGACTCGTTTCTGATATTTCTTTGCATTTGTAAACGAGTGATTTCATAGGTGTAGTTTCTTCAGTGACGTCGCATGGCAACAAGTTTTATTGTTTCTTCTCTCAACGGGTTTTATTTTAATTGTTCGCTCGGTCAGGTACTAAAGGGTAAAGACATATGAGAGTGTGTGTGAAGTGTATAAATATAAGTCATATAGCTATGAATATATATATATATATATATATATATATATATATATATATATATATATATATAGATATATAGATATAGATACATATCTAAATAAGGTATTGAGTAATGTATTTGTATCTTTTCTGATCATTTATTTCTAATTATCACGCCCACTCTGTTTCCTATCCTTTTCCTCTACGTAGGCGGAGGGCGGAGGGCCGCTTGGTTTTCACCTATATATATATATATATATATTTATATATATAAGCCCTGTTTTACTCAATAACGAGTAAATTAAATGCCCAAGAAAAACCACCGTTTTGGAGTACAAGGTTTATTAGAACGGGACTAGTTTTGATATGTAGTTTTTCATATCATCTTCAGCCGTTAACTAAGAGAAATCAAAAAAGAAAACTGATATTAAACTAAAGACTAAGTTAGCTTTAGGTGATTCACAATATCCTTTAAATTGAGGTTTGATACATAGCGACTACATTTATGCTTCCCTCCTGGAAAATTGAAATTTGAAATTTCTTTGATTAATGAGGATTCAATCATTTTTCTTTTATTGTAATCGTTACAATGGTAAATTATTTGGGCACTAGAGAAATCTCTAGAGATTTCTAAGTAATATATTATTCTTTTTGAAAGTATTTGTCTATATGCGTTGATATCAATTTTTCAAAGTTTATTTTCTAAATGAAACGGCGGATAATGCAAGAAATTGATTTCTAATATTTATAAATAATAATTTCTTTAATCAAATTGTAGATTATCGAGACATGGATAGAATAATGCTAATTTTGAACAATTAAGAGATATTAGTAGATATTATACAAGTTGGGATAACATTTCTCAACATCAATTGTAACCTAAATCCTTTAAATCTAAAAACTATTTGCGAGGTTCTCATCCAAAACTTTAAATCTTAGAATTTTAATCATTTTCACTCCCGCTTAAACTTTTCAATCACGATGAAATTATAAAAGTTAGAAGCGCAAAGGAAATTATATAGTGATTTTCAGCTTTTATTTTTCATGTTAAATAACAAAATAATGTCCTGTAATATTATGTCATTTAACAGATTAAACGATGCGCCCCGGAGAAAGAGAAAGATAAAATATTGCAAAAGGGGACGTAACTAATAGTATAAAATTTCGAAAACTATCAATAGTATCGAAAATCGAAAGCGTTGCCTTTACTTTCTTGACTTTTCAAAAGAAATTTGGAATGAAATTACGGCCATTGCCGAAACGTCCAAGTGACTTTACTGATATGTAAATAATAGTGAGCCAATTAAACAGTGCATCGATCCTTCCATGCCCATAGAATGTCCTTATTGATAATACACAATTGTCTTTATCGTTGAAGATGTAAATGAAATGCCAACATTACAAGACGTATTGTTTTTTTTATAAAGACCCTCTTTCATATATCTAATTAGCCGAAAATGAAATTGCCTTTTATAGTTAGAGAATGAAAATTTCCAAAGGATGAGGTCCCAATACAACCTACCAGATCCACTTTATATAATAGGAAGCGAATAGGAATCCTTTTATAATTTTCAAAAGATGGCCAATCGAAGGAATAGTTCCTAATGAGCTCCAAAGGGCAAATGTACCACCAAATTTCAAAACAAACGGAATAATGACTGATCTTATGAACTTTCGGCCCATCTCACTTACTTTGTTAGTGGCAAACCGTTGGAATACAATACATCGTGAGAGATAGGAAGATGGAGCATTCCACATAAGATATTTAATATTGCCAAAATTACCAGAAATATAGGGAAGCCTAATGACAGTGAGTGGTTGTAATGAAAACAGTTCATCATCGGCCTTGCCCTTGATCTTTTAAAATTAATCATCATCATCACGCTGTCCCATATCCTTCAGGAAGCCAACAACAAAGACTTCCATAATTCTTGAATCTCCATGGTTAAACTAGGATAAGTACTTAGTTAGGTTTCCACTCCTCTTTTACGCTGACTGGCCAATAACCACTTTTGATGCCTGACTCGCCCTAAGGTGTGTCACCCACGTTGCTGTCACGTTTTCACTGTTACAGACTTTACTTAGTAGAGCTGGCATTGCTCAACACACAGTTGGGAGTTGTGGTCCCCCCTCACATGCTTTAACCCATCAGCTGAGATGGTTGTCCTGGGGCCACAGGTGAGCTCTTCAGGTATGGCTGCTGCGGCCTTCCGCCTGTCTCGGGCCTCAGTGACACATGAGCATCGCTCCTCTTTAAATCGGTCATGGGACTTCTTTATTAGAGCACACCAGGAGATTCTGTCCTGTACAAATTCCTCTACTTATTTTGCAGCGATTCAGGGGAGGGCTGTGTTCGCCTTCACACTGTCCTTGAAACGCTTGCGAGACCTACCCTAGTTTCCCTTTCCTGAGGAGAGCTCTCCGTACACACGCTCCTGAATATTCAGTAGCGGGGAGCGAAGGTTAAACACGTCTGTTCTCTGCTTTAACATATATTTTTTAACATTTAATGGATATTCACACAAATTTCTCATGTAAAATAAAAAAATGCAGATGACACGAAACGAAGTAATAGAAAATAATATCATAGTGGCTTTAGAAACTGGTAAAATGACTAGGAAAGAGTTGTTAACTGGTCAGAAGGATGGCGAATGAAATTTCAAGTGGTAAGTGTCAAGTAATACACATAGCTCATGAGAACCTCATAAGATATTAGGTACAACAATATGGCTGGTCAAAGTTGAAACAAGATGTCGTAATCTCGAGTTATCTCAAATTTCAGAAACAATCCACTTTAGCTTAACAAAAGGTTAAGCAATTATGGTCTCTATAAATACAAAAGGACATTGTAATGTTTTTAAATTAGAAATAGAGCGTACAAAGAAAGACTGAGGCAAATTTATTGTCTTTCTAAGATCGAATCTGCGCAGCCAACTGATTAAAGTCTTAAAATACTAAACGGGTTTACCAATATAAATTATGGCTCAATATTTAAGCTAAATTAACGAATTGCCACTATAAATAACTGTTTCGAGCTAGTAATAAAAAAGACGTAACACTCCGTTACCACAAAGCCTTTATTCTTAGAAAATGACACAAACCTGGAATACCTTGGCTAGGAACGTCGTTGGAAAGCACTGCAGTGAATTTTTTTAGGAAAAGTATCAATAAATATTACTTTAAAATATGACATTACAGATGCCAAAATTTAAAAACTAATTCTTAATCCATATCTTCTAAACCTCTTCCCTCTCTTTCATCCCTCACTTCCACACTTTGCCTTCTCCTTTGAACTAACCTCGAGTGGATCTCGTAGTTCTGTAACTACTGTGAACTCATCTAAATTATAGAATTAATCGCGCTAATTGAAAACAAGTTGTAGGTACTCCATTTTTTTAAGAAGTCACGACAAAACCCCTGCGGGAAAATGAAAATGTAGCCTTTGTAAACAAGGTTTGTCACTCGTGTAGTGGCTAAAGAGTTAAGGTAAAAAATTAGTTCCAATTTGTAAAAAAGCGCCTGAACAATCAAGAATTCATGCCTGGTCGAGAGGAATTCAAAATTTGCGGTTGAAAAATTAATTAAATTAAAAAATTAAAAATTGCGGTGTAGAATTAATTATTGACGCTAGTTGCACGAATTTAAGTTTACTCACAAGCGTACATGTGTCCCTTCGATCCCTTTATTGTAAGTAAATGACTCGAGCAGAGTCATTTGAACTACTGACTATTTTAAACCTATTGTATCTTTGGTTTATTTGTAATTCTTTAAATAAAACTAACTTTCTACCAAAATAGTCATAATTTAGGGATTTATTTTAATCCTATTCCTGTTTATAATATTACTTTTTCGTATTTTTATGGAAAAAGTATGACCGCTGGAATCGTGAAGCGGATTCATTGAAGTGTCTTTTATTTTTTAGCCAATTTGTCTAAGCGGTTAGTGATAGAATTTTTAGTTCTATTCTGACCCACATAAAAAAAAGTTTAGTGGCACTAATCGTCAGTTAGTTTTCTTTATTACCACTTGACTTTTGTAGAGTCATATAGAGGGCTAAGATAGTCTGCTTCTCTACTTTGGATTCTGACCCACATAAAAAGAAAGTTTAGTGGCACTAATTTGCAGTGATTGTAATATTTAAAGAAAGAAATTGGTGTGGGAATAGTTAAAAGAAAACTAGATAGAAGTATGCGTAATTAAGAGAGAGGGAAATATGTGCCAGTTCGTCTGAGAAAATCAGTAGTTGTGATTCTTTATGAAACATTTTGTGTTAAAACGCTTTAGCGTTCAAGCCTTTGTTTTCTTAAATAAAGTAGTTTGGTTATATTTGGATAACTAGTTAATGCACTTATTCATGTTTGGTTTCTTTCTTTACATTTTAATGCTGTAATAAATTTTAATTGTGTCCACTTCGGATCTTTTTTATATTAATTTATTTATTATTTAATTTTCTCCACTTAGGATTTTTTATTTTATTGTAGTTGTTTCATTTTAATCTGTCTACTTCAGATAATTTTTTTATTATTATTATTTAGTTTTCTCCAATTCGGATCTTTTATTAGGTTTTGGTCGTTTAATTTTAATATGTCCACTTCGGATCTTTTTCTTAAGTTATACTTGTCTTTTTTCTTTTTAAGGTACATATATATATCGGTACAATTTCTCTTTGCGTCTTTAGCTGGCTTCTTTCAAACGCTTGTTCGAAGAATATATCATGGTGTCTTCATTCAGTAGTCTCAGTTGTTCTGTTATTTCTTCCCATATAGCGATTGCTCGCTTGTGAAGAGTCACGTTAATTGGATCTATTTTATTTTTTGCGTGTAGCAATGTCGAGGGAAAACTGTCCCAAAGAGTCACGTACTTCTTTTAGCGCTGTATTGCTTAAGGTGTGTCTGGAAACGACAGGATACAGGAGCATAAGGCTCACGAGGAGTAAGTATAATTTTCTCTTATTGGACGATGACAGCAGCCCAAAACAGAAGAGAGATTGGAGCGTCTTTCTGGCTCAGTAATCCTCTTTTTGAGGTGTGTTGTATATCCTCTAGTTGTGATCTTTATGCCGAATACTTTGTATTATTTAGAGTAATGGTAATGTTTACGCTCCACCACTACTTCCACTGTTCGATTGCGTCGTATCGGAATTATCTTAAACTTGTCGATGTTTTTCTCTATTTTGTTACTTTTTCGTAGGTGTTTTCTAATTACGATTTCTTCTCCTGTTCTGTTAGCTATATCCATCGTGTTACGGTAGTCGCTCGTCACGATTTGGGTAATGTCGTCTGACAGTTGTATATATTAGGCAAATTCGTAGGTAGAGTGAGGGAGGCCACTGGTATATATTGCATACAATATGGGGCTCAAACATCACCCCTGTGGCACCCCTGCTTCCAGGTTAAAGAATTCCCCTTCGATACCGTTTATGCTAATTATGGCCTTTCGATTTTCAAGATAGTTCACAAAATCCTCGTCATGCCATCCTCCAGGCCTATGTTGTAGAACTCTCTTTTCAGGCTTGGTACCCAGGTCTTTTCAAATGCAGAGGCTACGTCTCTTATCACTATGTCTACTGTATTGCCTTTGGCCTTAGCAATAGTAATATTCTAAGTTATAAGGGTCAGTGCGGTTTTCATGCCGAGTTTCCTTTGAAGACCGTGCTGTTGGTTGTTATATAGCTCCTCAGTTTCCATGTAATTCCTAAGTCTGGTGTTCAAGAGTTTGCTTGTAGATAATGATTGCTATATTTGGTTTTCAAAACCTTATAAAAATAGAATTTTGGCTTTCTTTAATACCTCGGGGAAGTGGCCAACATTTATGCATGCATTAAAGGTACTTAAAATAATTTTATTAACAATTAGGGTGAGTTTATAAGATGCTTTTTCGTTATTCCTGTCATTCCCGGTGCCTTCTGTTTAAAGTTTTTTAGTGCGGTTTCGTACTCTTAATGAGTAAATGGCCTTCCTTCCTGACAAGCACGGCCTGTTCTGTTAACCAGATGGTGAGGTATGAGCTCATGGCGCAGTTTTCTCAACCTTGTTTCTACCTCACTTATACGAAATCTATTAATCCAGTAATTTCTGAAATGGCGCTCTACATCTCTATGTCTGGTAATTTCAGCTCGGTTGACTAATAATCTTATTTTAGCCCTTTGAAGGGTTCCTCTCAATCTCACCTTTATTCTAAATTTTCTTGGGTTACCTTGTGTGTTCATATTGCCATTTATGTTGCCCCAAGCCTGCTTAGCCTTTTCCATAATGGGAAGCTTGATGGTGTATCTCAATTTGCGCAGTTCTCTATAAAGATGGGATGTGTTTCCATACAAATTTATATCGTTGATAAGGACTTTCATGCGGTCCATCCTCTCGGTGATATCTCTATCCCACCTTGGAGCCGGGAGAGTTTTGAACTTCGTCCATGGGATAGCTAGACTGTCAGTCTCTTTAATTTTATCCACTACATTGCGAAGATATTGATCGATCTCTTCAAGCGAGGCTCTTTCCAGTCGATTTTCTTTTATGGTGCTCAGATTTTATTTTTATGAGTCCCAATCATCTCTGTTCAAACACCTTTGTTTTGGTATTTGGACCTGTATTGGTGAGGTTGATAGCGTTGTCACCAGGCTGATATGGTCAGATGGTATATAAGGGCCGGGTACTGTCACCCGATTAAGAGAGAAATTTGCGTTAGTTAGTATAATCAGGCGTGGTCGAGGACATTTCGGTTAAAAAGGTGGCGAAACCTGGTCCTTCCCTCTGTACTATGTTTCTATTAATTATGAAGCTCAGTAAGTTACCCACTCCATTAAACGCCATCGTGTAGCCAACCTCTATGCAGTGGACATTGAAGTCTCGAATTAATATTGTAGAGGCATTTCTACGGAATAAATGGATAATCCTCGGAATTGGCAAATATGAGCGTGTTGGAGGTTGAAAACTGACGGCCACCTAATCTACAGTTAGTATTCTTTATTACTACTTGAGTTGTGTAGAGTCAAAGAGTGAGCTAAGGTACTTATCTACCCTACCTTGGATTTTGACCCACCTAAAAGAAAGTTTAGTGACATTAATCTGTCGTTTGTTTTTTATATTAACACTTGAGTTCGGTAGATCACTAAAGAGAGCTAAGGAAGTTTGGTACCCTAAGTTACCCCTTCGTTATTTAGCCGACATAATCTCTGCATTCGATTTGTAACGTACTACTTACTCTATTGCTAAAATTTATCATATGGAAATAGAGATTAGACATTTTCGGTCCTATTTCAATTCTTTCAATCCTCGCTTTGCGGATTGTTGTGAGGTTTAGGAGTGGTTTCAGATCAGAAAATCTAGATATATAAGATGTATTTGTGTTTTTTTTAAGAAATTTAAGATATTGATCATACGAATGGTGAAAGAATATACTTCAAATAATAAATATTATAATACAAGACCCAAGGATTCCTGGTCTTGTCCATCGACGTAACTCAAACTCCTGGCGTGCTAGAATACTTCTCCTCATTACTTAGAAATCAACATACTAGATTTAGTCTAAAATTCACTTTTTAGCCGTTTTATAATGAGTAATGGCTATGTATATGAAAGGAAGAGTTGGATTTTTTTGATACTCGAGAAGAAGGTTTTCCCAAGTGATGCACCTAAGTCAAAATCATCTCGTGTTAGAATATTTCCTAGTATGGGCCAAGAACCATGCACTCGAATTAGTCTAAAACAGTATTTTATTCTAGTAAAATCATCGATTGGCCCTGTAGCTGATTCTAATATGCACGGATATAAAATATAAAAACTAGTTATGCAATGTAAAACAGAAGGACCATTTTCCAAACGGTTTTGAATTACAAATCTGTAGTAAATTAAAAAAGTGGCAAGTTGAAATTGAAACTATCTAAAAAGATGCATAAAAAGTTACAAGAGAACGTGAGTACGTCGTATGTGCTCTAACCCTGGTTAGAAAACATAGAATGGCATCCTACCTCGTGATATAATGGTAGCGTTTTGGTAGAATAAGATCAGTGCGTTTATCGTCAGCGACTGGAGTGGTTAAATAAGTAGATCCTTTCGTGACCTTATAGATAGAGGGAGGTAGGGAAAGGGGCAAAAAAAAATAAAGAACAAAAGTGGCGTAGGTGAGTCGCGAATAGCTCCCCCACCCCCTTCCGTCACTAGACTATGGCTAGCGAGCGGACAATTCATTGCGCCATCCTGAGTCTTAATAAATCATTAAAGCGAAGCTTTTAAGCCGCTCGCTTGCGCATCTCGTCAGGCTGCAATCAACTGTTGTACACTAACCGGATGGTGAGACTAGATTAGCCTGTTCGGGGTGAAGACCTAAGGGGTATGTTTAGAGGGCCTGCGATGCCTTCACAACAAGAGCTCCCTCTATTCTCTGTCGCCCTGACGAGATCCAAAGAGATGCTGTAGGAGTTGCGGGAAGGAAGGGAATGTTGACAAGAAGCTGCCTAAGAACTACACTCAGGATTTCCTTCGATGGCCTATTTCGTGTTTAGGATTGGCTGCTCAGCAGAAGAGGTTTAGAAATGTGGGAAGTTCCTTCTCCTAGAAGGGCTCCCTCCCTCCCCGAAAATGACGAGCTTCCTCTACCCGTAACGAATCCCATATTAAAGTTAAGAATTTTTTGCCAAGTTGAAAGTAAATTTCAATTTGGCACAAATTTCTTAACTTTAATAAATTGGTGACCAAAAAATCACCGGTTTAGGACATCCTTTCCCGGCCCCAAACGTACCCCAAAAGTCATCCTACACATTATCCTCACATACTCTTCATTCTCGCAATGGCCCTCTATTATTTCACTAATATTTCTCTCTGTACATACAACGAACTCTAAAACATACCATTATACGTTACAGTAAGTTAAAATAAATCCTTACATTGATTGGTTTAAGGATAGTAAAATAGCCGACCACAATTTAATGTCACCAATAAATTGTATATATATACATTCTGTCTCCCGTGCCTTCATTTTTGATGGAACGTTTTTTCCCCCGGATGGAAAGCCGTGTCAATAATTACGCATCGCAGGATGTAAAAAATTGACGGCACCGGTACGGTTAGATAAATATTCGATAGCAATTTCAATTCTTGAGCAACATTTCTAAAGCCTCTCCCATACGAGCGTTCGGTGTCTTTGAGACTTCATCATCAACCAATTTATATCAAATTAAGGTTGGCGCACGTCACTCCTACAAAACTACCCGCACTCCTACCTTATATGTTCTTTAAACATTAGGCCTATTATCCTTGGAGATATGGTCAGAAGTTGAAGTTCCCGACCAAATACTGAAATTCACATAAAGATCAGAATAACATTCGATGTCAAACCCTTTTCAAACGTGGATAAAGTCTCATGAATTTTACACAGATATCAGAATGACAAACGCTAGCATGCCCAATGGCACCAGAGGCCAGTCTTTATTGGGAGAATGAGGGTTGAGGTGTTGGAAGAGCCGTAGTACTGCTTTTACTGCCTTCCCAAGGTAGCAGGAAACCAGTCGTGGCCCAAGGAAGAGCCACCCATTCAATGTATGGAGAATGTGGACAGAGAAACCGAATAGGTGGGTTGCGTGGGAAAATGGTGATGTTGAAGGATGTCGTGGAATCGTTTTGTTTCCACTCTCAGCGGGATGCAAACCCGGTACCCAAGAAGTGAAATTCAACGCTTCACCACTCGGCCACGAGATGCCTTAAGATCTCTTTCTTGGAATGTCGCTACATCGTCTTCGTGGTCATTGTCGGGTAAAATTAAACTGACATTTGATCCCGTCATTTCTAACTTACAATATCCCTATCATCAACTTTGCTGTATTTGTTTTTTTGTTTTCCCTTACTTCACTGTTTATTGCCCCCTCTCCCTTCCTCCTCCTTATTCCCTCCAACTCCAACCCTTCAAGAAAACTTACGTTTATTGCAGGCTCGCTAGAATCTCTTCCATCCTTACCATAAAAAATAATCTACTCTGCCTATCTACCTCCCTAGTATCCAAAGTCCATATCTTCCTTCTCGGACCACTATTGATATTCCAACGGAGATTCCTTCGTTGGTTTTCACTTTACCCCTAAATGAAATCATTCGAGCAAAAGATCACGGTTTGGTCTTCAAGATTGCATCCGTATCGCGCCTGAATTGGTTGTTAGTGTCTTTCCCAACCTTATCTTGCTCCCCCCCACCTAAATACACCGATTCTTTCTAGCGACGCCGCCCTCACCATTGAAGACAACAAGAACCTAGTTTCATTAGATCCCTGGACGTTCACTCAATTGGGAATCGGGCGAGGGATCGTTCGTATCAGGAACAACCCGATGCTTTGCTTCAATGACATCGTCGATTTTTTCAACTCGCTTCACATCGATGGACGGATGTATAACCAAGATATATCCACCACTTCAAATGGATATTACCAGATATGTAAGTATGATAGCGTCTTTGTCATGCTGTTACACGTAGATAGAGACGTGTATAAACTATATATTCTAAAGTTTGGTTTCATATAGGTTTTGCTTCGGCGATCACGAAGTGGAGAAGTACGGCGTTGATCACTAATCCTTAATGACCTCTCTTGGCTTTAAGTCGTTAATTTCCAAATTTGTCCCAGTACAAAAGACTAATGCAAGATGTAGGTTTCATTATAGAAAATCCTAACAAATGATTAATGTTATTTCTAACTGAAAATGAACCGCATTCTTTTAATTTAAGTATCTCTATCTCCCAAATAAGTAAAATACTTAGAAGAAATATCGTCCTGAAAAGGGTTGAACAAGTTAAGCGTCTTCTCGCTTTGCCAATCTCCCAAGCTATAAAGGAAAACTTTCCTCTCAATGGCTAGCGGTCTTTTGCAGCCGATTATTTGACCGAACTCCAAGGTCATTAGTACAAAACACGATTAATGAAGATGACAGTCATCATATAACTCAGTTTCATTGTTGGAAGCTATAAAAATATAGGTGAAGATTACAAATAGAGGCGTCGAAATGGAAAAAAATGTCCCAGGGAAGGTCATAGATTTTCTGATTCTATCCCATATTAAAGTATTTAATTTGTCTCCTCAGGCAGCAAGGAGAAGCTAAATGTTACCTTGCGCCCCACGGATATTTTAGGAAGTTTGGAGGTTATTTGGCATCCCTCCAAAAATGACATATTGTGGAATGTGACCCATTATTACATCAGTTACAAGCAAGCCCCGAGAAATGTCTCCCTAAGTGACGACTCCCCGAGACTCTGCGATGAAGGGTAAGCAGTTCATTGGGGCAGCATTGTTGCCCCTTTTTTCTAGGAATTATTTTGATTTTTCTATTATTCATCAGGTGCAGTTTGATTTTTGTTATTTAACTACTTAGAAATTTCAACGGTATGTGTATATAGGAGCCGGTTCTTCCTTTGCGTCAGGTTTCCCACTTCTAAAGTTTCCTCTGTTGTTGATTTGTATTCCTGCTGGATTTTCAGTGCCCTTCTCTCGTCTTCGCTAATTATGGTGTTCAGTTTGTCCTACTCTTTGCAATCTCTATTATGTAGGGTTACGTTCTTGGTTGGTAGATCTTTCTCTTGATGTAGTTTTCTTATTCTCCTGAACTCTCTTCTTCTTGTGTCGATTATTATGTAGACTGCAGAGTTTTTGAATCTCTAGAACTTAATTGCGTTTGTTTTTTGAAGTCTGTTAAGAGGGACTGCTTGATAAGGAGGGTGCTCTTGCAAATAGCATTGTAAATCTTTTTCTTCTTCTTTAAACCTCTGAGTTGGCAAAATTTGCCTTGGCCAAATTATTTCTTTCTGTAACACGTTTGACGGAACCGTGTCAGAGGATTTTGACTATGAGTACATTTCCTTCTCTTTTGTACCAATACCAATCTTCTTTTCCTTGCACTTTAGATGTTTTGTGCCTTCCTATTGGGATGAAAAAGAATTTTTCCGCGTTTGTTTTGGTCTTCCATTTTCTTCGTAGTTTTTATGTTCTCTATCTCGGCCGAAGTCATTCTTGCCATGGTTTGTGCGTGCCTTTATGTACAGTTTGCTATTATCTTGATATAGCAAACTAACTGTATGTACCTACTAGAGTGGTAAACAGGGCTTGGTAATATCATGTAGATTGTAGGACTTATGCAGCCCCTTGAGAGACCCCTTGTGGGACTCGAAGACCGGTCTATGATAACCCTTCACCGATATATAGGCTAAGCGATCCGTAATATAAAGCCTATAGGCCCTTTGTGAGAATCTGGGTTAGTCCTAATCTTCTAATCTTCTAGTTCAGGCTGATTCTCCATACTTTAGTAAAGGCCTTTTGAACGTCTCTTAGCACTACGTCGGTGTATTTCTTTTCGATTTGCTTTTGTGATAGTTTCGACCAGGGCAGCTATAGCTGCTTCTGTTTTTTTCCGGGAACCGTGATAATGTGTTGGTATTAGTGTTCTCTCTTCTAGGTAGTTAATTATTCTGTTAATTATCGCCCTTTCTAGAAGTTTAGTGAGCGTTACCAGCAGAGTTATCGGCCGAAAGTCGCTAAGTTTTTTCATGGGCTCGCCCGGTTTGGGTAGAAATATAATTTTTACTCTTTTCAATGCGTCAGGGAAATATCCCGCAATGATTGCAGCGTTAAATTTTTGTACTATTTTATCAAGGAAAGAGTCGGGTGCGCAGGCTAAATTCTCCCTATTATTACCCGAGTCGACGGGCTTCTGCTTGGTGGCGTAGAGTGTATCCTTAGGTTCTTTGAAAGTTATTGGTTCTAAGCTTTGCTCTTCTAGTATCGTTAGGGATACAGTATAGCTCGGGACTAGCTCGAGACGATTCTATTGTAGTTCTTTTATTACCCTTAATTCGTGATCTCTGTTGAATTCTTCGTTTTCATCTGGTGAGATAGTGAATACCTCTCTCTGGTGCTCACGAAATGCTATTTTCGTTGCATCCTTTCCATTGTGTTGGATTTCGAGTTTGGGCTTTGTTTGTCTTTTCCCTCTCGCGATGTTTATATTATACGAAAATTTGGTGGGGTATAGTTCCGTGTCCAGTGCCTATACGAACTGGTCCCACCTTGCGTTTTTTACAATAGCCGTAGCAGTAATCAGTTCGTCTTGTAGTAGTTGTAAGCGGGCCCTATCTGCTCTCTCAGCGCTATGTATTCTCGTTTGAGGGTTGATATTTGAGCTGTTCTGAGAGAGTTCTGAAGTATGCTGTTCGTGTAACATAATTCTCATCTGCTTCTACTAACGCCTTTACGATGTTTTCGACGCCTAGATCGATTTATTCGAGAGTTGCCTTTCTTAGGTCATCTTGCTGGTATATGGCCAGTTCTTCTGCGTAACCGTTCTAGTTGGCGTTCTTATAGTGTTTCTTGGTCGTCACTTTAATTGAATCGGGTCTAACGATAGGTTTGAGTGATCAGCTCGTGATCGCTGTAATAAACGGTATAGCTTGTAGCTCTGCTGCGGGCGTTCAGGTCTCCATATAGTTATGGAAAGACAAGGAGTTCCACCTTGTGGGCTGATAGCGTGTCATAATGACTAGGTTACTGGTTGAATTCCTTATGCTGGTCGCCAGATAGGCTTCATCCAGTTATCGAAGTTTGTTGAAATTTATGTCGTTTCTTACGGCTATCGCAACGCCAGTGAATTTAATATTGACGAAAAATAATTCTGAACTGGACACTTTTATATAACCAAAGACCTACAGGACGCGCTGCGGTGGGCAATTTTTCGCCATTAGAACTCTGAATTCCGTGCTTGCGTTTTGTCTGGTCGAGTGTTTCTTCTCCCAATCCTAATGATAATAATAGGGGTTTTATATGACGCCCTACAAGACTTTGAAACATTCCCAGAGCCACCGTCCACATTGACTAGGACAAGGTCTGAGAGGAGAGGTGGGTTTTCAGAGCTCGCTTGTAAGTGCCAGTGGGGAAGAGGAGCTTATGTTAGTAGGCTGACCATTCGTCAGCTTAAGGGTATCTACAGAGATTTTTTACAGCCCATCTGGCGACTGCCTACTTGGGCAGGCCCGCTTCCCCCTGGCGCAGGAACCTGCGACCTACAACCTAAAAAAGTCAGAAAATCCGCACGTCTGTGTACATGAATCCGATCTGAGTACAAACCAAAGCGCAGTGACCCCTCACATCCAGATACGGGGACGGGTAACGTGAGCAAAAGGTATCAAGACTGAGTCATTCACCAAGAATGTGCCGAAAGGTCTGGGGGACAACGCAGTCGTCGCAATAAGGTAGGGGCGAGCGCTCCAGCAAATGTCGGTGCATCCCGAGTGCGAGGAACCGAAAGCAGGAGGGCACTTGCCGGGCGAAGGGCTCTTTGTTGTCGGGAGGAAAGGTATGAGAAATTTGCGATTTAGGGGATTTTAAATGTGAGAATGAGAACTTAAAAGTAATCCGTCCTTGAGGGAGGAGAATTTGAGTTAAAAGGTTGTGTAAAGTTGAAGGGGACGGATTGTAGTGTTTGGGGCTCCAGTGTAAAGAGAGTTATAGTAATCAAAGCGGGAGATAACAAAGGCATAGGTGGCTATCTCAAAACTGTTTCGGTCAAAGTTGGACCGAATACGTCTGAGGTTACGAACAAAACCGTGAGACTGTTTGTTAATATTAGCAACTCGAGATTTATAATTGAATTGAATTTCAAAGGAAACATCCACGTTATTAAGGTTTCAGAGAACTCGATCGGAAAGACACATAGATTTAGAGTGAGACAAGCTACCTTTTTGCAGGGATTGGCATTGGCTCAGATGCTTATTGAAAGAACCTCAGTTCTGTCGTGGATTAGTTGAGGAATTAGTCCAATAGGAATTCAGTAATCGTGTCATATGCGGATAAAAGATTGGTGACGGTCACGACGAGCGAATTTGAGAGGGAATATTTTCGTGTCATTAGAATAGTAATGGAAGAATTGTCTAGGCAGCGCAGAAGAATGCCAAGAGGAAGGAGATAGATAGATACCAAAATGAAGAAGGTAAAGGACAGGAGAGCCCTAAGGAACACCATAGGACACAGCAGCTGGCCAAAAGATCTCAACCCAATGTGGATAGAATGAGTACGATATGACAGATAAGAGAAAATCCAGTTAAAGCAGTTCCAGAGAAACGGAATGGTCAACGGTGTCAAATGCTGCTGAAAAATCGACAATCTCCATAATTGAAGGCCCCCCCAGCGTCGGCCTCACGATGGAGTCGGTCAGTCACATGTATGAGAGCCGATTCAAAGTTGTGATCTGGTTTGATGCCGAACTGAAAGTTTAGGTCAATCGTGGAGGATCACATGTGTTCAGTGATTCAGGTAGCTACTACTCTCTTAAGAGCCTCAGATACGAATGGAGTTTAAGAGATGAGACGATTGTTTAAAAGATTATTTGGCTAAAGTTATTGTTCGATAAGCAGAGTATTGAGGCAAGCTCTTAAGAGTAGACTGGGATGAGAGAAGTGGAATCGAGGGTGGAGTAGGGTGGATTGTAGTGTGATGAGAGACGGCCAAAGACTGAATGCCAAGATCAATATTTACTCACTTATCACACACAAAAGTACAAAAGGAAGATTGGGAGAGTAGGGGAAGGAGTTTTGGTAGCTTGGGAAACAAAAGACAAGTAACGAGCTTGAATCATGAACGAGAAGTTTCTTTGTTTTATTCCAGAATTTTGTGAGTGTGAGCCTCTCCGGAGGATTGCAATATAGCTTTGTACGCATGTTTTGCAAGAGAATAGGCGAGAGAAGCTTGCTTCATCCCCATAACTCGGGTGCAGGCAGGATGAAGGCGTATCTCACATGCTCTTCGGTGGTTTCTGAGCTCAAGGAGCGTGGGATCTGCGGGAAGAAGCAGGGCGGAGGTTAGCGTGATTGTCAAGGCAGAGAGATAGAGAGAGTGACTGCAAAAAGTAGCGGATGGATATATTAATGTCAGAGAAGGCGATGACAGTGGGGCTATCAGAAAGAAGCAAGACGAGATCCGAAGACATCAGCGAAATGGCAATGGAGGATAGTCTTCGGTGTTGTGAACGTAAGACAAGAGACAAGATCATTGTGGAGGTTAGTTTGAGAAGGTAGAGTTAAGCGAAATTTAATAATAAAGTCATCAGAGGTAGCTTTTAAGGGCTCCGTGACAGAGAGTTTGCGAACTAGATATTAGGAGAAAACAAGATCAAGAATCTTGTCGTGGGTGTGAGTGAAAGTTAAGACGAATTAGTAGAGAGAAAAGTTCGAAGACTTCAAAGAGTCGTTCATGTGAGGTGGTATTTCTTTGGATATTAAAGTCACGGACTGACACCAAAATGTCGGAGGAGTTTAAGAAGGCTACATTGAGAAGATCTCTTAGCTTGTCAAAGTAGATGAACCTCTTTAGATATTTATTACTTTAAGCAAAAAAGTAAAGCAAGCAATAAAAACTGACTTCATTGCCTCTCCTGCTCGTGGTTCTATAATGGTGTAGTAATGCATATAGTATACACAAATTTGAGCCTCGTTTGTGAAATAAGTAATAGCATGGCTGAATTCAATCTCCCCAAAATTTGGAAAGTGTGTGTGGGGGGGGGGGTTGCATCATGTGATTCACGCCAGGAGCTTGAATGGGAACAATTCCGAGTGCATGGATGTCAATCTGAGGAAGATGCAGAAGATCAGGAAAAAGTTGAATTCTTCTGGCTGTGATTACCAGGGTGTCTGGAAGTAGGTGCAATTTTGACGCTACTAGGGATCGGGTTTAGACAGTAAAGGGACAGAGCTAGGACGTAGGGTATTCAGGGTTCGGAACATGTGAGGTGAGGGAGAAGGCTGGTTAGTGTAGCCTGTAAGGTCTTAGGTGTAAGAATTAGGCTATTGAAGGTCACTTGCCTGGTAATTCAGTGTCGTATCCTGCCTCAGAGCCAGGCTGGAATATATCACACATACTCCTTTACCACGGAAGTAAAAACAACAACAATCCATACACTAAAACCTGCGTCAAGGAGTGGTATATTCAAGACCTACACTTACAAAGGGTAGGTCTTGGACCTGTCTTATGGCCTGTAGTCTTGAAGAACATGACCTCAAAAGGACTAGGAAAGATTAGTGAGATTCAAGATTACCAACACCCCTTGAAAGATTCTTCTAAAAGGATTCCTCTCGGATGCCCTCATTCCACCTGAGCTTTCATTCGCATTAATCTACTACACTACGCCAGAGCGAACAGCATGCAAGATTGGTCGAAGGTGTTTGGGTAGAGGTCTAGTGAATTACTTAGGCTTCAAACCACTTTTCCATCTCAGTTTGTATCTCCCTATACCCTTAGCACAGAGTTATATAGAACCATATGATTCTCTCCCATACAGAAGTAATAAACCTTTATGATACCGAATTGCTCATTGAGCCTTCAAGACAGCTAAAGATTTACCTTTCTTTCCAATGATTAGGCTCTCGAGGTTTCCTTCCATTGCTACAAGTACCTTGTTTACTTGCATTCTTCCTCATCCTCTAAGGCTGTAGAGGAAATGGGGTTCAAACCCAGTTTAAATTTAGGCTTCACTTCTTCAGATGTTGGGACCGTGAGACATAAAAGCGCATATTTTACAACCTACAAACTTCATTTGTAGATTCTCTCAATTGGTCTGATATCATTTGCTCTATATATCTACTCATATTACTCTCTTACTAACCACTTAAAGAATTGACAAATCAATCAATTAATAAACAGGATGAATCAATCCGTGTAAAAGCCTCGTCTTTAAACCTCATTGCAGGTGGGGAACGATAGAGTTTCGCGTCCGAGAATCCTTCGGGGTGAATAAATTATTTCACTACGAAATCCAGAGTTTGCTTCCTTACACAAGATACGCCGTGTTCGTACGCACCCACGCCGGAGTGGACACCAAGAGTTCGAAATCAGATGTGGTTTATGGCTTCACGAGTGTCTCCTGTAAGTATCTTCACCCTTTCCTGCCCCAGACGGTGGCCATTTCTAGTTGAAGTTCCTAGTCAGGACCGCTTCCCAGCATCTGTTTCGGTACTCGGGACGATTATAGGCGCTGGTAGGAAGCTCCAGAACGGCCGTTTATGGTGTCATAGAATTTCAATAGGATGTGGATATCCTGCAGGATATTAAAGACTTTGAGAGAGGTTGTTTCCTTCAATAACTTGATCATAGGAAAATTGATCTTTTTAATTTGTTTTTTTTTTGTGGTTTATTTAATCCTATTTTTATTTCCTACTTTTGGGAGCAGAGTGTATAAATATCATGGGAAGATGTTTAGATCCTTTCCTAAACCTAGATTAAGGGCTTCTTACTTAGCTCTTTTGGCGGCTATGGTTGGTTGCAGCCATTACAAGATTTTTTTTTAAATAAAAAAGTTGTATTTTCTCGCGTGTAAGATCATTAATATGAGTTAATTCAAAGTCTTAGTTCTTTTTTACTTGGAAAATCCAACAAAACTAAGCAAAAATTGGTCCCTTGAAAGCTGAAATATCGTAAGCTGTTGTGGTTGTTAGCATCTGCTAACCCAACCTAACTAAATATAACCAAATCCTGTCCCACATAGATTTATTGTGATTTGCTCCTTTTTTATGAAAAAACAAGGAGTGCAATTTCCCCCCACCTCTCCCCAAATTAGAGGGAAATGCTATGAGTAAATGTGAAGATTAAAGGAAGTTAAAATGTGTGACAATTACACAGTTCTTTTACGCCGGTTTTCTATACAATCCTCTTCAATCCAACCCTATTCTTGATCAATGGCAGAACCAATGGGAACGAAATGGATCCTTAGATTGCACTAACTCAACCTGCTTCGGTTATAACACCATTTCTATGTAAAGCTTCGTTCGATAAATAAACGTAGATATTATTGTAATTATGAGGTCAATGACAAGGAAATTAGGTTGATTTATTTAACGTTATTCTTAAGTTACGTGGTTTCTAATGGCAACGGAAATTTGGTTAATTTAATTTACGCTATGCGTAGACTATGTGGTTTCTATGGCAACGGAAATTTAGTTAATTCATTTAAGTCTTTGCGTAGTCTAGGCCCGGCATATGTGCCATTTTTACTCTCTAAGATTAATTATGTTTTTCTTTCTTGAATAAATGTTATTTATCGGACAATACTTTATATATATTTATGTCTTCATGATTGGACCTCTTTAAATTCTCTAGAAACATTTAATGTCTATTGTTTCGAGGTGAAACCAGTGAACCTGGTGGTACCCCGTGCATACGGAAACTAAATGGAGTTTCTAGCGTCCTTGTTGAGTTAAAAAACTCATTCTCTCATTAGTAACCACTAACAGATTTAAAGGTTTATAAGGACCAGCAAAGAGCGTGTTGTGTACTTCTGACGAGGCCTCTAAGTTAGGCAAGGAGAGGGGGAGAGACAAAGATAATGAGATAAATAGATATAATGAGAGAGAGAGAGAGGATGCCTGAGTCTCGAACTCAGCTCTTAAGTGGCACTGCTCAGTCAGGAGTCAGCGCTTGGCACAGTAATTAACTCGAGTGAATGACTCTCTCGCGTAATTAGGACTTAGCAATCTCTCGAAAATAATTATATAAGCGATTTTTAAATAGGTTGGTTTCAGAACGCCTTACTTGGAGCTCGAATCCATTATTCCTTGCCCCAATCGAGATATTAAATTTAAAGAAAATGATCAAAATCGTTTAATATCTTTAAAACTTAAATCAGTTCACTCCTCTATCTACGTCTGCCCAGTGACTGCAAATTTGCTCCCTGCCACCTGTCCTCATCTGCTCTTTATCCCAATCCAGGAGCCATCATAGTTGCGAGGCGCCTGGACCCTTGCAACCAGTTCTAAATCCTTTCCACGCCAAAGACACCAGAGTGGCCCCAAATAGTCCAAGTGGGCATTAACGATACACCTTTAGAGTAAATCTCTTGAAAGATAAGCCTCTGTTGGTCTTTTCACAACCTGCCACTCATGGTTCACAAAAGTGGTTGTTGCTGGTTAGTCTTAAATCCTATTCTGTGTCCATATTACGCCAGTAGATTGCTACCATGTTATAATGAATTTCAATTTTCGTTTATTGGACCGATATGCAAGACAATACACCTGCCTCCATTGATTCCTTTCAGCTACTAAATCGACCAAGGCACGAACTTTAGTCGCGTTCACGTCACTATAAATTACTATGTCGGACCGTAGGACGTGGGTAGGATGGTAACCACTTCCCTCTTCAATGATTTCTTTAGCAATAACATCGTAACAATTGGGCCGATTCTCACAAAATTGAAAATTGATAGAACTTATGTTGCTTTACATTTCCTTTCAAATGATGTAATAGCCAAGGTCCTCTATGGTTAGTCGGGTAATTATTAAAATAAACCTGCCTATGGGTCGAATTACCCCCCTTGTTCAAAGTCTTGAAGGTTGTAAGGTCATAAGGTCTTAATTCAGAAGAATTGACAGGATGCGAGTTAGGTCTGTTGACCTTGTTTAGTGTTGCTTGAATTTTCCCTCAGTTAGAAACTGTAATAACATCGGGGAATTTAGAGACCGTACACAAACATTCGCCGTCTACATCATCAACATAGAAAATAAAATAGAAGGAGTCTCAGTACAAATCCATGTGGAACTCCACTAGACACTAGCGCCTGCCCCGATTCCATCTCGTTAATTTGTGGTTTCTGTTTTTTTCCTGGTAAGCCAGTCTTCCCCCTATGTGAGCATGTTCCCACGGAGCCCTTTAATTTCGAGTTTTTTAATCATTTATCCTTTATCAAAAGCCTTTTATTAATCTTTGTAGATCATTGCTAGGTTTGCGTCATATTCTTTTACTATTTTCCCAAAAATCTCAAGCAAGTTTGTGGCTTATTTTGTTTTTTCGAAACCCGTTTTGTATCTAAATTAACCCATGGCTGGCGAGATGCTCGACTAGTTTCTTTTGCACTATCGATTTGAGTACTCTAATAATCGAGGATGTTAAGTAATCGACATGTAGTTTGTGGAGCAGCGGCGATCACTCTTTTAGAAAATGGGAGCTACGTTACCAAATTTGATTATTTCTGCGACGCCCCCTTCTTCTAGTGTTCTATTAAATATTTTGTGAGAGGTATAACAAGCTGGTGATGATAGGTCATGTGGCCCAAAGGCTTTGGTAGATTGAAATTTATCGATGTAAAGAAAAACTCCTCTTAATTGACAGATGTGATATTTAATATTTAAATCTGGTCCAAAGCCATTCGTGGTTAGACGATTGAAATATCTTCGAAATTTTCTTGTCAGAACTTTTCGAGCGCTGGTTTGGTGTCTACTCGAATTTATTCTTCGATCCATCGTGTCTTTTTTATTCTTTTTATAATCTTAAATTCGTTTTTCTTCTCTCACAATTTTTTGATCCAGTATGCCCTGCTTTATTCTATTCTCACTCAATACACTAAGTTTTATTTCTGTTCTTGATTATTTTGCGGCGATTCCAGCTTCGTATAGTCATATCCTCCACTTTTTTGGATCTAGAAATGTTTTTTCCTCAAGATCCAAAATTCGAGTTACATTTAATAAATTCGGTTCTACAAAAATTGGGAAGCATCGTGGAAAATGGGATTGGACAATAATTACAATGAATTTGAAATCGAATTCAATTGGGACGTTTTAGAATTCTTTCGTAAGATTTATCGTCAGGCAATTTATCGAAAACTTTTGACCTCTAAAGAAATGAAGAAGTTTCATGAAAAATTAAGGCCTTCAAAATAGAACCATCGAGAAATAAAACCAATATAATCAAATCCCAAGAGGCTTTGGCCATCTGGAAACGGATGGGTTTTAAACCTATTGGGGAAAGATCATTTTCACCACTTAAATACAACGATAGTTTACTTTATACTTTCATCCATTATCACACTTGGAGTAGGCAAGATTGCAGCCATTAATAGAGAATCCGTCATAGCTGGTGGATTCTCTTCATCCACACCGAGCTTATCAATGTATTCAATAGGCCATTTTAACAGTCTTGACGTTATCTAAGCCTTAGGCCAGCTATAATTATCAGGTAAACCCCATTGGACACACTGATATCACACGTGAGTCAAATTAACCTTGAAACCAATGGGACCACATACAGACATGTCGTCCTCCACGTTCTCCATGTGTGTACACTTTTCTACATCCGACACGATGCAGTCATGGATCGTCGAGATGAATGTCGGATATACCAAATTCTACTTCAAAACTTATATTCTTTTTATTGTATCCGTCACCAGTGTTTGTGTTTTTATCCAAACATTTGGATGGCCGACGGCAACGTAAATTTGGGCGCCAACGCCCTGCGTCTGTTCCCGTAGCGCTGCCCCAAATACCCATACGGCTGCAGGTAGTCTTCTGTCATCTCCGAATCGGACACACTCGTGTTACTCACTGCTAGTGTATAAGGCGTTCCCCTGCACTGTACAGCGACGACTGGGTGGTCCCCCAGACCATTAAGCACATTCTTGTTGAGTCTCTCAGTTTGGTTGGTCTTCGCGTAAGTTACTTCTTGTCCCTTGTACTCGGGACGGATTCGTGCACCCCTTGCATAGATTATTAGACTTCTTGCAAGAGGATGCCCTCCTCACCTGCATACATTTTATGGGGTTTTGGTTACATGCTTGGGCGCCGGAAGAGAGGGGAAGGGGGTCTGGCCTCCCTCGGACGCCGGAGAATGACTTTGTAGTTTTGTAGGTTGCTTCTGTTGTTCTTTGTTTTCTTCTTCCATTTGGTTTGTCTTTGGCCGTTGTTTGTTATTTTTTCGTTGTTTTTTTATTAAGATAACCTAATAATAGGCGAAACTGTAATTACGGCGATTATGCCCTTGGTGGAAGTCGCCAGATAGATGATTTAAAAGGAGAAAAAAAATCCAAGCTTTTCTTTTCTGCTTCCTGCGGGTTATCTTATCGTTTTGTTTCGCTGAGTTTTGGCCAAATTTCGGGTGTCTATACTGCTCAGGAAACCCGCGTCAATTCCTTATGTTATAACTGACATAATGGTTGAAGTGGTATAATGGTTCAAATGGTTCAGGTGTTAAAAAGATTCAAGTGGTAAAATGGTTCAGGTGGCAAAGTGGTTCAGATTGTTAGGTTGTTCAATCGTTAAAGTGGTACACTTGGATAAGTGATTAAAATGGTTTAAGTAGTAAAGTGGTTAATGGAAACATGGTTCAAGTGACAGAGTGGTTCAAGGAGCAAAGTGGTTTAAGTGATTAGATGGACCTCCTTGAGCCCTCCGCCTTCCCCGGCCCCACCTTGCTTTGTATCGCTTCTCCTGCCCTTCCAGAGCCTCCCCTCTAGCCCCTTCCTCTAGAGCCTTCTGATCCCTACGATTATCTAGAATTCCTCCTCCCAATTTTTCTTTGAATTTTAGATTTTTTTAATTAATAAAGGAAGGGTTCTTCTCCCGGTCCGGGGGAAGGACCACAAACCAAAGTGGTAAAGCAGCGATTCAAGTGTTAATGTAGTGAAGGTGTTCTAAGTGATAAGGTGGTTCAAATGCTAAAGAACCCTCACCCCCTCACCCCCTCACTAACATGCCCCAGATGCAACCAACACACTAGCTACAATCAACACCTTCTCCTTGACTGCCCGAGCCTCAGACACGCACGCAACACCCACTCCATCTCAGGATCCGAGACCCTTCCTGGGGACTTCCTCTCATCCATATGGGTCATCCACCTCCTAGAAAAGAGGTCTAGAAGAGGGATGGGGGGCTAGAGAGTCAATGAAAATTCCTCCATTTCCTCACCGACTCCCGTAGTGCTCATTGATTGAGCAGGAGCAAGAGTGAGATGAGAGAGCGAACTTCATGACAAGAAAAGCTGAAACCCAAACTAAAAAACTACCTTTCAAATTGCAAACGGGTTTAATAAACTTAATAATGACTTTGCGGAATCTTCATTAAAAAAAACCTTTAAAAAGGCTAACATTAACATGAGGGAGGATCCTAAATGACATTTTGACATCTGATCATTAAATGGTAATTGAGCATTAAAAGAACGAATGAATATACCGACCTCATTAATTAAATTAAGAACCGACTCCGTCGATAATATCATAGAATATAAACTAGAATTTATGTGTAAACATCGAAAACAAGATACAACTAAGGCAATGAAACCAAACCGAATGGTTGGCAAACAATAAATGACAACACTAACCACAAACATTTTTAAAATCACTACAAAGTTATAAAAAGGTTCGAATAATTCTATTAATAAATAAAGAAACGTGAAAAAAGTCTCACTAGTAGGGAACTGATGAACTTTGTAGTTACATAAAACTTGTGGAATTGAGAGAAAACAGAAGATAACTAAAAGAAACAAAGGACGATTCATGTTACATAATTAAATGCCCCACCGTCCCAATTTCAAGTTAGGAAGAACCGTTGACAGATTTTGTAATAAAAAAGGAGCTTCAAAATTTTCAAAACTGCGTGGATCATGTGGGGTTCCACGAGGGGGCTAAAGGGACTAAAGCTCCCGCTCCATATTTCAGACCCATCTATGTTTATATCTATTTTTACTTAAATTTTACTATTCAGTAAGAGTTATGTAATAATATAAAATATATCTAAACAGTTTTTTAAACCATTGCGACGAATGTATCTTATATGATACATGTCTAAAATGGAGAAATAATTATTAAATTCAGTATTATACTTTAGCTGACGTCCAAAAACTACAATTCATAATTTTCTGATGTGTCGACAAAAATTCGGATCTGAGAGAGTTAGTGCTCACTGCTTTAGGAGATACTGTTATTTATTATCAAAACTGTGTAGGTTAACCATCATTAATGTTAAATGCCCTTTTTTAAGAATCTTCAGAGGGTAGAATTCAAATTAGACTCTCCCCACCCCGCCATTTTTATCCTAGATCCGCCACAGACGTGGATATGTTTACGTCGAAACATGCATTTAGCAAAGCATCGTTTATACGTTTTCTCCTTGAGGCTAATAATACAGAATTTTATCTAAATGTTCATCCCTACAAAACATTTATTCAAGAAATCCAAACCTAAACTTCAGTGATAGAAAGTTGAATCGAAATCGACCGAATTCCTTAGCTATAAATAGCGACGACACAGCTTACGTCTAACGTAATAGGAATCAATCGAAATTCCGTAGCCATAGAGACCAGAGAGACGCCATATAACCTTAAATAATTCAACCAACTTTCCGTAGCCAGGGAGACATCAGAGACGCCACATAACTTTAAATAATTCAACCAAATTTCCGTAGCCAGGGAGACCACAGAGACGCCGCATAACTTTAAATAAATCAACCGAATTTCCGTCGCCGCACAGGTGACCTCATAATTACAATAATATCGACGTTTATTTACTGCAAAAACTGCATAAAATACTGTCTAATATTGTGTTAGTTTTAAAATAGCCGAGTGATTCTCATACACAGTCCAGAAAATTAATTACTACAGTATATTACAGGCAAGATCTACAGATATTCTTATATCAAATTTTCCTTCCTGGGTGTTTTGTACCAGTTACTACCACTTTTTCAGTTTTATTCAATTAGTATCTCCTGTATTTCAGATCCTTCTCCACCAAGAGATGTGCATGGTTGGCATGTACGACCAGCTTCCTTGGCTCTGATGTGGGAACCCCCTTCCAGCCCAAATGGAATTATCAGTCATTATATGGTTATGTTGCACAAAACAGACGAAAAGACATTCAGTAGCAAAAAGTTGAATTTCTGCCAGAAGGAAGGTAAGATACGTTGCCAACCTCTATTTCTTAATCGTGTTGTAATGCATCAATCGAAATCGGATCAGCAAACTCGATCTTATTTGTCACGCTGTTACTAGTCGTACATTCCCTTGGCGAATGCCTCGCTACCGCATATTTTCGGATTTGTCTTGATGTAGTAACTTCATACTTAGGAGAATGTGGCGAACGAACACTCACTCACAACACAATGAAAACCTCTATCTCAAAAATTGTAGCTTTGTTACGCCTTTTTAAATTGATCTCTAGCGCTGATCTTATTGATGCAAATCTGCGCTCCACTTACATTGAGTGTCGCTTTAAAGCTTCATTTTCCGACATTTCCTCAATACTGTAACTTAGTTAGGACCTAGATGGATAAAATAAAAAAAAAAAGATGTGAGAGAGTAAATGTTTAGAACGTCCCAACTCTAGCCTTTTAATATCTATCCTTTATGCGATTTTGACCCTAAATCTAAACGCAGTGCTAATACCACGGTGTGTTTCGCTTACCCTTATTGGTATGTAAAAACTGTTGGAAATGACAGTAGTGAAGTGTTAGGGAGAAAAGGAAGGAAGTTGGAGAGTCGCAGAGATTTGCAAAGTTGCCTGTAGGTCAATCTAAGCTCTTGCTGTTGTTAGATTGTTATAAGTTGGAATTTTAGTCGGAGAGTAAGTACCTGAGTTTTAGGCTAATGCTAATTGATGTTTGGCGTTCAAACCATTGTTAGTTTGCAAGTGGGCTACTAGCAAGTTTATTGCTCTTAATTTAATTTATATGTATTCCTTGTTGGCTACATGGCTCTAACTGTTTCTAGTATATATGATTTGATTGCATTTTCTTTTAGTCGGTCTCTTTGTTCATTTTTTTCTTTATTTATTTGCGAAGTCATTTTCTTCTTTTTGTTATTTATCGGTAATTCATTATTCGGTTTCCATCTAAAGGCTGTCTTAATCGGTTATCTTAATCGGGATTTTATCCTTCCTGTCTTCGGTTTATATTTAAGTTGTCTAAGTAAATATATCTTCCTCCTCTTCATCTCTGCCTATTGCCATCATGCTGCTTTGGTACTATTTGAATTGCTAGTTCTTCTCATCTCCCGTCTTTCTAATGACTGATTCTTCTTTTTTTATTACTTTGTTTAGGGGGTCAATGCTTGCTTCTCTATGTAGGTTTTCCACTCTTCTTTTTTCTATGTATTCTTCTCGCGTTTATTATGAGATGCATTACTTTGTTTTGGATCATCTGCAATTTTATGAGGCTGGTTCTTGATAGCGTCCAGATCGCAATTGTCGGATATATTAGTGTAGGTTGGCTGATAGATTAGTGAATTTAATTCTTGTTCTGCTGACTAAGTAAAGTTAGCTTATGTATTTAGTCTAATTTTTCCAATTAATTTCTGTCGGTTACGTGTATCCTGTAACCAGATTTAGTTTTGGTTAGACCCAATACTTTAGATTTGTTAGTGTATCTTTATCTTCTTTCATCTACCTATATACATATGTCTGCTCTATCCTTAATGTAGACTGGAATAATTATGAATTTCTCTCGATTAGTGCTAATTTTCCATTTCTGTTCATATTGATTTCTCCTCCCGTTGTTCTAGATTGAATGGCCGTGCCTGTACGATGACACAATTACTTGTGTTATATCATCTTCAAACTGGATGTTCATACATCCTTCACTTGTTTAAGGGGGGTGCTTGCTGGGTAGATAGCTTATAATACTAGAATTAAACAGCCGCGCTGGGGGAGCTCTGGTTTCAAGCTTATAAAGCTCGCCCTGGTGACTGTCTGTGTCTATATACGCGTATCTATCCATCACATAGTCGAGCAGAATTTTCTTTTTTATTGTTCATTCATAGTTGTATTAATTTGGACTTCATGCCCATCTACTAAACTGAGACAAAAGCTTTAAACACATCTGTAGACGATAGCTACACACATCTTCTGTTCTTCGCCTCTACTAACTTTTCCTTTATTATATATAGTACTATAGCCCTGCTCCTGTTTCTCCGGAGTCCAAATTGGAACTCATTAAAATAGTTGTATTCTTCAAGGTGGTGATCAAGTCTGAACTTTAAGATCTTTTTGATATATCTACTTTCCCGCTTAAATCGAGTATAGAAATAGGTCAGTAGTTATTTACCCGACAAGGTGATTTTCCAGCTTTTGGTATGAAAATCACTTTCGCCACTTTTAGTTCGTCGGAGAAGTTTCATATATTCTTTAATCCTTCCAAGTTGTTATTAGTTGCTTCAATATAGTTTTCCTTATGAGTCGTGATGTCCCTTGTGATTTATGTTTAAAGCTTTTTATTGTTCTTATAAGGTCTTCCGTCCATAAGGCTCATACTATAATACATGTTAAGGAATTTTCTGTATATGCACCGTACTACTAAGGAGGTCTGGGCAAAGTGAGGGTTGCCCTATGTTACGAAGATATAAAAAGATATGGAAGTTAGCGCGAGGTTTGGATAATCTCTTTAGGGGATAACCCCTTACTTAGGAACAAGAGAAAATTCGAATAAAACTAAGTACGCCTTAAGCTTGTGTGCAGGTTTTCTTTTAATGAAAATTGATCTCCCGTGAAAATTCAGGTTTTATACCTCCATTGACCTTACCTTGACCTTGCCTGCTTTATCGGTGAGTAACTTTATCCAAGCGTATAGCGCGTAAAGTTGTCAGATTTTCTGATCTGTCCCTATGACCTAAATTCTGCCCTTCCCTAAATACCTGGACCATCATGTGCTACGAGCAAACAATGCCTCGAATTTACTACAGCCATTGTCTATATGATGCTGTGCTAGTTAGGTCAATATACTTCTTCTGGTAAGAGGTAAATTGCCAAAATATGTGAGTCTTTATTTGTATAAAATTAATGATTGAGGGTACTGGAACTAGAAAGAGGAATTAACACAGGAGCAAGAAAGGTCTTGATAAGGCTAAAGCTAGGGACGAGCCGAAGCTCTACTTCAGAATTTCAAGACGTAATCACAAGAGTATGATTGTCTCAAATAGAAATCTCTCCCTGTTTCACATCGCTTGTATATTGGGAATTATATAACAGAAATATAATTTCTCAACTTATTATAGATTAGAGATCCAAACTTTGCAGTGTAAAGCCAGATAGACAAAAGGCGACATTAAAAAGAACTTCATTTTGAAACTTGCCAAAACTCCTCTTGCTAAATCGTTCCCAAACCTATCACCGGAGCCGATACTTCTGTGACTGTCAGAAGTAAGATAGATATCTAAGTTAAATTTTAATGCTTTGGCTTGCGAGTGTCAATTATTAAATAGAGATCCGCTAATAAAATATTAAAATATCAATAAATGTTTTAAATTAAACAACAGCAAAAAAGTAAACTATTTATATGTTTAAGATAGCATTTAAAAGTAGGCCAAACATTTTGGGGAGACTCCATATTAACTTGTTAATAGCCACCTCAAAAGTATTATAAGTAAACAGCATATTTCAAAATCCATATGGCGTTAAATGATAAAGCTATAAATTATCTTTTTCAAAACTGCCTATAGGTAGGACCATTTGTACTCTCTCAGGTCCAACAGAACAGGTAGAGTGGTAGTATATTCCAGCAATAACTGCCAGGCTGGATAAGACAAGCCACCGACATAAGCAAAGGCCGTTTTTATAATGAATCGTCACATTGAGATTAATCTGGTGTTATTTATATACTTAACTAACTATAAAGTGAAATAAAGCTGTGAATAAATCACTGATAAGACAAACAAGGCAATCAACAACCAACACCAATAATAACAAAAGCCGCCTGATCAAGAAACAGCCACATTTTAGAAAGCTTTAACCGGTTAAATCCTTCTATATCAACTCAAATCTTTGTTTTCCCAACCACACCTGCTACAGTAGATACAAAATGAACATAACATTGTAGAAGTGTTCGAAAGCAGGAAAACCATACAGTCTTGCATGTCACAACTGGCCAAGTCAGGTATCAGAAGTGTTACTCATAGGGACTGGAACGAATTTCCGGTCTCATAGAGATCACATAGTCAACACCGAGCGTTAAATAGCCCAGCCAAATTTATTTAGCCATAGACACCATATAACCTTAGGATGGCGTAAAAGAAATCAACAGAATTTCTCTAGCCATAGAGAAAACATAGCCTAAGCATAGAGTTATATATATCAACCGAATTTCCATAGCCATGGAAACCAGATTGCTTTCAATAAACCAACCGAATTTCCGTAGTTAGAGAGACCACAGCCTCTGCATAGCGTTAAATGATTCAATTAAATTTCCGGACCAATAGCAAGAAGTGTTAACAACTCGGCTTAAAGAGTGATGAGATGATTGCCTTATTGACATGAGCTAAAAAACCACTTTCTTGACCACATAGGGTTATACACTATCGTTTTTTAACCTTACACACGATTCAACACCATCCTCAGGCACCAAACAATTCGTCTTATAAAATCAATGTCCTTTGGATTCATATTTCTTTGAATTCAATCACATTCTTTAATTTTTATATCTGGATGATATCATGTCACTTGTTTGTTGCATTTTAGAACTATCTTTCTGAGTATTCATGTCGGACTAAATACTCATATTTTAATCATCATCGCAATAAGATTTTAAGCTTGGGAACGATAGTCACCGCCGATTATGGTTCGTGTGCCCCCCTTAGCCGGGCGATAGGGAAAAGGAGACGAGGGGCTGATTTGGGGTCACGAGAGAAAGAGAAAGTGAGTGGCCAAGAGAAAAAGAGGTTGTCCCCTGAAGACCTCAGCTTTAAGCTGGAATTACAAGCAGAGTGTTGGGCGAAGATAGGACAAGTGGGAAGAAAAAAGATTTTAGGGCAATAATTTAAACATTGTGTGGAAGGGCAGGAAATATTCTACCACCATTTGCCTGAATTCTACTTAAGACTCATCCTACCTCTTCCTTCAAGGGAACCATAAAAATAAGGGCGCAAACTAGCATCTACTGAACATTTCATTTGGAATAGATGAAATACCTAAATGTTTTGAGGGTGGCTTATCTTCAGGGAAGAAAAGGTAGAGTGTTTATGTTTGGCTGAAAAAGTTACAGAAAAAAACAAATGCGACTAAGATTACCGAGAAAGAATCGAGATGAGTTGCATATATTTGCAACACGGGGTTCGAGAGAATGGCAATCGAAGGTGAGAGTCACTTTATTAAAATTATTAGAAAATGCAACCGAGAAGCCAACGAGGTTAGGAAAAGGACCAAAACTTCTACAGGGAGCCACATCAGAGGGGATATTTACCAGTAAATCCTCTACAGTGTCTTGATTGCTTTACAGCGAGCCACACCATCAGCAAAACTTCTGTGATGTCTTAATTGCTTTACAGTAAACCACATCACCAGAAAAATTTTATGATGTGTGATGTCTTCATTGCTCTACAGTGAGCCCGATTATCAGTAGAACCTATGTGATGTCTTGATTGCTTTACAGTGAGCCACATCACCAGTAAAAATTCCGTAATATCTATGTTAAGTCTACAGTGATCCACATCACCAGTAAAACTTCTGTGATATTTGATGTCTCGATTGCTTTACAGTGAGCCACATCACCAGTACAATTTCTGTGATGTCTTGATTGCTTTAGAGTGAGCTACATCACCAGTAAAACTTCTGTGATGTCTTGATTGCTTTACAGTGAACCACATTACCATAAAAAATTCTGTGATGTGTGGTGTCTTCATTGCTCTACAGTGAGCCCCATCACCAGTAAAAGCTATGTGATGTTTTGATTGCTTTAGAGTGAGCCACATCACCAGTAAAAATTCCGTGATGTCTTGATTGCTCTACAGTGATCCACATCACCAGTAAAACTACTGTGATGCCTTAATCGCTCTATAGTGAGCCACATCACCAGTAAAACATCTGTGATGTATTTATTTCTCTACAGTGATCCACATCACCAGTAAAGCTTCTGTGATGTCTCAAATACTTTCAGAATGTTAAGGTTAAAATAGCAATGATTTTCCTACTCATCACTGCATAAAGTACGACTGGGGGATGGTCCCCTTCACGTCAAGCAAGGGGCAGCAGTAGTGACTGCTAAGATGGCCAATTGAAACAGTTACTTTTAGGGCTGTTAGATTACTCTATTTGATACAGTCATTGGCATAGCGCGGATGAGGAGTCTCGGCCACTCGTGCCCGATGAGGTATCAATGAGGCGAACAACATTTATAGCAGCGTCATTGCAAGTTAAATTCAGGAAGCTCTTCAGGAGCAATCTCCTGAATGGATAGAAGATTTCAAAGTCTCAAAAGTAAATATAGATTTGTGTGTCTTTTTATAGAAGTGGAACGCTATCTCGGGCTGACGCAGATTAATATGAAGGGGGAACACGATAGATAGAAAAAAGAAGTGAGCCAAGAAGGAGCACTGCGGAACAACATTGCACACCACTGCGGGCTGAGGTATATCACCTCCGATGTTAATAGTTTGAACTTGAGATGAAAGATTCAAACCAAACCAACTAGGTGGAGTTCCAGACACACCCAGGTATTCATGAAAACGATAAAGAACAGTATGATTAACAGGATCAAAAGCTGCAGAGAAATCATGAGCTACCAAAATGAAGGGCTGAACAGTCTCAGTAACAAAACGAAGGCAATCAATAGGAGAATAGATTAATTTCTATATTAAACCTTGAATCAAGACTGCAAAATTCCACCAATACTGGAGGAGGACATGATACCTAGAATCTTATGTCACACCAGCCTGTTGAGGACGTTAGAAAGAAACAAGTGTATCTTTCCCGGTGGTTTGGGTTCAGGTTAATTTTTTTGAAGGCATAGAGCAGGGTGCTTTAAATCAGATAACACCAGACCTGTTAAGAGGAAGGTGTTGATTATACTATTGAGATAGGGAAAGAGAACAGGTATGAACTTACAATAGAGACTTAGAGGAAAAGAACCGAATGGAGAGCAGATCTTTTTCGAAACGTGGAAGAGAGAGGTCAGGTCTTCACGGCACAGTGGGGCGAGAGAAATAAGTTTTGGAAGGGGTAGTATGGGTGGGTTACTCGGTGGTGAAGGACAGAAGCAGAGGGGCCCATAAACTGATGTAAACTATCTTTTTAGAGAAAAAGGATGGGGTGATGATGGGGGGAGAGTGAGGTGAGAAGGGGCAGACGAGCAATAAATTGAATCAGTATAGGTAGATTGTATTTCTTGTCAGAAAGAATATGTTGGTTATGAGATACAGGAGCAGACTTCAGAAGGGCAGTGTAAGAGCGAGGTAACAATGGGGTGCACAATAAAAGTTATCTCTATTTCCGTACCCCGACCTCAGGAAGGCCAAAGGTGCCTCTCAAAAGCTTAGCCTGAGCTCCTTTACATTTTGAATTGAGTTTGAGAACTGTGGGGTACGCCGGCGGCGATAGGAGACTGGGAGACTAGGGCCAGGGATATCAAGGCAGGGGGCCAGCGTATGGGTAAAGGAATAGTGGGGGAAGTTGAAGTCAAATGAGGTTGAGAAGTTGTTGAGCGAGGCAATAAGTGAGGTAGAATCCCCTAATATTAGTTCCTCACCTATATAGGCAAGCCAAAGATGGTATCTTACCTAACCTTTGGTTATGCTAGCTTGTGTAACATTTTTAATCTCCTTGTCTTGGTGGGGATTTTTTTCAGGTGAATAAAAATAGGTTGTCTTATTTTAAAGAGAGAAAAGGTTGTCTTCCCCTCTTGAATGAGTGATTTTGAAGGTCAGTTGTCTTGAGGTGATCCAAATGTTAATATTTCATCATGAAGCATTCATCAGGAAATCTTCTGCTTGTTTAGGGTGTTCGTAGGCCTTAATATATTGGAATCATGACATGGAACTTATCAGTAAATGATCTTAGTTTAAATCTCATCATTGACCTCCTCCTTGAAACACGTTCTTTGAAATGTGTTCCCTAGTTGAATCTAGAATATATAAATTTAATTATATAAGTACATAGTAATATACCAAACCAGTCACAAGGAGTTGTGATTGTTATCTTTATTCTTTAAGTGATATCTTGGCTTTCGGATGCTCAGAAGAATCGCCTTGAAACGGAAGAACCAAAAGTGGATTCATCTTCAGACATTCTTCTAGCCATGGAAGACCGGAACAAAGGAAATGAGAGAGGACATGAAGGATTTCTTTCCCTCGGTCACAACCGAGATAAGGCATGTCACTGCAGAAGTCACGAAAGGTATGTTGTCAATCTGAAGTTATGAAAATTTAGGTGCAATGAGATTAGTTTCCAAAAATTCTGTGAACACTTTTTCAACTACATCCATTAGGCTCATATTATAATATTTGTTAAGAAATTCTCTGTTTATGCAAACAATGTTTGCGTCTGGTTCATGTTTCTATGCTCTTTTTAAAAGAAACCGGAAGAATAAACCTGTTTCCATAGAAAATTAAGACATTCTTTTATTTTACATAAGAATTGAAAAGATTATGGTTTGAAAACCACTCATTTACAATTAAGAGATCCCTCAAAAGACTTAAAGATTTATGTGCTATGGAAACGTGAACCAAACACTTGTTTTCAAAACAGTGGGGATTTATTGTAAAACTAGAACATAGTGAAGAATATCAGAACTGGATTCAGCATGCAAAGAAGGGCGGACCAAACGCTGCTAATGGAAATTAGTATTATAAGTAATAGGCAAGCGTTGAAATTTGGAATAGGTGTAAAGACATGTGTTGCGAAGTAGATGTCTGTATGGTTGCAGGTAGTTGAATTGTCATTTCCCTTAATCAATCTTTAACTTTCGTACTTCAATCATACTATAATCTTACAGTCTCTATCTATTCAGTTGATGTTAATCCTCTTTAAACCTTTCATTAGTTTCCCTTTACTACGCCTGCAGCCTTTCACTTACTGAGTAGTTGTAGGCTTATGCAAATTGCGGGTCGATATTTATGTCTATCCTTCTCCTAATGCTAGGAAATATAGATTTCGTGTCAATTCCCCCTCGTAGTCTTAGCTAATCCTCCTAACCATTTCTCATTTCCTCCTCGTTCTTCCTCCAGCTCTTCTTTGCCCTCTCATGTAACACAATATTGACCGGTTTTATTTTTACTTCTCTATGTAATTCTTCCTGGTTTCTCATATCTAACTTCCTAGTGCCTGTAATCTATCGGGTACCTTGATGTTGTGCCCTCTAGAGTTTATTCATAGCACTCTTCGAAGTACCATGCAGCGGAATATTCGGGTACAGTAGGTTGGCTATAACTATCGCCAAGTAAAGTTTTCTTCGGTGCTCGCGAACAGTCCTGAGAACTTCTCTAATTGTGCCAACTTCACCCTGGCTGTTATTATGCTTTCCGCAACATGTTCGAGTATTTTTTACCAATTTTAAAGCCCAGTACTTTGGCTTCGTTTCCATACTCATATCTCTTGCCCTCAACCCTAATGCTATCTACCTTACTTCTATCGATGGGTATCACTACAAACGTATCGATATTCGTCTTAATCTTGCAAATTCCTCCCGTAGCTATTTAGGTTTAGGATCTCTTTTTCTATATTTTTGGCTACCTTGCTTCTGTTCTGGTCGAGATTTCGATTATTTGGGTGACGTCGTCCGCGAACTTCGCATAGGCTGTTTCACGACTTAGAGTGAATCGCAGATCATTTGTTGACATGGCGTAGAGGACTGGAGAGAGAGAACTCCCACGAGGGAGTCCCCCTCTAAGGTCTTTACGGTGGGGCCTGAATAGCAACAGAATGCCATATAAGTCTTCATGTCACTTAATAATCTGCATAAAATCCTTAACTCTCCAAAATTCTCCGTCCTTAGGAGATGGCATCTATCCGCTGTGAATCGGAATCAACCAAACAATATTGCTCTCTGAAACACATCCGACGGGTATTCGGGTCGGTGCGATCTCTTTAATTTTCGGTCGACAATACCTTCTATTATCTGCACTACATACACGTTTTTCGGGAACTGGTTCCCAAGAGTGATGTACTGGTGTATATCTACGTCCTCACACGTTGGCGTTACAACAATTATCCCCTCAGCCTCGTTATCTTCTGCCCTTGCCAAAGCAATTTTCTTCATTTTCCTTCACTATTCTCTTCTTCTCTTGACACCTCCGCGTCTAGACTCTACTCGCTTTCGGTTTCCGAAAGAGATCCATTTGTAGCCTTCTTTCGCCATAGCCTTCTTCTTCCTGCTCTTTTTTCTCTTTGCCCTTCTTTTTAGACACGTCTACAGCTGTTTTTTCTCTTTCTTTTCAGCCCCTACCACTACCCCTTGCTTCTCGGTTATTTAATTTTTTTGAGAATATCTAGTGAAGGAGGGTTGTCCGGGAACCACAACGTTCTCTCTATGCAATTACTCTCCAGGAAGGTGTTCACCTCTTTCAGGAAGCATTCCGGGTTGGTTATATTTGCCATATGAGCGGACATAATCATTGACATAATCTCTATTCTCTGGATTTCGACCGGTAGATAAGGCATCCAATTCTTCGCTGGTGCTGGTACTGCTTAGGGGCCATTTTCGCTCCCCCTCAACTCTGTTTTGACATATCAGCGGATCCATTTGTCTGCAAATGACACCTACGCAGCATTCGCCTTTTATGTACCATTCATTCATTAATTCTGAAAATCACTGCCCTATGAGCAATGATCTCTGGTAAGATTACTGGCTTTGGGGAATATCTCGATAAAGACTTTGCTTGTCTCATTTCTCGTTGGCCTTTGTCTGTCCTCGTCCTGAAGACAGATTTCCACATACCCAAAGTAGGAGTCAATCAGTCTGATCAGGGCAACATTAATTTTTCCGTTTATCACCTCCTTTACCTTTTACCTACCGGTTTTCCTCCCACACTTGACTACCCGTACGGGCAGTCACTTCTACCTCTTCCTGTCCATCCTTCTCACCTATTTTCTACATGTCTTAGTGTGTACAGGATATAAGAGAAATAGGAGAAATCCGAACCTTCACCATATGTACTTCCTCTATATCCTGTTAGCGAATGACACTAGAATATTACTTATTCTAGACACTTGATAAAGCTAGTAATATCGCACTGTCTATAGCTAGTCGAATCAATCACAACTTGTTGAATGAATAGTCTGTAGTAGGTGACAATATTGAGTCTTCACTTTAATCACTTCAGATACGGGATTACATAGTTTGGGGTATTATTATGCCATCATTTCACTCCTACCTTGTTTGCAAGCTCGCAATTCTCCTACCGATTCACTTTATTACTCAGAACTCGCAAGGATTTCTCAAAACAAAATCACGTTGGAAAATATTCCTTCGGCCTTGCCACCTTTACCGTTATGGACTACGCACTCGGGAGGAATTAAACTTCATTCGACGAGTGTTCACTGATAAGATGAAGAGAACCTACCCCGAGAGGGGCGATAGGGGGAGCAAAAGAGGTGAATGTGTGAGAGAAAATGATAGGATAGGTAGAAATCATTGCTTAATAGGAGGATGTTGAGATGGGATGATTAAGAAAAATGATTTCAATGATATTGATGGTGATTTGTGCCAGGTTGCCTGGCAACCGCTTTCCTTTTGCTTTTTGATATGATTTACTTATAATCATATTATGTTTTATTTGACCATAGAATCCTCGGTTCTCTGAGTTTTGTTTATAAAATGGCTTAACTTATAAGATTTCTTCGTTTTTCTTTTAGCTTTCGTGCCTTTGTTCTCTTATATTGTTCTCTTTCGAGCTTTGGAATTTCCGTTTATCTTTGTTTTAATTAGTTTATGTGTGCTCTCTCGTGCTTTAGAGTTTTATTCCCTTGTTACTATTTTTGTTCATTTTTTCATTTTTTTTTTATCTTAGTAACTATATAATGGTTCTATTTCTTCCTTTTAAATCCTTGCATTTGGCTCAATAACTTCATCAAATAGAGAGCTAGTAGAGGATTTTACATTTCAAATGGCTTAATAATGCAAGATTGTATACAAACTTTTTTTCCAGCGAATAAGCGCAGATATTCTTGAATTAGAGGTTTCTATGGTAACGGAAATTTGGTTGATTTTTTTAATGCTAGCGTAAGCTATGTGGTCTCTATGGCTTTGGAAATTCGGTTGATCTATTTAACGCTATGCGTAGGTTAGGCATTGCATATATGGACTTTCTAACACTGAAGATTAAATATCTTTATGAATTATTGTTATTTATTGGAAAAACCTTTTTATACAAACCTATATCTCGTTAGGTTGAGTTTTCCATGATTACAAAGTGTATCCATTAAACATATTTTGAGAACTAAGGTAGAATAAACTACTATTATGGTAAACCAATTCAATTTCAATCCCCTTCTTCAGCTTGCCATGACAAGCAACCCTAAAAAATAAACATGTAAAGATAACCAGCTCTGGGGTACTCGTGGTTGCTAATCCTTATAACGTCCTAAAACCGATGATTCTACTAACAAACCATAAATTAAAGTTTGTCAAGTAAAATATGGTAAAAATAGCTTTATGAATCACACTGACTTAATTCATCCTTTGAATTTCAGCCATGTGAACAAGAGTACAGTTCTACCGGACATACCTTACTGCCTTCAGAAAGATATTACCACTCGCTTAAAACCATGGGAAGGTATGTCTGATTTTCCCTTTCCTTCGACAAAAGTCATAACCTTGTGGTAAATTTATCGGAATTAATGAGAAATTAATATATTAACATTTCATTAATAGAGGTGCTTATTGCGAAAATATTCTATTCATTAGTTGAGAATAATTAATTCATGAAATAACTAAAACAATCGCATTGGCATTCCTTCATTGAGGTTTAAAGTTCAGAAAATAAAGGTTTTGGTAATTCTACAGATGAACAACTTCAACGCAATTGAAAAGTCTGTATATTCGCAGCAAACTTCCCATTGATAGATTGTTTTAAACCCGCCAAATTAAGCTTTGGTTAGGTGAGGATTTAGGTTGGCTAATATTCTTTGTTTGCTTTTAGACTACAGTAGGTTCATTTTTGTGGGTTCATTTAGTTGTTTTTTTTTAGTAAATTGTTAGCTTTAGAGCTTTGTTATTCCGACGGAAAAGGACCAAACAAGAATCCTATTCTAGTTACACCCCGTGACATAATCATTAGTTCAAAATCAGTGCTCTTTGTGATGCTTGTAAAATAACGGTGTTTGCACTCTCGTGTGAATATTATGGTCGTTTCGAAACTGTAATTGATTTTTGTCTAATACACGGCCTAATCCGACCAAAACGTTTACGAACGGTGCAGGAGTGAGGCTGAATTAGATTTAACGGGAAAGATATGGAGATGCCAGAGAAATTTGAAGATTGGAAGATAAAAATAAAAGGAAATGTAACTGATCGAATCAACCTTTAAAAATACTTAAAATTAAACGTGTTTAAATAGCCTACTACTCTAACTTTCTATATCGTAGTTAAATTAGTATCATCGTTATGATATCATAGGAGTGGAAAATAAGAGCTTTATGCAGTGGGAAACACTATTTTCAATTCTAATAACTCGGAAAATATTGCTTTACGCTCCGAATAAATAGCAACCGATAATTCAGATAGGGCGATAGAATCGATTGAAAGTATTTGGGGATAATATAAAATACACAGTCATATTATCGCTTGGCATCGCATCTTCTTGTATTATATATAATTTTAAAGTCTTTTCTAAATTGAAATATGATATGAAGATTTTAGATTACTTAATATTAGAGAAAATATGATTGATTTAATTAGCATTCGGAGGGGGGATTATACAGGGTGACTACAGTAACACTCCTTAATTTCCAATATATATATATATTATAGCAAATGTTAAATGAATATTCTTACAATTTTGGTGCTTACAGTTGTATAAACCAAAAAGGTTTCATGTGGTATTGGTTGATATCATGCACACTCGATGTGTGCCCCCCTTGTTGCTCGGCAAACCTCAAGGCGATAATCAAGCTCGGTCCAGACTCTTCCAGGCATATCCGGCGTAATCGCATGTAGAACTTCAGTGATGCGTTCCTGCAGTTCACCTATGGTCGCGGGTAATAGAGGTATATAAAGCTTGTCCTTGACATGTCCCCCAAATAAAATGTCTCAAACAGATAAGTCTGGTGATCTCGGGAGCCATTTGCAAAACACCGGGTCATGTTGTCCACAACGGCCATTCCATCTGTTTGGTAGGTTCGCGTCGAGAAATGTGCGGACAGCGAGAGACCAGTACGGTGGTGTGCCGTCATGCTGAAAAATGTACTATCCACCTTCAGCAGCTAATCTTGGAATCAACCAGTTGGTTAACATTTCCAAGTAGGTTTGCCCAGTAATAGATGGTCATTCACAAAAAACGGTCCGTACACAGACTGCTCTGTTACTGCACAAAACACATTAACTTTTAGGGAGTTACGTTCAACCTCAAGAGTGGCATGGAGAACCGAGCCCCTAAATTCTCACATTGTGCCTATTGACCTTTCTACTTAGGGGGAAAGGTTGCTTCATCACTAAAAATGATTTTTGACAGCAGTTCAGGATCCTTTTCCATTATCGCTTGGAGATTGCTGCAAAAAGCGCATTTCATTATCTTGCGGGTATAACCTTTTAACCAGTTGCAGCTTGTAAAGGATAAACCTCAAGCGTTTGCGTAAGATCTTGCTTACTGTGTTTTGTTGGACTACTCTCGGCTACATCTGCGTGTCGACTTCTTGGGGCTGCGAAGAAAGGTTTCTCTGACCCTATCGAAAACTTCTTCTGACACCGATGGACGGCCTGAATGTCCCTTTCTCTAGTCACAGATGCATCCTTGCTCACTGAAATCACTGTACCACTTCAAAATGGACTTGTTATTAGATGAATTCCCACGATGAATGCGTCTGAAAGAACGCTGCACATTTGTAACACTGTTTGTTTTGGCAAATCCCAGCACACACCAGCTACGTTGTTGTGTGTAGCAGCTGCTTATCTAATGTACATTCCTACAAAAGTAATATAAAATATGTAAATACTCTTAAAACATTACGCATATAAATGTAAGAAATGTCTCACGCAGAAGCCTAAATGGAAGACAAAATTTCAAAGCCGTTGTTTTCCTCCGAGATGGCAAGAGTATCACGTGATGCCTCTTAGCCAATAGTAATTTAGAAGTTCGAAGACACGAGTGGCGTCTTTTTGAAAGGTTCGACGAGAGACTCCCAGCTAGACTATAGTGTGTGTTCATTTCATAGAGACAGGTTCGTAGCTAAAATTTTGTCCAAATTACAACTGTACCGAAATATTATAAATTTTACGTAAATAATTTCCTTTCTCTTATACTTGCAGTTTCTCTAAACCATCGTCATTCCTTACTCTATTCTTATTTATATTCCATTCTTATCACTGTTACTAAATATAAATTCATTATAATAATTATTATATACAGATGTTCTTCAGTTGACCATTGTATCCATTCATACATCCTTTCCCATAGCTATTTAAAGGACGATTCGTATAAATTATACTCTATAAACATATATTCCCATATATCTCGTTCAACCTTGGTTTTAGTATAATTAGTAACTCAATATTTTCCTTTTATCTTTGTTGTATACCTTTTTCTCATTAACCCTTGTTATTAGTATTATTCATATTATTCAATATTCCATTTTTGTTTTTCGTTTGTTTTGCTAGTGATAAATAAATTTACTTTTTTATAAGCCTCGCTGTTATTGCGCATACCTAAAGTCTAAAACTGAATAATTCAGTGGATTGCCAACCTTATCAAACTTTCTCTTTTATCTTTAACTATATTTTACGGAGGGTATAGTTAGTTATCTAACCAAGTTAACGTCCTAAATACCCTGTGGTAAAATTTGGTGCTCAGACCCAGTAGGGTGAGCGGTAGCCCTTAGATAACATTTTCAAACGGGTTCTCTTCATTTCTTCAAAATACGCCTTGCTTCTAGGAGGGAGATTGTGTAGCGTACGAGAAGTGTAGGTGAGCGGATTAAAAGCTTCGATTGAATGAGTCTTAATGAGACTCAGGATGGCCGAGTGGATTTGCCGCTGGCTAACAGTGATCCAGCGACGCGGGAAACTGTTCCCAACTGTCCTACACAATCTTTTCTTATTTTCCCCTTTCCATACCTCCCTCTATCTACATGTGAAGTAAACGCCATCTTGGATTATACTGCCATCTAACGGATCAACTAGAATCTGAAAATGAGGAAAGGAACTTTATTAGTATATGTAACTGTAGGCACCAAAATTGTAAGAGTATTCATTTAACCTTTGCTAAAATATATATTTGAAATTAAGGAGTGTTTTTGTGGTCACACTCTATAATGTCTGGAGTCAAGAATTTGGTCTAACGACGTCTGGCAACCGCTTTTGAATTTAAGCTTATTTTTCTGCTTTTCGCATTGTATATACTAGTTAATTATAGATAGCGTGGGGTGTGGGTAGTGCTGCCCCACTATTAAAGGTGGGTGGGGCAATCCCCTCCCTTTGAGGTTATAACCAATTTTAGCTAAAAATAAACTCATTAATTTTATTTAGGCAGGTGAATGAAATTTGAATATGATTATATTTGATCCCCCCTCCCAAATGGGAGGAGTTATAAATGGAGGCATTAAATTTGCCTTGAAGTGTGTGACTGGGTATTCCAAATTGACTGTCCAAAAAAAACAAAACGTTGGAGTCGTTTATCTTTAGAATTACCAGATTGTTTAGTTGATTACCAATTAAGAAAACCTGTTTCCTTTCTTGGTAGCAATCAGATGTGAGGGAGGGGGACAAAGTTTGAGGCTAGAAATGAAGTTGACAGAATTCAAGGAAATATCAATAGGGGGAGTTTTCCCCCATATGAGGGAAAAGGGTAACCCTTTAAGATTTCCGATTACATAAAGATAATTCACCCTAACCTATTGTGAGGGAAGGGGGGGCTTATCTTCAGGTGAAATCCCGGGGCTGTTTTATCTTCTGATGAAAATCTAGGGGTGTCTTAGCTTCAGATGAAAAACTCGGAGTGTGTCCTTAGCCAAAAACGCAGGGGGGGTTTATCTTCGGGTGAAACCCCCGTGGTGTCTTATCTTCAGGTGAAAACCCCAATCACGCTGAATTTCGAATGTTCATTTCCTCGCCAGGTGCCGCTGCGAGAGGTTCTTCAGCCCGCGACCGGGTTGAGGTCACCCCTTTAACCAACATAACCTTCCAGAATCTTCCAAGTGGCCATTATATTGTGCGAGTGTTCGCCTGCCAATCTGGCTGCCCAAACCTACCTCCGTTTCACTCTCTCCGTCACCGCACAGATTGTAACCTTTGTTCACTCACTTCCGCCAATACTTCCATCTACATCTATGACCGAGGTGAGTCCCCCAATCAATACAGTTCTTTCGCACTTCCTGAATATCTGCCTCCCATCCCCACTTACTGCGCTTATGAGCCTCTTGTGATATTCGTTGCTTATTGATTTCGTGTTTCGATCTTTGTCTTTACTGACGCACATTTTCTATGGAGAGATCGGTACAAAAGGAAGTGAAAATGTGTGAAAGAAACAGATGCAAATCCACTTGGGGGCCTTGAGGGAACACAATTTGCCAGATTTCAGTTATAACATCTTTGTTGGGGCCGAGGTTATAGCAGTCAAAGTAGATAGAAAGAATATGGCCCCAACTGAAGGGCGAGCCTATCAAGGGTGTGACAGTGTCTAGTGTTTGAAGGGAGTTAAAGGGATACAAACAACAAGGGTCTCAGAATATTATGAAAATAAACGCAAGCTGTATTGGGATAAAGGAGCCCCCGTCTGCCCCATAATATCCAAAGAACCGATGCGGAAACTGTATTTAGTGAGAAAGGCCTCGATTTCCACCCCGCCCCGACAGCCAAATTTATACCTGAAGAGGGGCTGAGTTCCGAAGCTCATTTCCCCGCCTAATACTTCCCTAATTGCGTTCAATGGGGTGAGATCCGGTGGACGAATCGACCTGATTTAGGGTTATTCAGTCTATTTCTCTTCCCATCTTTCTCCAAAATTGTACTTTCTTCTTCAAAATTGTACTTTCTTCTTCAAAATTGTACTTTCTTCTCCAAAATTGTACTTTCTTCTTCAAAATTGTACCTTCTATTTTTATTTCCCTCCCAGTATGGTATGAATCCCCACCCGTAGTGTTTTCGGGGGAAGACAGTATACAAATCCCCAAGGGGAAGATCATGAGAGCGATTGTTGCTTTTTCTTCCCGCTCTTAAAAAGAATCAATTAAAATGGGATGAAGGAGTAAAAGGAGAATAGAGAGAGAGCGGATAAATAGTGGCGAAACAGCGAAGATCCAAAGTGCAGATATGTTTAGAGTTAGAAGGAGTGTGGCTAAAACAAAATAGAAGAGGTTCTCAACTCTCAACGGGGAGACCCCGGGCAAGGTGAGATGCGGGTTTTGTAGACAGATGAAGAAAGAAAATGAAGGGGGAAAACCTGGGGGCAGTCAATCAGGTGAACCTTGAGCTTGTATTTCGGAAGCAAACCCGGTGGATAAGGGATTGTGGCACATTAACCCCCCGGAGTTGTCGGGTATGGACTACAAGGTGGTGCTTGGGTGAGAGCCGGTAAGTGGAATTTATTGGGGAGTGATTTTTTCCAAACAGCCCTTCATCCAGGATCTTGAAATCCGACAGATGGAGCAAACGGAAGATAGGTGGAGCACCCGGGGTCGGCAGCTTTCCAACCAGGTACGCCACCCAGCATAAAGTATTGGCTAGAGTCATAAGTATGGTCCGTGTTTTGTAAACAAAACGCAACCACGCATTTCGAGCTTCCATGGTTCTAATCATTACCGAAAATTACCTGTTTCGAAACAGGATTCGCCGGTCATTCCTACATCAGCAGTGAACAAGTGTGCATCATAATTCAGACCACAATTCCATGCCCTTTAATGGAGGATCTGAAAGTGCATATTCGACATATGATGTTGTGGGTGTTTAAGAATAACACAAACGCATCAGAAACAGCCAAGAAAATTTGTAGTGTTTATGGCCAAGGTGCTATAACCGATGGCCAAGGTGCCATAACCGATGGCCAAGGTGCCATAACCGATGGCCAAGGTGCCATAACCGATGGCCAAGTTAGAAATTGGTTTTCAAAGTTTCGTTCTGGGGATCAGTCATTGACAGATGAACCAAAAGCACGATGATCATCAGACTTTGATGAAAATGAATAACCCAGGAAAAGTATTGAACTAGGGCTCATCTGTCCTATCCCATCAACCAGATTCACCAGACCTTGCACCAAGTGATTTCCATCTTCATCGTGTCCCCTGCAAAATGCTTTGAATCGAAATAAAATCGGAAATGGCCCAGGTAAAAAGGTTTCTGGACAATTTCTTTAACTCAAAACCGGATGAATTTTATTTTAGGCCAATTAATAAGCTACTTGCTAAATGGCAAGAGGAAATTATAAAAAATGGCAAATATACCTTTGATTATAATTATTTAATTGTTCAGTTCTACACAAAACAGAAATTACTTATGACTGCACCCAATAATCGGATGTGAGGAAAAGGTCACAAACTCACCCAGGGGCAAACGGAACTCTCCGATTAATGATTGAAGGTGTAAACAAAGGAAAGTACGTACCAGGGGGTTTGAGAATCCATGTGGGATGAACTTGCGGAATGAGTCACCGCCAGCCACACATCAAAGGAGACTCGAGGATGGTAGAGAGTCCCAAAGACAGAGGAGGCTTTCTAAAAAGACTGTTGAGATCATAAAAGTCGCAACAAAATAATGTTTTGGCCTAATTCACCTTCAACCGAAGATGTGGAAGATGATTCAGGTAATATCGGAGTGCCTTGGCATAGAAAGCTTACCTGAACTCAAGAGACCCTCTGGGGGCTGGGGGAACTGAAGGTAGTCAAAATTTCCCGAGAGTCTAAGATTTTATTTATTTCATTTTACTTTTCCCGTCCGGGGGTTACATACCGAGTTTCGCCGCCGAAAAACAAATTATTTATTTGATTTTTTTTAATATCTAAATTTAGCCAAAAAAAAAAGAAGAAAAGTACAGGCAACTAACAACCAAAAATTGCCCCTAAAAAGGAGGTTGACTTGCCTAAGGCAGACTTCCCTCACTCAGAGATCCAAGCGGGCCATTGAACACTTTACACCTTTTAAATTGTGTGAAAGAGGCCTCCTCCACCCTCCAAAGAATCAATAATTTCACAAACTGGTGCGCAAGAGTCCGTCTCAAGGACTTGGGGCAGGCGGTAGCGACCCCTCTACACGATACTGGGACAAGTGTCGCTAGCAAAGTTTCCACAGACGAGGAAATTTAAAGAAAAGTGCCTTACTCTCTGAAGCACGAGGTAATCTTCCCAGGAAGATCCAGGGGACCCCTTCACTCGATGACGCTGCCTCCTCCGAGAGTGTCCGATTCGGATGCAACAGAAAATGACTTGGTACTGTCGAGTCATGAGGGGAATATGTCTAAGGGAGTATTCACGGCGATATGGCATTAAGCGTCATGCCGTTAGGTGCCTTCTCCCATCTTCTTTGCCATGCAGGTCGCAGGGCTTTCTTGATCCCTACCATGCGTTCAGTGTGTGGAAGAGCGAAGCCCCGGTTCGGCTGCTCAGCCTTTCTGGAGAGCCTAGCCCCTTCTTCATCAGCAACCTCAAAAAGTTTAAGAAGGTCAGAACTTCACTAATGTGGGAAATCATATGTTATGTTTGACACTACGGCCTTTGCTTTTAGAGTAACCAATCCAGCCTCCACTACGCAAGTTTTATCACTTACACCCCACAGGGAAGGGATGGTTGAGAAGTAAAAGTCTAACTGTTAAAAGGGGGTTGTTATACCATCGTGTTCTGGAGATAAATCCCAGGATAATTACAGTAGTGCCCAGGAAGAATCAAGAAAGGGAGAGAGGAGATAGAGAGAGATCAGGACAATGTCAGCAGATTGATGGAGATAGCGAGCTTGAGTCGAGAAAGGAAACGAAGATTTCGTCTTTAGGCGTTGAAATTATGGTCATGAAGATGAAGATCGATCTCTCCATGTAGAAGCTTACGGGTGAAGTCTTCCAGGGTAAGAAAATGGCAAGGAGGCTTAACGAAAACGTCACGTAAGAGGCCAACAAATTTGCCTAAGCTTCCAATAACCTAATATACCATAAATAGGGAAATAATCACTACATGAAGAGTAGTGCTGCTTGCTTCAGTTTGACTGTAGCTTGAGGAGCAGACTAGAATTACATCACTGGAGAAGGGTAGGAGATAGTATCGCCGGACGGGCCAGTGGGGAAGTTCACTTGCTCTCGCCGCTCCAACCGGAGACTTTGTATCCTACGCTCGAGGTTTAGCATAATTTGACCAATTAGGCTCTGTTCCTTAAGGAATAAGTTGTCAAGTTCAACATCAGACCTCAGTTTAAACTCAAAACCACCCCTGAAATTCAGATCGAAGTATCGCCCATACCCTGGTTGAGGTAAGAGTTGGAACGACCGTATTGAAAGTTAAGGATTCCCGTTTTGCTGATTCTGTGGAGGAAGTAGTGGACCTGATGGCGCACTTAAGAAGAGATTTGCTTAAAGGGCTTTCACAGAGAGGTACTTAAGTTAGCGAACGAGGTTTTCCCTGACCTCGCAGGGCTGTCACCAGTGACTACCATAACCATAGAGATGTTGCCAACACGACAGGATGGGAGATTAAGAACCTTAATAAATTTGAAGAAATAAACAAGATTAAAACTAACATCAATAAGTTTAAAATGATACCAGAAGGACATCTAAAGACAGAGGGTGTATTGGTGCAGGACGAATGTTACGTATATTCTAGGGAAGGCCGAGTACTTGGCCTTCCAATTACTGGTGGTAAGACCGTTACTTCTACATCCCGCCATTCCACTTCATATCTAGAGCAAGACATGAAAAAGAGGCAAGTGGTTAAAAACAAAGCAATAAGATTCACAGCGAATGTTACTCTTTGGGACCAAATTCGATCGCCATTACTACATGAAGTCACTGATATTGATCCTATACATATCATATTACAGAAACGTGCAAAGGATACATGGCCCCCAAATTAACAGAAGAGGTAATACAACAGATAAGACTAGAGAACGAAGACTTACCCTTCAGCCAAGATTTCAAAAGCACCAGCTGCAGACGCGGCAGAAGATTTACCCTATATATTAGTAAAATTAAATAAATAATAATAATAATAAAAGATACGTAATGGAAAAATTAATAAAAGATACAAGTTGGACAAATTCATAACAAAACATCCATAGTGAACAAAATAATGATAATAAAAATAACAATAAAAATATGATAGAGAGTAGATAGAAATTAAAGTGAAAAATAAAAATAACGCTAAGAAGACGAATACAGTGACAAGTTCTCTTAATTCACAGAAGAGGTCGTGTTAACGAAGATAAAGGCTCGAAAGCTTGACTCATCTTTATGTTTAACCACGAGAGAGAAAAAGAAGTATAAAAGAGGCTGAAGTTCCCAGACGTCCTGGTACATAGCTTCTCTTCCTAGAGACACTTTTTTCTATCTATTCGCTATACATCTATCTCCCAACACCTTCCAATCTCCAATCGTCGTTGATCGTTGACCGGAGTCAAGGCGGTGTTGCTGGGTCATGGAGACGGCGCAATTAGTCCAGCCGGGGCTGATAGGAAATCGTTCGGCGGAGGTTCTTGCATGCATGGAGCGTTTGATGGCTCGTGGTTTGGATGGAAAATGAGACCAGACCAGTTTTAGAACAAAATATTATTGAACGGAAAAAAAACTAAGGAAAATTGTAGTTAATTGAAACTAAAATCAGAAAATCAATGAGGGTCTCTCCCCTAGAAAGTTGTAGTGTACTGTAAATAAAGTAGCGAAGGAGGAAGGTGAATGTGTGATAGATAGCCTGAAGTGTGTATCGGGTCTAGATAGGGAGACAAGCCTGCTGGTTTTAGGTGCAGCATGGTTTCCCATTCTATACTAAACACCCTTATGCGGGTTCAACATAAAAGGAGCCGTGTCAGACAGGTGGGAAAGTATGTTGAAGCTGTATGCAGTACTGCACTTTTCATGTTACAGCTGAGAAATGGCGGGGGGGGGGGGACAAGATTCTGAGGGCATGACTGAAGTGGAGCATTGAGGAAGAGTGAAGGAATGGGGGATGAAGAATTAAAGGGCAGTGTGTGCTGGTGGAAGTGGGACGCAAAATGTCACAGCTGCTCCTAAGTGGAGGAGTTGATGGATGGAAACAGAATTTTGAGTTTTATAAGTTGTCGCCGTCGCCAATCGTGAAGCTTCGTAGAAAGGAGGACGAATGAAGAGCGCCAATCTAAAGGTTTGTTATACAATACCCTCAAGAGGTTTACGTTGCAACACCCTCTAGAAGTTTGAGTTACAACCCGCTCTTAAGATTTATGTTACAACACTCTCTAGCCGTTTATGTTACAACACCCTCTAGAGGTTTATGTTACAACATTCTCTACAGGTTTATGTTCCAAAACCATCCTTTGAAGGTTTAAGTGACAACCTGCTCTTGAGGTTTATGTTACAACACACTATACAGGTTTATTTTACAACACTCTCTAGAGATTTATGTTACAACATCCTCTAGAGATATATTTTACAACATCCTATACAGGTATATGTTACAACATCCTTTTGAGGTGTATGTTACAACAACCTCTAGAATTGTATGTTAAAACACTCTCTAGAGTTTTATGTTATAACATCATCTAGAAGTGTATGTTACAACATCCTTTAGAGGTGTATGTTACAATAGCCTCTAAGGTGTATGTTACAACATCCTTTAGAGGTGTATATTACAGGAGCCTATAGAGGTGTATGTTACAACGCTCTCTAAATTTTTGTGTTACAACGCCCTCTAGAGGTTTATGTTAAAACCCCTTATAGAAGTTTATGTTACAACACCCTAGATTCAGTTTAAGTGGTAGTGATTTTGTTTATCTTTTCATTATTTTTGTTATTTGTATGCATTTAGTTTCCTTCGGTTCTATTTGTCTATCCCTCATTTTCGTTCCTTCCTTCATTAAATAGAATTTCTCTCGCTCTTTTCACATTTGTGAATTGGAACCGTACAGACATTCACCTCTCCGAATTAACGACACACCAACCACAACAGTAGTTCACTTTACCCATTCGACAATTCAGTGACAGCTCCCCCCAGGCTTACTGCTTTTACACATCTCATTCCCTTCACCTGCCATTCACACATGCCTACAGATACACGCTAGGCGATGTGCCTGTCACACATTCCCTCTTCCCTTAACTTCAAATGCAGAGACACCTTCTTTACCGAAGAACCTTTGTCTACATATGAACCATGTTCCTCTTTAGGTTTGGAAGATGATGCGAATTTTCTTGCCAACACATCAGTCACTACGATTCGGAGGAAGGATGAATCCTCTGGAGGGTTTCTCCACATCAGTTGGACGCAGCCCCGGACCCCTTCGCCCATTCTCGGCTACGTGTTGAACTTGGCCGACGAGGTGAGGCTGCGAGGGACCATCACGCGCTGTCCTTTGGTCGAGCTGAGCTCCATTTCTTCTTCTTAGATGTTCTTGTTTTTTAATATCATGGCTCATTTTGCGTTTCCACACGATTGTATACAGAGTTTGTCTGGTGAATAAGGCGCAGATATTCTGGCAATTGTCTCTATGGCAACGGAAATTCGATCGGTTCATTTATTTCAAGGCCTGGCATGGGCTATGTGGTCCCTATGGCTACGGAAATTCGATTAATATATTTAATGTTATCGGTAGGTTATGCAATTCACATAAGGACTTCCTACCACTGAGGATTAATTGTGTTTGGTTTTCTTGTATAAATGTTATTTATCGGACGAAGCTTTGCGTATGATCTAATAATTTCCTAAAATCATTCATATTTTAAGAATGCATAGGAGTGAAATCCCCAAAGTTCCCGTAAAATGCGAATTGGCGAATAACTTAGCATCGAATTTCAATTTTTGTTTGGGCTCGAGAAACTCCTACAACGATATTGGGATGTGTATAAAGAGGAAGTGATTTATTGGATTACCAAGGACGAAATAACTGGTTTAAAATATCTCCAATTTTGAGCAACATGGATGTTAAAATTGAAGCACTTGCCTCAAATTCTTGATGGGGTTGCAGTGAAAGAAAAGTGGAATCAATGATTTTGTTATGCAATGTCTCCACACACTTTCTCTAAACCATCGTTGATTGGAGTCACTTTCACACCTCTTGCTTCAACTTTGACTGCATTCATGTTGTTTAACCAAGGTGCTTTTTAAACTGCTCTTTCTCTCCTCGTGTCGGATTTTTTAAGAATTTTCCCGAAATTTGTGTAATATTTGTGACAGAATGAAATCTTTCAACACTCTGCCAGTTTCCCTTTGAATTCTTTAAAAATTGCCCATCTTATTTTAGGAACAGAAAACGCCCTTTAGTCCAAAACATGATTATTTAAAAGATCCAAACCTGCGACTGCCAGCAAAGGCATAGCCACCGAACAGGCACGGATCCAGTAGGGAACGCTAGGGGGCCTGAAACTCCCCCCAAATTTCAAACCCGTTTATGTTTATGTAATAAAATAGAATATTAATTTGAGGATTATACTTTTGCTGACGTCACAAAACTACAATTCATAATTCTATGATGTGTGGAAAAAATTCGGATCTGAGAGAGTTAGTGCTCACTCTTGTGTGAAATTCTGTTACTTATCATCAATCATGTGTAAAATTAACATTATTAATCATCCATGCCCTTTTCTTAGAGGGAGGAATTCAGGTTCGCACCCCCTCCCCTCCAAATTTTATCTTGGATCCGCCACTGCCACTGAAATTACACACTTAGAGATCACACTCCGAAGGATCATTCCTATAGTATGATTTAGTGAGACTCGACTGGGAAATTCTGTAGCATTCGTTGTTGGTTTGGTGCCAATGACCCATGTGATTGACGCGTACCATATAACGAACTAATCAACCATCTTAGTCAGTCATCCAGTGCGATTGACTGTCTCATTCTTGCCCGTCCAGTGAAAGCCATTCACTTTGGTGTCAGTTCTTCATATCCGAACTGTCGTCGGATTAATCTCTCTTTATTCAGCCTTAATAATCAGTCTTTCAGGCTCTCATCTTTGATTTTTAAGTCATTGTGAGTTTAACAATCATAATTTTCATTTAATTTTCTTAATGCTTGATTTTAAATCGTAGATTTATTTTTTAATTACTTTCATTAAAGTAAGAGCGTATTTCACCCATAATAAAGTACGTTACATCCTATTATTATTGATAAGGGAATGTCTTTGGATTATGAACACTGTGTTCGTATCGATAATATACTAATTTCTCATAATTTGCGATTTGATTATTGCTCCTCTGGATTAAAACAACCTACGTTCGTTTTATATTTGCTATCGATTGTAGTCATTCATCCATGGTTTGATTTCTACAAGTTTCTTTTGATGTCTACTGAATCCAAAAAGCGGGCGGCAGTGAAATGTTTTTTTCAGTTTTCATTAGGGGCAAACACTCCCAACGACCTCCCCACAAAAATAATGCAAATGCAAGATATTTATATCCTTCGTTTCATAATTCAACACAGAATTAATATTCCCCATCGCCTAAAAAGTATTTAAAAGATTATTAAACACGATATAGGTGACCTACTTTGTGCGCCATATATTGCCTAGATCAGGAATTCATCCGAATGCAAACATTATTCATTTTGTTTTGTTGTTTTTATTTGATAACTTTAACCTATTTGACGTTTTACAGTTAGGTAAGGTTGTTTGGAGTATGTTTTTACATGTTTATATGATGATTATAAGTTATTTCCACATCCTTAATTACGCAGAAAGTTGATAAAACTAAATTTAAAAGGTCGTTATGTTCGTAAGAGCTGCCTTAGTTCTGTTATTGGTTTTCATGACGACGTTGCAAGCCAATTTTGTTTTACCTTTGAATATTATTTTTAGCAACTCTACGTAATTAAGAAAATATAAATAACTTATACATCATCATATAAACTAAAAGAAAACTAACCTATGTGAAACTTAAAATCCCTCAAAATATTCAAATAAAAGGCAGACTATATTAATAGTGTTAACATTCGGACCGTTCCTTAACACGGGCAATATACGTCATTCAAAGAAAGTGGCCATTATCGTTTTTAATGTTTTAATGTAATATTTTTATGTCACACATGATATTAATTTTGCTTTGTTTACTTTTGTGGTGAGAGTGTGGTAGTGTCCAACAGGGGAGTGTTCCCAGTGTCCCTATTTTTGACAGGCGCATCAACATTATCATCTCAGTGCTGCCGGAAGATGTTCTCGATATGCTCTACGAAGACGGCCTTTAGCTCAATCTTGGTGTGGCCGGGAGACCTACCTTGGATCGTCAACTCAAACAGGCTCTGAACCTCATCTCTCGCTACGCCGAAGCACACCCGCTTCGGTTATTTTGGGCCAAGGCTAAGGTAGTGCACTTCTTTTGCAATCCACGGTTTTACCCCTAATGGAACCTTTTCCTAAATGTGGCTCGCCTGGATACGGTAGTTTCGAACCCTTTCTTTGGTCTTGATTTTGCTTGACGCCTCATCTTGTCATGAACATTCTGTTACCTTGGGATCAGCATTAGGGGGATGATAGGTCTACTTGTCTATTATTAGTCGCGTGCAAGTCTAGTCGCGGGCAACTCTACATCTCACTATGTTGGTCGGTCGGTCTCGGTTTGGCTTTATTTGTTTTGTAAGAACATTGTAACTATTCAGCTGATTCTAACAAAATTTTTAACCCTTTTGTTATTTCACATTCTCTTTCGAATGGTATAATTGCCAAAGTCCTCCCTAGGTTAACCGGGGAAATTTGTTGTTTTGGCAATGACATCATAACTATTCGGCCGATTCTAACGAAATTTGAATCCGCTATGTTGTTTAACATTCTCATTCGAGTGATATAATTGACAAGGTCCTCACAAGTTTAGTCCGGGAAATATTGAAATTTTTAAGGTCGTATGGTCAGCACACCTTGTTGGGAGGCATTTCGCTTTTTCTTTATTTTAATAATTGAATACATTTTATTAGTATTACTTTAAGTTTTTATTTCTTTCTGTCTTGTTTTTAGTAATTCATTATTTACATTTTTTATCAGTTTTGTGATTTATTTGGCAAATCTTTGATATTCCAAGGTATAGCACGGGTTGATTTGTTCCCTCGAGCAGATTCTTGTGCTCGGGAAAAGAGTTCGTCTTGTTACGATCTGTTGTGGGGTGTCAATGTTGTTGACTAGTGTTGGGATACTTGCTTCTTCCACTTTCCCCCATGTTTTTTTCCCCTTGCCTTTGGACTGTTTCCCTGAGGTTGAGATCGGCATTTCTTTATTCGCTCGTGATTCTGTCCCGGTTTCATAGTTTTGTTCAATACGACCTCGGATTACGAGCCAACTGATCCGCCAATTCACTTCTTCATTAACACTTATTGAGGCTTTATTTATATTTATTTTTGACTACCATTAAATTACTCTTCGAGTGATTGTTGTATCATCTGAGTCTCTATTTGATGAGAGTAAATTACTTACTTGTTAATGGTTGATGACAACGATTTTTGATAGTCCTATGGAAGATAGATCGTATTTGAATATTGATTCAACTTCATTTTAGGTTAATTTGGTAGTTTAGGTTAAGGGCATTATTTATCTTTCGATACTATCATTATCTGGTCGAGCCAATACGGTTTTAGGGTTCGTGAAAGAACTATTTGCTTATTTAGTTCAAGGGTATTAGAAATTTTTGAATACGACCATTTGGTGTGGTCTATTGGCCTCGATTTCTTTATTCATTGCAAGGCCATGCCCTGATTCGTTAGAGATATGGTTTATTTATTAGTACAAACATTTGAGGTTGTTTGGTATTGCTTTAGGGGGCATTGTGAGCAAATTTCTTAAATTTAACGTAGGGTTATATCATTGCCTTCCTTAACGGAATTACAGGTAAGGAGGGGTTGGTTAGCCCCTTTGAAGCAAGGAGAGCCACGGGGAGGGGGGGTCGTACGCTCTCCTGTTCATAACTCGAAACTAACTAACAATTTTGTCTTTAACACTATTAATCTACAGTGAGTACTGGTTCCATCATTATTCACTTACAGGCAAATTGTGTTAGTTAGTGACTGTGCTAAGTCACATTTTAACCGTGTTTTTAATCGTTAATATTTTGTTTAACCTTTACATTTAGCTTTAATAAAAGGGCTCTACTTACGGTCCGCAGAAGACTTTTATGTAGGTGTAGTATTCGTTTCTGAAATCCCAAAGAACCAGGCGGTGTACAGAACCTTAGTGTGTCTAAATAAAATATTTCTAGTTCTCTAGCCGAGAGAACCACCTCGTTATCCATCAAATCATTTCCTCCTTGTAAACAGACCATTAAATGTAAGTAGTAGTTTATCACCTGACCCCCTAATTTGATTTTTTCATTCTTCATAATTCCTAATTAGTATTTACATAATACATAAATGTATACAAAGTTTTGTCCAATAAATAACATTGGTACAAAAGAGCCAAACTTATTTAAACTTCAGTGGCGTTAAATAAATCAATAGAATTTCCTTAGACATCAATGCAATAATTAGAAGGAATATATGCGTTTATTCAGCAGCCAAAACCTTGTATACAAACCTATACAACTTAGGAAATTGGCCCATGCCTCAGTATTAAGACGATTTATTTCCCGCTTTCAGGGAGGCAATAAACAATGCTTCAATGAATCAGGCGATGAAGAAAGCGTCGAAATTCCGTTCAAAAACATGCTAAGAGGCAATATCAGCTTTCAGATTCAGGTCATTACTGTGGCGAGCATCGGGGAATTTTCGCCTCAGTTCTTCGCCCTTATTCCGGTAAGATCCCTTTCAGGACGTGGAACCAAGAACTACGTTGAATTCTGTATGAAAGCTGCTCAACCAGAATCTCATTCAGTGCAATTGGTAGCTATTTTATGGCTCTCTTTCAAGCTTAGCTGAAACGCAAACGTAGCGTAGGTGGGAATGGATAAATTAAAAAAGAACTAAATTAACAGAGCAACAAAAGACACGAAATAGTCTTTTATTCAAATGGCGAAATCTACATAATGAAAATTTGAAAAGAGTTTCATTAAGGAATTGGTGAGGCCATTTTCTTAGGAGCCCATCTAGCGACTGCCGACTAGGGCAAATTTCACCCTAATCACACTACAGCCTAATACTAGGTTAGAGTAATAAACAAAAGAAAACATCCCAAAATCAAAATACCTAAATATAAACAAACAAGACCAAAGCAAATAAACAAGAAAATAACAAAATAAGCAAAAGAGAAAAGAAGGAAACAGGTTCCGGCATCGATGGGAATGGTAAAGAAGGCCCGCCTCCACCCACCGCAGGATTATGTGACCTACAATAAGAGAGTCAAATCAAATAGAAAAGGCCAACCTCCTCCAAAAAGTGAGATAGTCCGCAAGTATGTGTATACAAATTTAATTCGACTACAAGGGACAAGCAGTAGTGACCCACTTCCCCGCTCTTCTCGATAAGAGGACAGGTAAGTTGCGAAAGATGACCGAGACTGGGACATTCAACATGAATGTGCAGAAGAGTCTCGGGGACAAAGCAGTCGTCGCAATGAGGTGTGAGCGAACACTCCTACGAGTGTGTCCAATTCGAAGACGACAGAAAGCGAGCTAAAGACAATTGTCTATAGGAACAATGGGGGTGCTACGACACTCGATTTTAAGTTCTCCTTCGCCGTCTCCCATCTTATTAGCCAATAACAAGCGCCCCGATTCCTGCCATGTAGTGGGTGTGAGAAATAGCCTAACACTGGTCTGGTCACACACACCTCGCGGACTCTTTGGCGCCCTCATTAGGGCGCTCATTCCCCGCAATTTCCATATATTCAGGAACCCAGTAGAGTATAATTTCGACACCCACACGCCTAGTGGCAACCGTGGCGTCACCGATATCACGAAGCACAGAATGCGGAGATTCCAATGCCCCAAGAGCAATCAGGGTGCTTTGTGAGTGTCTATAAAACAAAATCCGCTCTTCGAACGTGTTACGTCACGTTATCTCTCGTACCGATTGATGTATTGCAGCCGCAGCGCCTGGTAGAGCCCAGCCAACTTCAAAAAGAGGGGCTACGGGTGGAAACCGAGCACTTCTTGAGATTTGAAGCCATCCGTATACACTGCCACGGGACCAGCGTGACACGATTTGTAATACAAAAAGCACGAAACCAATACTACCAGTGCTGTGAAAGATTTAAGAGCAGAGGCATAGCGCCAAATTGTCAAAAGTGGTACTCTCCAGGGTGGCGTCCCGGGCAGAACTAGAGGAGCCACTAGCCCCAGAGCTACCCTGAATCTCGAAGGAGTTTTCTAGCCCTAAACCCAAAGGGCTTAGTGTATGACTGGCGTCTCTCAGCGCCATATGTACCGTCGAGATCGGCTCCAAATGAAGTGAGAGCCGTTGGAGATTGAAAAAGGCACCAGGACTGGGCATAGAGGCACATAATGCACTTCACATGGCGCAGAGCAAATGGCATCTCCCCACCATCAAGAAGTAGGCTCTTAATGGGGGACATGCGGAAATCACCGGTAGCCAGTCGGAGACAGTGTGCTGGATTGACTCCACCTTTCATAATACACAATCAGCTGCGGATGCATAAAACTCGCATCCGTACTTGAACTTCGAACGATCGAAGGGTCCCTAGAAAAGCAAGAAAGTAGCCGTATCAGGACCCAAGAAATGAACTTCACGGAACGAAGAGTCTTCATGGTGCGGGCACAAAAGACCTTTAGGCTGCGAATATGAGCCTCTCGGCTGAGGCGTCTGTCGAAAACAAGACCAAGGAAATGGCTCGAAGATGAGAAGGGGAGAAGTTGGGTGGGGAATGAACCTCCTTCTCTCCATCGCTTGAACAAGCCCCTAGGCCGAAAGGACCGGCCTCATTAAGATACTTTTCTGAGATGGAGAAGGTCTACGCTGTCAAAAGAGTATCAGCGGGGAAAGGAGGACCCTCCTCTCCTTGTACATCCTCAGGGCACAGTTGTCAGAAATATTTGTATCAAAACAGGGAAGGAGAAAATACAAAGTAGCAAAAAGTAGCATAACCATTCTTCCTCATCTCCCAAATACTACACAAGAAAAAAATATATTACTTACTTTTAGTATTACTTGAAAATTTCTTAAAAATTTGTATTAATTAAGTAATGAATGAACTTAATATCTCTTCAGCCTCTTCTTCTTGAACATCTTTCTCGTTTTTTTCCGTTTTTTGATAAATATCTGATTTATAATTAAGCATTTGCAGCGAAGGATTGAAATCAGCGCAACAAATTCTTTTCTATTCCAAAATCATTTTAATTCTAATAATAGAATCTAAAAGTTCAAGACACATTCTATTCCTAAGTTTAGTCTGTTGATGTCACTCTTAAAAATACCCTTTCTACATTTACATCGCTTATTGGTAAACTATATAACTTTAAAGCAAATGTTTCTAAATCTCTTAATACAGGGTTTTCAATTGCATCTTTAGTGTTAAAAATATGGCACGAAAGTAATGCTCCATCCCTTGGAATCTCAGATCCAGAGGGGAAAACATCTTTCCATTGGATATTAGACATTTGTCTTTAAAGGCAGATCCGAAAAAGGAGGACGAGCTGGATTAAGGCAAACTTTGGGTGAAAAGCTATATATATTTTTCAAAGTTGCATAATTTGAGGGGATTCGGGTCAGAAGTCCTTTACAACAAGTCTTGAGAAAGTTATGACACCTATGATAGATATCATTTAGAACTTCTGATGATATCATTTTACTTTTACTTGTCAGGTTATTAAAAAAGATAGAACCAAAGTCAACTTTTTCAATAAGCAAGTAAATATTTTTAAAATCCATATCAGCTCCGAGATTCGCATTTGGTGCATAAATTATTCTTCTTAGCATAGTCAGGGTAAAATCTTCAAGTTCTTTCGGTAATTTACCATGATCAGCTTGTTCACTTGGAAAGAGCAAATTGATTCCTTCAAATTCTGCTAAACTTGGCATTACAAATGGTAGATAGAGCTCATTTACTGGATCCGAGCACATTTTGTGCAGTACTCTTGCAAGATATTTATCACAGATTGAGGAAGAAGCAAGCTGAAAATTAAAGTTTTAAAGAATCCCAATTATTATGGATTCTCTTGACGCAGTTGCTTCTTGCCAGCCATCGAATTAAAGAGAGTGGAATCAATTGTAATGGATCCTTTCCATCATTTATTGTCCTATATAAATCCATATAAGATTTTCCTCTTAAAGCAGACCAATGAACCCAAATATATGACTCTCTAATCATATAATCTAAGTTAGATGGTAGAAGCTCATAGGCATGTGAACACACTTATTGGAGCGAATGACAGATGCATTTAATTATATTAAGTTCGGATTGTCTTCCTTCATTTAGGTAAAAAGTGAAGTATTTTTCCGCAGAGATTAGATGCTCCATCAGTCTCAATAGCAAAGCAATTTCCTAAGTTAATTCCTTCTTTTTGAAAAAGTCTTTCACATCCTTATACAATGAGTCAGCAGTAGTTTCCACAACTTCAATTCGTCCTCAAAATTGTGATGATATTTTGTTCTCTTTTACATTGTAATAACGAACATACGAACAGAGATATTTACAGCATGCAATATCTGTACACTCGTCGAGTATTAAGGAAAATGAAGACTTGTTTATTTCTGCGATCTGTTCTTTGAGCAATTCGGGTGAAATCACTTTTTTTGCTTAGTTCTATGCAAACGCAAATTCTCTGAAGCTGATGAACTGCTTTCCGCATCACTCTTTTTAGAAATTTCACTCAAGTGATCAATAGATTGTATCGCTGTATGACAAGCGACAAACACGCTGTTATATTTCTAATACAATTATTCTATTACGAGTTTCAAAGAACCTCTTTATATTTCTTTTCTTCCTACGATGATATTAGTTCAGAATCTTTTTGGTCTTTCACAGAAGATTTGTGTTTAGCTAAGTCAGTTTTATGTGCTCTCAATTTGGATTTAGATACCTTAGTCTTGTCATTTATTTCTTCCAGCCAGGTTTTAAACATGGGATTCCAAAGACACGATCTTTGGAAATATAATTGATTCGCTTTACTCATAATGATCACTGATCCTAATCACACTTTAATTGAAAATAAATTACACTCTATCAAATCACAAAACGATTTAAAGTAAATTGAACTAGGCCTATGCAAAAGCATTACAAATTCAAATTACAAATTCAAATTAACGCTTACGAGCACTTCCACAGTTTCACATGTGAAAACAAGGTTTGCATGAATCGCCATGATTCTGATTAAAGAGGCATAATAATTTGCACTTTAAAACTTTGCACTTTGCTTTACAAAGCAACTGTGTGTCAGCATTAAAAGAGATCGGTCTAAACTGAGTCTAGATACTTGCATTCGTAAATTCTTACTAACACTCACAGAAGGATTGACACAAGGCATTTCTGTATTTTAATTGGATGAAAAACCCCTAACATAAGAGTGTGAAACCTAAGAATAAAAGAATCACCCAAAAAAGGGTAGTGTTTTCGAGTCTAAAATCAAAAACCATAAATCATCCGCGTGTTGCCTTCAAAAGAAATGGGTCGAAACTAAGTCAAGTTATTCGCTTTCTTAAATCTCTTTTAACAAGCAAAGAACGACTGACCTAAAGCATTTCTGGATCTTAATTGAATTGTCAATCACTAACATAAGAGTGCGAAAAAAGGAGGACATTGTCATAATAACTCGAGTGTTTACGAATATCAAGTCAGGCCACAAAAGCCCCTTCGGCGATTACGAAGCACTAAGTCGGCGGCCTCGAAAGGCCCTCGAGGGGCGGATGGGTTAAAGTAATTGAAACCAGCGGGTATAAAATTTAATTTATAAAACTTAAATAATATTAATAAAATTCTTGCATTCTAGTTAAATTCAATTTTTATGAAAATAATTTTAAATAATTAAAGAGGATCTAAAGAAAGTATTTTTTAAAACACGATTGCGGCGACAAGTTGTCAAGTTGCAATTTTCTCAAATGCATAGAAAAGAATCTCGATTCCGATTCTTTCCATGTTATAAATTTTGCAATTTATAAACTGCAGAGTGAAGTAAATGCATTTTGCATAAGCAAAATAATATTTATTTTTAGGTCTGGTTGAAAATCGCGAAAAAGTAGCACAAGTATCAAAAAGAGTAGCATAAAATCCGCCAAGTCGCAGAGGCATAAAAAGTAGCAAAAATCGCGAAAATTCTCAAGCTCTGGCAAGACTGCCTCGGGGCCCGAGCCGTCTGAGAGGAAGCTTGCACAGGGGTGGAATCGAGTTCGGTGTTTGACACCAAACCCAGGGTCGACCCCATGAAAGATCTTGCCTTCGAGGGCTGAGTCACCTACGGAACCATGTCTCTCTCAAAGGAGGCTTCAGTGTGACCACTCCTCCTTACGGCACCATAAATCTCTTTTTAGGTACTCTCCGCCTCATCTTTCCCTGACACCTAGGAAGGACGAGACCTCGTTGGGTCGGATCTCCATTGCCGGCGATCAACCACTCTTTTTTTTAGTTGCCCTCTTAAAAAAGGGAGCCTCATGGATAGTAGATCCTCTGACCTCCGAATGACTTGGCAAATTAAGAAAAAAGTCTCCACAGGATCATAAATTCCAGAATGTGATTATTTGCACATAATCGGTCCCGGTCCAGCGTTGAGGGGCTTTGCCAGCCAGACCCGCCATTCTGGGGACATTGTCCTGGGGCTTTAACCAGAAAGGATGGTGCTGGCGTAGCCACGTCCGATGTGAACTGGAGGATGGCGTGCAGAGACGAGGGTCCAGGACACCCCGTACCTAATACTTGCACTTCCCAACGGGCTTTTGACCCTCACAGTAGGTACCTTACGGTATACACTACCACTCGACTAAAGAACCATAAGAGGACTAAATCATGTCAGGCAGCCAGAACCTCTGTGGGTAGGACAGCAAGTATGGAAAGGGGTAGGCGAGTATGGAATAAAGATAAGTAGAGATAGGCGGGTACACTAACGAGTAGGGCATGTGATCACCTATTATTATCATACCCTGGTGCTAGGTGATCCGAGGAGGGCATGCAGTCCACCAAGGCACCAGGGCTACCGGACCCAACTCTGTCCATAGGGAAACACCCATACTGGTGCAAAGTGCGGAGGGAAAACGTTGGGTGGAGAGCTGTAATGATAATAATAAATTATACTTTATAGGAAATAATAATAAATAATATTATTATATTATACTAATAATAATCATAATATATAATTATAGTACATAATAAAAATAAATGATAAATAATTATGTCATAATAAATAATAATAATATAAAAAATCATACTAAATAATGAAATTAATAGTACTAAATAATAATATCAAATAAAATCAAATAATAATAATTATAATAAGAAGAAAAAGAAGAATGATAAAAATAATGCTAATAATTAGAACTAATAATAAAAATAATACTAATAATAATAAAGGTAAAGTTGCGCTGAGGGAGGGAGGGCGAAGGGAAAGCGCCCCAACAACTTTCATAGGCCCCATCAAAGCGTTCAAGTCACCCCAGTGAGGGGACTGCGTGGCCTGAGAACAAATTAATTGCAGTCAGGCTGGGGGGGACGTGTGATTCCCTCTGATACCAGGTGTAACAGGCTACACAGGGTTCCCCCCCCACCTGCGGGGTTGGTGAGTCTGGAGAAGGGTAAATGATGGTTAAATGCAGAGTATCAATAATAAAGTATTTCTGAATTAAAAGAATTCAATACGTGATTACAGGGTAGTTCATGTAAGTACACACACAATGAACACGGGAAAGAAAACAGGGGAGTTCATGTAAGTACACACAAAATGTACACGGGAAAAGAAAACAAGTTATGTACCACACGAAGTATTAATTTTCTCATGTGAGAATTTACACTCAATTAGAACGATAAATAGAGTTGTGACGTCATTCTAAATGGCCAAAATCTGCCTGCATGGGATACTCTAAGCGGGACCTGAACTGGTTGCAAGTCCTGGTTACGGAGTCCTTGTCTTAGATGACATTACTTCCTTAATGATGGTCCTTAGAGGTCTTAAAGTGTTGTTATCAGCCTCGTTGACATCCTTCTCACCAACACCCCACCTGAAATAATCTAGAAGGATACAGTTGGGGGAGCTAGGAGGCCCATTATTTTGGGAAGTGGGAGTTCGGGACTTTATCGAACAACCTGTTTCTTCTTTGCCTTGTGTGCAGGAGCAAAGTCCCCGCTGGAAAACGTCAGACCATCCCCTGGCTACTTGGTGCATCCAAGGCTTGATTACAGTCTACAGCAATCCATATTCTAAGCCGAAAACACATGTAAACAGATGCCAAACCTCAGGAATATGGTTTTAACCACACTTTACTGTACTTCTAAAACCCTTCGTCCTTGTTTTTCTTAACCCACGGTCCAGTTGAGGTTGAGAAAAGAAAAAGATGTTGAGAAGAATCCGAAAAACTCTTCGTTCAATCAAATCAAATTGGTCAGACGCGATAATACCGATTGAGGCGCGAAGCTGATGGTCACCAAGTTTGAGGCCAAACGATTTTATTCGTTGCGATCAAATATGTTGAAGCTTTGACCCGAGAATCCTGCCTCGGCTTTTAAAAGGAAAAGGTTGGCTCGGTTTTGAAACAAATACTTAAAAAAAAATATTATTTACGGTAAACTTCAAAGACGTAGAAAAAGATTATTCCTTACAAGTTTACCTGTGTCATAGGAGGATTATGAGCTTGGCAAGGATTAAGAAGTTGAAAGCTACGTACTTGTACACTTGAGTCCATTAATGGGCAAGCACAGCACATAGATCCCCTGACCATTTAGATGCTACAATTAGTGCGGCTTACATGAATGGGTAAAATGAGAAGATAATAAAAAAAGCTATTTTTTAAGAGTGATGTTGTGTAGGAGCTATGTGAAAGTGGTGGGAGGTGCAACATCAGAATTATTTGTTAGGAAAAATGGATTTGAACAGAAGGAAATTTAATTGCCACTTTTTAAAATCCTTTTAAACTTATAAAATTATTTCTTTAGACTTAAACCGAGCACCTCTCCTCTCTTTGCCTTGGCATAAATTTTAGTGGCTACTACAATCTCTCTCTCTTCCCTATTCCTCTACTTTATTCAACGTTTTTACTTCCTCATGCATCACACTTCCTCTTTCGGAAAGATTCCTGGAGGAAATGCATTCATTCATTTCATCCAATGTAAGATCAACGCTCATCAATGCAAAATAAAATCTTCCACCTCATCTAAGCACATCGGACCCAAAGCCAACATACACATTTGTTTTTGTTATTCAGAGGATGACATATGTGCTGCAACATCTCGATCAGATAAGGGTGTAGCTCTGATTAGAAACTCCCAAAACACCCCCTCACACAACGCCTCCATGCACGCCTTTTTATTCAAAATATCGCCCACTCCCCTCTCAGCTAATTGCAACAGCAGAGTGCTCACTTTCACATTCTCTTCTGATTCATTCTTATGTACACATAGAAAATTCTCTCTCACCACTTCGTTTATAGCTTTCTTCATACCACATTTTCTTTATTTTATCTAACTTTCTCACACTGACCACCCCACTACAAAAAAAAAAACGATTGGAAAAAATCAAAATGATTCGGTTCAAGATGGCCAATACGAATGGAAATAGAAACCACAATGGAACAAAAGGAAATTGGGAATAAAATAAACGGAAGAAACCTAACCACGGGGTTAGAGACGCCAGCTTGAAACAGAAGGAAATTAATTACGTTTGACGGCTGTAAACAATAATTGACGAATGAGAATAATTGGCGCACTCACACATCAAAACATCTTCACGGGTCAGGGGAGAGAAACGATGGAGCAACCTGTTATAACATAAGGGAAAAACGCGGTGTGAAAACAATACAATTAAATATGATCAACAATAATTTTCGATAAATTATATACATAAAATGCTACAATTATTTCTCTTTTTCCGGTAAAAGTATACAAAGGAAATAATTTTCCTTACGAAATTGTTATAAATAATACATCACATCACTGCGATCGAAGAACACATTTGCCAAACACTACTTTTTGTCAGCACAGAAATCCACCATCCATTTTAATTCTTTTCAAGTTATCTCGCACTTCAGTCTGTCACTCATTCTTTCATTCATAATTTACAACTATCAACACATGCCTCTTTCTAATTCTGTTCAACACTCGTCCAAGTCATTGCATAACATTTCAATCTCAGCTTCATTTCTTTCTCAGCATGACTTCTAGGCAATTTCGCTCTTTAAAACCCATTCACCACTCCAAATCGTGTTGTACACGTCCCATTCACCCTCACATTCTACACATCCATTTACGTCGTGGATCGATCATCCTTGCTTAACGCCCCCGCCCCCTTACTGCCATTTCCAAAGGCACTCTAGGAAATGCCAGAGGTAAGTCTCCTCCTAGAGACGGTTCTCTTCCTGCTCCATTTATTAATAAATAAATAGAACCTTTTGCTCCGAATTCACTTTTCTTGTATTTTTTCGTCCATTTCCTTTTTGTTTTGCTCATCAACAGTGGAGCTGAATTCCACCCATGAAAAGACCTACCTACCAAAGTTTTGCCCTCCTCTAATTTGGAGCCATCTCCAATTCCCTTTTTAGCCCATTACACTCGGTACCCGGAGGAGCTGCACATCCTCCTGCCCTCAGGGCCAATTAGGGGGGCCCCTTCACTGGGTTGACTCGAACTCACTGATGGGGCCTGGGGAAGTTGTCTCTTCGCCCCTCTCAGCCCTACTTTACCTTTTATTATTAGTATTAGTTGTTATTAGAATTATTATTGTTATAATAGTAATTATTAATATTATGATTATTATTATTTATTATAATTTTATAATATTTAATATGATATATTATTATAATTATTTAGTATTATTAGTAATAATTATTATTATTACTATGTTATTAATAATATTTCTTATACTTATTATTCATTATTATCATTACGGCTCTCCACTCAACCTTTTCTCCTCCCAGCACTTTGCACCAGGAGGTTTGCCTTGGTACACTGCATGCCCTCCTGGGATCACCTAGCACCAGGGTATGATGATACTAGATGAGCACCTACCCTAGTGGTTAATGTACCCACCTGTCTCTACTTCTCTTTATTCCATACCCTCCTCCCCCTTTTCACACTTGCTCTCCTACCCACAGAGGTTCTGGCTACCTGACATGATTTGGTCCTCTTTTGGGTCTTTAGTCGAGTGGTAGTGTATACCGTGAGATCCCTACCGGCTGCCAGGGCCGAAAGCCCGCTGGCAAGTGCAAGTATTAGGTACGGGGTGTCCTGGACCCTCGTCTCTGCTCACCTTCCTCCAGAACATATCGAAGGTGGCTTCGTCGTCACTATCCTTTCTGGTTAAAGCTCCAGGACAATGTCCCCAGAATGGAGGGCGGGGTTGGGAAAGCCCCTCAAGGCTGGATCAGGACTGATTATGTGCAAATGATCACATTCTGGAATTTCTGATCCTTTGGAGACTTTTTCCTTAATTTCCAAAGTCATTCGGAGGTCAGAGGATCTACTTTCCATGAGGCTCCTTTTTTATTTCTTCAATCTAATCATGGCGTCAAGTGTAAGTAATTGTGGGAACGCGCATGGAGGTCCACCTCCAAGCGCGGCTCGCCATCCTTAGGTCTCTGAGAAGATGAGGAAAATCCAGGCACCACCTCGACCGGAGGAGAGGGCTACACTCTCACCCTCTCCATACGGCTCTCCGACAGCTCCACGACTGCAAAGGATGTGGCCTCCCTGTGCTTTTTCAGGAGCTCCTCCAACCCTCTTCTATCGGAGAGGAGCCTTAGTCCTCTCCTAGGCCTGAGGGGTCGGAGGTTTCCCCATCAACCCCTTCTTTGAAGTCGGCCATGGCTGACTCCATCTTTAGCCCAAGTGCAGCCCCCTTCCCTATTATATCGCAAGTGACTGAAAAGAGAGTAGACAGGTGGTCCAAAATCGACCGCTGAATGTGGGAGCGACTCGATACTGCTAATCCACTTAGGGGAGGCACGGGAAAGCTGGGTGGTCGGCCCATGCCCCAATGCAATCATGTATCTTGGCATTGCGACTGGTCGACATGACTGCTCACTCTCTTTCCCGATGGAGCTTGGCATGGAAACTGACATCCACCTGGGACTTGGAGCCATCCTTTTACAATGACACTGATCCAGCGTGACACGAATTGTCCTCCAAAAAGGACGAAGGCAATACTCCCGTCGCTGTAGAAGCTTTAGGAGCAAAGAAGTGGCTACAAATATTCAGAGATGGTAGGTACCCTCCAGTGTGGCGGCTTTGGCATAAAATGTGCCACCAATTGCACGAGACAACTTCGAGCAATCGATGGAGATTCCTTGCCCTAAATCCAAAAAGGGTTAGTGTATGAGTGTCCTCTCACTGAAGTAAAGGGACCGTCAATATTGGCTTTAGACTAAATGCAAACCGCTAAAGACCAGCGAAAATACTATACTGGCATACGCAAGATAATGAAACACTGTATACGCTGTGAAGACACGTATGCCCGCCAAGAAGAGCGACAAACGTGCTTCGAAACATACAGGAAGTGTCCCTAGCTCGACAAAATTCCTTTTGGGTGAAATCGTTTGGGCGGCGCTTATATCTCATGTAGGCGTGTCGTGTCTCTCTGATTACCGTCTCACACTCAGCCAAAACCAAGAGAGAAAATGGCTTGTAAAACGTCCATGGGATGTGTGGAAGGCACCGGTCAACAAACTGAATCGCTGTGGTAGATCAAGTCGGATCCGTAGTCTAACTTAGAACGAATAAAGGAATAGTACATAAATAAAGAAGTAGACCTATTAGCACTCTAAGTAGTTAACCAAACTGAACACAGAATGTTCATGGCGCAAGTAGGAGAAACCCTAAGGCTACAAATGTGGCCCCCAAGATGAAGTGCCAAGCAAAATCAAGAGCAAGGAAAGGGTTCGACACTACCACATCCAGGCGAGCCCCATTCGGAAAGAGGTTCAGTTAGGGGTGAAAACGAGGATTACAAAAGAAGTGCACTACCTTAGCCTTGGCCCAAAATAACCGAAACTCGTTTGCTTCGGCGTAGCGAGGGATGAAGTTCAGACTCTTTTGGAGTCGTCGCTCCAAAGTGGGTTTTTTGGCCCCACCGAAATTGATCTAAAGGCCGTCTACATAGAACATATTGAGGAAATCTTCCGACAGCAGTAAGATGAAAATGCTTATGTTTCTATCGTAGAGAGGGACAGAGAGGATACTTCCTTGCTGGAGGTCCCCTTACTCTTCTGTTGTACCGAAGAAAGTTCTCCCACTTGTACGTACAATCGAAGTTCAAGATGAAACTCAGTTAGAAAAGTTTATAGACGTCCCTTCCTTTCTATAGTGCGGATGGTATCAATAATAACAGTTAGCTATCGAGGAGCATAGGCCATTTCCAAATCAGAGAATATTGTGGCGAAGTGTTGTCCACGAAGGAAACTCTCCCGGAAGATACCATTTTCCCGCCGGAGCAGAACACACGACCTCGAGTACAACGTTTGAAAGCCACTCTCAGCAAAATACCCGTGGCTTTCGCTACCAACGAAAAAGGCTAATCTAACATTTACCAATTCATCAACTTTCACACGCAGTAGGTTAGGGAAATAGGCCGAAAACCGGCAGGGGTAGAGTGAAACCTCTGAATTATGAGAGTATCAAGCACCATGGACATTCGCTAAGAATCTGTACAGATACCTTGCTTCCAGATCACGCGAAAAATGGCTAACAAATGGGTCATACCTTACTCACTAAGGGACCGAAGCCGGGATATCTCCTGTGCTGTTGGTGCTATTGTCGCAAAAAGCGAAGGCGAAAAAGAGCTTACTTTATGTAAAATGGTCGTTCAAGGGTTACCCGCCACCTGAGGTGAAATGAACTCGGTGGATTTCAGCCAACCTATTGCGTGCTTTCAGTTCTGGTTCAATAGCATCTCTACTAGAGATTGCAAAAATAAGTGATGACCGCGTATGATGAGTCAGAAAGTGCGGTCCTGTTCTCCTCCTGTCTTGCAATAAATCGACCCATTTCTTATGGCGTGCATCCACACCTCTGTAAAAGGTGTTTTTTCCGTTAAGTGAAGACACACAGGCTCGCCAGGAAGAGTACCAAGCACGTGCTTCAAAAAAGGGAAGTGTCCCTAGCTCTACGCGGTGGTGCTTATATTTTATGTAGGCGTATCTCGTCTATATAACGGCCGTCTCACACTTAGCCAACCATGAAGAAAGAAGACGGCTTGTAAAACGGCCAGAAATTCGAACAATGGTAGCCAGGCTCATTTTGATGAGGATACTGGAGAAGAGCTCCACGTCCTTATCAACCGACCTATACCTCTCTACTGAAATAATGAAATCGATCAGTCCCTTAAACGTAGACCACCGCGCCCGCTCCAAGCAACAGGGAGGTAGTTTGTCAGGCGGCAGCGGTCTGCTAAAGAACAGTTGTATTGGAAAGTGATCACAAATATGAAGGTCATAGATCATCCCCTACCTCAAATCAGGATGTGTGCCCGTAGAGCCGTGGGTTAGATCGAAAGAAGAAAATAAATTGGTTCTGGGCCAGTGTTAAGTGAATTAATCCACATTTAAGACACTGATCTCTAGCTCTTCAATCAGTTCCGCCAGGACCTAACTCCTGAGATTGATTGTGCATTCCTCCAGAGGGCGTGCCTACTTTTCAGACCCCTGAGGACGAAAAAGTGCCACGATGGGGCAGAAGTCCGTCTGTCACTGAAGGTTAGCTGACCGTGGAATAAACTCTGAAACGACTGTATACCTTTTAAGTAGGTGTAACTGGATGCTTCTGCCTGAAAGAAGATATTTAAAGGCAAAAAGAGACGGATATATATCTCATCCATCTGTCCACCCCCCATCCCGTGGCGGTCAGTTGCAAAACTCTTTTACCGGCGGAGTGTGTGCTGAAGACACGTGTCCAACATGGCTTCCTGAAGACAGACAACAAAAGAGGAACGTGGGGGAAACGAAACTTTGTAGCAATTAGGTCGGAATACACGGCGTTCTATTGAACAAAAAATGCCAGAAACTTGCTATAAAAGGATGCGTGGCACACACTCACGAAAATGGCCATGATTTCCTGAACTAGATACAGAAATGGAAGGGCGAGGTTCTGGCAGTAGAATGCGCTTAATGCACTGTTGCTTTCGGAAGCTTACTGAATGAGGCTTGGGTCAAACTAAAAGCCTTTCTCCCATACTGCTTCGAAAGTTTTGGAGTCAGGAGTCCCTTTACTATGGTGGGGCTTCCAAGATGCTCATTTCAACCTCGGAAACAGGCGAGTGAGCTGAATCACCGATGCTGCCCCATGAATGGTTAGACTATCACCTTCTAGGTTAAGGAAGCCCTGAGTCGTAAAAGTCGCTGCAGGAGGAATTCCTGTACCTCTCTGAACGAAGTACGGTCCGTTGCCTGCCAGTACATCTTTCTCGAATAATTACAAGTCACTTTGCTTCGATTAGCCCTAATTTACAAGCCGACAAGTTCCTTTCGTATGGCCGTAGCATTAGTTGTGGTAGTACCTCCGAGGTAGTGGCACGAATGCCTTAACCCGTTAGCGATACCCAGTACCTACTCAGAAATCCTTCCGCGATCATACGTGATGAACAATGAGGGGGGAGGGGCCGAGATCCCTCCTTGTTTCATCAACACACGCTCAACCTTAATTGCCCCTAGGCCATTCCTGACGTTTTCTGAGAACCATTTATATAAGCTAGAGAACTTTTGATTTATTATGTGGTTTTAAGAGATTAACCTTTAAGTTACTTGACATCATTTCACAAAAAAAAACATCATGCCAACCGTATAGCTTGGTGGCAACATTATGTTATGAGGGTTTTTCTCGTGTGACGCCACAGGAAGACCTCACCTAATCATGTATTAATGGGGGCATGTGCCATGATATCTTTAGCCTAAAACCTCATCCTCTCACCCAAGCACTTAAGATGAATCCCAACTGAGTATTTAAGTAAAGTAACGAACAAATCTTGCTGCCAAAAATATAAAGAAAAAGTTTAAAAATAGCAGAATCGACATATTAAAACACCCAACCAGTTTCCTGGCCTCAACCTGATCGAATGTTGGCCGGGTGAATTAAGATGCTGTGTTCATAGTCATCAACTCAGTATCATAAACGATCTGAAGAAGATCCGCGACTAAGAGAAGTCCAAAATGCCGCCACAACACTTGAAACCTAACACCCAATAAGAAAAAACTGGAGTCTCTCTTTGCCAACACCGGCTATTCCAAGATGCAATTTCACTTAGCGTATGGAATACGCTTTACCTCATTGTTTTGAGATTATTGCTATACATTTTTTATATATGTAGATTTATTCTTCTATATTATATTCTTAGTTATTATTATGGAAATGTAAACCACATAACGGACTCATTTACTTACTGTGCAAAAGCACAGTCCATGTGCACAATTGCGACCAATATTATTTGAACTATGAAAAATTCTTTTTAAAAAGACTAATATATTCGTGTAAAGAAAGAGATATGAATACATAAGAATATCACAGATGTTATTCAGAATTAAGAGGAATCAATACATCCTTAAAGATTACTAGGAATCAGCCGTTAATTTCTTTTCCATTAGAGAAAACTTTGATCAACTCTTTTAATGGGTATGGAAACTTTGAAATTGAATCAGTTCATAAATTTAAAAAACCCAAAAAAACTCGGAAGATAAAAATGTAAGTAGGCCTCAATTAATTTCATACTTACATATATGTACTAATATTACTTTTTTATGACTAACAAAGTCATAATTATTTTAAGTTACGTATCTATTCTACTTAGCAGATTTTAAGGGATTTAAGTGCCAATGTGCCATGAGGATATTTCCTTAGGGAAAATAAAATTTATTTAAGAGTAAATACAGTGGGCGTAATAATAATTTAAACTACGCCCACTGTATTTACTTTTAAATATATTCTATTTTCCGTAAGGAATAATCCTCATGGCAACCTCTATTCGGCTGTCGACACATCGGCACTTCAATACCTTAAAATTTGCACAAGTAGAATAGATACGTAACTTAGAATAATTATATGATTTTGTTATTCATAAAAAATAATAATAATATTAATGGACTAGTAAATCAAGGTCGGGTCTTTCGCTGTCTTCACCTCCTGATTCCAAAGTACATTCGAGTGCTCGTGAATACGAAAGCCTGAGGGAATAATCCAACGGGAAACTTACTAGATGTGAAATGTATGTATTCAGCGTCGAAGTAGTTTATATCACACCCTCATAAATTTCGTCAGGAGATTTTCAACCAGTGCTGGAAAAGTCTTCGTCTAGAGTTTTTTGGTGCTGGAAAAGTCTTCGTTAGGTCTTCTTCTCTGACGCGAAAGTTTTCTTCGGGAATTTTTCGCTGCTGGAAAAGTCTTCGCAGGAGCTTTCGGTGCTGAAAAAGTCTTCTTCAGGAGTTTTTTGGTGCCTAAATTCTACTTCAGGAGCTTTTCGGTGCTCTAAAGGTCTCCTTCAAGAGTTTTTCGTCCGGTGGTGGAAAAGTCTTCGTCAAGAGTTTTTCGTTGATGGAAAGTCTTCGTCAAGAGTTTTTCGCTATTGGAAAAAATTCATCAGGAGTTTATTGGTCGGTGCTGTAAAAGTCTTCGTCAAGACACTTTCGGTGCTGGAAAAGGCTTCGTCAGGAATTTTTCGGTGCTGGAAAAGTGACATCGATGAGATTCTGTTCTTAAATATTTTCTGTCGGATTTTCAAAATCCGCTATTGGATTTCCTAATAGAGAGGACGGGACCGATGAGGCTTAGTTCTTCTTCCGTTTCACCATCTGCCAATGCCACCCGTAGCGATGGTAAGTTCTGTTGTGCTATAGCAACATCGATTCAAACCGAGCAAGATCCACCAGCCCCTTTAAATGAGCACCGCGCTGACATATAAATGACATTTCCCCGAGCTTCAAAACCATTTATAAACCCGCTGAAGAACAGCCACTAAAAAGAGCCGAAGCTTAAAAAATGAACCGTAAATAAAGATCGAAGTAGAAGAATTATGACATATTTTTTTAAATAATAGGTTGCTTAACTCACCGTCAAAATTTATATTCTCTTATTTCGTTCTACATAGTGTAATTTTTATTTGGAGTACTCCTTTAGTTCGTTATCATATAATTTCATTATCGCTCTTTAGAAACATCTTTGCTTTTTAAACATACGAAGCAGGTTAAACCCCCACACGCCATTATAGAGAATTTAGAACCGTTTTCCAATGCTTCTAAGCCTTTGACCAGACCAAAAACTGTGGTAGATTTATACCCTTATTTCTAAACCCCGAAAATATATCGTCTCCGTCCATCTCCTGTATATAAAGGCTAAGGGATAAAAACCTTATCCTCTCGCACCCTGAAGATGACCTGTGACGAAGGACGAAACGTCAGTGCGCAATGAATAAGTGCCGTGTCCTTCTCTGAAACTAGGAAGTCCATAACTGAAGATGGAGAGAATGTCCACAACCCTCTCCTCGTGAGTCCTTAGAGGCTCGTGCCGGCTCAGGAGGATCTCGCAAAGGAGCGGACTTTGGCTCGGGGTGTTTATAACAGGATGGCCCCACAAAAAAGGGACCGTCTTTGAGAAACAATATCTCCATAACCATTTTAGTTAGGGTCATGAGATAAAAAGAAATGAAAGATGAATCCTTTACCTATAAATAGTTATTCTTTTTAAAGATCGTCTTAGAGTCATTTGATGAGTTAATTAGTCTTTAAAAACATAATGTAAAAACATGTTTTTTTTATTGTTTTTTTATTTTCTACGAATTGGAAAGTAAGGACAAAATTTGGGGAGCAACGGCAGCATTACGTTAGCTTACAGGCTGTGGTTGACCATAAAGGAGGTCAGGTTGAACCATTCATTAAAATTTAGTTTAAAATTTTGAACTTTTTTAAAGGTTCCAATTTTAAAGGGTAATTAACTCATTAAATGACTTTAAGACCAGTTTTACAAAGAATGAGAATTTATAGATAGAGGATTGATCTTTCATTTCTTTTTATTTCATTTCCCCAACTGCAATGGTTATTGAGATTCTGCTTCTCACAAAGGCTCCATTATTTTGGGGGGAAGGGGGACATCCTGTATAAAGGTAAATAGATAGCAACGATGCTTAAAAGCTCACAAAATGAGTCACAATTATATAAAAAAAACATCCTGGAAAAAGGAATGCAAATTACTAGCTTATACAGGGTTTCCGTAAAGTCTGGCTGGTAACAAAGGCAAAATGCATATTTTCATTTAAAAAATGAACTACATTTTATTTAATGAAAATATTAATAAATCCCATCTTCAAAGAGATTTCCCCCACCATTTGTGATGCAGAGTTTGATGCGCTTTGAGAGATTCATCCGATGAAGGCGATGCATTAACTTCGGTCCATTGGAGCACATTCATTTATGAGGCGCTGTTCCCTCGTGCCTCACATCTTTATTTCAGTGACTTCTCCTTTATTTAGTAACTGCGAGGAGATGAAAGAGGCTCCTTCAATCAAAGAGGAAGTACGAAAAAAAACAAGACATGTCGCTGTTTTTTGCTGGAATTTCTCGAGTTTCATAAGTCTTTTCTATTCTCTTGGCTGCATCTCAATAAAGGTGACGAGCCGCCACCAGTAGTGAAGATTCTAGGAAACCATTCCCTCTCTATGCGTTCTTCTATGCATCTCATCCCTCCTTGCGAAATACTTAAGAATCTCCTTTCTTGTTTGCACGATAACAACTTTTCCATTATATTTTGTTGCATGTTTTGATTGAAAAAGACGAGGAAATTTGGTACTAATAGAAATGGACACTCGGAGCTTAGAAGGGGTTAGTCTTATTAAATTTTACCCTAGAGGATTCCACTGGCGCGCTTTGGTGTACTGGTTGAATTGCGGAACTGCAGGTAGAAGTTGCATTGTGTAGTACTTTAGCGCCCATTGCAAGGTGGATTAAGATCAACAATCAAGCCTCACAATCAGTGTCATATAAATCCTATGAAGTCTTGAGTTGGGCACGGAAATAATCATGCACATGCAAAGTGCAATACAGTGTATCAAGGAATAAGATAAATGCGGTATATTTATAAAGATAGGCAAAAGTGCCCTACAAGGCGAAATAGCTTTAACAATGAATCCTAAAAAATAAGTATCATGTGAATCCTATGAAGGCATGTAACAGGCACGCAAATAATTATACACATACAAATAAAATAAAACATGTATAGTAGTTTTCATAAATAAGAATAACTTTGTGTAAATATTTTATTATAACATCTTAATAAAATAATAATTTATAGCTTTCGTCCATGTAAATAATAAGACAAAGGTGCATTGCAAGGCGGAATATGTTCAACAATTAAGCCTAACAAGTGAGTATAATGTGAATTCTATAAAGGCATGTAACAGGCACGCAAATAAATATGCACAAACTAATAATCTAAAATATGTATAGCAGTTTTCATAAATAAGAATAACTTTGTGTAAATAATGTATAATAAATTTGTAAAATAATAATATATAGCTTTCGTCTATGTAAATAATAATATATATTTTGCTCGAGGCGAGAAGAATCAATTGGAGACGTTCACATGGCAGCAAACATATGCACATGCACAGACAGATACACAGTGAAGCAAAGCAAGAAGTGGTTTACATAGCCATGATAGAAGGCCAGCTGTTCAAACAAGCCTAGCACCAGATGCAGAGTAAAAAGGGTAGTAACCGACTGTATTTGCTAACTAAAACTGCGAAACGCAAAGTCGCATCTTTGTTATTTGGGGTAAAAACAAATCTCTACATGGAAACGAATTGACGCGAAGTGGAATAGGCTCCACCAAAACAACATCATTGGATAATAATAGGCCACGCTCACCGTTTTCAACACAAATATATACTGCCATACTCAGATACGCTAGATGAGAAAGGGATCAGAAGGAGTCAGAAACAGAAGAAGCCAGAAAGAGTCAGGGAGTCGGAGAGAGACGTCATAGAGTAATAGGCCCGATTGAACACACTAGACGCCCGTTTTGTATTCCTCCTACGCCAAAGCTACCATAGCTCTACGCTCTAATAAAGAATCCAAAATTCCTTCGTTTGGAATTCCCTTGCTACCGGTAATCCATATCAATCCTCATACCCAGCTTACCTAATCTCAAGCTTCGGTTAAGCGAAGTACTCTCTATTTCGAAGCCAACCAAGTTATCCGACGCCTAAAAATTAAAGGTCATTGAATCCTCTACCAAGAGAACACCAGGACGCTTGGTGCCCTTATTAACTCTAGAGCCCTATAACTGGCTGCCCATTTATTAATATCGAGCATAGCTATAGTACAAGAGACTTGGAGAAGAGAGAATGAGAGAGAGAGGCCCATATGACAAGGTCCTCCCGAATCTCAAAATTGTCTTAGGAAGAAAAGGGAGCGTGGATTAGCGAGTATTGCTCGAAAGAAGCTCCGCCCTCATTATATATTAATGAACAGTATTTTTAAATTTATTGAGGGTTGTTGATGACGTTCAGATAAGACTCAATGCAAGCTACTATATTGACGGAAAGTATCTAAATAAATTAGAATATTAGTTTCTAATTGGTACGAAGTCAACTACACGAGAAAAAAACAAGGTGTCCTAAAATATATTGTGGAGGCAAAGAAGATTTGTATATGTACGATAACTCTTTCAAAAGATGTCTTCTAACGGGATGTTTTGTGATGAAAAGTAGAGACGGTCATTTTCGTTACATAAATGATATAAAACAACTTGAGAGTCATAATTTCTGGAAATTGAAAACGCTTTGCAACATGGCCGCTGTAAAATGAATTATGGACATAATCTGTACCAAAATTATTATCACAGGCGGTAAAGATTCAAAATGTGCCATATTTACTACAGGATCCAAATTTAGACGATAATAATAAAAAGGAACACATGGGGTCGCGGGGGAAGGAATACACACAAAATGAAGACGCGTGTGTATCATGGATAGAAGTGTGTATGTCTAACGTGTATACTTTCATAATTTGAAACTAATATCAATCATTGAATTGAGAGGTTCGTTTTCCTTATGCGGCAATCGGAACCTCCTGATTCGTCGCGGTTTCCATGGTAGCAAATATTTTCAAAATAGATTAGAGATGTTCTCTTGCAGAGAGGAACGGCCCGTCCGGAAATGAATATATATATATATATATATATATATATATATATATATATATATATATATATATATATATATATATATATATATATATATATATATATATATATCGGCTGGCCTCGCCCCCCCCCCAAATGACCTATTTTAAAAAAATAATATCACAGTAACCTCCTTCCTATTCAGGACAATTATCATATGCAAGATACTTTCAATATTCCTTGTAGGAATGCAAAAAACGGAAAATAGATACCTTTTATAGTTTTCTTGTACTTTATAAAAATAACAACATGGCTAAAAAGAACTAATATCGAGGGTGAAGAAATAAATAATCAGAAGTTTAATTTATCTATAATAAATGATTGATTGAACCACCACTTTGATGAATCACCAATGTCTTTTTTCCCCCACACACAAACTTTTGTTAATTCATTAATGCCAATTTCTTGCCAAGATTCACATTTTTTTCCAATTCTGGTTCAGTGAATTTTTCTTTCTTACATCGGTAAACCTTTTCCTTTAGTAACTCACAAATTGAGTAATCCATGGAGTTACAATCTGGACTTTGCGGTGGCCAATCATTTTTCCTTATTAATCTTTGCGTATTGCTGATTAGAAACAACTGTGTGGTGTGGCTTGTATGCAAAATTGGTCAATCTTGTTGCAAAATAGAGTCATTTTCTTGATCAGGCAACAACTTTGTTTTCAGGAGTTCAATCTAATTTTCAGAATTCAATTTTGTCTTTTCAGTATCAATAAAATAAACATCTGTTCTGTCCTTCCAAGAGACCCTTGCAGATATCATAATCTCTTGGGAAAATCTTGAAGTTTCATGATACAATCTGTTTATCGGAATGTCACACTTTTTACTACGCCCGTAAACAACATCATTTCTAAAGGTTTCTAAAGTGAAATCTTTTTCAGCCGTGAATACAATATTTTGAACATCAGTGACAGAGAAGTTATCAAATAACTGTCTTTATCTTATTTTGCTTTTATCCTTAAAAGTACCACGTTTTCTAGAATATACTTTTCTTTTGAAAGCTTTTAGATTTTGTGTCTTAATTATTCATTGTACAGAATTTCCAATATTCAAGTTTTTAGTAAATGTTCTTTAACATAACATAACATGATTTCACGGATGACAAATTTACAAGGGCCTATAAAAGGTCATCCGCATCTGTCGAAACCCACCCATAACATTCATTCATAGGGTTGTGCCAGATCATGCATCTACAATCATCATCATTATGACTCGTTAAAATCTAAATCAATCATAATATACAATAATAAAAAACTGCATCCACAAGTATTAATCCAGAATACCCCCCCCCCCACGCCCAAAAATGTCAACCCTCACTCTTAATATAATCATCTAACCTGAGTTTGAAAACATTCAGTTTGGACTCTCTACTAACTCAGGTGGCAAACTATCCCAGTAATCTACCACTCTATTGGTAAAAAATATTTTCTAACATCTAACCTGCACCTCTGTTTTTTTATTTCTAAGTGGTGACTCTTAGTCTTATTACTAACCCCCAAATCAAATAACTTGCTAAAATCCAACTTATCCATTCCAGACCCAGAACAGATTTTAAATAGCTCAATCATATCTCCCCTTACACATCTTCATTTAAGTGAGAACATATTTAATACCCTCAGTCTATCTTCATATTCAAGCTACTTCAAGGAAAGTATTATTTTTGTTGCCCTCCTTTGTACTGACTCTAGCAGGTTGATATCATGTCTAAAATGTGGTGACCATGCTTGTTTACAGCTCTAAATGTGGCCTGACATACAAGTTAAGTTTAAGAATAACCTTTTTATTCTTGTAGCTAACATTCCTCTTAATGTATCCTAGCACCCTGTCTGCTGTATATTTTGCCTCAATACACAGCTTTGAAAACTTCAGGGACTGATCTACTACTATGCTTATGTTCTTCTCATCCTCAACTGAATTCAGAATGCCAATTCATTTCAAAGCTAAATTCCCTTTTATCCCTTCCTATAACATTTTGCCTGTTTTAAGGTTAAATGTCATCTACCACTTCAGAACCCAAGCTAATAACTTATTCAAGTCACTTTGCACTTTAAAGCTCCTATCAACTTCTTTGACTACAGCCGCCAACTTAGTATCATCAGCAAATATTGACACTTTTGCTATTTATAGACTCCCCAAGATCATTTACATAAACCATGAATAATAAAGGGACTAGAACGGATCCCTGAGGTACGCCACTGGTAACGTCCCTCCACTGTGACCTCATCCCATTAAGTACAACTCTCTGTTTCCTGTCTTTCAGCTATCCATTTTTAAAACTTTCCCACATATGCCATGCATTTTTCATTCGTTAACTAGTCTCCTATGTGAAACCCTATCAAAAGCCTTGCTAAATCCAAGCAAACCACATCAAAATTTTCTCCCTTATCTAATTGTTTAGTAATTTCTGTTACCAAGTTCAAAGCATCACGTACTGGCTTAGACTTTTTGGTTATGTCTTGCAAACAGATTTATGAAGTGAGCTAGGCAATGAATTTTGAGGGCAGCCTTCTCCTTTTCCAGCACATGTATGGCCAATCCTGTCCTGTGACCTTGCATATTGCTTGCACCATCATATGATTGGCCAGGGCAGTTGTTGATGGGAAGAGAGCACCTTATGAGAACATCATTTAAAGCGGTGAATGAATAGTCTATCGTTAGTTATAGATGGTACTTCAAATAATCCCAGTGGCTCTTCAAACACTTCATATTTATGAACGACTTACTGGTTTATCTCCTTGAGGGCAGATATTTTTTTCAATGTAATTCAAATTTTTCGGTTCTGAAGCAGTTTTAGGTCTAAACCTTACTGGTTTTCTGTTAGCGTTTCCCGTTTTGCGAATCATTTTTAAATATTTTCACAGCACGTCTTTTCCACCATTTCCGGAAAATTCTCACAATACTTTTCCAGTCATCCATTCCTTTTCACAGTAACGAGCTTTAATTAAAATGCGATCTTTTTCTAACAACATCATTTTGGGTACTGCAAGAGGACTGGCGAGGCCGCTCCTCGTGTTTTGTTATATACCGAGTGGTGAAACCGCTCTCGATGTGTTTAATCGAAGATAGAAGATATGGATCATGTGAATCACTTATTAATTGAATCGTTACCAAAGCCTCAGGTCATGGAAGGGCTTGAGTGTTCCAATGATTCCAAGAGTGGTGCCATCGAGAGTTTCAAACTCCTGGTAGGGTCACTCAAGACAGTATGGTCGTGAAAGAGCTTTAAGAGTAAACTCAACGAGCCGCAAGCCCACAACGGCGAACCAAACAGACATGGGCCATATAAGATTCATATGTCTGGCTCCGGCGGAGGAGGGCAGCACCCACCGTGCAGGTGCAACAAAAACGGGCCTTGATTGACCAAGAATCCGGCAGCCTGATGCAACTAGCCTCACCCAAACAACATATCTCAATGTTTCGAGCCGCAGTGGACGAGTTACTGGCTAAGTGCGCGCGCGTGCTCGTCGCGCAGCCACGATCGCCAGAAACAAACTCCTCAGCCAATGTATTTCGTCTCTATTTTCATTCCGACTTCTTTCTTTTCCGGACCAGACACTCTTCCTTTAGATACTGGGTCTCCTAAGCCATATCCGACACAAACATCAGCCAAGGGGACCGGATAAATGACGACGAAACCGATGCTCGGACACGAGCTAGAGCCGACGATGACGAAATAAACATAGCCATAATATGTCATGTTCATTCCTGTTCGCTTTTGTAAGAAAGTGAATATTCCTGAATGATTTGCACAATAAAATAATATTTTATCTTGATAAAATTATAAAATTTCGTTTTTTGCATTCGAAAAAGGAAGATTGAAAGTATCTTGCCTATGAAAAAGGTCATGAATAAGAAGGAGGTTACTGAGATATTTCTTTTTTAATAATGCGTCATTTGAGTGGGGGGGAGGGTCACACACACAATATATATATATATATATATATATATATATATATATATATATATATATATATATATATATACATATATATATATATATATATATATATATATATATATGTAAATTTTGTTGAAGACCATTGCGTCATTCGCCTTAATTAATTTCCTTTCGCAACTTTCTCTTCTTCTAAATATCTTTTTAATTCCATCTTGTAGATCGTGGATCACTTCTCCTGTATTTTTCTCTTTTAAATGAATGTGTTTAGTAAAAACCAAACTAAATTGCTGAGCTATCGATCTTATTCGATAATCCTCGGTGCGTTTTGAATTGTTCTTGCCTCCTTTACCGATGTACTGAGTAGAGTGAGGATCTGACAGAATGAAAGAAAACGATTTTTAAGGGGTATTTATTCCGCCAAAGTTGAGCATAACTGTAGACGAAATGGATCAGTCCGGTTAGTGGAATTTTAAAATAATTTTAATGTGCGATTCCAGCTTGTCGCTTGACTGTTGATGGTTGGCTTATCTTCGTTTATTAATATGGCTTCTAAGATGTTCAGTCTAACTTTATTAATCTTTTTTCTTTTAATAACCTTGTTATCAACAAGCATATCGCTCGTTAGGTTAATATTATGAGCACTCTTCATATGATTTTTAGACCCTCCGCTGCGTAGATGCATAGTTAAACGTCTCGAAAGTGTAGGAGTTGTCATGCCAATATATTTTGAGTTGGTATAAAGCTTACAGTCTTTATCGCGGCAGGAGAGCGCGTAAAATAAGCTGGTTGACTTGAGATTCAAAGATTTTAGGCAGCTGTTGTTTTTCATCAGGAGATTACTGGAATTTGTTGTTTTATAATAAACGATGAGTTAAATTTTATCTAATTTGATTTTTAACCTTGATACGGTTAATAATCTCCTTGATGTGTTTTTCATATATTTTATAGGCCGTAGGCATCTGGTTTCTGTAATACATTTTGATATTGTTAAATTCTCCCTGATTACTTTCAGTTTTATCCGTATCTACGCAATGATAATTTATAAATGATTGGAGTTGTTTGTCAATCATGCTGTTTGAGAAACCGTTATTTACGAGTGTTTTTTTTACACGTGCTATCTCTTGGTAGAAAAGTTCCCACGTAGAGCAGGATATATATGCTCGGCGGATATATGAGCCGATTACGCTTATTTTATACCTTTCAGGGCATTCACTCTCCGCATTGAGGCATCTTCCCATGTCCTTACCTTTTCTATGTACTTTAGAGATGTGGCCGCCATTGATGTTTTGAACCTCAACGTCCAAGAAACGGAGTTTATTGCACGTGCTCAATTCATAGGTGAATTTTAACACGGAGTTCTTCTCAATTTTCTGCTTGATGTTTATCAGATGTTCTTCGTTTTGGACGTTAATGTAGATGTCGTCTACGGATCGGCAATATGCGTGTGGCTTGTTTTCCATGATGTCCAATAATATCTCTTCAAGTTAAGTCGGCCCTAAGGGTGACCCCATAGCCAATCCAATCACTTGCGTGTATAGATTACCGTCCGGTGTCATGAACGGCGCCTCTGATGTGCATGAACGTAACATGCTCCTTAAGAGATTATTGGAGATCATGGAAAATAAACCACATATATATATATATATATATATATTCTTAATATTTCTCCTACTCACCTCGGGGGAAAGCAATATCTAGCTAGAAATGGGGCCTCATCCATGGAAGATTCTCTAGGTGAAGATATGAATGGTAAGATCCATTTTGAACTTCTTAACCCGAATTCAGCTATGGAGGAAGTTTGTTGCTTTTCAACATGACTGTTCCTATTAACCATTGTAAGAGAAAATGCCATATTTTAAAGGAGAGGGCTGCTCTTCCATCAATACCACGAACTACCACACATCGCAAGAGATACCAAGCTAAAGCTAAACGATTTCACTTCGGAAACTAATGAGTCATCCTCCATACCCACCCGCCCTGGCCCCCATCTGATTTTTCTCTTTTTAGTAATTTAGCGAATCACCTGAAGAGAATGAAGAATGTCAACGACAGAAGAGGTTGAAACAATCTTAAATAAGGTTTTAAATCAATGCCAATATCTGTAGGAAGAGAGCTGATAAATATTACTTTGCCATAAAATATTTCATAAATATGAGGAGTGAAACAAGTTATCTCGCTATAGCCTGTCTTTCTCTTGCCTTTCATTGCCCGTTTTTCATTTTCCTTTATTTCTTGAACTAACCTCGAGTAGACAGAGGCTCTTTGCTGGCTCATCATTCTGACATTCTCTCAGTTATTCCTTTATTTGCTAAGTCACATCGACCAAACAATACAATTAAAAGTTATTCAAATGTGGACGATAACAACCAAACATATTTAACAAGGTCTGTTGACCAAAATCGCGGACTCTCACTTGTATGACCTACAAAACTTTCAATATTTCCCGTACTAATCTTAGGATGACGTTGACAATTATATTATTCGGAAAGAAATATAAAACAACAACATGGTTTCAAATTTCGTTATAATCTGCCAAATATTTATGAGGTTATTGCTAAATGATTCCTCGGCTAACATTGAGAGGACTGTGGTAATTATATCATTCGAAAGAGAATGTAAAACAACATAAGTATTTTAGATTTCGTGTGGATAGTCCGAATAGTTATGATGTTATTTCCAAATAATTCCCCGGCTAACCTTGCGAGGACTTTGACAATAATGTCATTCGATTCAAAAATGATGTAAAACAACAAAAGGGTTTCAAATTTCGTCGGAATCGGCCAAATAGTTATGATGTTATTACCAAAACAAAATAATTCACGGATTATACTTAGAAGGACCTTGGAAATTATATCATTCTAAAGAGAATATAAAATAACATAAAGGTTTTAAATTTCGTTAGAATTGGCCGAATAGTTATTAAGTTATTGCCCTTTGGCCATTATATCATTCGAAAAAGAATGTAAAAAACAACATAAGGGTTTCAAATTCCGTTAGAATCGGCCGAATCGTTTTGATGTTATTTTCCAAATAAAATAATTTACAGGCTAACCTTGGGAGGACGTTGGCAATTATATCATTCGAAGAGAATGTAAAACAACATAAGGGTTTCAAATTTTGCCAGAATCAGCCGAACAGTTATGAGGTTATTGCCAAACAATTCCCGGGCTAAACTTGGAAGGACCTTGGAAATTATATCATTCGACAGAGAATGTAAAACAACATGAGGATTTCAAATTTCTTTCGAATCGGCTGAATAAATACATTGTTATTACCAAAAAACAAAAAAGCAAAACAGGAACCGACCGACATAGTGATATATAGAGTTCCCGCGACTAGACTCGCACACGACTAAAAATGGGTGCGAACAAAGGATGAAAGGAGCTTTTGGTACCGTAGTCAATAATGTGTTGGATTTCTAAAGCCCAGTTACCCGGTCTAATCCTAGCGAGAACGGACACAAAACTTCATCGTTTGTCGGGAAATGGACGCCTATTGGTGCCCGCGCTGTTTCGAACCACGCGGGTACTTGAAATAGGATGAAAGTGCGTGCATGGTCAGCCTTGTTGTGGCTGGAGTATTGTGTGCCCTCCCCCTCCCTCCATTTCTTTGCAAATTTCTTCTTAGAAACATGGTTGCTAGATACACCCTCCCTGCTATTTCTATCGATTGTCATTCTGCTCTTTATATGCACTTTATTAACTGATTGGAGCTCTCGTCCGAAATGCGAAGCACAGATGGCGCAACTTACCTTTCTGCTTACACACGTTGAGATATATAATTCACTTTGACTCAAAATAAATGAAAATGGAATAAAAGTTAAATAAATTATTATAATTTATAGAACGTATGATCTGAATGACTCTTACTGACCCACTGCGGAGTCTTCTACAATTCTAACCGCAGAGTCGCATAAAAGGAAGCGACTCAAGAGACTCATATACCTTTACTCGTCTAGAAATTAAAAAAATTATGACACCCTTGAGTCGGATTAAAAGCACTCTATCAAAGGTTTTATTAATCAATTCACTCTAGTACTTCAATCTCTTACTCCCCTTTAAAATCAATATTTGAACAATTTGAACTATGGTAGGTGTAGAAAAATCGTCACTTCCCGGTTCTCTCGCAGTGGAGCCACGAGGCCATTACCGCAAATACATCCGGCCCTGGTCACGTCGGGTCAAGCGCGTAACCGCAGCGCCGCACCACTCGTTGCTATGAACGACCTAAATGTTAAAATGCAAGATCTCCCCCAGGAGAGTGAGATTCAATTTCACGTCAAGTAAGAAATTGGAGACGTGTTTCTCCCAAGCTCGAAGGCTAACGAGGAGCCGATGTAAGACTTGGTGAGAAACCGTTTACATAAGAACCCACCTGGGCCCGTCCTCAAGCCTCCCCCCCCCTCTTACCACTCCCCCAGTGGGGTGATGAGGTATAAATAAGAAACACTGTGGAAAATCGGGGTAGAATACGTCAGTCTTCAAGTGACGAAGTCCTCGGATTAAGACCCCGGGCTACCCAGACTGGATTGGTAGAATACGTCAATCTCCAGGTGACGAAGTCCTCGGATTAAGACCCCGGGCTACCCAGACTGGATTGGTAGAATACGTCAGTCTCCAGGTTACAAAGTCCCCGGATTAAGATTGGGCTACCGAGACTGGACAGGTAGATTACTTGGCTGGCCAGACCAAGAAGTACCCTGCAAGAGGGGCAGGGCTACCTACCTTAAGGGGCTTTAAGCAGCTCATCCTCGAGCTTGTCCTTGGTTATCAAACCGAACGTTAAGTTAACTTTGTTAATTTCAACTTACTCTCGTCAGAGAGACTCCTCATATCCTGGTGCATCTTAAACACCAGGGGTATTCCTCGTCCTTGAAGGATAAGAAAAGAAGAAGGAAAAGGCCCCCCCCCTCAAGCCCGTCACTCGGTAGCCACATTAATCTCATAAGTTAACTTGGTAAGGAACCAAGTTCAAATTATTCTCGCCAGAGAAACCCCCCTCCGTTATACTTGCCCTTGAGGAAGGCTGGAACTAAGAAGAAGCTCATCCTCGAGCTAGTTCCTGGTTACTAAACCGACCTTCAAGTTAACTTATTTAAGTTTAACTTATTCTTGTAAGAGAAACCCCCCTCATCGATCCTCGCCCTTAAAGAAGACCCTCCCCGAGTTCAGTCCTCGCCCATGAGGAATTAAGTAACGAAGGAGAAAAGCTTCCCCCTCGAGCTCGTTACTTGTGGTCACGCCGAACCCCGAGTTAACTTGGTTTAAGAATCAAGTTTGCCTTACTCTCGCCAGAGAGACCACGCCTACTTTAGGGCCACCTAAAGCACCGAATTGTTCTCGTCCTTGAAGAACCTCCCCTGAATACTGTATTATAATATTCGGAGTATTTCTTTGGTTAATGGTTAATTTTTGTGTATTGAATTGTTAAAGTTAAAATATAAGTTTATTTGGGGAATAAGTGTACGTTTCTCTATATCCTTACGTGTTTCCAACGGCTCTCTTCTTTAAGATATCATTATTAGCACTCTTAGAACAAAAAGGGGGGGGGCATTCTACGACAGTAGGATAGGTTTGTAAATTGATTATAAAAGAATTGCATAGAAAGTTCTTAAATGCAGTGCATAATCTACGCCTAACTCTAAATGAATCAACTGAATTTCCGTTGCCATAGAAACCACAGTCTACGCCTAGCCTTAAATGAATCAGCAGAATTTGCCGTTGCCATAGAGACCCAGCCCTACGCCTTAGCTTTAAGTGAATCACCGAATTTCTGTTGCAATAGAGACCACAGCCTACATTTTAGCTTTAAAAGAATCAACTGAATTTCCGTTGCCATATAAACCTCATAATTACGAGCAAGAATATTTTCGATTATCTTAAGGAAAATATTTGTATACATTGTTGTAAAAAGGATTACTGAAGGAAGATTAATAAAGAATCCATGTAAGTAGAGGAAAATGAAAGTGTGTGAAAGCTATCTAAGTCCCCTAATGTTGGACCTGTTCCACAACCAGGTGAAAAGTTATATGTTTATTATATTTTTCTTTTCATTTTAAGAATAATATTATTACGACAAGTAATTAAAATATTTGAAGATAATTAAGAGTGATAATATTTTAGCCCCATTCAGGCACAAGAAAGTGGACGTATAAGGAGACAATTACGCTTGTAATTGGGATTTTGGGGATTCTCGCCATAGTCGCGGCCTCGTCTTATGCTGCTCCTATCCTTAAAAAGAAGAAACTCCCCAAGTATCAGTCAGGTAAGAGAAATCGGGGGAGGGCAGGGAGGTGGGAGGGATAAATTGGAAATTTACGGTTAAATTATACGGGTTTTTTACGCTGAAAGGAAAACAAAACAATCTTGAATACATTTAAAGCCATTCAAACCAATTTAATTCATGTCAAACGAGGAGGGGGCTGGGGATTGCATTAGAAAAAGAATAGAACGCAGTGAAATGAACAAATTAAAAAAATGATGGAAAATACGATAAAACTCGAATTAAAAAAACCTGTCAAAAAACAAACATAAAGCAACAATTGGCAGACAGCAAATGAAAAGAGTAGAGCAGAAAATTATCAGAACTCATAAAAATAGTCGCCAAGCAGAGGACAACAATTCTCAAAACACCTGTAGAAAATGGCCTAACAATTACCCGTAGAAAATATGGGAGAAAACTAATTGCCTTTGGTTTACAAAGTGTTTAGAGAAAAGAAAGACTCCAATCGCATGGGTCAACGCTAACGAAATTTCTACATTTTCTTAAAAAGGTGACGGAAAAATTAGAAAACAAGAGGACAATCACTCCTTCATAAGCAAAGAAATTAGAGAAAAAGAGGCCAAACACTCTTTTATAAGCAAAAAAGTTCAAAAGACTCCGTCGTTTTTTATTCATTTATGGACATTAATTTGAATTTGTTTTTACTCGTCTTTGTTTTGTTCCTTTTCTCGTAGTGGGTTATATTTGTTTTATCTCTCTGACCATTATTTGTCCTAAATCTTTGGGATTTTTCCTTACCCTTCTGATTATTTGAGAGATATCATCTGCAAGTTGTACTTACATCGCACCTTAACATGTCGGTTGAGGAAGGTTCCTCGTCTATGCGGTGTAGAGAGTTAGGCTGAGACATCCTCCTTGGAGAACGCCAGTTTCCATGCTCAATTTATCCTCCATGTATCCGTTTATGTTTATTCTTGCCTTTCTTTAATCCAAATAATTGCATATTTTGGTTATGAATGCGCCAGGTTTAATTCTGCCTTTTTCATTTTCAAGCCTGTTACCCATACATTGTATAAAGTTTTGTCAACATTGTAGACGATTACGTCTACTCTGTTGTCTGTCCCTATTTCGGTTTCAATTTTGTCCTTTATTCTTATCATCGTTGTTCAAGTGCCACGCTGGCCCATGGATCTGTGTTGCTGTATATTATATGGCTCCTTTTATTCTAAGTGTGCTCTTCAGCCTGTCGTTCAAGAGCTTTTTAAACAGCTTGGCGAGAAATTCCAGCAGCAAAATGGGACGGTAACTTTCGAATGCTGTTTTGGTCTGCTCTACTTTTGGAAGAAAAAAATCTTCTTCTTTATGGACATATAAGTATAGCAGGAGCTCTGCCTCTTGTCCATCTATCCGATTCCGGATGGTAAATGCTGTTTATTGTATAACAGAGATGTGGCTGCTAAGGTAGCAACCCGTGAGACACCTCCTCTCACGGGATAGTTAAGGGTGGCGAAGGACTTGTGAAATGGGGCGAACAAAAGTAGAATGCACTAATTAATGACAAAGAAGGCTAAAACACAAAATATACAAAGAGGTCAATAATAAAAGGGCAGAAACAATATGGTTTACCAGAAATTCATATAACTTTTTAAAAGGGAAACTAAAATAATTTTTAATATAAAAAAAATGGTTTAATTCAGCTTAAGTAGTTTATATTTTGATTTCCAATATTCTTCCGTCGCTTAACTAAGGAGTGGATTTTTTTCTTGAAGAATTGATTCTAGTTTAATGAAATATGTGATTTGATATCCGTTTCTACCTCATTCTACCTCATGGAATTACTTAAATAAATGGTAATTAAATGGTGCAATGTCCGGTGAATATGAAACGCATGGGTGTATATTGTGACGAAGGAGGAAGACAGCCCTTCCTCTTGACCAAGGAAAGATGTTTTTTCTCAAGAGCCTCATTTAAACGTGACAAGTGTTGAATATTAGGTCTCGTTTCATATCCAACCAAATTCGCAAAAGAGCCTTCTGATTTTTGAAAACACATCTACATATGAGTTGGAATGGGTTTTGGTTTGCAATCAAACCATTCTTTTTGGGCTTTTAATATTGCAGTAAAGAACTTTTCTTCATCGCCCGTAAAAATTCTGTCCAGAATTGGCTCGCGTCACATCGAACCGAGAAATGAAGCAATATTCACTCGTCGTTAACTTTATCATTCAAAAGTATCATGGGACAACAAAACCCCATTTTTGTGAACTTTTCCTATGTTTTTAAAATGTTTCCTCACTGTTCCATGACCGATATTTAAAGTTTTGCCATTTCCCGAATGTCCTGTCCAAGATGAGTCTCCCCAAGGGCTTAAGAGTATTAAGATCAATTCCATTATGGCGGTCCCTCTACCCTCGGATATTTTTAGTCAGAAATCGCAAGAACGGATTAAATTCTCTCGGTCATACATGAATATTCAACAATTTTCATACAGTATTGTATTTCTTTTTCTGCTAATATGGCACTACTCCCTTTTCTCAATAAATATAGCATGATATACCTAATGTGTGTATTATCTGCCACTATCACACATGAAGGGCTCTAGTTAAATGTAGCTTAAACAATGCCTAGGAATTACCAGCTTAAATAAAGGCTCAAGCTTACTACAACTTTAAACAAAGGCATTACTGAATTTTAGCTTTATACAGTTTCCACCATTCAAATAATTCAAAGTTGTGTTTTAAATGTTTTTTAAATGAGACATTAATTTCATAACAACTTAAAATTAGACTTGTAGAGATCGGAAGTGTCTGCCTGTGTGCCTTGCTAGAGAGACTGTCGCACTTGCAATGGACAGCGTCGAACAGTTCCTTCGTGATAAATGGCTCACTAAATGGAGTACCTACAGCTAGTTGACTTGTATCTGAATTCAACCCCTTCCTGTACAAAAAGATTTATGACAAGAAGGTGACCCCGCCGATGTGGTTTCCCATTTCATTCCCCATAGCAGAACTGATGCAGATATATGAGATTCTTGCTTTCACGGCCCCTTTACTCATAGTGTCAGAGTAAAGTATGTCGACATCACGTTTGCAATCCTCTCATGGGTAAAGGTACTGCATTTCTACCGTCCTTTACAGCATTTTCCCCGATATATATTTTTACAATTGAAATGGAAAAGGACGCCAAGTTACCCTTCCTGGATATCTTAGTAACGAGAAACCCCGATGGAACTTTATATTCCATGGGAATAACCCATGGGGAAATATTTTTTGATTTTTAAGTTGTTCAACAGGTCACACACAAGAAAGAAAAACATGGTCTGGTCACCCCTTTATTCAACAGAGCTAGAACAGACTGTAGCAACAATCAGATTACCAGGCTGATGACGAGAACCACCTGAAAGGGGTGTTTCACCTAACAATTTTCAGAACTGTAAAGATGGCAAAAAGACCAAAACCACGCAACAACGATGGGACAATGAAATTAAATTACTTTATCTTTTTAACCAGGAGAACGGCCCGACTCTCTCGTCCAAACTATATCGATATAACACACACAAACCATCCAATATGTCCTCAAACTAATATGCTAAAGTTAAGGAGAAACAGAGTGATACCGGTCAAGCTGGAGTAGCGTCCAAAATTGAATGTAGTGAGAGTCAATCTATGTACGTGGGACAGACGCAAAATCATGGCGCCAGAATCGGGAAAACAACAAAGGGCAGCTTATTGGAACGCCTCCCTTACCTCCCTCTCAGTCATCGCATCACACCAGAACGCAGAGAGACACGAGATAAAGTGTGTATGTGTGTATAAGGCGATAGGGTACCAAGGTAATGGAACGTCGACGAACAGGAAAAACCGAGAATTCATCGAGGCCTGATTTTCCGAAAAGAGCCTCATCGCCATGCACCGCAAAACATTTCTAAACTGTAATGAGAGAATGAATTCGGATTTCTACTCTGGATCAGCCAGACATAAAACCATATAATTCTTTCACCCTAGAAACCTGCCTCCTTGCGTTAAGTTCTCTGTGCATTTCTTCAGTAGTTTTGGATTTATCGACAGAGAGTTGATTTTCCAAAATGGTAGATTGGGATCTTATATTCATCTAGACATAACACCTTTTCTTTCACAAATAGAGGAACTGTTTTTGAAGTATCCCAAATCTACATTATCTCAGCTAAACATTGATGATAGTTATGCCTTTCTGCCACTCTCTATTACAGTACTATGACTCTCTAAGGATTGCTGCTATCAATATATATTTTGATCCAACAGATCATCATCCGAAACAAATTGTCTATGTTGATGGAATGTCCTAAGTTATTCGTCCCTGGCTATTTTTAATTTGTCTAGCCAATTATTTATTTTATATTAGCAAAATTATCAGGCAATGTTCTATATTACGCAATGCTAAATACAGTGAATAAGTAAATTACAAACCTCATCCGGATTCGGACCCAACCGAAAAAAAATCAACTCTTCCTTGGTTCAAGGCCAACCAACCACTCCATAAAATTTCATCAAAAGGTGTCATAATTAAATAAAGTGAATCTGCTTTTTAATAATTGGCACGAGTCTCCATAGGTCTCGGCTTTTACATTCGATGAATTTCATCGAAATCCGGCAATAATTCTTAAAGATATCTTGCACACAAACAGGCAGAGAGATAAACAGACAAGCATACAGGAGTGATTACGTAACTTCGACCTGTGTTAGAGGATGTTACGAGTAGCAAAGTTCTTTCCGTTAAACTATTTACTTCGTTTTATATTTTGTGTTTTATTCTTTCCTGTCAATAAATTGCGCATTCTGCTTTTCCTTTTTCAACCAAATGATCTTACATTTAGTCTTAACTTACCATGGCCCATGCCGCCTTTCCCTATTCCGACATTTGTGAGAGGAGGTGACTAACTTGGTTTCTACTTTACCATTCCCACCTCGGCAATAAAATAGACACCATTTGATAGCCACAGATCATTCTCAGCTTAGACCTTACAGTTAGAAAACCTAGGAAGAACTTTGGTCGGTCCGAAAGCTTAGAAGAAACCTAGTTCAGCCCAGTTGTCTTCTTTTATCCAAAATATATAAATATATATAATATACAAAAGATGTTATGGAGTTAGGATGGGTAATTTTTATATATTATTTAATTTGGAACTCAAAGGATATTTGTTAAAGGTTGCTTTTAGTCTTGCTTAGAAGTTATGGACACATTTTCACTACTAGCTCTGAAGATGTTGGAAATTTAAGACAAAACATCTGATTTTTAATAATTGGCATGGCTCTAGGCCTTAAAATTCCGAACTCCCCAGTCTCTTCTATCTATCTCCTCTAGGATAATACTATTAGACTAAACCTAGTTACCCTTATCACAGCACCCATCCTTTATCGAATCCTTTATCGAGAATATTCTTCCTCCACCTACTGAGGCGAGCTCCTATCACTAGAGTGTCACCGTGCGCATTTCCCCCTAACCCCTAAATGAGCACAGTTTTCACCCCATTACACTCCTCTCTCCTCTCTATTTCCTTGAGACAAAGAGGATTCCTAACTTGGTCATTTCTTTGGTTTGTAGGTTCGGAGGTCCATCAAGAGTTCAACGCGGAAGAGATTCTGCAACTCAATGTGGATTTGACCCTAGAAGAAAAGAACGTGGATCGGGGAGCACATGGAAAAGTCTTGTTAGGGACTCTTAAAGGCCCCCATAAAGAGACTCCTATCAGAGTCGCTGTCAAAATACCTCTCGTCAACATCAGGAAAGCTAAAGAGGAAGCCAAGATTGCATTGTGAGTGTCATGTAATTGAATGAAGCGTGGTCATGAAATGATACTTGTACTACATGAGAATCAAACATCACCCATAAATGAGAAGGATTAACAACATAAGCGGGTAGTTAGAGGTTAACCACATCGTAATCTCATTCCATTGGTTGGGTGTAATTACAATCGTAACATTTTCTGCCCATAGTTCGAATTCCATTACGTGATGTACTAAAAGATATTTCTAGCAATGAAGTCCACTGGATAATCTAACACTGCTCAACACGATTTTTTTAACCGATTCTAGCTAGGTTTTCGCTGCAGAAACAAAATCTTTCATTACATTTTATCTATCACAGTAAGTTTTTGAACTATATTGAATTAGGAGATTGATATATGCAAAGGTTCTCACAATGAAAGGTACCTAAATAAATTACAATATTTTAGCATATGTTAACAATTAATCGATTTTAAACTTCCTCTTTCTGGACAATCATTTGTGTACAGCATTCATCCCTCACCAAACGCCAGCAGTAATCTGCCATGAGTCCCAAAGACCTTGATAAAGTTCTTCCATCACTTTAATGTTTTAATAGAAACATTCACTTTGTTCCTCGCTTACATCTCCAAGGTTCTCTGGGAATTTGCTAAGGTGAATGTTCAAATAATACACCGTTATCGTCGTTCTGAACCCCAGCGCTGGCAGAAAAGAAGAAGCTCTCAAGGATTGGCCTATTTCTGGTTCCCTTGGATATTGTACACCACATTAGTCAATGCACTCTTCACTCAACCTTCGACACTGGTCATTGTTGTAATGTTTCCTTAAGGAATGGTCTGATCTGAGATCCCTTTAAAATCTCTGTTCTTTTTTCTCATCGCTAAAACGCGGAAATGTGGAACATATGTTGCCAGGGTAGTCTCAAATATGATGAACAGCTTTAAGAAACAACTTCATGAGACCGAGTTTGATGGTGGAAGGCTGATCTTTTTCTGATCAACCAGTGGTTCATTAATGGTGTTCTTCTAATCAGGAGTCAAAGGTCCACCTTGGTGGCTATTCCTTTTCGACCCAGTGCTCATCTTTATCAGTATTGCCCCAGTACCCTAGGAAACAATGGTCCTGGGTGTAACCTCATTGTTACCCCTAAATTAAATTTATCATTTCGCACACATATCAACCATTCATGATCGCGGTACTTCAATCGTTAAAGTACAACCTTGATTTTTGTATAGTCTTCCATTATGGTTACCGAGTGTCCTATAGGGATAGATTTATAGACAATCCCATTGTGAAGTAAAACACATTTTCAAACTTCTTTTCGAACTGTCAATAAAGAGTCTCCACTCAATTGAATAATACACAAGCAATCTCATAGCGAAGAGAAGCTCTTCCAACATCTTTGCAACATGCAAGTTGACCATTGAAATAGACTATCATAATTCCCCCCTTCTGCCTATCTATTGCGATAAAATGAGACTGCCACGTTTTATAAGTTTTCTCTCTTGAACCCGATAATTGTAGCAATTGTAAATCTCAGGCCATAAAATTCAATTCAGGATGACTATAAAGAGAATGTTGATAAGAAAACCAATCAAATGGCTGAATCACCATCATCGTATGTGGATGAAGTAGGTACTTCCTCATTAATCTCTGAGAGCTTGGTAAAAAGAGGTCGTCTAGCCGAGGGTATGTTAGGGAATTTCATGTATTGCCTCTTTTTTCTTATTAAGTCCTTTGACATTTACAAAGCAGAAGTAATATTCATCGTCTTGTTTTTGGGGGGTTTTCTACCAACTCTCGGCACAGAAAACTTGAGCTTAAGATTCTTTACTTTAGACCATGAGCTCAAAGATTCGATACAAGTCCTGCATACTTTATGAGGGGCTCATTTCTTGTGCTGGTCTCTAAGTGGTACTTTAAAGAAAGCATGGTGCACTCTCTTAAATAATGTAGTGATGGTCCGTATTTTAGCTTCTAAAACAAAGCATCCACAAATATAGCAGGAGGTAGCTAGGTCGTTAGAGCACTTTCATCTCTGTGAAAGTGTAACTATAACTATCTTGCAGTACAAGCTTTCAGGTATCGGTATAAATAACCACATTAAGTGAGCTGTGCTGCCGGCCCAATGAGAATCGTTGTGGTAGAAAGGTAGAGTCACAACAGCAGATTAGATAGTTTTTACACCGGTAAACAAAAAACAAAATTAAAACACTATCACAAGTCACTAAAATACATAAACAAAGAATTAGAAAGTTAGTAAAATCCCTTAAAGTCATAAATGACGTATATAGAGCATACATATATCACAAAAACTTGATTTGATAGCGCAAATATGAGATTAGATTTGGATTTAGAAGCCCAAAATTAGCAGAATCAGTTTCCAAATTATATATAATATTTTCTTTGTTTAGCTTTGTTGACCGGTGTAATTTAGCACGAACATCCATCCGCTCATATTCATTAAGTTAGATAATCTATTAGACACATCTCAATGGTAAGAAGGACTGGTAGCAAGTCACAAATAATTGTAGCACTTCAAAGGAAATTGCTGCCAACCAAAAAGGTACGAAGGAGTGAAAGTCCTAACAAAACTTGAGGAAAAGCAAAATACATATGAAGGTCTCTCTGTCCAACTCAAAGGGTGGGAGAGGTAGGAAAACAATTACTAACTACCTCTTCAAGTAGTTTGTTCCATGTCTTCCATATTCTATAGCAGAAGTAGTTTCCCGTTAACGTAATCCCGAATCGTGATTGCTCAAGCTTAAAACAGTGGTTCCTATTCTAGGTAAGCTTAAAAACACCTCTCAGTTGACCACAGCGTCTCCTAGTTTATAGCTAGACGAGACCGAGCTCATTCAGTCACGTCTGATGTCGATGTCTTTATGTCTTATAGGTGCTATCTGTCTAGAACTACTGCTTTGCATCCTTGCCGTCCAATGCTTTTGTGAAGGCAAAGGGACCAAAAGTGAACTATGCACTTTATTTGAGGTCGCACCTACGGGTTATATAAATTTAGCACAATTTCCTCTCTCAAAGCACTGGCTAAAGAATTAAAATTCGCTGCTAATCAGCACACCTAAGTGTTGGAAAGAGATAAATAGAGAGAAATTAACCTTATCTTTGGGTTAACTATAAAATTAAAACTAAGGGATGAAGAGATGGGATGCCTGAGGCATTTTCAACTGCGCTTGTGTTGCATATGTTTTGTATGTAGTTTTAGGTTGTGTGGCCAGGAGAAAAGAATAAAAGTAGGGTTTATAAACTAAATTTGCTCCGTTTTCAGCTTGAATAGACTATTCATTTTCGAGTTAAAATTAAACATATCGATTTCCTCTTATTAATCCCAGGCCCTCTTTAAAAACGATTAAAGTAGAAAAGTGTTGGTAGCTGGAGGGATTATTTGGCTGTACTTTGGCTGTCTTTTGACTTGGTAAGTGAATTAATTTCAAGAGATGAATTGATGCCGTTTAAAGCAAGATAGAGAAAAACTTGAATTGTGAACGAGTTAATTTATTCTTTTGGCTTTTAATGAATACGATCAACCCATCCCCATCCCCCCCCCAAAAAAAATCAATTTTAATGAAAAAAACATGTTTTTTATGAAACACATTTGAAGATGTGCGGAAATAATTTCAAGTGTACTCTTAGAACTTGGACGATTTTCGAAGTGTAATAAATTGAGTCCCTTCCATACGCAAAAGGGCCAAGAAGTTGCAGAGAGAGCCCATAGATGGCTTGAACTGTAGAAACTTCTTCGTCTGTCTTCGGTTGTGAATGGCGTTCAAGAAGTACTATGGCAATTTTTAAAACCATTCCACTGTCGAAAACCCAGCTAGTGAAATACGCTTAAGAAAGCCGTGGAAGCTTTCAAAACCTCATTGATCCTCGGACTGTAGCAGAACGTGAAAATATTTTCACTGCGATTAGACCAAATAAAGTTAGAAAAAATCGAGAGCATAAATAGTGTATATGCATTTACAGTATTTATTAGTATATATACTTAGAGCCATTAAATTTAGGATAGAGTCCAGAAATGTAAATGCAAAATGTATAAAATCTGATGTCAGTGGTAAATATAGTACAGTCGGCATGCTTTGTTGTAATAATTTAGTTAAGGGCTTAATGTCCCTTAGCATAAAAAGTTATAGAAAGTATTTGATCTAGGCGGAAATGCTGACTCAGACTTTAGTTTGTGCAATTCCCTGCATAAAGTTGAAAATACGCATTAAAACAAGTCCGAAACAGGTGTCGGAGCGGAATGATCAATATTATTCGATGATCTGATACAGAAAGAGAAAGAGGACAACAATATATTTATGTTAAATATCTAACTTTACTTCATCAATTGTTCTAGTCACTTGAATTATTTGACAATATTCCAGCTTGGTTATCCAGTCCTATCGGCCATATAATAGACATGGCTTAATTTAGCTAACTTCAACCCAAATTCTGTATTTGGGTTGAGTTGCGTCTCGCCGCCTTTTCTAAAAAATGACGTGCGCTCCGTAATTAAAAAAGGTTGTCTATGCCTGGATTATTGAGTACTCCTTCCAAAATGGTAGAAAAAGTTGAGCCAGTTTCGAAAATAAGAGTCTTGGAGGAGAGAGAAGATGGCAGACAAAAAATTAATACATCGGTTGGAGTAAATACGTTTTTTTATGGCAATGATAATAAGTTGGCCGTTGTAGGTTTGTGAGTTAGTGTGTTTGAACGAGTATCTATCTCTCTAGAAATTTTGGCAGACAAGTTATAGATAGGGAATCGTAGGGAAAATTTTAGGGGTTTGACGATTCTACCTTATAGAGCAGTTGCGTAACGAAATCCAACGAACGAGCAGTCTATGAGCGGCTGACCTGACTTGCTTGTCGAATATAGAGCTAAGTGTTTTCTACTCATATTTACATAATTGTTATAAAAACAAAGTGGGGAAGTTCAGAAAAATAAATATTCTTATCGAAAGGTTTAGAATGCTTAAAAAAATAAAGAATTACACGTGGTGAAGTTCAGAAAATGTATCAAAATTTAGACATGACTGCTATCTTTTGGTCTATTCGAAAGTTTTATCGAAACTATTTCTAAAATAGATTTACAATTTTAATTTTTATCAGGAGGAAATAGCTACTGGCCCCTAAAAATTGCTAGAACAAATTTAGATGGAAAAATAAAAAAGAATCGTGTGGATTTTTATTTTTTTGCATTTAAAAAGAATTCGCAAAAAAAAAATCTGTACTTAGGCCTAGCAAATAAGCATCAATATGAAAAAAATAGACCAAGAGTAAATTATTAGGTGATATGTAACGGAAACTTTAAAAAAAAATTATATCGAAAGGCCGAAGGTCTGCCTTCCTGCAAAGTGCAAGCTCCTGTTGTAATCTAATAACTGATCTTAATGACTTAAAACTCCTTATGAGGAATTCCTATGGGGTTTTGCACAATCGAGTAATGAGTGGTGTCAGGGAAATTTTAATTCCCCACACCATATTGATAGTTATGGGGACTTACGTAATTTCAGGCCGTAGGAGGAGAGCAGGTGCTGAAATTTATGGTTAAGATGAGAAAGTTGTTGATCGTCACAACGAAAGCAAATAAATATGGTGTCAATAAAAATAAAGACAAAGGAAAGATAAAACAGCATTGGATTTATAAACCACACAAATATTGTGACGTTGATTCCAACTCAAATGGTCCAAAAGGCGTAGTTATTGCAGTTTTAGGAAAACTTCAATTTTTCGGGGGATTTTGATGAAATTTACCTCACGGACCAAGTTTTGAGAAATCTTCGGACATGTAATGAGGAAATAAATTCAGCAGAAAAGGAATGAAATAGTTGTCTGATTTAGTCACTCCGAAAGCTTGCAAGTCACATAAACACTTGTAATCAAGCGCTCTCTAATTATGCAAGGCAAGCGCCGTGGCCTCTAATGCACAAATTCGCCCAATTAGTTCACCAGACACGCGAGAAGTCAACGAATAAGGGTTCCAATTTATTTTACGCAACTAATTATATTTTGTGAATTTTACCCAGATAAAGTGGGCTCATGGTTTGTATATTTAACTTTTATTTCTTGTCTCCTACTAATGTTGAATTACCCTCTCTCACTATCCTAATACCTTGATGTTGATGAGAAGTACGACGCCATTTTTTCCGTCGTTAGTCATTCACTTTTATCTTCTAAGTCTTTTCCTATCAGAAAAAAACGCCCACAATATGAACATCTCCACTGCATTTCATCCCAGTTTTACAATTAGGCGTCATTCAGGGATATACTTCCATTTCAACCAGTCCTAAAAGTATCCGTCTTCTTCTGGTCTTTCATGTTATATTCCTGACTTCCTCTTGTCTTTCATTGTAATAGCAATGTCGTCTCCTTGTCTTTCATGTTGATATCTCTTTCTTCCTCTTGTCTTTCATGATGATATCCATGTCGTCTTCTTGTCTTTCATGTTTATCTCATATCTAAACAGATACTTGAAGCACGAGCGAATCGTCAAGACGTTCGGAGTCGTATTTCATGAAAATACTTACTATGGATTCGCCATGGAATTCATGGGAAATCGCGACCTCCACAAGTACTTGAAGAAACAGCGAACGCTTCTACCCCCTAAGGTGAGACCGAGTAATTCCACTATGTAAACCACTGGATTTCACCATGGGGAGTTGGTAAAACTTACGCAGGTCATTACACATAACAATCCAGACACCGCCATCTATCTCATCCTGTATTCACATACACAGATGATGGATAGTTATATCCACATATCGTTAACGTGGAACGACCCCACCCCCTCCTCGCCTCAGGCTGACAAAGGTTCCTACCTCATCGTTAGTTACTGTTGCAAACAAAATTTTTCCCTCCCCTAACAAAGACTGGCCGGTGGTGACCTCAGACGATCCATCTGTTTTCCTGCTGATCTTTAAGATGTTTTCAGTCTCCAGTCTGGTTGGGAGCTCTCGTCTTTAAGACGATGAAGCTTGTCTGTGAAATAAAGAAGAATAGCGCAACATAGCAAACAACTGATTAAATGACCTCTTTATCTGGCTTTAGCTGGAGGGGGGAAGATAGATTAAGTGGCGTTAATGCAAACCGAAAACCATTTGTTGGAAAGTGGTAATTTTTTTATGTTCACGATTAAATATAGGAGAATTTACGATAAAAACAGCGGGGTTAGATAGATCGTGGTTGAGTTTTAGGAGGAAGTCGTGGAGATAAACTCCATGAACCTTAGGTTTTTGTAGATTCTTTGTGAATATTTCCTCTTATAAAGAAGGACAAGTGGCACAACACATAGAGTATTTAAACCTGACTGACAATACCTAGAAAGCTGTATAATAAAATATAAGAAGAAGATTGGTGTACAGACCTTAAGATTCTAAAATCAGGTTTTCTTCTTGAAGGATTGGTACAAAAGGTGTGATTACAAAGATTCCGAAGCGAAATAAAATGTCGATACTTCAAAATAGGTTATATATGAAGGTGTACCTAATAAATAACATTTATTCAAGACAAGCAAACATAATTGATTTTCATTTGAAGAAAGTCAATATATACGTAGGTGAGTCAAAAAGTTCTCAGACAAATGCCAGATTATTGAAATGTTCGATTTTGTACAAGTAAATACAGGGTCAAACACGACTTTCATGTTTTCTGAACAATTCCTACAAAATTCGTCATTCAATTTGTCGAGACTCTTTGTATTAGATGTGCTTCAAAAAGGTTACTTTTTTGAACCCATAAAATGGCAAATTTTGAGATAAGAGCGAACATTAAATTCCTGACTAAACTTGATTGGAAGCCTGTTAAGATTATTGACGCTCTACAACAGGTTTATGGTGACTCTTCGCCATGTAGAGCGGTAGTTTACGACTGGATTAAGCGCTTCAAGGGGGGCAGAGAAGAAGTTGAAGATGATCCACGTGAAGGGAGACCCTCCACCTCCATTAACCCAGAAAATGTCGAGCTTGTGAGGAATCTAGTGGATAAAGATCGCCGTATTACTATTGATGAAGTTGCCAATGCATGTGAAATCTCTCATGGCTCAGCATTTGGAATTCTAACTGAAAATCTTGGCCTGAGCAAGCTTTCAGCACGTTGGGTCCCAAAAGCGTTGCGAGAAGACCAGCTGAATCATAGGGCCAACCTTTCTTTGGCTATTTTGACCAAGATTGAAGCAAACGAGGATAGTTTTTTGAGCGCCTCGTAACGGGAGATGAAACTTGGGTGTATCAGTTTGATCCTGAAAGTAAAAATCAATCAAAAGAGTGGCACCCGAGGGGGGCAGCAGGGCCTATCAAGTTCAAGACAGAGAGGTCCGTTAAGAAGATAATGGCTACAGTTTTTTGGGATTCGGAGGGAATTATTTTAATAGACTTCTTAGAAGGACAAAAAACTGTTACATCCAGCTATTACGAAGGAGTTTTAAGGAAGCTGAAAACTTCAATAGCCAAAAAACGACGAGGAAAGCTCCACAAGCAAATCTTGTTCCACCATGACAATGCCCCTGCACATTCGTCCAAAGCTGTGAGATCTCAGCTACGGGAATTTCGATGGGAAACTCTTGCTCATCCCCCTTATAGCCCTGATTTAGCACCCTCTGACTTTTTTCTGTTTCCAAATTTAAAGGGACACCTAAAAGGAACCCGGTTTCAATCATTAGATGAAGCAAAAAAGCAGGTCATTACTTGGTGCCAGAGACAACCCCGTGAATTCTACAAAGATGGTCTTTACCGTTGGATTCATAGATTAAGAAAGTGTATAGATGTTAATGGAGCTTATGTAGAAAAATGATTACAGTATTATTACAAATAAAAATTTTATGCCATTTATCTGAGAACTTTTTGACTCCCCCTCGTACATACAACGCATAGATTACTCGTAGCCTATAATTCAACATGAATTGGAGTCAACAATGGGGCGGTTGGTTATACAAATACGCTCACTATTTATATTTATTAAGAAGGTCTATGGCTAGAATTCTCCTTGGTTGCCTTCAAGTCGGCAGGCTCAGAGCTCGCTTGGATGGAGAGCTTTCTTCGAGGTTGATGTGAAGGCTGGAACTTAAAGTGGAGCAAGCGAGATGGTAACTGACAATCGATGTGCCTTTTTAGTTCCTGTCAGATAAGTACATAGGTTGCCGGGTGTCGTCATCATTGGGTTGCCAGCGGTCGCTGTCTGCGCCAGAATCAACCGAATTTATGAGGCCATAGAGACCATATAGCGAACGCATAGCGTTAAATAGATCAACCAAATTTTCGTACTCATAGGTACCACATAGCCTCCAGCTAGCTTTAAATAATCAACCGAATTTCCGTAGGATTTGATACCACATAGCCTAGGCCTACCTTGCCATCAATGAATAACCAAATTTCCGTTTCCATAGAGTCCTCAGAATTACAAGAATATCTGCGTCTATTCGCTGGGTCAAACTTTTTATACAATCTTGTAACTCTTTGGTGGTAAGATGTTGGTAAGAGTATTTAAATAAAGATTATGGAGCTTTGTTAATCGTATCTCTTCTCCTTTTAAAGCTGATTGGAAGAATGGGCCTACATATCGCTGAGGCATTGGATTACCTCGGGTCGAAAGATCTCTTGCACCGAGACGTCGCTGCCCGCAATTGTCTCGTAGACCAGGATAAGAATGTCAAATTGGCTGACTTTGGCTTCGCGGCGCCGCTATATAACTATCAAGGTGAGTTTGGGGCAAGGGTTGTCAGCCAGGCTGGAATTCACCCCTGGGCTGTAATTTTTAGGCTTTCGTGGGGAGAATTTATCCTTCTCAAACGAACGGAAGAAAATTCTACAATTCCATTGTAAAGAGTGTAAATAATCTAGAGGACATCATAGTTTATTAAATGCTTAATGTTAAAATGAAATAAAGACAAATATTTCACTTTTGTTACATCTTTAACTTATATCTCAATAATATTTGGTATTTACTCGTTGATCTCTACTTAGAAAAGGGAGGATGCCATTCTGACATTGGAGAAAAGGGTTGAGAATCACTCGTATGTGGAGGATACCTGGGCTAATCTCTCTAAAATAATTGACGTGAGCAATGAGGGTATTCCTACACCTTAGATGATCAAAGGAGAGACACTCGACGAAAAGAAAAGATAAAGAATGAGAAAGATTAAAACTAGTGAAAAGAGACGAAGATCATTAAAAGCGAAAAAAGGAATTTTCCCTCGAATCGAATGACTAATTTTAAGTAGTTTACCCGAGAATCTACGGGTACATCAAAAGATTGCTAACTTTTACTCATTCTCTTTGTTGCCGTGCTCACCTTGGCAACCCATCATTTTGTATCCTTAGTCCCTTATCCAGAACTAGAATCCAATATGGCTCTAAGGAATTTACCCGAGTATATACGGGCGCATCAAATGATTGATGTATTATTTCTCCGAGATATCACTTTTGTTAGCGCTAATCATCGGCCCAAGTGTCTCTAATGATCTAAAGAATAATAGTTGTTACCTTTGTCAACTTTGTGGACAGTAAAAGAAAAGGGTTAGGTTACCCTTGAAAAAGTGCGTCTGTGCTTGCTACACATACAACACCCATTTATCTCAGAGGAGAAGAACAACCACAACTCGAGGACTTTAACCAGTGGTCTTTCTGACAGACGGTCACTCTACCACTATAGGTGGCATTATCGGCTAAATCTACTCCCATGTGTTATTCATTAATTTGAAAATATTATTTATTCGAGAAGTTTCACTTCACAAAACCATTAACAAAATTAAATTAAATCTAGTAATTGCTCTGGTAGTTAATAGTTCCGATTAACTGTATTCCATGAAAGGGAAGTCACAAGCCTTAAGAGGAATTCTAGATTCTAATTCCTTAAGGGAGCTCTAGCATTTAGAGAGCGATACACCCCCTCGGTTCCACAAAGTAAAAATTTAGACTACCTAAGCTTTTATCTTCAAGATATTTCGCTCTTACACTTTGTTCACTGCATAATACACAAGCTTCCTCTCACCTATTTTCTTAATAGCAACTACTTTTTCAGGCTCATTTCAGTCAAGCGTTTGTCTTATAAAATGGTTGGGACGGAGAAAGAGGTGACGGCTCCCCCTTTGAACCTTTAGGAGCAGTGGTTTTTATATGCTCGCATTCCTCCTATTCATTTCTTCTTCTACTGCACGAATTTTATTCCATTATTTTCTATTAATTTTACGCCCAAGTTTTGTTAGAGTACCATGGCATGGAGCGTTTACTCACCATGTGAGTTAGTAGGCTTCGAGTGCTGCTAGCCAGTCCAACTTCACCCTATACACCCGCTTCGGATCGGGCGTCTAGAGTGGGCTCTTAGTGCATGCTACCAAGATAAAAGCATTGGTCCTCAAACCCGATGTTGAGTTAAAACAAATAAAAGAACTGTTAATCACGTTGATAGATTGGTGACTCCCAGAACTATGGTTATCAAGGCTGACGGTGAAGAGCTTTCACCGTCACCTGTTTCTTCAGGTAAAGGGGGTTCTCCTTGAAAATTCCTCCTTTCAGAGAGTAGCTTCTAAGTAGCTTATGTGGCAATCCCCATTGGGGATGTTTACATTATTTAGACCCAAACTTAAACAATTCTTGATTGCCTGTGCGACGGCGTCTCGAGTACTCTGGATTTCCAATGACTTGTCTTTAACACCCCCACCCTTGAATTTTTAACCAAGGAAATCCCAGATGAATTTGTGGCGCGCCATATGGGTGGATGTCCCTATGGAACCACCCACGCCAAAGTGAAGCGTGGATCCTAAAACAAGCAATAATGTAGCTTTATCCCAGGAAGCAGATTATTCCCACGGAGGGGATCATGGCTTGGTCGATCTGGCCCTGCCAACCGCACACAAAAGTTGAAAGAAGAATAAGAGGTTTCCTCGTTCCCAAAGGGTCAGGACTCTTTAGATGAGTAGGTTACTCGTCGATATAGAACACTCGCCCCTTTTGACGGTACAAAAAATGAGGTAAAACTACATATAAAAAAGAAAGAGAATGTAGCTACGAAGACGTCGGAGCATCTCATTCAGAAGAAGGGCAGGCATCTTCGAGCCCGCCTACTTAAAACCTTTTCCTGTACTTAGATAGATTGACGTACAGTTACTTTGTTGATATACGAAGGTCTCCTTTTTCTGAAGGGTTGCCTTATGTTTAATCCGGCAATTTTGCTGTGATCGCAAAGGTCAGATTAATGCCACAAATTCGGCTATACGAATAAATTGAGTCAATTAGCAAAGAAGGGCAACCCAAATTTCTCTTAGACTGCATAAAGGCCGAGCATGAGAAACCTCTTGGATGAACAACCAAGCGAATGAAGTATGGCAGTTCGCATTCTGCTTCATCCATGAATTGAGATTCGTACATGATAGGAAAAAGAAGGGGCGACCGTCAGGGCTAGGGAGCGTATTTTAGATATATAAAATACGGTCTCTTTAGGCTCTATATAGAGCTTAAAGAGATTATTCGCTCGCTTTCTACAGGACCAGACACCTTTTATGCCTCTGAGTTGTGAAAATCACAATCCACTCTTGGCCGTTCCAAAACTACGAGTGCAGTAGCTCCCTCGAGGATTCAGAACACTTCAGCGGGTATTAACCTCCTCCAGGCGCTCCCTGGCCTCGATTAGGCTGACCCGCGATAAGGGGTTTAGTATTAATGCGGCCAATACCGGTGCCACCTATCTCCTGCAGAGTTACCACTTCATGAAAAACGAAGTGGTCATCCTCCTCCACCGAGTCGCTGAAGTGAGTAGGAGGTAAGCCCAGGAAGGCATCACAGGACCAACCCCTTGGCACTTCGAGACCTACTCTAAAGATGCAATAAGTGAGCTTCGGTTACCTCGCTCTGATCCGAGAATGAACGACCTGATACGGGTGATCGGCCGTCTCCAAAAGACGAGGGAGCGCCGCCTCCAAATCCGCAATGCTAGATGAATGGACTCAGCAGGAAAACTAGAAAGTTCATTTTCCGATCCTAATCAACCCTCGTATCTGTGACCTGGAATATAACATCGGTGACGCAGTCTTTCAAGATAAAATAATAAAGACAGTTTTTTGACCTCTTTAAAGCATATGGCTCGGTATGGCTGAGTCATATTCTTTACCAATTACACGAGATGGGTTTCTGTGGCGCACTGCCTATCTTCATCCTTAATTTTCTCTCAAACAGTCGATTCATTGTTGACCTAAGAAGAGCACCCCCTCGCATACCATTCCCTAAAAAAATGAAAGCCTACCATAGGGTACTAACTACAACCGTCTTCACTAATGCCGTAATATTAGCACTAAATATACGTTTACTCACAAGATGCTCACTCTACGTGGCTGATTTCGCCATCTGGATCCCAAGAGCAAAAAAATATAGGATATTCACGGATAAAAGATCCTCAATAACTTTAGTAGAAAAATAATAGTCCCCGCCTACCGCTTGAAGTAGGCGAAGAATCAATCAATTTTAAGGACTAGGTCAAATTTCTGGTACCTGAGACATGGAAGCACTACATCCCACAACTGCACAAACGCAGCATCTCAATTAAAAATTTACTCTCTTTGCTCTCTCATCTGCCCTTGGAAGCAGACAGAAAACTACAATAAAATACTTACAAAAAATCCTTATGTTATCTCCAAATAGATTAGGGAAGCCATTTATATTCTAGAGACTCTAAATCCTCCCTCAAAATTTTAGGCTCCCTTGTCCTTCAAGCTCTTCGACTCGCCACTGGCACTTTTAAATATACTCCTAACAAACATTATTATGTACAGAAAAACGGCTCCCTCTTCATCAGTATGACAAAAATGAAAATGGCCTCCAACTATATATCAGATGTTAAAGACCTCTTACAAATCCTGCACCTAGATATCCACCTAAAAATGCCCCTCAATACCAGCCTGAATGCGACCAGAGTCAAACATCTGATTGCCAGCCATTTTAAATCAAATCCGCTCTTTTGCACTCCGTCGTAGCACAAGATTTCCATAACCATAAACAGGCCCACAGAGATGACATCTCAATGTATACAGATGACTCAAAGTGTAACGAACTAACACCCTGGGAGAACATCTTGCCTCAACTACAATCTGTGCTTTCCTAACATCAATTATCTCAGTACTCTCAGCAAAGCTGACAGACATACTCTTGGCCACTAAAGGCATTATCTATTCACTGACATAAGCAATTTTCCGCCTGTATTCAGATTCCTGCATCGCATTAGCGCTTTTAAATTGAGAGTGCAAAAGTAATCCTAGAAAATTTCGCGAACCTCCTCGTCACATCAGCTTCTGCTGGTTTCCCTGGTACTGCGCAATTGCCTAGCAAACTGCTCAAGCCACTATAACACCAACATATTTAATGTTCTACAAGGATTGCACAAACATTTCCAAAAGCGAATCCGACGCGATTGTGCAGCATTCTGGAAAAGAAACGGACCCAACCACCTCCTGGACATATGAAAAGACACCAAAATATAACAATCTTCCTCAAATAGAAAGAGGGGAGAAGTGGTCCTGAGTCGCTTTCGACTAGGACACACAAGGTATACCCACTGCTCCGGATACTGGATCTGCCCTCAACCTCAATATATCCTTTCCCACACCCAGATAACAATAAAACACAGCATATGCTTCAAGTTAAATATAGAACACGACACTTAATCTTATGCTATATAATGTCCTCGAAGACAAACCAAAGAAAGTAGGTTCACTAATGAATACCTCAAGGCATTTATTTGGTCCACCGAAATATAAATCTGAAACTCTAAAAATGCCAAAGACTTATAGACCCAAATATGCGTGAAAGCGCGCTTTAAGCTATTTAAAAAAAACTCCCTGTGACCCGGGCTTTCGGCGCCAGTGTCCGCATTTGTCGATTTCGACACCACGCCTCTCTCTGGTAAAGGGGATCCCCTCTCAGTACTTGCATTTTTTGTTTTACCATTTTTTTACGGCGCCCTCTCCAGTTCCACTTCAAAAGCCGAAGCAGTGACCCCCAGGCTTTCTCAGGGGCATCTCTAAGCTACTCAGCCACCGAGGGATGTGCCTCGGCAGATGAATGCGCAATTGTTCACTCGACATAATGCCTCATTTCTCGCTTTGGCTTTAAATATCTTTTTTTACCCAGTGGCAGATACGCCTGAATAGGAGGTAGTCTCTCGGTTCGGTGTTTGTTCGACCCTCATCTGACATCGATATGGCGCACTTACACCCCGTTGTGGTACTGTGGCCAAGGCCTTTTCTTTTTCTCTGGGATTTGAGTCGTAGGCATCCCCTGACGTGAAGTATACGACCAATACCTGAGCCCAGACCTGCCAGACCTGATCGACGAACTTAAGAACGGCGATTTAAATGAGCATGAATCAACCTATCACTGTCCATGAACTGCTTCGTTTTCTTGCCTCGATCTATCATTGAACTACTCCCCTCCCCCCTCATTCTTCGTTACCATCAACCGTGACAGGCTCCCTGCGTTGGTCCGTGCTGGTTATGACCGCTACCGTGTGAAAGCATTCCTACCACTGCCGTGGAGATACTACACTACGACTCCAACCGCTTGGTCGATATTTCTCGCTCCTGTAAACGTGCAGGGTCGGTCTTGCCAGAAATCTGTGTAAGTTGGTCCAAGGCCTTATATAATATGTCCTTATCTTTTATGGCGAAGTGAGTTAATTTAGGAGAGACGCACTATGCTCTTTCGAGTAAATTTGGCGCTTATCACCTAGTGAAGTAAACCCTGGTCGTTAGGGCTGCGGATCCTCTCTCATTTCACCAAAGTGAAGACTTGGTGCTGGCACGTCCGCCGAAGCCTGGGACGTCGCTTTATGGCCTAATTTTAAAAAATGCCCGATCTGCTCTTAGCCCCTCCTGGACTAATAGCATGTCGCTTTCGCGCCAATTCAGAACCCCTCTGCAAGCTTTAGCCCCTCCCGGGCGCTTCCCTGGTAAAGCTATTGACACAAAAGCCTCGCACCCAACTTCCGGCAAACATAAAGACATTCCTGTGATGATATTTTCTTCGAAAGGGGTCCAAAACATCTCCTCCAAACTAGACATGAAGGCTAAATATACCTTAAATGGAATTTCCGTGTACTTCGGGCCTACTGGAAGTTTTGAAGGCTCGTCGACTCACGTTCCCGTAATTATTTTTTTACAGGAGATAATGAAGAACGCGTGCCCCTTGCCAACCTTCCAGGGGCTTAAGGCCGAACAGGATAATGCGTAACTTACACCTGGCATGTTGTTTCCATTCTTCTATTTACTATATATTCTTCCGTTCAAGCAGTGACAGAGCCGCTAGATCTGGATAGGCGATATGCTGTAATGTCTTCGTACATTCCAGAGTCAGCTGACTTCGCCGCGGGGAATTTCCGGCGAGTGCTAGCACGCTTACCAAAGCCCCTTCTTCTGCTCGGAGATTTGAACTGTAGAGACTTCATCTGGCGGAACTGCACGATTAAACTCACGGGTCAGGTCTTTGTCGACCTGATCGATGAGCGACAAGCTGGAAATAGGAGTCCTAAGTGCCGATGGGCTTACGCATCGCTGCCCTAGAACCACTCCCTTTCCTTCATTTAATCTATCCCTGTATTTTCTTGATGCAAATCCTTATTTTTGCTGGGAGGTGGTCGATGATCTCCAGAGTAATGAAAACTTTCAAAAATTACTGATTTCTCTGTCCCAGTCAAGGAGTTTAAGTCTGTGGATGAGGCCGTTGAGTTCTACGGAAACCACATCGTTGTGGACCTTATTAGTTAGCCGATTGTGAGACGACCCTCAAACAGAAGCGTTATGCCTACATGTGCTATAAGCGCCTCTCGAATGAAATCACTGTAGGTGAATTTCGTCGAGTTACTGCTAGGTTCCCGTATGTTTCGAAGCGAGACCGCCGCTCTTTTTTACTTAAGGGGAAGAGACCCCACTTGAAGAGTGGTGGAAGTGAGCCAAAAGGACCAGGGGCAAGTGCTCGCAGAATTCCCGTCCCCCTCATCTTTCTCTCTGCCTCCGCTTTCTCCATATTCTCTAGCTGATATGCTGCTTGGCCAGCTTTTAATGCTCGAAGTTATGTCGCTGAGGGCCGTCGGTTCGCCTTTACCTCCAGAAGCGGAGATCCATTCAAAGACAGGTATACATTGAGGAAGTTGCGTTCCGTTCTCGCTTCATGCGTTGACCTTCCCCTGTGGTCCGAACGATGTCCCATCTGTGATGCTTTGACACCGAGGTAAGCAAGGGATATCATTTTTGTTCCATTTGTTCAACAGGATCTAGAGAGAAAGTACCCGCCCAAACTCCTGTCGAATAGCTCCTGTGCTCGCTTTTCTCAAACCTAGGAAAGATAACTGTACCCCGGACGTTTTTTGCCCAATCTCTCTTAACTCTTGCGGGTGTAGCTTGATGAAGAAATGGGTAAATAGGAGACTCGCCTTTTTCCAGACAGCGGAGGTCAGCTGTGTTTTTCTGCACAGCGCGGCTTCCACAAGTTCCAATCCACTTCAGATACTCTGCTCTAGCTGTAAAATGCTGTTTGCGATGGTTTCCTTTGCAGACAGCACTACGCCACGTTGCTTTTCGATTTAGATAAGGCCTATAATACTGCATGGCGATTCGGTATTATAGAGACGACAACTTGTTGGGGGGGGGGGCGAGATTATGCCTACAAATCTTATTTCTGAAATTCTGCGATATATTCGATTCTGCTTATGGGCGGGAGAGCTCTCTCCGATCCAATGGATCAGGGAGTGGGCACCCCACAGGGAAGTGTTCTCAGTGTCACACTCTTTGCCCTGGGCATCAATAACATCACCTCGGTGCTGCCGTAAGATGTTTTTGCTACGTTCAACGTGGACTATCTTTCGCACTCTTTTGGCGCGGCCCAGATGCCAACTCTGGAGCGTCGACTTCAACAGGCATTGAACTGCATCTTTCACTATGCCGCATCGCAGTCTTGGGTTTAGAGCTTGAAAACTCCTTCTAGAGCTCGATGTAGCTCTAGATGCCTCTGATAGCCACCTTTGAACTTCTGTTGTCACGCCTCTGCTCTCAAAGATTCAACAGCACCGGGAGAGTTGCGTTCTCATTTCTTGGAGCACATGTTTAGTCACCTAAATCCTTGCGGCTGTACACGGATGGATCCAAATCCGTAAAAGGGTAGACAGCTTTTTGCCTTCTCTCACCCGTTTGATGCCGGAGTGGCTCTTCCGGGTGCCTCACCCGTCGTTACGTCCTCCCTTGTTGCAAGACACAGCTCGGTTCGGGAGATGTGTCCGGGTCAGAGATCGAATTATGATATACAGTGACCCCACAGAGTGCCATGAGTGCCCTTGGGGCATTGGAATCTCAGGAAAGACCCTGGTTTTGATGATCCGTGAGGCCCCGGCTGCTGCGAGGCGGCGGGGAGGGGCGGTCGATATTGTCTTCTGCTGAATTTCGGGACATGGGCGGATTACACGAAATGAGGGCGCTGATGAGGGCGCCTAACAATCTACACGGACTGGACCTCCAAGGGTGGGTCCTGTTTAGACTGCTACACTTATTACCTCAAAGAGTGCTCATCCCCCAATCCGAGTGCCCCATCCTTTACACCTATTTAACCTCCATTTCTATCTTTCTACACCTTCTCCTATCCTTCGCAATGGGGTGGGGAGGTTTAGCGGGGCAATGTCCCCGCTACAACTGAAACATGGGGGAGGACGACGCGCCCTTTCAGCGCCAGGACGCACATGTGTGCACCTTCCCTGTCCCAATGCTTCAGATATAATCGTGATAGATCCTCGTAGATCGTAGCGATTCAAAGTGCTACGATTTGAACGAGGGGAGACCGGAGCGGCGCTTTGCCCTTCCTTCACCACTTCGACTCCAGGGTAGGAATCGGGTCAGCCCTTCATGCATCATGGCAAAGGAGAGGGGAGCCACCTGACCCCCTTCGCGTCCTAACCGCCAATGCAACGACGGCTTCTATCGCTTTTGTGTCGCCTCCGAATCGGATACATCCGCGGGACGCATCTCCATCTGATAAGGCCGTTTCCTCAACCTAGTGGCCACTCCTTGGTCACCAGTGGGGGTGAGGCTTCTTCGCGCGCTACCCTTCCCTTTACCGGGACCAGCGTGATTGCTACGGCCTGATCATTTTAGTCGGAACGAGTTCGTGCTCTCCAGATTGTAGACCATTGTAGTTTGAGGAGAAGGCCGGGCTCCTCCAAAGTATCTTTACGGCATTGGGGAAATATTTGGGCCACTGGGGGGCGCAGGGATCCCTCCCTCACCTGAGCGTGGCCTTCTTTTCTCTATCGTTTTCTCCTTTTTATTTTGGTTTGTTGTTTTGGGGCTGTGTTTGTTTTAGCTTCCTTTGAAAGTAGCATAAACATAGGCTTGTTTGTGGATTCGCGGCTGTGCCATTGTTGGCAATGGCAGAAGTGAGCCTAAATTATAAATAATCTCCCAGTCATTTTGATCTTCGCAGCAATTTCGAAGGCCTTCCTCACATCCAAATGGTTGACAACTTGAGTCTGCCTGGACGAGGTCGATCTTTGAGGTGTTCCTTCTTCTTCAGTCTCTCCGCTACTCAATGGGCGGTCATCCGGCTGACGTTGAGCCGCTGTGCGATGTTGGCCTTGTTGTTGTGGCCCACGCGCAGAAGACCCGAGATCTCAATTCTTTCCACTTCCTTATCGACACACATATACACAATCGAAAGGACGTTTTCATGGCACGTGCTGGAAAAAGTAGAACTTTAAGTTTGTTTGACGGAACCTTTTCTCTCACACGTAAACCTCTCGAAAGATTAAAAAAAACGAGTGTAACGTAAAACCCAGTATAATAATTTAGCCTTTATTACTTTACTAAAATCTTAATTTAAAATGAAAATACCGTAGCAATTTTAGTATTATCTGAGAAGTTCATATCTGTGTAGATTAAAAAACAAGCACGATCGTCTCTATACGTTCGTCCTCTATCTAAATTGCAAGATATCAATAGGTAACGGCCTCTACTGCCTTCTATTTCTCGATCTCTAGTAGTAATTCAACATTAATGTCTTTCCTCTAACTCCATTCAACTGTATCAATTACTTGAGTAGCAAGAGGCAATGATTGCCTTTGAACTTATCTTATTAGTGTTTCTTAACAATCTTTCACATTAGTCCCATCGAGTTCCTCCCAATCTATATTTAAGTCAAGAAAAGGTGTTTTGTGTTCTGTTTTTACACCGGATTAACAAAATGTTGCAAATTGTTAAACGCAAAGAGACAACTGGAAACAACCAATGAGTCATTTAAATCTCTCTCTCTAGACACTTCTCCAGTTGTCTTGAGATGCTCGTGAACAGGAAACCAAGGCATATTCAGTTTCTAGGAAAGTAATTGAGACTTTAACGCGTATCTTCATTAAATTCAGCTTCCATTGTACTATTTTAACTTTTAAGCCGTCGATTTGTGTGTATCGTGACTTGAAACTGTGTACTTTAAAATCGCTCATCTCTTTTTAATACCACTAATAAAATTAACATCTTAAAATGTATTATTAATAAACCTTCATTTGTGTACGTCTCCCTCTTTTGCATACATATGTACTCGATTCACAATGACTACAAACATATGAATCAGCCTCAAAAAGGTCTCAGAAATGTCCATTAACTAATAACTAAGCTTCGAAATTCAAATTCTTCTCCAGGGAGTTTATGGCGGCTTAAGGGTAAAAAAAAGGCGTATTGCCTTAAAGGCTCAATGGAAATCAAGTCATTTTGGTGGATGATGACCATTGGATAAAGCGCTGCATCTCGTCAAACTCAGCGCGTGGTCAATGGCTCAAATCCAATCACCGTTCCCAATTTTTCTTTTTCTTTTTGCAATGTTTTCTTCGTTCTCAAAAAACTCCTTGACTGGTGAGCTTAAGCAGGGGGGTGGGGAGCTTCGCTGTGTTCGTTATCTCTTGACAAATGGAGCTTTTTATGCCGCAAAACGCTCTGCTTCCTGAAGGATGGACTGCGGTTGGAGGTTAAGCAAAATATCGGGTAGCTTATAAGCTCGGCTTGAACGTTACTATTAAGGTTTCGGAGAGGCCGAGTAGATAAATGCGAAGCACCTCTCATCTCAGCAGGTTCGAATCATGCCACTGTTCCCAATTTATATTTTCCCCATGTTCTCTCTTATTTTCCATTCTCTTTAGGATAATGCTCCTTACGTTTATGATAAGATGGGATTAACAACCAAAACGAAGCATTTGTCCTGGAATACCCTTCTTACCTCTCTGGTTTCGATGATTTTCCCTCAGTTTCGATAAGTCTGTCTCTATTTTAGACCTGAAGAATGACACGACGCTGCTCCCCATCAGATGGATGGCGCCAGAAAGCATAAAAAACGAGCAGTTTTCTCTCAAAAGTGACGTCTGGAGTTACGGAATCCTCCTGTGGGAAATTTTGACAAATGGACGCACGCCCTTCGAAGTAAGATTATAATAATATTCTTAAAAAAGGGAAATTGCAGTTGCTTGCTCTATGTGAGACAGACATAAAGGGGAATAGTGTATATTTTAAGAAAGGGAGATCGTAGTTGCTTGCGCTTGTAAGAAGAACATAGAGGGGAAGAATAATGTGTGTTTAAAAAGGGATTGCTGTTGATTGCGTTATGTAAAAAAAAACTAATCTAACCCGCTTTATTTATAATAAAAAATATAGGATATAAAATCTGGTCCGCTCAACTATGGTCTAAATTCTTAGTGAACATAATTTCATATTGCAATTTTGTTGACAAAATACCAAGTTGCATTTAAACCACTTTTCAATTATTTTAAGAAAGTGCAAACGGCGTTTAAAAACACTTTCCATGTAGCAATTTTATTGACAAAATGGCAAGAAATCATTTGAAAACTAGTTTCATATCGCAAATGATTTTTATAAAATAGCAACCAGTCGTTTGAAAACACTTTTCCTATCGTAAATCTGTTGACAATATTGCAAGCGGCGTTTAAAACACTTTTTATTTCGCAATTATGTTGATAAAGTGGCAAGCTGCACTTTAAAACCCCTTTCATGTCACAATTATCACCACAAAATAGCAAGTGACGTTTGGAAACAATTCCCATGTGGCGATTTTATTGACAAAATGGTAAGCAGCCTTTTGAATACACTTTTAATTTCTCAATTTTGTCTCTACTATTGCAAGCAGGCGTTTGAAAACACATTTCTTGTCTCAATTTTGTTGATAAAATGGCAGGCAGGCGTTTGAAAACACTTTTAATGTCGCATTTTTTCAAAATGTCAAGAAAGCGTTGAAAACAATTTTTAGGTCCCAATTATGTTGATAAAATGGCATGTTGCGTGTCCCGTTTCTCTGGCTTGTTTGGTTACATCGTAAGTTCCGACTTTCTGCTTTTAGATCTACATTAAATTAAATCTATTTGCTCTTGAGTATTCTCTAATCTATACACGTAATGTAAAAACTGGTAACTAAAATGTACTTAATGAAATATTACTTGTAGTTTATGTAATTGATTTGAAATTTGTTCGAGTGTTCATTAACAAAGAAAGGTTGAATATTAATACTATGTAGTACTAAATAAAACTAACATTTAAGTATACCCCCATTATTTGCCATAATGGCGTCTACACTGCCTAGAAAAACTGCCCAGCTCTTAACTACAGTCACTTTGGACATCTAAGCTCATACCCAATGAAGGAAATCTTGCGTACGTCAAAGATGTGGTGTCAAGTCTTGGTTGTGGTCGCTTCTAAAATCATCCACTCGGCGTAGTCAATGGGTTCAGGTTTGGCCTGGAGAATCAAAGCGCCTGCAACTTCTTAGACAGGGGGCTCCGTCCTCGGTCCTCAGGTAGTTTAGCCTTGAGCAGGGCAAATCATGGGTACCTCGGGAACTTGTACTATGGAGCAGTACCAACTTTTTCTTAAGACTTAAAAGAGGGAGGGGTACATCTTCCTGCTAGCGTAACTCAAGCCAGTTAAAATCATGACGTGGGGTAGATTCTTAATCCTGATGGGGTCCTTGTCACCCTCTGTTAACTTTGAAAGTTACCAGGCGTTGGTGTGGTTTAGAACGGCATCAAGTGTTAAAATCCTGACGGGGAATCTGTTGATGCTGTACCCAAACTGAATGGGGTATTTGACCATTGGCTGTTGTTGATCCCGTAGGCTGGTGCCTCATATTTCTAGTGTACAACTTCGCGCATAGGTTGTGCATGGTTGTCCGGATGGTCTTGTAGTCCACCTTTGACTCGTCGCCCATCTTCGCATGGATCTCTTGTTGCCCTTAGCTAGTAGTTGCGTCACTCAGAATCAATCAATCAATCATTTGTTGCCCTTAGAGAGTCCTTGAATCCTGGATTCAGCATTTTGTTGGCACAGACGCTGTCAGGTCATCCGTGGACGACGTTGGTCGCATATAGTATTATTCACATTGTAGAAGCTGCTCAAAGACACTCGACAATGTTGTGGATGCGTTTAAGATCAACGTTGTCGTTTAGTAAGACCGTTATCCTTTGATTTTTACCCTCATGCAAAGCTATATTAATTGCCTTTCTCAAAACTATGTGAAAATTAACATCTGGCAATTTACTCTTTGATTTGATCTCAGTTCCACACTAATTCGCGCACTTTGACGGAAATAATGAGGCAAATATTTATTCTGAGTCTTGGCTTCCCCCACCTTTAAAAGATCTGCTCCCTTGGCTAGTTCTTTTAAGCTCTCTTCACGTTCATTTGTCTCGTTTGCAACGAATATTCCTGCACATTCAAAGATCTTGTCCTTATTCCTTAATCTATGGACTGAAGCAACCAATAACCATCTTGAATCGATACTACTTTTGTGTATTTACCTTCATAAGTGGTGCAAAGAAGCGCCCATCTTCTTTCTCTCGAGTTTATCATTTGCTATGATAAACTCGAGGCCGAAACTCGTCTCATTATTCGGCTCCTCCACAGTGGCTGTTTTCCCGATCTGAGGCGGGAATTTCATCAAATTTTGGCTTTTCTAATTCATTTATAGGCCATTCGGCCTCCTTATGGAACAGTGCCACAGCACCCTTGATGAAACAGTAAGGTTTACCCACGAAGCTCATGGCCCCGTACACTTATTACGACGCTCGCAACAACGGACACATGATAGTTATGATGCAGTTACACACATTTTTATGGCTATAACATTTAATTATGTGTTTAAATTGTAATATTAATCAATATGACCGACCTCGGCGGCGCACATATTGTGGAGAAAGTCCTTCCTCATGCGGCGGCCACATTTAGTTTGGTACAGGTATGTTGATGATGTCATATCGTTGTGGCCCTTAAATCCGCTGGTTTCTTTTGATAATATCTTAAACAATCTTAATAACCTGAATCTCTCCTCATGCCATGGGGTTAAGGTCAAAAAACAACAACATTGCAATGTCTATGTTATTGAGAGCTTTGCCATCCATGTTTTCTGTCGAATTAAATTATATTTACTACCTGTCTATTTATAGAATTGAAATATCTCCTCCACATCTTTAACCTAACCTAACCTAACCTGTCTATTTATAGAATTGAAATATCTCCTACATATCATCAACCTAACCTAACCTAACCTGTCTATTTATAGGATTGAAATATCTCCTTCATATCTTTAACCTAACGTGTGCTAAGAGAAATTGTTTATCCCTTCCATTTTCTTCGTTACTGAAAGGATTAAAGAGTGTCTTTTTCCCCAACTGCACCACTTTAAAAATACCCTTCGACTTTAATTAAATCCAAAGAGAATACTGATGAAGCAAGGGTCTACTTATACAATGTAAAAGCGCTAATTATCCTTTGTCCTCCGTAAGCGAGAGAGGATGGGGGAGGGATTTGGGAAAAAGGATTCATGAACACAGGGGCGATGTTTGGCGTGCAAGTGATACCTCGGGTATCTTTACACATACCAATAAAGTTAACCTTGCAATAGATTCCTCCAGGCCCAAATAATTTTCCCGTGTAAGGATTTTCGTCAAAGAAAAGGTATTGAATCCACGTTAGTTCGAGACATCCCGAATGTTAACATCTCGGATGGGCAATTTAAATGCCGCTTCTTCACTCAAACATTTATTATCTTAAAAAGATATTCTTAAAATCTGAAATTAACACCACCTGATTAGGAACTTTGATCTAATTCCGTTTACATACTTTATTTTGGATGAGTTAGTTATCCATCCACAATCGACGACAGAATATGCTATGATAAACTCCATGCCGAAACTATTCTCGTTATTCAATATTATTCTACTACACCGTGGTTTTTTGAACACACACATGTATATATATATATATATATATATATATATATATATATATATATATATATATATATATATATATATATTATATATAAATATATATATATATATATATATATATATATATATATATATATATATATATATATATATATATATATATATATATATATATATGCTTCCCTTTTTCTTTAAAAATAGAGATTCTGTTTCCAACTTGGAGATCGATGAAATCTGGTTTCCCAAATTTCTCACGGATCTGCCACCCCATAATACTAAAAGTAACTCCCCGGTTTTTTTTTCATTATCCTGATCTATTTTTTTCTTTATTTTTTTTTATTTTTAGAAGAAATGTTCTGAATGTAAAACATCAAACGACATGTGTATGTATCATTTTCGCGCCAAATAATCGCGTTAGTATTATCACTTTGTATATTTAGACTTTCTTGCACTAATTCCCATATCGATTTAGCTAAATGGATTAGCACTCATAGAGACAATTTCTATGCATTTTTTTTCCTCCACGTTTAGTGCAGTGTGCCATTGACCTTCATATTCTCTGCCTGAATACAAATCTTCCATATGTATTTAAAACAGTTCTAACATACAGCTAAATCCACATCCAAAGGGCTAAGGTCAACTCTTTCCTCGCACAGGCACAGCTAGACAGTTGGATTCTAATGAATGAAAATGTTTCTAATAATAATAATAAATATAATATCGGATGCTTGTGCTAATATACTTATATGGTTGACAACATCGTTGCAAACTTCCCAACATTTCGGATAACCACTAATTTCCAAATACCTTTTCCTAAGTATCGTGGGTTAAACACATCTGCTTTTGCATAAGTTTTGTAAAAACTCGAAGAAAAACAGACGAGTGGTTGTGAAACGAAAACTTTACTCGAACATTAATTGTTTTTGTTTCATCCATTCCTAAATTACCTTTATTTTGCCTAAATTTCAGGAGATCAAAAATCTGGAGCGAGTGAAACACATTATTGTGGAAGATAAAGGATGCCTTAGGATTCCAAAGACCTGCCCAAGCAAACTATACCAGATCCTTATTAAATGCTGGGACTTCGATCCAGAAAATCGCCCCACGTTCTCTGATATCAAGAGGGACATGTTGCAAGTAAGCAGACCCCGTCAGCGTTTTCATTAAAAAATGCCCTTTTCAAACTAAACTGAGGGCATAAAATGGGTATTATCGAACTCAGATGTCATTTACATTATTCAGCAATAAGAAATCAATGCTAAAACTGAGTAAAGGCTGTAAAATCTTTTAATAAAAGGTCTGTTCAGACTTCCTCAAACAAAAGATAAAGAGTTCTTTTATCAGGCATATTCGGGTCATTGGATGGAACGCTCTGCAAGGCTCTCCTTAATGATAACATAGAATCAAAAATCCCTCTAGTATTCAGATGATTAAGCTAGAACTAGCAAATGGAAAAAGAACAGTTGGGAAGAACACTCTGAACGACCTTTGTTTACCCTCTCGAGAACAATGGTTGCCAGCAACTCTCGTATCCTCATCTTGGTCACTGTTAACTCAATTCTGGTGCTGAAGAAACAAAAGAATTGGCCTCAGCTTCACCTCTGTTGCCTATCGCGGTTCTCTCTATCATGATGTCACCAAGATAGATGGCGATGTAGAAAAATCGTTCGTTCTTCAAGAACTTATTGGGAGTCAGCAAACAAGATAAGGATATAAGAATTCCTCAACCTTATCCTCGTTCGCACTGTTGTTCAGAGAGAGTGAAATTCTATTTTATGTTTTGAGAAATCAATTATATAAAAAACAAATCAGGGATCAATCTGATTAATTTGGATCCATTCCACAGTATTTGACGGAAGAAGGACAAATGAATTATATGCGCTCTTTGTTTGTTCAAACTCATCAATCTGTACTAAGCAGACAAAGAGAAGGGAATGATTATACCATCATGGACAGATGCATCATAGACAGAGGCTCGAAAGGATCGCAGGATTCTTGTATCCAATATAATAACAATCCAGGTAAGAGAACAACAGAATGCTAAAGCCAATCATAGACGGCTAATTACCTAGCACGATTATCTAAATCTTGTACGTTGGACATAGAGGTATGCTACAGACTCCACAGTCATGTTGTTCATCATTACGTACTCGTAGCTATATACACATATTAACTAGAGATTTTGCAAAGTTTACATTATTCTATTGGCATACCCAATGGTTGTGTCTATCAGCATTGATCCATTTTCTTAAACGATTCAAAGAATGACGTAAAAACCTTAAATCTGATCCTAAGCGAATTTCAAGTCGATGTTCAGCCGCTTGTCAATGTAAATTTGAGTACAAATATATTGGGTAAACTAGGAATAATTATAACTAGTACTCTAAAGCAATAGGGAAGATCATATCCTACCTTCAACCAACCCACCCGATGACTCTAGGTAGGTACCTCTAATGTATGTTTGGTCAGAAAACAATGGTAGCCAATACCTTTTAAATTTAGAAGACTCATCAAGGCCATTCCTCCTGGACGGTAGTTCTATGGTAGTCTTCGAGTATAGTGAATAATCTACGCTCAAAAGCTCGTTTATCGCCAATACCATCACTCCATTCCCACTTTCCGGCCAGAATACTCGTCCATCGCTCCCTAAAACAAGCCTACGGCTCCTACTGGAGGTCCTAAGTTTTTGGTAGCTCTTTTATCTCTCTTCTGATGGTTGCCGGTAAGGACGTGGCTAGCAAAGCCAACGTCATTGGCTTGTGCCTGGGTCCTCATTCATGTCTAGCTACAGTTGGGATCCCCACTTATTCACCGCCTGTTCATACAGCTACTGCCTTATCAATACATCAATTCATGCATTCACCTTTCTTGCCTTTATCCTTATACATCTGCACTATTACTGCCTTCTTCCAGTCCTTAGGACTATTCAACTTTCAAATGCTTGCAACACAGTCTCTAAACCCATTCCATGACTCATTGTCTTTTAGCCTCTCAGTGACTATATCAAATTAATACATCTGCTATTCCATTTTCGGATATATCAAAACACTAAGAACCTCTTGCATGCTTATCTCTTCCATACTCAAATTAATATTTGTTTCTTCTCACTATCTACTTTTAACTTTCCTATTGCTTACAAGTACTCTGCCACTCATGTGTTTATTGCTCACATAGCTAATATTGCACTGGCTCTTTCCCCTTCTCACTTTTTCCTTCATCTTCCTGTTGCGATCTGGATCCTCCTTAATCTTCTAGTTCCCATCTGGAGCCTCATTAATTTTCATGTTCCCATCTAAATAGTCATTAAACTTCCTATTCCAATCTTGATCGTCATTCATCTTCCTGTTCCCATATGGCTCCTCATTCATCTTCCTGTTCCAATCTGGATCTTATTCATCTACCTGTTCCCAACGGGATCCTCATTCATCTTTCTGTTCCATCAGGATCAGGATTTATTTTCCTGTTCTAATCTGAAACCAAATTTATCTTACTGATCACATTTAGATCCTCACTCCTCTTCTGGTTTCCATCTGGTTCCCCATTCCTCTTTCTGTTCCCATCTGGAATCTCGTTCATCTTCCTGTCTCCTTCTGGATCCTCATTGAACTTCTTTATCCTCATATAGCTCTTCATTCATCTTCCTGTCTCCTTCTGGATCCTCATTGAACTTCCTATCCTCATATGGTTCTTCATTCATCTTCCTCTTATCACTTGGATACTCTTTGATTTCCCTGCTCCCATTTAAATCCTCATTCATATTCCCATTCTCATTTGGATCCTCATTCATCCACCTCTTTTCGTATGGATCCTCATTTATCTTCTGACTCAAATATTGATCCTCATTTATCTTCTTGTTTCCATCATGATCCTCATTCATGTTCCCATTCCCACCTGGATCCTCATTCATCTACCTGTTCTCACATGGATCCTCATTTATCTTCTGGCTCCAATCTCGATCCTTATTCGTCTTCTTGTTTGCATCAGGATCCTAATTCAAGTTCCTGTTTCCAGATGGATCTTATTTCATCTTCCTGTTCCCATCTGGGTCCTAATTCATCTTCCCATTTCCATTTGGATCCTCATTCATCTTCCTCTTCTCACATGGATCTGCATTCATCTTCCTGTTCTCACATGGGTCCTCATTTATCTTCCTATCCCATTTGGATCCCAGTTCATCTTCCTGCCTTCATCAGGATACTCATTCATCTTACTATCCTGATCTAGTTCTTCATTCATCTTTATGCTCCAATCTGGATACCCTTTCATCTTCCTGTTCCCATTTGGATTCTCATTCATCTTTCTGTTCCCATATGCATAGGTGGGCACTATATACATTGTATTTAAATACTGTATTTAAATATATTTAAGTTTTTAAAATTGTATTTGTAAATTAATTTGAAATCATGTATTTAAATACTTTTGAATGTATTTAAATACTTTTTGCCAATACTTTACTAATGATAGGTTTATATAGCTGTTAAGAATTTACAATGTATGTTTTACCTTGTCATGGTTTACTGCGTGAGACGGTAAGGGAAGATTGCTTGCATCAGATTAAATTCAGTTAACACATGGTCACAGTTGTGTTCAGTTGTATAGTGAGAGAGCTCAGCGTTATTTAAATTGCTGCATGGCATCTTCAGGTTCTTCGAAAGTCTGTGAAATATAGAGATTAGACAATAATAAAGACGAGCAAGATAAAGAATCATGTAATTAAAGTCATCCTTTACTAGATGGTAAATTATTTAGAGTGAAATCTTCCGACAAAAAAGAGTGAAGTGTGTATGTATATCACGCAATAGCGAAATCTCAGTGGCGAGCAATGCTACTTCCACTTTACGCATTCATTTGAAGGTAAGAATTTATTAAAGCTAATTATATGATACCTAATTGAATTGACAAGTTTCACTATTTCTTATTTTTAAAAAATGGAAAAATTGCTAAGAGCTAACGATAATGTTAAGTAGCGTAGGTTTACCAAGCACGAACCTATCTTCTTCCTTTTGCAACACCTTTATTTATAGTATATGCTGATTGAATTTAACGTGAAACAATTAACCTTCAATTATCTGAACATGTACATTATTAACAGAGAAAGCATCCTGCTTTGGGGCACAAAGCGGATAACTACGTGATAGCACAAAGACAAGATTAAAAAAGAAAAGGTTCAGTATTAGACTATGGTCCTTCATGCAGTGGTGTTAAAATAAAGACATTACCGGAGTGTTTTGCAGTGAATACTTAGAAGGCCAAATAATCTGTTGTTGATAAGCTGATTGCAGATTTTATCATACAAGGTGTGCATCCCCTATCAACCATGGAGCAACCAGCTTTTGTGAGATTAATTAAAGGGGAGTTCTGAGTTACAAATGTTGTTTACAATTATAGTATTAGTAGTACAGGTTAAGCTCTTATAACGACCAAATACTAAAGCGTTTAGACATATACAAACAACAGAGTTTAATATATTGCAATAATTCATGAGAATCCACATACATATATTCTTAAAGATATTATTGAATAAAAATTTTTCAGGAATAATTAGTACACTTATTGATCGATTATATGTAGCTATTAGATAAATTCATATAACGATGTATTTCGTTATAGTAGCAATACTTGTATATCATTATGTCAAAACTAGCATGCCAGCCCCTCAAAAATGTAGGAAATATAGCTTGAAAATGCATATATTCCTAGCAATAATGAAAGTCAATATTTTGATATGTAATTCTGAATATGAAGGACTAATAATATAACTATGAATTAATGTACCAGTCCTATATAGCTATAGGATATTCATATAGCTACATTTTATATATATGCAAACCATATATTCTCATTTCACTGTGAAAATCAATTTCACTCACAATAATCAGTTGACGTTATTTCAAGGCGGACGCTAGACCGAAATCTTATAGAAGAAGAGAAAGCGACAAGAGCTCTACTGAAGAATAAATTAGACAGCACCTCTTACTTATGTCCTACTGCAGATATTTGGTCAACTCGTTACCGTAGTTTTTGGGGTGTTACAGTTCATTGGGTATGTTAAGATTTTGCTCTTTATGAAATAAGAAATTGAAAATGTCTTTGCAGTTACGGAGTTATCAGCTCTTAGCTGAAAGCAGAGTTATTTTTTGGTGAAATTTATCTCGATTATATTAATATGTAAAATTTATGAGACAAACATTGGACTGTTATTTCATTTTTATTTTTCAAATTGAGGAAGCTTCTCCTGTCTGGCACAGTTGAATATTAGAATGCTGTAGCTTCAGAAGAGAACATAACTACATCAAGGTTGATGAACATAGGGAGAATATCATCAATAAATACGATATCCCCCTGCAGAAAATCACGAGCACCGTCACTGATAACGGCTCTAATTTTATTAAAGCGTTTAAGGAATTTGCTGGCATCGCTGAAAATTTTTTCACAGATTCAGAAGATGGAATCCAGGGAGGTGAAGAAGATCAGGGTGAGCACGAGCTGGAGGAGAGTTTATTAATGAGAAGTGCCTTAGATCAGGAAGAGGACCTTTCGTCTGACCCATGCAGCTTCAGCCAACCTAAGCATGTGTGCTGTGCTTCACACACACGCAGTCTCGTCACCACAACGGATCTAAAACAGGCACCGAAAATATCATGCTGCGATGAAGAAATGCTCAGAATTATAAAACAAAAGCGGTCGTTCAAAATCAGCAGAGATTATCAAAACTGCTATCAACTGCTCATTAAAGGTGCCTTTCATTACAAGGTGGAACTTTCTATTCGATGCAAGGTCATTTGTTTTAAAACACAAGAACAAATTACATTAACTCATGACGTCTCTTGAACTTCCAATGTTCAGAAGTCACCAAATTGAATTTCCTGGGGAGTATGTCTCAGTTTTGGCTCCTATTGCAAATGATCGCCTACAGGGAGAACAAAACTGTTTTATCGAGATTTGCTCCCTGCCTTACTCACTGTGGAGAAAAAGCTGAAAAGCCTTCAGTCACGTTCTCTGAAATTTTGCCAACCTCTTCTAAGTGCAGGCTTTGGAAAGCGCTACCAATCTTATTTGACCTTGGCACATAAAGCCAGCGTTACAGTTGTCATTATTCCATCAACAAGCCATCCAATGTTCAAACTCCGCTGGTTAAATATCAATATTTTATGGGACAGTTCAAGACACCAACACACTGTTAAAAATATTATGATTCACGTGATTGGGAATTTAGCAGAGTGACCCGAAGCTGAATCATCCAGTGGTATATCGGACAGTGACGATTATTTTGGATTTACAAAACACACTCATCAACCGCAGATTTAGAATTTTTCAGTTACCTCCAGGATTCAATTAAAAACTTCAAAGTTTAGATAGATATCTAAACATAAAATGTTATTTATTAAATAAAACACCACCCTTCCGTCGTCAGCTCCTGTGGAACGGCTCTTCTCTTTAGGAGGATTGACCTCATCTCCAAAACGGAGTTCTTTTTATCTGACGAAACATTTCAGCAATTGATGTTACTTAAATATAATGCTGATATAAATAGGTAACTGAAATATTATTCTATGGAAATTTCTTTTTTTTTGTAGTACCTAAGTCCATTTGTCATCAAATCCTACATTATTAATTATAATATACAATTTCATTTTAATGGATATCTTTTGATTGTGATACCAATGGTCTTTATCGATTATCATTATATATCATGTATTTGGAATGTATTTAAAAATGTATCTAAATACATTCAAAGTATTTAGTATTTAAATACTTTAAATGTATCTAGTGCCCACCTCTCACCATATGGATCACAATTCATCTTCCTGTTCCCATCTGGAACTCGTTCATCTTCCTGTCTCCGTCTGGATCCTTATTCAACTCCATGTCGACATCTGAATCATCATTCATTATCCTGTTCCCATTCGGATCCTCATTCATCGTCCCATTCTCATCTGGATCCTAATTCATCTTTTTGTTCCCATCTAGATCTTCATTGATCTTCCAGTTCCAATCTGAACCCCCATTCCCATTCTCGTTCCCATTTGGATCCTCATTCATCTTCCTGTCCAAACCTTGATACTCATTTATCTTCCTGTTCCATCCGGATCCTCACTCATATTCCTGTTCCCATCAGGATTTTCTTTTATTTTCTGTTCCCATCAGGATTCTCTTTTATTTTCTGTTCCCATCGGGAACCTAATTCCTCTTCATGTGCCCATCAGGATCCTCTTTCATTTCCTGTTGCCATCGAGATTCTTATTCATCTCCATGTTCCCATCCGGATCCTCTCTCATCTTCCTGTTATCATCAGGATCCTATTTCATTTTCCTCTTCCCATATGGATCTTGATTCATTTTTATGTTCCCATAGGCATATATGCATCCTAGCTCATCTTCTTGTTTCCATCTCGATCGTCTCTCATTTTCAAGTTCTCATCATGAGCCTTTTTCCTCTTCCTCTCCCCATCATCATCCTTTTTCATTTTCCTCTTCCCATCTCGTTCCTCATTCACCTTCCTGTTCCTATCTGCACCCTCATTAATCTTCCTGTTTTCATCGTGATTCTCTTTCATCTTATGTTCACATCAGGATCCTCATTCATCATCCTGTTTCCATATAGATCCTCATTCATGCTCCTGTTTCCATCTGGATTCTCATTCATCTTCATGTTCCCACCCGGATCCTCTTTCATCTTCATGTCCCCATCATGACCCTCTTTCATATTCCTGTTCCAATCTTGATCCTCATTCATCTTCGATTTCCGATCTGGATCCTCATCCATCTTCCTGTCCCCATCAGGATCCTCTTTTATCTTTCTGTTCACATCAGTTTTCTCTTTCATGTCGTGTTACCATCTGGATCCTCATTCATCTTCCTGTTCTCATCGAGATCCTCTTTTATCTTCCTGTTCCCTTCGGGAACCTCTTTCACCTTCTTGTTCATGTCAGGATCCTCTTTTTTCTGTTTCCATTAGTATCTTCATTCATCTTTCTTTTCCCATCTGAATCCACATTAATCTTTCTTTTCCCATCTGAATCCACATTAATCTTTCTTTTCTCATCTGAATCCACATTAATCTTTCTTTTCCATGGATCCTCATTCATCTTCACGTTCCCACCCGGATCCTCTTTTATCTTCACGTTCCCACCGGATCCTCTTTCATCTTCCTGTTCTCATCGTGATCTTCTTTTATTTCCTGTTCCCATCTTGATCCTCATTCATCTTCATGATCCCATCGGGATCCTCACTTATAATCCTGTTCCCATCATGATCCTCATTCACCTTCAGGTTCCCATCCTCATCCTCTTTCATCTTCCTGTTCCCATTATAATCTTCTTGACTTTTTCTGTTTCCATCTTGATCGTCATTCATTTTCCTCTTTCCATATAGATCCTGACTTATCTTCATGTACCCATTTGGATCCTCTTTCATCTTTCTGTTTCCATGAGGATTCTCTTTCATTTTCACTTTCACCTCCGGAACTTCTTTCATCTTCATGTTTCCATCATGATCCTCTTTCATTTCATGTCCCCACCAGGATCTTCATTTATCTTCCTGTTCCCATTTGCATCCTCTTTCATTTTCCTCTTCCTATCGGGATCCTCATTCAGCCCTTCTCCTTACTCTCCATTTGTTGCCTTCCAATTCTGTTTAATCTCTAGTTTCACTTTTATTTTAATCTCCTCTATGAATTCAACCGCATCACTCTTTCATTATATATTAAGCATTTACATATTCACCTACTCTTTTGCTTTCCAGGACCTGTTTGAAATTATCATTCCACCATTCAGCAATTTGCTTCCTCTTTTCAGTTCTGTCACACTACCTATTATCAGTTCCTTAAATTTCTCCCATATTTGCTCTATCTTCATGCAATTACTTATTTCCTCTCTTCTAATTCTAAGTATTCTTATACCATGCCGGACCCCAGCTTAGCTTCTTATCCTTTTTTCTCCTACCCTCTCTGCTTACTTACGCTGCTTCCTCACTTCCAATACAACCTCTCCCACAACTTTCTCCGGTTGAGCTGTAACTTCACCGGTGAGCTTCCTTTTACCCAACGATCCCTGAAGGGGCTGATAGGGAAAGGGGACAACGCCCCTTTAATAGTGCACTCTGGTTTAAAGGGTTGGGTTTTTAACAACCTGCCTCACTCCAACCTTCAGCTTCTTCACATAACCATTATCTCTCCTCTCAAGGTATATCAATTTTACGCCATCCCAAAGGTGGAGCCGCCATGCCGATGGGCTGCCTGGCCACTGGGCAGGGGAAATGGTCCCAAATAGCGGCAGCTAGCTTTATCTGTCCCGTATTCACCCCTCGCAGAGCGGGCTACTGTGCGGGGTGATTAGCGCCTGCATGTAGTGAAAACAATGAGGTCACCATGCCCAATGATGAAATTTTTCATTCAAATACTACCTCTTTATCTTCCCATCTAACATCGTTGGAGACGCCCTCGGCCCTTGGGTGACTCCCTCTTTCCAGCGTTAGTCCCTCCATTTCTTCCACAGGGAAGGGCGAAGAAAGCAGGCAAGTGGCCCAAAATTAACTGCTCTAGCTAGGAGCGGTTCAATAGGGGCCAATCCCTTTAAGGGGGAAAGAGATGGCAGGACCCATCGGTCCGTGCCCCCTAACGCCCTGCACTCCTGCGTTTGGAGTTTACAGGGGATCACGTGCTCCCTTCTCTTCTCCGGTGGATGCCGGTTTGCCGGCCAAAGACGTGACAAAAGGTTTCTGGAATTGAATCCGTGATCTCTTTGATGGGAGGGCCACATAGAGGCCGACCCTAAGATGGACATGGTCCTTGAGGTGACCCAGCCCCAGACGGTATGATCTTGCATGAGGTCAAAATTGGGATTGACACTTTTATGCATCCGCAGCTGAGCGTGTATTGCGAAAGGTGTATTCGGTCCACCACACCGGCCTTCGCCTTGCTACTGGTGCCTTCCGCATGTCCGCATTGAGAGCCCACTTCTCGATGCTGGGGAGATGACACTCGCTCTGCGCCTTGTATAGTGCATTATTTGACTGTGCGTGCCTGGTGGGCTTCTATCATAATCGCCAACAGCTGCTAATTTCGAAGGTGACTATGCCACCAAGAGATATCAGTCATACCCGAAGCCCTTTGAGCTTAACGCGAGTAAACTCCTTTTAAAGCTCGGTATAGTTCTCGGGTCGGTGTCGTGCCCGATTCTGCCGAGTAGGCCACCCTGGATCTCACCACTTTTGACTATTTATCGCTATGCCTCTGCTCCCAAAGCTTCGACAGGGCCCGGAGTATTGCGCTCTGGCTTTATGGAGAATACTCCGTGACGCGCTGGAAGCGTGCCAGTTTATACGGATTGCTCCATGTCCCAAGAATGGGTCGGTTTCTACGTCGTATCATCTCCTTTTGAAGTCGACGGGGCTCTACCAGGCAATACACCGCTCGGTAGGGGAGATAAGTCAACGTGCCCGATTCGGAGATCGGATTGTGAATAAATGCGACTCAAAAAGCGACATGAGTGCTCTCAGGAGTTTGGAATCTCCGTATCCCGCATTCCCTGCTTCGCGATATCCGTAAATCCATGGTTTTGACCAATCGGGTTCCTGAACATGTTCGAATTGCAGGAAATGAGGACGCCAAAGATTTCACGAGGACTAAGCGCCAAGACCAGCGTTTTCCTCTTCCTCACACTAATTACATGGTAGGAATAAGGAAGCTCTCCGGCCTGCTTGGCAAAGAAGATGGAAGACGGTCGAAGGGATCTTAAAATTACGTGCCATTGCACCAGGACTACTGCCATGAACCTACCTCTCAATGCCGCAACAACTTCAGGTTGCTATCTCTGATTTCCGAAATGGACACACTCACGGGACGCACCGCCATTTGATGGAGTGCTCATTGCACCTTATTGTGACGAGTGCGAGGCACCTAGACTGTTTGGCACATTCTTGTTGAATCTCTTAGTCTGGGTGATCTTCGCGCATGTTACCTATCCTGATACAGGGACGAGCGGACACGCTACCTCTTGGACCTAGTACTTGAGACTGGTTCATGCATACATACTTGTGAACTATACGACTTTTGGGAGGAGGCTGGTTTCCTTCAATTTATTTGACTGATTTTTTATAGGGCGCTTCTTCCTGCGCCGGGTGCAGGTGGGCTTCCCTCGACGCAGAAGCGCGCTTCCTTCTCGTCTCCTTTTTGCTTTCTTTTCTTTTTTTTATTGTTTTTTGTTACCCTGTGACTTTGTCTTTTATCTTTATTTGTTTTTATCCTAACTTAGTAGTAGGGGGTGATCTGATTTCTCTCTAATCCTATATATAACCTCTTCCTTCTGGTTATCTCTTCATTTACATCTTCATCACGTCTTCTCATCCATGCACTGGCCACTCTTCCTTTACACAGCACAATGATGTGACCGGATAGCCACATACTCATACCTCTTATCACATACATTCCGCTGCATATTCTTGCGTACTTGGTACAGATCAATGATACCGATGTCTATCTATGCGCATCCATGTGCTGAAAGAATGTGTTTGCTACGCATAATTTTCTTTCAGCACAGAACACTACCGGGTGTAGCAAAAGTTCCAGTTACTCCTTCTCATTCTGTCACCCACTTGTTCTTTTCTTAGCTGCTACAACCATCGACCGATACTGATTTTCAATTCCACGCACCACTCTTTTCAACTCATTCCATCACCTCTTTCTTAGCTTCACTTCTAGCATTACAGGGTTTTACACTACAACCACGCACAGATTCACTTTTGCACATCTCAACTTCACGCACATATTTTTCTATGTCATTACTGCCACACCCTTTTTACTTCACCCTGATCTACATCTGATTGCACTCCATCCCCCACAATCTCTTCATTCCTTTTCCTGTTTGTATCACATAAAGCAAACATCTGGAATCTCTCTGTTTTAAAGAGACTACCACTCTCCTCTTTCCTACATCACACATACCACTCATTCCCCACACCCACTAGATGGAACAGCCTAACAGGACGGCGTCACCGACAGCCCCACCCATTAGCCTCATTGCGTTTTTCGCTGCTAAGATAAAGCTTTCGGGGTTGCAACTTCCATGCCAGCGCTCTTCTATCCGGGCTTAGTGGTCTTTTAAGATAGAGCGAGCGACGAAATGGGCATTCATCCTGTCACACATGCAAATATATATTTTTGAATTAAATTCTATCTTCTTCTTTGCAGTGAAAAGCGGAAGCGAAAATAAGCCACGCACTAATACCACTAGCCTCCACGTGCCTGTAGCCATAGCGCTGCCAACAGAAAACTACGTACATCCTCCATCTACCGACGGCCTGATGGAATACCAGCCTTCAGTCAAGATTAGATGCGAAAAAGAATCGAAGCCTTTATTTCTAACCAATAAATCTTGCAATTCTTTATACAACTACAGGCCGCCCACTCGAGCGGATACTCTTAAAGAATGGCACAATTGTGGCCATAGTATCTCCTGTGCGATGGAAACGACAAGATTTCCCTCGGCTCAAAAAGCTTCCCAAATCTACTTCTCAAGAGATTCGTCCGTCAGTGAGCGACTTCTGGGGGCAGATTACGCCAACAGAAAGGATATGCCCGTGACGTCAAGAGTTTCGCCTATTATATCTCATCTAAAAACCTTGCGGTCGTCGGGTAGCCTTATTGGTACTCCCTCCAGCTCTCCATGTTCCTCCTCGAGTAGTTTATGCAAGGGAAGAGGAAGAAGATTAATACATAAATCCAGCAGCATTACAAATGACAGTATTGAGTTATTGACGCCAAATAGCCCATAGAGGGCTCCTGATTTAATTTATTTAAATGACTCCATTTATCAAATATAATATTGCATTTGCTCAAAAACTTACTGATAGATCATAGTGCTTTTCCGGTGTATGGCAACAAATAAACCAAAGCAAAAATTTTGCCTAAAGCAGGCAAATCTTCATTTTGAAATGGCTTTGGAGATACAGAAGTTCTAAACCCTGAGGTTTGTCAGTCTCGCGAATCTTTAACTTAATCTCGAGGCTCTGAAAAGCTTAATTAGAATACCTTATTTTCTTCTACGCTGAAATAAGATTGTCAAGAAACCGAGCGCTTCGATAGGTTTGGGATGTTCAATTAAAAAAAAGGTGAAAACTCTCTAACTTTTAAATTACATAATTAGTAAATTTCAGTTTATAAACAAACCTGTGGCCCACCTAACTGTATATGGTATTAATATGTAAAAAATCTCAATATTATTTTTATTTATTATCCATAACATTGTAGACATCAAATGTATCCTTCATTTCAAATTTGATCGTTCCACCTTTGATATTTAGCAATCACATGAACAAAATCAATAATTACCAACTACATATTGAGTGGTCATAAGAGTATTTAGTAATTTAAATTATAACTTAATTCAAACTTTTTTATCTCGGCATACATTAACTCATGTTCATTTCAATCAAGTTTCATTGATTTAAATATTTTAGTTTTATCTGTGAAAAAATAAATCGTCTAAAGATTAAACAAAATTTAATTTAATAAAAAGATCTTTAAACCCATCAATGCTACGACATATCTGGTGCCATTTTTTCCTCAGTCGATTTTTCTACGGATGCTCTCCCGAACCTCCTTAATGTAATTTCCTTAGGTGATGCAATATCTTCTCGTTTGGCATAAACATTCTCAAGGGACATTGACAATAGTCCTACGTGTCACAGTCAAGGCTTTGATGCGGTCATTGTCCTTTCAAATGAAATTAGGACTCTGCTCTTCTAGATAATACCGCGTTTCGTGGCTTATAGAGGAAAACGCTCCTCTTCAGGATAGAGCTTACAAGTGAGAAATGTCTAACCAGCTGATGTGTTAAAATAAAGTTTCTTTTTTGTCAATTAAATGAATTCTTGTTCTCCTATTTCATTAAATTCCTGTAGAACCTCTTACTTTCCTGCTGAATCCTGAGGTTTCATGATACAATAAGGGGAGTGGATATTCTTTTCCTCGACCCATAAACTTTTCGTTGTGCCAACACCATTATGCAATTTTTTCAACTATGGAATTTTGGGGGGCGACATCTTTAGTTCAGAGATCATATACAATCATAGCCAAAGGTAATGACGGACGCAAATTCTGTGCTCCCAACACCAGAATACAAAAATGGCACCCAAATAACGTCTAAGAGTGACTATTACAAAGGATTCATAAATATCTGGAATGGCTATCATGCGTATTCTAGCATTATGGCCTTTCTACTGATGTACAACAGGCCTATCTCTATGGTTTACAACAGGCCTTTCTCTATTGATTTACAACAGGCCTTTCCCTACAGGTTTACAAAAGGCCCTTTTCTACTGGTTTACAACAAGCCTTTTTCTACTGTTTGCAACGGGCGTTTCTACTAGTTTACAACAGGCCTTTTCTACTGGTGTACAACAGGCCTTTCCCTACTTGTTTACAAAAAGCCTTTTCTACTGCTTTACAACAGGTCATTCTCTACTACTTTACAAATGGCCTTTCTACATGTTTACAACAGGCCTTTCTCTATTGGTTTACAAACCGTCGTTCTAATCGTTTACAACAGGTTCTTCTACTTGTTTACAATAGGCCTTTCTATGGTTTACAAACGGTCTTTCTATTGGTTTATAACAGGCCTTTCTACTGGTTTACAACGAGGTTTTCTACTGATTTACAACAGGCCTTTTTATTGGTTTACAACAGTTCTTTCTCTGTTGTATTAAAATCTGATCACCGATAAACTCGGATTTTCTTGTAAGCTTTCGATTTTAACAACCGTTTGCCATCACTTGTAAAGAGGAGCTGCGTAGGGATAGATGACTTACTAGTGCATTTTCCTAGTATTGAATTAGTTCCTGCACAGCAAACTTAGTTTTTCTTCTCATGGCAGTTTAGGGGATTGCATTACGTTTTTTTTCTATCTATTAATCCGGTATCTTTTATACTAATTATTCACCTATAACGAGTCTAGATCTTAGCGAAAAATTCGAGAAATTCCTTATTATTTGCCAACACCTAAAAAACAAACAAACAGACAAAGCGTTGCTGTTTTTTAGCACAAAACAACGGATGAATTAGTTTGGATTATTTGTTACACGTCATCAAACGCAATACATGCCAGGCGTAAGACACGCTCGGTATTTAGACATGTTTTTAATTTCTTCCAATGTCATAAACGTATTTAAATCCTGGAAACTTACATTTTTCACAACAAGGCACACGTCTACTCTGTAGTAGATAAATATCGCTTGTAAAAGTTTTTAATTGTTTACATAACTTATTAAAAATTGGAATTTAGTGCACTTGTTTTCTGACCATTTGATACATGCTGATGTGGCCAAAAGTTTTAGCAGAAACAAATGTTGTAGTTTCTGAGATTTGCTGCTTTAGATTACGAACTAATACCATACGAATGATTTTACAGGTGCATACAGGACAATCATAACTTTGTTGGTATCTTGAAAAGATGAGCCATTCCAAGGCTTTTTCAACCCTAACTAAACTAAACCCTAACCTAACTAAACCTAACCTAACCAAACTAATCTAGAATAGTTTAGGTTAGGTGTTAGGTTCGGTTATATTAAGGTCGAAAACACTTTGCGATGGCTCGCCTTTACAAGATCCATTTATTGTTATATGATTTTAAAGTTTAATCCACTAAAAATGATTCTTTATTAAGTTAGTATTGTTGTCCTTCCATCTTCAGGACTTCTGCGACTCGTTCAAGCATGTTGAATATCACCTGAAACCATTTCTAAACGACTGCGTTCCATTCTTGTCTTATCAGTAAAGTTCTCGCATTTGCGATCTTCTGTTTGTCCACTTGCTTCTTAATAATTGTCCGAAGCTTCTCGATTTGTTTTAGATCAGGCCGTACTTCCATACAGGGATATAATAAGTCGTTGTGTTGGTGCATGAATGACTTTGTTATCGCTTGTGCTCTATGTTACGATGCACTTTCATGCTGAAAAATTCACAGTTCATCACACAAATTGTGTTTAGACGTTGGTATAATGGGCTCTCAAAAGACATCCGGATCACGGAGGGTCCATCTCCCGGAAGCCCCAGAAAGAGGTATCTTCAGACAAAACCTTTGTTCTAGTCTGCCAACATTGGATCCTCGTTCTTGCTACAGAATATCCACGCCTTTGTTGTTGTGTTTCTTGGTTATTAGTGGCTTATTTTCTTTCCTCACTGTCGGGAGGGCCTTGCCCCCTCAAATCTATCTTCTGTCACTCTTGAACATGTTCAACACTAGTAGCCGTACAATTCTGAAGCTGATTCTGCACGAGTAGACGGCCCTAATACTAAAAGAACCAATTGAACGGTCTGACGCCATCCTGAGTGCAATTAGTTCTTAGAGGCAAGTTAGTTCTAGCAACACTTCCTATACACGAGAGGCCATTGCGGTGCAAATGAATTAGGACTCTACGAGTTCTCGTGGGGATGACCATTGTTAACGAGAAGACAAAGTTATATTCAAATTTCCATTTAACATCACCTGCGTTCTTGATCTTCGGTTTGGTCCGAATTGTACTTCTAACTTCGCTAATAAGTAACGATTTGGTAGCCGAGGGGTTGATTGGTCAATTAAGTTTGTGCAGGGTAAATTTGTGCCAATTCATCTTGAAGATAACAATTTTTTTACGCCAAAGAAATATCTGGACTCATATACATTTATTTGGATAGATAATAATACAGACACCCCTCGCGGATCCCTTCTTTCTTGCTCAATGTACTTATAGGGAGATGGTGTTTTTATCCATTTAATCTCTCTCCTCTCTAAATAACTTAGTTTCCCTATTTTGGAACCATCATGTAACAGCACTTTAGTTTCGATCATTTAAATCGATTACTTTTCCTTTGGTTTTGTTATTTTTACAGTTTTGGAAACAAAAAAATCTTGGCTATAGGGTACTTCAAACAATCTTGCCTTCATTCGTCTTAAAGCTCATAAGTAGTACATTCTCGTGATCGTTCATTTTTATTCAAGAAATCTATCACTATCACTCCTTCCGAGCCCCCACCCACCCCCAACGGTGCTCATAACCTTCCCTGCTGACCTCTGTTTTGAATTTAAAAGGTCCACAAGAACCAAAATTAAGCCAATATCTGAACTGTGCCTTGCTTCCAGGATAGTTTTGGACACATCACCCATCACTATTTACAATTCAAGCGATAAGAACAACTTCTTTAGCTTTGATTTTGTTCAAAAATGACAATTGAAAAATCAGCTGGTTTAGATCTTCTGTTCTGGGCATAACACTTTCGGGACCCGTCGCGCGGAATGCTCGATGAGGCAAAAGAGTTTTAGAAAATCAAGAACGTCGAGCCTTGCAGTAGCTCTCTAATCGATGATCGCATTACATTTTTTTTGCTGAGTTTCTGACAGCAACCCCTATTTCTCCGTCCCCATGGAATCATTTTGCAGGTTTTTTATGGCATCTCGAAAACTTCGAAGCCATTCATAGACTGCTGTTTTCTTCGGAGAATTAACATCAACTTTTTGAAAGTTTCAATTATTTGTGCTACTTTCCAATCTATTATCTTTATGAATTTGGTGTTTTCTTTTATCTCAACATTGCCTTTTTCCCTGGCTCAAAAAGGGTTGTTTTTTTTAGGTTCATCTGCAATAAAATAAACATAAGTCAAGGAACTAACACGTCTATTTGATATCCGAGTAAAGTCACAAAGAAACGTTTAAACCTGTTTTGTTTTGTAAATGGATCACCCTGTTAGAGTAGGCATAGTATTCCAACTTTATGACTTGCCCTTGTAAATTCATAATATTGTGCCAAATTTGTATCGGACAAAACTGCTGCCCATATCAGCACAAACAAGAGCGATGTAGTGAAAATAATGAATTTTCTTAAGGACCGATTCGGTACACAAAATCTGCTCTACTCTACGACCAGCCTCTTTGATCCCATTGACAGATCGAAGTGTCCAAACGGATTCAATGAATTCGGCTGACCACTAAGTAAACCAACTAAAGACTTATTGTAAAGATGCTTATATGGGATCAAATGTAATATAATGTAAAAAAAAAAATTATTATTGTACTTATATTAGTTACAGAGTGAAGTGCCAACTCATATACCAAATTCACTGATTTTTCATGATTTCTTTCTAAATTGGGGATTGATTTCATGCAATTAATGTCGAGATCTGGTGATAGCAGCAAAGAGTTGCCCCTATGGATAAAAATAACATATTTGTAATTATATTGAAATAAATGAATAACTCGGGAATAAAAATCATAGTACTTTTTGCAAAATGTATCATTGAACCTCATCTGTTATTTATCTAAAAACATAATTTTCAATGTACATAAATTTTGGAAGACTCAAATTCTGGAATGAATACGAGAAAGCTTCAAAAGATTATATATAGAGGGTGGACCCCAAATGAACCGTATTGAGAAGCAATATCTCAATAAACATTGCAGCTAAGGACATGAAATAAAGGACAATTGAAAGAGGAATCCTTTATCTATAAATATTTATTCCTTGTAAAAATCTTCTGAAAGGGATTTAATGAATCAATTAGCCTTTAACAAATAATGTAAGAAAACCTGTTTTTTTGATAGTTTTTGATCGATCTGCAAGGAAGTGGTTAACCATCTTTTTAGGGGTGCACCATATATATATATATATATATATATATATATATATATATATATATATATATATATGTATGTATATATATATATATATATATATATATATATATATATATATATATATATATATATATACCAGGCAATGGCTTCGCTACTAAGATTAAAATTTAAAATCTAAAAAAAAAGCAGCCTTACTTAAATTTTAATAAATTATCTGAACTTCACCAATTGTAATTCATTTTTTTTCAAAGCATTAAAAAGCATTTGCTAATCATATTTATTTTTTCTGAACTAAACTATTTTGTTTTTTCAAACCCTAAAGAAATTCTTAGAAATTACCTTGATAAAAATTTAAAATATACATAAGTCATAACCAAACTAAGATGAAATTATTATTCAAATACTCCATAAAATCCCCTTCTTTAATTATAGTTAGTCAAGTGATGATGATGATATATATATATATATATATATATATATATATATATATATATATATGATAAATGATAATATTGAGTGGTGGCAATGATTTGAGAAATGATTAGAATTTTCTACGCTGCTTCTATGGCCCCATTCTCTCCATCCCTTAAGAATTTAAGAAATGTGAGCAACGAAACTAAATATTTTAAGTCCTTAAATAGAGTAGTTAGTTGGAAGAGCCATTTGACATTAAATTATCTTGGGATTAAATTATCCAACAAAATTGAAGTATGAAATTGTCTTTCCACATTGTACTTATTACACTACGTGATGTAATAGGGTAGGAAAAGCAAAAATTGACTACACTGTATTATTTTTGGCTGTTTTGATAAACTTTTTATTCTTGGTATGCATTATTTAATGGCCATATGGGGAGATTGTATAGAAATAAATGGAGTCAATAAAAAGTGAAGTATTTTATTCTCTGTATTCCCTATGTAATGGATTCTTCTTCTTCTTCTTCTTCTTCTTCTTCTTCTTCTTCTTCTTCTTCTTCTTTTTCTTCTTCTTCTTCGAAATTTGCGGACGACACGAAGCTGGGTAATCGTGCCTATGTAAGATCGGATGTCGATAAATTGCAGGGGGACCTAAACTCGATTGCCAATTGGGCGGACAAGTGGCAAATGGAATTTAATTTAAGCAAATGCAAGGTAATGCACTTGGGTTGCCATAATTTAAGAGTAGAATATACCATGAAAGGCCAAGTCCTCGACGCGGTTAAATTAGAAAAAGACTTGGGAGTATTAGTCTCAGACGATTTTAAATTCTCGAAGCAATGCGCGGATGCGTGTAAAAAAGCAAATCACGTTTTGGGTTATATCGCGCGCAATTTCATCTTCAAATCTAAGGTTTTATTTTTTCCTTTATATAAATCCCTTGTGCGGCCACTTCTCGAATACGCTGTTCAATTTTGGGCTCCATATTTAATGAAAGATATTGCGCAATTAGAAAGAGTGCAGCGTAGGGCTACGAAATTAATTCCAGAGCTGAGGAATAGATCATACGAGGAAAGGCTCAGGGCTTTAGATTTGCCATCGCTAGAAAGCAGAAGATTACGTGGCCAGCTAATAGAAGTATTTAAAATACTAAAGGGTTTCTCAAACGTGGACTTTCGCAATCTGTTCGAACTGGATCATAGGGGAAATACTCGTCAGCACGGGTTAAAATTAGTGAACAAGCGTTTTAACACTAGTATAGCCCAAAACTATTTTACATTTAAAGTTACTCAAAATTGGAATCGGCTGCCCACCCACGTAGTAGATAGCACTTCGGTTAATATGTTCAAAAATCGTCTCGACGTGCATTTGAATAGTTTAAATATAACGTAGTTGAGCACTGTGAATTTGGACGTCCTTGCAGAGAGAGAGTTTGGAGCGGAGGTTTAAGGATATGAAATTATGATGACTAAAAATGATGCCAGCGATTCTCTGCATGTGTAGCTTAGATGTCCCATTTCTTTTCCGCCTATCCTATAAGTAGTCTCTATCCCTAAATTAGCTTTTCACCACTAGCAGTCGAGTGGCTGTGGAAGATGAGAAGAAAAACTTTCTATCTCCCCCGACCCCTAGTTTGATTAGTTAAAATTGCACGATAATGTACACATGTAGATAAGTGTGTACAGTAGATAGTATTAAAAAAAAATAAAAAAAAAATAGCATGTTAGAGATACACTCGTAGATAAGGGTGTATCGTAGTTTTTGATTTAGTGTAGCGGACTAGCCTCGAGCGGACCTTAGGGTCTTTGCTGGTCCTAGATTCTGTAGTTCTGTAGTTCTTCTTCTTAATGGGGAATGTTCAGATTGGGCCAGCGTTAGTAGTGGGGTACCGCAGGGCTCTGTTTTAGGCCCTTTATTGTTTTTAATTTATATTAACGATTTAGATAAAGGCATACTTAGTCGGATTTCGAAATTTGCGCACGACACGAAGCTGGGTAATCGTGCCTATGTAAGATCGGATGTCGATAAATTGCAGGGGGACCTAAACTCGATTGCCAATTGGGCGGACAAGTGGCAAATGGAATTTAATTTAAGCAAATGCAAGGTAATGCACTTGGGTTGCCATAATTTAAGAGTAGAATAAACCATGAAAGGCCAAGTCCTCGACGCGGTTAAATTAGAAAAAGACTTGGGAGTATTAGTCTCAGACGATTTTAAATTCTCGAAGCAATGCGCGGATGCGTGTAAAAAAGCAAATCGCGTTTTGGGTTATATCGCGCGTAATTTCACCTTCAAATCTAAGGATGTAATTTTACCTTTATATAAATCCCTTGTGCGGCCACTTCTCGAATACGCTGTTCAATTTTGGGCTCCATATTTAATGAAAGATATCGCGCAATTAGAAAGAGTGCAGCGTAGGGCTACGAAATTAATTCCAGAGCTGAGGAATAGATCATACGAGGAAAGGCTCAGGGCTTTAGATTTGCCATCGCTAGAACGCAGAAGATTACGTGGCCAGCTAATGGAAGTATTTAAAATACTAAAGGGTTTCTCAAACGTGGACTTTCGCAATCTGTTTGAACTGGATCATAGGGGAAATACTCGTCAGCACGGGTTAAAATTAGTGAACAAGCGTTTTAACACTAGTATAGCCCAAAACTATTTTACATTTAAAGTTACTCAAAATTGGAATCGGCTGCCCACCCACGTAGTAGATAGCACTTCGGTTAATATGTTCAAAAATCGTCTCGACGTGCATTTGAATAGTTTAAATATAACGTAGTTGAGCACTGTGAATTTGGACGTCCTTGCAGAGAGAGAGTTTGGAGCGGAGGTTTAAGGATATGAAATTATGATGACTAAAAATGATGCCGGCGATTCTCTGCATGTGTAGCTTAGATGTCCCATTTCTTTTCCGCCTATCCTATAAGTAGTCTCTATCCCTAAATTAGCTTTTCACCACTAGCAGTCGAGTGGCTGCGGAAGATGAGAAGAAAAACTTTCTATCTCCCCCGACCCCTAGTTTGATTAGTTAAAATTGCACGATAATGTACACATGTAGATAAGTGTGTACAGTAGATAGTATTAAAAAAAAAAATAAATAAAAAAAAATAGCATGTTAGAGATACACTCGTAGATAAGGGTGTATCGTAGTTTTTGATTTAGTGTAGCGGACTAGCCTCGAGCGGACCTTAGGGTCTTTGCTGGTCCTAGATTCTGTAGTTCTGTAGTTAGTTCTTCTTCTTCTTCTTCTTCTTTTTACCAAACCGGTGTTCTTTATTCCTTGAGTCGATTAAAATGCTTGAATCTTTTCTCTTATTATGGCGCAATTTCATTTCCTAAGCCAGATGGCTAAACGGCCGGTTACTCGAGTCAGTAGCTCCTCAGATAGATGTCTCTACTGCCTTTCTCATGCGCGGGAATCGAAGGATGGGATTATTTTTATGTTTTATTTATTTGGGTGGTTTGGTGGGGCGAATAAAAGGAAAGTAAAAATAAAATAGTTAGGAAAATAAAAAAGTTTAACATTCTTTAGTAAAAAAGAATAAAAGTTAAAGAAAGTAAAAAAAGTAAAAGCTAACCATTATTTCATTTATAAACCTTTGCAATGTCTTTGTAAATTTGAGCAACTAAGTTTTTTCCTTTATTTCGTTGCCTCCATAAAAATTCGCACATATTAAAGGAGTCGATCAGAGAACGAGCGCTTCCACATTCGAGTTAATTCCTCCTTTTCGCCTCGGCCCAAAGCGACTCTCTTTGGTTTGTGTGGGCAATTGTTTCTGGATCTTGAAAGTTCTTCGAGTGGTTAACAGTGAAATGGTTATAAGGGCATCTCTGGCAAGGAATCAATTCCATTGTATACAAGCCACTTATCAGAAATAATAGTCCTGCCAGGCAATACACATTCTTTAATTATAGATAATAATGTTTCTGGCGATCTATCAGGAACTGCATACACGAAACACTCGCGCGTTTCCCTGCAAATCCTTCCGAAAACCCACTGCGCTGGCAAAACCCTGCCGACATTATTCCTTCTTCGTGAGAACAAGGATTCATCTATTTCCACTGTCAATCCATTTCCACTAGGTCTTGCAAATCGACTTTACAACACCGATTAAACCGGGTTTTTTTTATTCAGTTGTTAAAACCGAAACCGAGTGTTGAAAACCGGTTTTCAATATTTTTAGTTACCCTTCAAATATCGTTTTTTATTGTGACCCATTTTCTTTAGCTTGCTCATCTGCCCGGAACTTCACCCATTTTCTGTTCTAAACATGTTTTTAACATATACTTGAAAAGGAAATGACTTTATGCGTTTCTCATAAACAATTGCAAAAACCGATTTTTTCATCTTTCAAAATTCATATCGGCATTTTGCACAAAAGATTTACAAAGAAATACCTACTATTCATGATAATCTGATAATAAGTATAGGTATGTGATATGGTAAGATTTGGCTATTTGAAATGTCTTGCTCATTCGTTATTCAAAATTTTAGTGAGGGAACACGCATTGACTCCTATAGTGGTGTCTCCTATTTTTAGCGCTTTTTTTGGTAATATCAATTCCCGTTACTACTTGTTAATTATAGTCACTACCCTTAATATGTCAAAGGTGAAATCAAATGTATGGAATTATTTTGCTAGAAAAAGCAAAGATGAAGCAGTGTTTGAAATGTCAGAGAATAATGAAGTCCTCTGGAGGAACTACATCCTGTTTGATGTTGCATTAAAAGAAAATTCACCAAATTTTCAGGAATCAAGATAATAGCGAACCTCCGGTAAAAATGGTAAGAACATTAGAAAACGTTATGGTTAAAAAGTCTATTGCAAAAGAGATTTCAAAATTAGCTACTTTAGATAGATTATCTTTTAACTCAATTGCCAAGAGTGAGTTTATACAATCTACCCTTCAGCTCCAGAAAAAAATACAATAAACCACCGCCAACTTCTGTGAATGGGGTTAGAAATATGGTTATGGATTACTATAAAACTAAGAAAGAAGAACTCGTTCTATATTTCTAAGAAATATCAGCTTTGGGTGCTCGGTATTCATTGACTCTAGACGAATATACGTCAATACAAAATAAAGGGTATATAAATATAAATGTGCATTCAAAAGACAGTCATTGGTCTTTAGGTCTTATTGAGCTTAATGGCTCACTTGATAGCAGTAAAACTGAGAAAATTGTAAATGAGCATTTGGAAGAATTTGGTTTGAACTTGGATAAGGATATTGTTGCTTGCACAACAGATGGTGCAGCGATGATGGTTAGGTTTGGTAAGCAAATTAACCCTGATCATCAACAATGTATAACCCATTGTATGCATCTGGCAGTTATAGATGTACTTAATGATAAAATCATCATTCACGATGCCCTAGTCACCGAAACTAGCAAAGACAATGAAGCTAATGATGAAAATGATGACAATGATGATGAAAGTGATAATGATACAGTTGAAGCAAACCAGCAAAGCACGCTTTATCAAATCGACGTAACTGATGAGCTCGTTCATTTCCCCGAGCTAAAACCTAATATTGCATGAACTATAAAAAAATTCAGGAAAATTTGCAAGCTTTTTCGGAAATCGCCAACCCAAAATGACATATTGCAAAACTTTGTTAAAGCAAACTTCAATGGAAAGGAATATAAGCTCATATTTTTTTTATTGCAAGACTAGATGGAATAGTACATTCTATATGATAGAGAGATTTTTAAAGTTAAAAAAATGCATTCCAAATGCTCTACATATGTGCAGCAATGTCAACTGAAGCAGTATCTGATGATGATTGGAAGACATTAGAATTGCTATGTGAAACTTTGCGACCAGTTGAAATGATTCTGAAGATTCAAATCTGCTTAAAGCAGAATCCTTAATAGAATTTCTGTTTGCTAAGCTTCTTAAAGAAGAAAATCCCCTTTGCTTTAATCCTTCATCAAAGCCTTTTGCAGGACTATAATTTAAGACGAACTTTGCAAATTTTCGGTTTGCTGACCCCTATCTCCACAACCACAAAAATTCAAGAAAGAAGATTCTAGAACAAGAACCTTTGAATTTCCAAGTAAGCAAATTTGAAGAGGTATACTGAAGAAGCATATCCAAGATTATATAGAGAACATTCAGAAGAGGGAGACTTGACATTGTCTGAATAAACCTCACTAAAAAGATTGCCTCATTAGAAGAAAGCAAAGACTCGTCTATTTTCGGTGGTGAAGCTACACTCAAGATAGAGTATGCTAATATAATGAAGGCATTGATGAATAGCTATTAGAATCTTCAAATGAACTAGAAATCAACAAAGAATTTAAAATTTTGGAGGCAATTAACAATAGAAGTGAAAAGCTTGAGAAAATTTATAGGTCATGGCTGAATATTAAACCCAAAAGCGTCCAATTTGAGAGGGTATTTTCCATTACTGGACTTTTTAATACAAAAATAAGGTCAAGTCTTTCACGAAAAATGCTGAATATACTGTGCTTCCTAAAGGAACATTTTCAGAAGAAGGCTAAAGAATAGAAAGCTTACACAATTAAAGAATTACAGTAAGTTCAGGAATATTTTTATTATTTTTTTTTGCGAGGAGTTAGTATTTTTGGTTTATAAACAAAGCAACCATTTTTTAAAAGGAATTTTTTTAGAATTTGTATAATTTACCCATGATAAAAGATATAAATAATTATGTAATAAGGTTTACATTATTTTTCCATAATTCTGAGAAAATCGGTTTTAAAACTAATTTTGAAAGTAAACTTCAATTAAAACCGGTTTTTAAATTTCTCGATTTTGTACAAGTCCGAATTTCCACCGATCTTTATTGGATTTTGGATTAACGAATTTGCACACACTTCAAGGAGATAATTCTTCCAGTCTGTAATAGAATTATATGATATTTTTAGTTGTTCTTGAAAAAAATAGCAGTTGTTAAGTTGTCTCACTATGCATGAGCGACAGAGATGATTGTTTCCATAGGTATTTTTGACCCTTCTAACCAGGTATCACTTCTCAATCCGGATTTGCCTTTACACCCTTGTGTGTCACAGCGCCATACAAGTACCCGGGTAAATGGACAACGAAAGTTTCAAGGTGTTTTCATTTTTGCAAATTATCTGTTAATTCCCAATAGCTCTTTCTTGCAAATACTTGACTGATTGTTCGATATTTTGCAACGAATATCGTAAAACTAAAAATGTCACAGGTAACTCACTCGAATAACCGGCCATTCAAGAAAAAAAATATCTGAGGAGCTAATCACTCGAGTAACCGGCCGTTCCACCATCTGGCTGAGGAACGAAATTGCGCCATAATAAGAGAAACTATCCGAATTATTATGGCTTGTGTGGATTAGACGCCCATTCTTGCTGCGGATTTCAGTCCTATTCCTTCTGCGGATTAGATGCCTATTCTTGCTGTAGCGGGATACTCATTGTGTGGATTAGAGGCCTATTACTCGTGTGGATTAGAATCGTATTACTTGTGTGGATTATATTCTTCTTTTTCGTGTCGATTAGTGTCATATTGTTTGGATAGATTAAATGACTATGCCTTGTGCGGAATAAAAGTCCTTATCCTTATGTTAAACAGAGGCCTATTCATGGTGTGGATTAGAGGCCTATCCCTTCTGAGGATTAGAGGATTATTCCTTATGTAGTTTAGAGGCATATTACTTGTGTGGATTAGAAAGCTTATTCTTTATGTGGAGTAGAGGCCTATTCCTTGTGTAGATTAGAATGCCTATTCCGTGTGTGGATTAGAGGTCTATTTTTGGTAGGGATTAGAGTCCTATCCTTTGTGGGGATTAGAGGCCTATTATTGTGTATATTAAAGGCTAATTCCGAGTGTGGATTCTAGGCTTGTAACTGGTGTGTATTAGAGGCCTATTCTTTCAGTCGATTAGATGCCTATTCTGGGTGTAGATTAGTTTTGTGGATTAGAAACCTATTCTTTGTGTGGATTAGAGCCTTATTCTTGATGTGGATTAGAAGCCTATTATTGTCTGGATTAGAGGCCTATACCTTGCGTGGATTAGAGGCTTATTTCTTCTCTGGGTTAGAGACAATTGTCGCTGTAGATTAGAGGGTTATTCCTTATGTAGATTAGGAGATTATTATTAGTAGGGGCAGAGTCCCATTCCTTTAGTTATATTAGAGGTTTATTCCTTGAGATTAGTAAAAGCCTATTACTTATGTGGAGTAGAGGGCTCTTCCTTGTGTGGATTAGAGAGATAAGCCTTGTATGATTAAAGGCTTATTCTTTGTTTTGATTAGAGGCTTATTCTTTGTGTTGATTACTGGCTTATTCCTTGTCTGAATTAGACGCCTATTCTTGGTGCGGATTAGAGTCCTATTTCTTGTGTATATTAGTCTCAAATTCCTAGTAAGGATCAACGTCTTAATCCTTGTGTGTATTAGAGTAGAAATTCCTTGTGAGGATTAGAAGATTATTCCTTGTGCAAACTAAAAGCTTATTCCTTGGGTTGGTTAGAGGCCTATTGCATCTCTGGATTATAGGCCTATTCCTTGTCTGGATTAGAGCCTTTTTCCATGTCTGGATTAGTAGCTTATTATTGAGCGGATTAGAGTGGTATTCTTAGTGTAGATTACACTCAAATTCCTTGTATGGATAATAGGCCTATTCTTGGCCTAGAGTAGAGGGTTATTCCTTGTGTGGATTACACCCCTATTCCTTGTTTGAATTAGAGGCATATTCTATGGTTGCATTAGGGGCCTATTCTTGGTGTGGAGGAGAGTCCTATACCTTTTGTAAATCAGAGGCTTATTCCTTGTGAGGATTAAAAGAATATTACTTGTGTGGATTAGAGGCCTATTCCTTGTGTTGATTAGAGGCTTATCTCATGTGTGAATTTTCCAGCCCATTATTTGTGCGGATTAGAGTCCTATTCCTTGTGTAGATTAGAGTCCTTATTTATTGTGTGGATTAAAAGCCTATTCTTGGGTGGATTATATTCCTATTTCCTGTGTGGATTAGAGGTTTCTTCCTTGTGCGGGTTAGCGGCCTATACCCTGTGTTGTTTATTGGACTATTTTTGGTGCAGATTAGAGTCATATTCATCGTGTAGATTAAAGGTCTATCTTTTCAAGATTATATATTTATTCCTTGTGTGGATTGGAGGCGTATTCCTTATCTGATTATTGCCTTATTCCTTGTGTGAATTATAGGCATAATTCTGTGCCAATTAGAGTCCTATTCCTGTATTGATTAGAGGCTTTTTCCTTATGTGTATCAGAGGCCTATTCTTTGTGTGGATTAGAGGCATATTCTTGGTGCGGATTAGAGTGCAATTCCTAGTGTGGATTAGAAGGTGTATTCTTGCTGTGGATTAAAGGCCTATTCCTTGTGTGGATTAGAGGCTTTTTCCTTGTTGCTAGATCTCAGGGACGATGGGAGGGCCAAATTCCAACTTTGTTAGATGCAAACAAATTTTTCCACTTTTTCCTTTAAAAGAATATTAATGATCATTTGGAATTTCCATTTACTACCCATTTTGTTTAAATCATATATAAATTATGCTACCGTTACACACTGTCGTAGAATGACCCTTGGTTTTGATCACTATACTCTTTGACAACCTTTTAGTATCGGTAGCTTTAAGGGGCGTGAGTTACTTCTATGATGAAGTAGGCTTTGTTCTAAGAGTGCTATTTCAGTGGTTTAGTTCTTAAGGAAGAGCTATTTTTAAACACATAAGGATAAGAGGAAACACCAGAATCTACCAAAATAAACATGTATTTTAAATTAAACACTTAAATATTACAAACCAACAGTTAACACATTTCTATCTTTGGCATCAAAGATGTTTCAATGACAAAAAATAAACAAATAGGCTTCGCGTAAACATACCAATTGCCGATTAGTATTTTTTTTATCGCGACTCTATTTGATTAGCGTTAAACATTAAATTAACGTACTCTCGTCTACCAACACATATGACCTAGGTTCAAGAACAAGGGTTTCTACTCTCCTTTAAAACTTGGGACGTACTAAACTTCTACTATCGCAATAGAGATATAAATGTTATTTTTAACTTACAGGTAGGTATTAGGGATTGCCGGATGTCGCTGGAAGACTTATCTCTCGCTTTGCCGCTTTGCAGTGTTGTGGCCGCTAGTTGAATTTTCGTGGAGGGATTGCTTGTCGCCTGTGACGGGGGCTGATTCTTCAACGTAATTAAAGAACAAGAGCTCGTTGGGGCTGGGTTCTTCTCCTCTCACTCTTACGGAGCTTGAGATGTGAGAGTCGCTCGAGTGTGAGCGGCTTTGCTTTTCTTCTGTCGGACTTCTTTGCAGACTGAAAAGGCTTCTTCGGTATGGCACCGATATAAAGCTTGACTATTTAGGTTAATACGGCCCTGAAAGGGGGGATCGATTTTCTCAATCTGATTCTATCGTTTCTCACGGAAATAGTCTTGTATGGCTGAAGGATCGATCTTCACGAACTAACCCTTCTTCTGGCGTATCGACTTCTAATCTTCTTGTCTGGCTGAGAGATCGATCTTCACGAACTAATCTTTCTTCTGGCGAATCGACTTCTAATAATCTTCTTGTCTGGCCGATGGATCGATCTTCACGAACTAATCCTCCTCTGGCGTATCGACTTCTGATAATCTTCTTGTCTGGCCGATGGATCGATCTTCACGAACTAATCCTCCTCTGGCGTATCGACTTCTGATAATCTACTTGTCTGGCCGATGGATCGATCTTCACGAACTAATCCTCCTCTGGCGTATCGACTTTTGATAATCCTCTTCTCTTTCTTTGCGGGGCTTATTTATAGGCGGATTGCCGCCCCATCTAAAGGGGAAAGTGACCAGGCCACAGAGGCAAAGGAGGGTAGGGGGCGAATGGTGAGTTAGCATCTGGGGAGAGCGAGAATTCCTGAGGTGGCACTGGGGTGCCCAAGTCAGCTCGCAAATTAGAGGCTCGCAACCGCACCGCTACTTGGCGTGCCTTCTGACTCGCACCGCTTTTTTTTCCATAACCACGGGTTTATGGGTATCGTAGGTAATTGGATCGTTAGAGCGTCGTTTAAGGACCTTAGATGGTCGCCTTAAAACAGATGTTAGCTCCAACTGCCCACAGCGGTGGGGAGATCACACATGGTAAGCAGTTTCGCTGGCTACCTTTCCCCCGCTTCTCCTCATGAGGGCGGGGGGGCTTTAATGTACCTATACTCCTCCAGGATGCTTAAGGTAGCCATTTCTCTTCATTTACCTCCCTCCTTAAGAAAATAACGGGAGGGGCGGGGGGTTCCAATCCGACGCTTACAATAATATACATAGGTAACTTACGGAACATTATATTATACAATAAATTCTAGTTCACTCGGGAATGCCTCGATAACATTTCTCCTGACCTTTCATTAATTCCTATATTACTGTGCTAACTTAGGATTTTCTTACCTACCACTAGGGGGTTACTCGCCCCTACTTACTTACAATTCTACTGATTTACACTTAACTTTGCTATAATACAATAGTTGGGCTGCTCCTTAATCGTCGACAGGGTTCCGACTTAACGAGTCGGCCATACAATTGTTGGACCCTTTTATATAGTGAATGGAGTACTGGTACTCCATCAAGAGTAAACTCCATCTCAGGAGTCTTCCATTCTTACACTTATTTTTACTTAAGTATGTCAACGGTTTATGGTCGCATTCCAACTTAAACTCGCGCCCTATTAGATAATATTTGAATTTACCTATGGACCATATTATGGCCAAAGCTTTTTCTCTACTCAACAGTTTCCTACTGACATAAGCTATGGGATAGGTTCTTCGCCCTGTTGGGGTATCTATCAAGTAATCGACTGGACCCCGTGCCTCGATTACTTCAAACGGTCCCTTCCACTGGGCCCATAACTTATTATTTTCGGTCGGGAGTAATAATAAGACTTCATCTCCTGCCTTTAATTTTCGAGCCTTTGCTTTCATATCGAAGTAGTCCCGGTATTTGGCTAAATTTTTCTCGGCGTTCTCTCGAGCTAAGCCAGAGCAGTATTCTAGGCGCTCGCGCATATCCATCACGTAGGCGTAAGACGATTTGATTTCTTGGTCGAGCTTCGCGTTGGAAAATAATTCCTTAAGAATACTCATAGGACCTCGCACATTTCTCCCGTATAATAGCTCAAAGGGCGAGAATCCCAACGTCCGATGAGGTATTTCTCGGCAGGCGAAAAGGGCTGCAGGCAGGTATCTGTGCCACTGTGTAGGGTTGTTTTGACACAACTTATTCAATATATTTTTGAGAGTGCCGTTTAATTTCTCGCAGATTCCGTTAGCGGATGGATGAAATGGACTCGTAAAAATTGGCTTGACTAACAGTAGTTTATTAAAATACTCCATCAATTCTGAGGTGAATTGGCGCCCTCTATCCGATAGAATTTCTTTAGGCAGGCCTACTCGTGCAAAAATTAAAATTAATGCTTCCGCGCAGGAAATAGTGTCAATCTTCCGTAGGGCCATGGCATCTGGGAACCGGGTGGCACAATCCACTAGGGTGAGGATGTAGGAGTGTCCTCCACTTGAAGGGGGGGTGAATTGGTCCCACCAAATCAATAGCCACTTGTAAGAATGGTTCGGTAATAACGGGCACCTTTTGTAAGGGAGCGGGAGGTACCCGTCATCTGGAGGGGTCCTTCTGACACACGTCGCATGATCAACAATAGGCCACAATTTCCCTGGCGGCCTGGGGCCAATAAAAGTGTCGGAATATCTGCTGCGCCGTTTTGTTGTGCCCAAAGTGTCCGGCTAATATTCCATCATGCGCGGTATTCAAAATTCTTTGCGTGTATTCTTGAGGTACACACAGTGCTTTCTTGTTCTCCTTATCCTCCTCGCTGATAGTACGGTAGAGAAGTGAGTCTTCTACGATATACTGGATAGGCTTCTTTCCTTTCACTTGGAGAATTTCACCTTTAATAGCTTTCTCCCATAGAGATTTAAGAGTGGGGCATTCCTTCTGAGCACTGGCGAAGGAAGTCAATTTGAACCCATTGTCTTCGAGGGTAATCCTCGGGGTCAACTTAGCAGGTTGCTCTTTCCTCTGGGCTTCTTGTGCCCCAGTGACTACTTGTTGGGCCACTTCTTGCTGGGGAATTAGGGGGTTTTGTCCGATTAATACTGCGCAGAACTTGATCGGGGCTACTACCACGTCCGTCCAACCGGTGAAATATCTGCATTGTATATGACATCTCACGACGGGGAATCGATTGTCGCGTCCTAAAAAGTCGTGGACGATTGCGAATTTCTTATGGTTAGGGTTTACTGGGGGCAGCAACTTGTCGGATACCACTATGCACGTACATCCAGTGTCTCTGACTAAAGTGGATACTCGGCACCCATTAACAGTGCCCTCTTTAAATTGTAGGCCGCCTGGCGAACTTTTGTTGAATAGAAAGTTTACCTGTTGCTGGGGCCCTTCGGATGTTGGCGCAGGGACGTAGGACGAATCAGCTTGTCCTGCTGGGATCGCGGCAGTCAGGTTTTGCACCTGTTGTCTTGAGGTCTCCCTCAGTCGGGAGTTCTGTGGGCACTGGAAACTCAGGTGACCTATTATCCCACAGGTATAACAAGTGACGGGCTTCCTGGGATACGTGCCGGTATTAGGGTATGATCCTTTTGGAATCCTAACTTCTTTTTGATTTTTTTCTCCTCCAAAATTTGGCTTATAAGTTCCTTTTGCTACTGAGAACTTAAAGGGCTTCTTCTGCAAATGCCTGGGTGGCGGCCCATTTTTCTTTGGGGAGGGAGCCTTCTCTTTTTTGTACTCCCTAGGATATAACCGATGATTTACCGTGTGGAGGTCAGCCTCGTCCAGACACTCGTTGAAGGTAGAAGCTTTTCGGTCCTTAACGAATGCACGGATTTCCTGGGGTAGTGTACTTAGTAACTGATCTCTAAGCATGAAGTCGACGACCGCAGCGACTTCGTTCTCTACTCCTTCTGACTCCATCCAAAACTGTAGGCTTCGACGAAGCTAAAAGCCAAAATGTTTGTATGTTTGTCCAGGTCTTATACGAGACTGCCTGAACTTCATCCTATATTCTTCCGGGTTAAGGTTTGTTGCTGAGAGAAGTTCGGCTTTGAGAGTGGAATAGTCCACAGTCGCTTCTGAGGGTAAAGATACGAATATCTCTCTTATCCTACGATTGAGTAGCAGTAACAGTCTGGCGACCCCATCTTCTTCTAGGTCCCAATTATTGACTTCAAATATTTTCTCAAAATGGGAGAGATATGAGCATAAATCTTCATCGTCCCTGTGCTCCGGGAGTTTCATGCTGGCCGCTGGTGACACTCCTGTTCTGGATGACACTGACTACACCTCTAACTCATCTTTGCTAAGAGCTCTTTCGTGGGCCCTTATCTTCTCTCTTTCATCAGCTTCCATTTTCGCCTTTTCTCTTCTTTCATCAGCTTCCATTTTCATTTTACGTTCCTCTCTTCTTTCTTCTCTTTCGTTTCTCTCTTTCTCCTGAATTATCTCTCTTTCGTTTCTCTCTTTCTCCTGAATATACGAGTTCAGCTCGGTTCCTTCCAGTCCGAGGCTTTGACCTTGATTCCGATAAAGGTCAAACAATGCCATCGCGCTTATGTCAGTCATCTACCTTGTTTTTAATCAAGCCTGACCTACTCCACCACCGAAACTTACCACTTGGCCTAACAATTACCTTTAGATGGTATCCACCTCAAACTGTACCAATTTTCCACTCGTCAAATATTCTATTATTCCTGGTGTTCCTTTTATGTGTAAGCTCTTCCTTAAATAGACACTGCTGAGTTCTTTCTAATATAAAACCTCTAGACCTGACACCACTTTTATAATATGTCGTATAATGACCCTTGGTTTTGATCCCTATACTTTTTGACACCCTTTTAGTATCGGTATGCTTTAAGGGGCGTGAGTTACTTCTATGATGAAGTAGGCTTTGTTCTAAGAGTGCTATTTCAGTGGTTTAGTTCTTAAGGAAGAGCTATTTTTAAACACATAAGGATAAGAAGAAACACCAGAATCTACCAAAATAAACATGTATTTTAAATTAAACACTTAAATATTACAAACCAACAGTTAACACATTTCTATCTTTGGCATCAAAGATGTTTCAATGACAAAAAATAAACAAATAGGCTTCCCGTAAACATACCAATTGCCGATGAGTATTTTTTTATCGTGACTCTATTTGATTAGCGTTAAACATTAATGTCGTAGAATTCTTTCTGATAAAAACCCTACTTACCTGACACCACTTTTATTTAGTGTCGTAGAATGCCCCCCCCTTTTTTTTGTTCTATTCTAAGAGTGCTAAGCCTGTCTAATATATTGATATTATAAGAATATCTTAAAGAACAGAGCCGTTCTGCAACACGTAAGGATATAAGTAACGAAGGAGAAAAGCTCCTCCTCGAGCTCGTTACTCGGTGATCACACCGCACTCCAAGTTAACTTGATTTAAGAAACAAGTTGACTCACTCTCGCCAGAGAGACCACGACTGCCTAGGTGTTGCATAAAGCACCGTCTTGGTTCTCGTCCTTAAAGAACGCTTTCCCCCCGGAAGAACGTGTGGACCCCCCAGCTGCTACCCTCGCCAAAACGACCGTGGAATTTCGCCCATCTACAACTGGACACACGGCTCGCGTCGTGAGTCAATAACATTTCTGAGTCCTTTAAACTCCACATGAGTCCGTAAGCCTAATTCTTATATTATTGTTTTGTCTAGAGAAAACGTTAACCAATTTTTGTGGGGAAACTAATTTAATTAATGCTTGTTTAGGATAATCTTCAGAGTATTGCTGTAATTAATGTCTAAATGTTATGTATTCAATTGATAAAGGTAAAATATAAGTTTATTTTGTGAATTAGTGGGCGTTTCTCTTATATCCTTACGTGTGTCGTAACGGCTCTGTTCTTTAAGATATTCCTATAATATCAATATATATTAGACACACTTAGCACTCTTAGAGATAGAACAAAAAGGGTGGGGAATTCTACGACAATTAAATTAACGTACTCTCGTCTACCAACACATATGACCTAGGTTCAAGAACAAGAGTTTCTACTTTCCTTTAAAACTTGGGACGTACTAAACTTCTACTATCGCAATAGAGATATAAATGTTATTTTTAACTTACAGGTAGGTATTAGGGATTGCCGGATGTCGCTGGAAGACTTATCTCTCGCTTTGCCGCTTTGCAGTGTTGTGGCCGCTAGTTGAATTTTCGTGGAGGGATTGCTTGTCGCCTGTGACGGGGGCTGATTCTTCAACGTAATTAAAGAACGGGAGCTCGTTGGGGCTGGGTTCTTCTCCTCTCGCTCTTACGGAGATTGAGATGTGAGAGTCGCTCGAGGGTGAGCGGCTTTGCTTTTCTTCTGTCGGACTTCTTTGCAGACTGAAAAGGCTTCTTCGGTATGGCACCGATATAAAGCTTGACTATTTAGGTTAATACGGCCCTGAAAGGGGGGATCGATTTTCTCAATCTGATCCTATCGTTTCTCACGGAAATAGTCTTGTATGGCTGAAGGATTGATCTTCACGAAGTAACCCTTCTTCTGGAGTATCGACTTCTAATCTTCTTGTCTGGCTGAAAGATCGATCTTAACGAACTAATCTTTCTTCTGGCGAATCGACTTCTAATAATCTTCTTGTCTGGCCGATGGATCGATCTTCACGAACTAATCCTCCTCTGGCGTATCGACTTCTGATAATCTTCTTGTCTGGCCGATGGATCGATCTTCACGAACTAATCCTCCTCTGGCGTATCGACTTCTGATAATCTACTTGTCTGGCCGATGGATCGATCTTCACGAACTAATCCTCCTCTGGCGTATCGACTTCTGATAATCTTCTTGTCTGGCCGATGGATCGATCTTCACGAACTAATCCTCCTCTGGCGTATCGACTTTTGATAATCCTCTTCTCTTTCTTTGCGGGGCTTATTTATAGGCGGATTGCCGCCCCATCTAAAGGGGGAAGTGACCAAGCCACAGAGGCAAAGGAGGGGGGGGGGGCGAATGGTGAGTTAGCATCTGGGGAAAGCGAGAATTCCTGAGGTGGCACTAGGGTGCCCAAGTCAGCTCGCAAATTAGAGGCTCGCAACCGCACCGCTACTTGGCGTGCCTTCTGACTCGCACCGGTTTTTTTTCCATAACCACGGGTTTATGGGTCTCGTAGGTAATTGGATCGTTAGAGCGTCGTTTAAGGACCTTAGGTGGTCGCCTTGAAACAGATGTTAGCTCCAACTGCCCACAGCGGCGGGGAGATCACACATGGTAAGCAGTTTTGCTGGCTACCTTTCCCACGCTTCTCCTCAGGAGGGGGGGGGGCTTTAATGTACCTATACTCCTCCAGGATGCTTAAGGTAGCCATTTCTCTACACACACCATCCAAAGGGTGAACACATACCTTGCACTCCTTAACTTCAAACAGGGCAAAATTCCTGAAGATTGGCACAATGTCAATGGTTCTTCTCCACACAAAACGACATAAAATGAATTTTATGAACTTCATCCACTCATATGTGTGGGCAAGCTCTTGATGAGAATTTTGGAGCCACATGATAAGAAAGAACATAAATGAGGAACAATATGTTAACAACGAGTAGAATAACTATGCTAATATCAAGTATAAGAATGACATGTTACTTGTGAACAAAGAGGAGGTCAAAATCTGATGGTGAGAGTACTTTTGTGAGCTAAATGCAAGAAAAGTTAATTTGAAAAGGATTTTCATCAACGGGGCAAACTGACTGTTTTCGTTCCTGCAAATTTTAGGGTGTTCGTCCTTATTTTCCAGTAGGAAACAGTAGGAACCATTTTGATTTAGATAAAATCTAAATCAAAATGGTTCCTACTGTTTTCATCTTCAGAGGAGAGATAACCATTAAAAACTGGAACTGAAACTTCCTCAGAATGATGACTAGGTCGAATTACAGAGGAAATCCTGTGATAGCAGATAATATACCGGTTTTTCTTGCCATCTTTAGTGTTAACCAGACAAAAATAGCAGTCAGTTATGTGGTCCTTTGTTTCTCGCCAAACCAAAAGGGCTTCAAAAGGTCGACCTTTTCGTTTTCCTTTTCTTCAGTTACGAATACTTTCCTCGCAATTATGAGAGTTTAGGAGCCTATATCTTGTCTTAATCACCAAGGGAACGTCAAAATAGACCATATACTCGTATAAACGATGCGCACACATTGAAATAATACGCCTTTGGCGAAGTGTGTAGCAGCCACAGATGTAACAGAATGGATCTGGCGCATGTATGCAATTATGTCTACTTGAATCAGTCATAATTGAATCTGCAAGAAAACATGAATAGGGTTAATTTTAGAAAAAAAGATCAGAAATTTAAATAGCATCAAAACTAGAGCATACAGACAAAAATTGATTCTAAAATTGAAATCAACTTTGGAAAGCTAATTAGAATCAATTCAAAATCCCATGCCACAGAAAATAAGAAAAAAATGTTCCATCTTATCAAAACTATGCCAAGGTTTTATAAGATTTGGCCTAATCTTCATGTAGACAAATTTAGTTCCTTCGTCGCATGTCTCTTTTATGTCGAAGCGATGCCATTAATATCGGATTAGCTCCCTTTAATCTTGGAATAACTTTCTCCCTTGAGCTAAAACGAACATCCGTGTACACAGTATTTCGAATGTAAATATCAAAGTTAATTATGTACAAAAAAGAGCGATCACTTTTGTCCTCAAAGTGAAATTGCTTTTTGATATCGAGGGTCATATAAAGAAATCTCCTTCCTCCAGAAGAAACGATTAGGAAAATATCGGGCCGACATTTTTAAAAAATCACTCTCGTATATGAAGAAATAATATTGATTCTGCCGTGATAGACCAACATGATGCTCAAACATCAATTAGAGGGAAGGACTTTACAATTTCGACGCCCAAATTATGAAGATACTTGAGGAATTTCAATCAAAAAACAAGTTTAAAGTGTAAAAATTCGTTTCTTCGCCCTATGTTCAAAATATATGAATATATTCACGGTTATGTATGCACCTGTACATTAATCTATGTAAATGAATATAATTACATAATTTTTGTTTATATTTAATGATAATTATTTTTACCGCGAGAAAGAAGACGCCAAGGAGCGCTGCAGGGGAAGGCGGGGTTAAGTCCCATTAACAAAGTCATAGATAAACGAAAAGGAAATATGAAGGAATTGGTTAATCGAGAAATGAATGATGAAATCATCCAAATAATTAACTAGAACAGAAGAGCGGTAAGTCGCGCCTGGTTCCAACTCTGCTAGCCTAGTTGCGGAGCCGGATTGTGATTTATAGCGACTCACCATGCGCCCTAGGTGCTCTAGAGGCATTGGAGTCTCCGCCTCCCTTGTTTCGCGATATCCGTGACGCCATGGTTTTGGCGAGCCGAGTGGAGGTCGAGATTATCTTTTGCTGACTTCACTGACATGTAGGAATTGCGAGGGATGAGTGCGCCGATGAGGACCCCACAGAGTTCGCGAGATCTGGCCGACCAGACCAGCGTTTTTTTCCCTCCTAAACCGTTTTTATGGTGTTTTTTGTGAAGACTGCGTTGTCTCCCAGACTGTTCGGCACATTTTTGTTGAATGTCCCATTCTAGGTGATCTCCGTGCACGTTACCTGTCCCGGTACCGGGACGAGTAGGGTCGCTACCGCTTGTCCCTTGTACTCGGAGTGGGTTCGTCAACGTTAAATTGTAGACTTTACAACTTTTTGATTGTTTGCTTTGGGTTGCATGTTCCTACACCGCTGGGGGGCGGGCCTATCCCCAACGCCAGAGCGCGCTTCCTTTTTGTAATTTCTTTGGGTTTTTTATTTTGTTATCCTTTGTAATTTTTAGCGTTGTTATTTGCATATTGTTATTTGTTTTTTTAATATAGCCTAGTAATAGACTGGGTCGAGTACAGAGACTTATGCTTAAGTAGGCAGTCGTTAGATAGGCTCCTAAAAGAAAAATCGCCTCTCTCTATTTCTCTTTATTACCATACCCGCCAAAGCCGTATCCAAACTTGTACTTCTTTCCACAATGGTTCTGGCTGCCCATCGCACTTTCTTCCTCTTATGAGACTTAGTCGAGTAGCAATGCGGTCTCCCTACATGATGCGAGTGCCGAAAGCCTGCTGGCTACGGTGAGTATTAAGTACGGGGTGTGCTGGGCCGTTGACTCTGCCCACCTTCTTGCATATAAGGCGGCTAAACCAACACAACCATTCATTCTTAAAGTTCGATGACATTTTCAATTAAATGATGAGTCGGGTTGCCAAAGCCCTTCTTAGCTGGAACTGGGGGCCAAGTATGTGTACATGATAACATTCTGGAATTTTCTGATCCTACCAAGATGTTGTTCTTAACCTTCTAAGGCACTAGTAAGTCCTAGTAACTCCGTTCCACCCATCTTCTCTTTTTTAACATTAATGGTGTATACATCTTTAAAGAATAGTGGGCTGGGGCATGGAAATCTGCCCCCGAACGCGGCATTGGTTCAACCAGGGCAGGGGCTCTCCTCTCACTATCCCCATGCGACAAAGGGGTTCTCCTAAACCACTTTTGGAGCTATCCACGGGTAGCTTGACCTCAAAAAGGAGGCCGCTCCCCTGTGTTTGCTCAGTAGTCCTCCAACCCACTCCTACCGGAGAGGATGTTTACCCCTCCCCTAGGCCTACGGGTCCTACGTGGTTTCCCTCTCACCCACTTCTGTGGAGCCCATGGACTACTCCACCTCTGCATCAGCGGTGGTCTCCTCTCGCTTTCCCCAGGTGGACTGCTAAGGACTCAGGCCGGCGGCCCGGAATCAACCACTCCAGGTGGTACCAATTCGATAGGGGCAAGGGAAAGCGGAGCCCGTCGTGCTGTGCCTCCTCTAGTCATGTATATGGAATTTGCGGAGTTCCTTTTACCCTCTCTTTCCCTATGGAGGTCAGCCCACCGACCGAAGACAAAAGTGAAGAGCTCTTGATAGGGATCTGTGATACATTGTTAGGGTGGGGGAGCATACCGATGCCTTCCCCCCCCCCTGCGATGGACATGGTTCCGAAGGTGACATCCTCCCTCATGACAGAATTTTCCGAACACCGAACCTGAGTCCGGACCTGGGCAGGCTTCCCGCCATGCGGCTCTGGGTCCCGAAGACAAAAGAAGAGGAGAGGAGGGATCTCCACCACAGACTCGTTGTGCCCCCTTGACAACCAAGCTCTTCTCTGGGAAACCAATCTTGCTGAGGCCAGCCCATCTGGCCTAGGGGCGCCTTCCGGGGTTGGAGAGAAGCGGCTTCATCCCTAAACCTCCCCTGACACAGAAAGAAAAAGAAGAATAAGACAAAGAATACTAGAGATTTCTCTTCATAAATGAAGGCTCTGGAGAAGGATGCGTCCGCAGCTACTTCGGCAAGTGACCAGGCCAAGATTAGCACGTCCGCCCCTGGGCGCCCTTTGTTGAGGAAGCATTGATAAGGACCAAATTCCCAGTGCAAATAGCAAAGCCTCGATTACGACGGGGCTTCTCACTTAGAGATTACGTGGCACTTTTAATCCCGCTGGATTGAAGCGTTTTCTAGTTATCCGCTACACTGATACCAACATGATGGCAAAAGGCGAATACGTCGGACCCTTCCGAGGCGACCATGATTTGTGCCTTTCGGACAATTAATGGCTTGCCGGTGAGTGTAACGCCACACTCTATCATGAACTTCGTGAAAGGAGTAGCTTATCCAAGGGAACTCCTGGACTAATTTATAGACGGACATCATCTTAGAGCTGGCCAACCATGGGGCGGTCAAATTTGAACGTATGACGAGAAAACAGTGAGGGCTAGAGTGACACAACTACAATCTTTGTCGCGTACGAACGTGACAGGCTGCGTGAGTTGATGAGTGCCAGTTGCTATCACTACCGTGTGACGGATTTCGTGCCACTGTCATGGAGGTTGTACTACTGCTACCATTTCAGCCATACGAATCGCTGATGTAGAGGTTAAAAGTCCGGTTTACCAGAAGTTTGTGTATCTGTTGCTTCACGGCCGTACACGAAAAGTCCTTATGTTTTATAGTCCAGTGTATCAATTTCAAAGCATTGTGGTGTGTATCTGCAAGAGAAGGAAATCCTCGCAGTTCATGCTACGGATCGTCTCTTATTTCGCGAGGTTAAAGATCTGGTCCTTGCCTGCCTGGTACCTCCTGGGAAGTCATATACCTCAAAGTTATAAGGGCTCCTCTGCTCCGTGCCGATTTGAAACACTTCAGCTGGTTCTCCCCCTTGACCTCAGGGCGCTTTCTTGTTATGCTGCGAAATGAGCTCACACTCAGCCTCGTCAAAAATCTGTGTTCCAGCCCCCTCCCCCGCCTCCCCGAGCGTAAACGTTTCTCGTATGACGAAACGGTCACGTGCCTACACCAAAACGTTAGACTCACATGAGGCAACACCACTGAAATTTGGGGTGAGGCCGTCTTCCGGTGTTCCTAAAGCTACCTTCATAAGAGATGACAGTATAGAAGGAGCCTTGGCCCCTATGCCCGCACCCAAGGCTCGACTGGATGGCTTAGAGATGGTGAATCATCCAAAGGAAGGACCTCAGCCTCCGAAGCCCTCACGCCCGCCCAAGATTTT